>OZ001667.1:9163032-10370008 GCA_963924145.1 Pyrausta purpuralis
ATGCGGCGTTTTTAACATAAATTACCTGACCAGATAAACTTTTAGTCGCTAGTAAAGTATTACTATGCTTTATAATTCACGGTTTGACAAACAGTCAAACTTAAAGTCAGAAAAATAATCGTATCGTTAGTAAAACGTCGGTAAAAACGAATGCGTCACTTGAATTTTACCTGGGACTAAACAAATCTATAAAAAAATTGTAAAACAAAAAAAAAATGACTTTCTGAATTGAGTACGGTCGCGCTTAACCAAGTTGACAGCCTTGCAACTCACATTGTTATAATAGGCTAGTTTCCACTAAGAAAAAATCACAATATCGGTAGTTCTTCGTGATTAAGTATAGTATGGAGATATTAAAACACTAATTTATTTCTGAGTTTAAATTAAAATTAATAATACTTTAAATAATTAAGGCAAAAAACACACATTTCATCACGTGACCTTAAACGTCTATCAAAGGATGTGACGTCAAGCCTTGCACGATGGCGGGCTTTTTTTCTGTCTTATACTAGTATTTATAGTATTTTGCTGTCAAAAAGATCTTCGATTGCAAGAAGAAGCCGATTCAAATTTAATATTTTCATTTATAATTAAATCATGAAAACCGTGAATGTTTTAAAACAATCAATGATTTTGATTAATATATTTACTAATGTAAAGTAGTGTCTAGTTTTTGTAATTTTCTCAACTAGCTTATTGTGTGTGCAAGCGATTTTTGTTTGAAATGTTAAGGCATGGGAGACTTTATTGACGACGAGAATTAAAGTCATGATAGCGCTGCTTTAACACTATGAGTGCCTTAAAAAATACAAATAATTACCAAAGAAACCGCAACATAACCAACTCATTGATGATAATATGAGTTATACTTATAAATGAAATGCAAGTTTTATAAAACAAAACCTTACCACAACATTGTAAAAAAAAAACAAATCAAATGGGGAAACTCGCACTCTCGCGCGTAGCTCTTGCGTATCTACGAAATACTAGGCCATAGCTAGTGAGCTACGAAGAGGCTACCTGGTGTTGGTATTTTTGACTCGCTCGCTGTATCGCATTAATAAATTGATTTTGTGGGCTTTTTCATTTAAAAAAAAATATTGGCATCAGTATTGTTTGTAAAATCACCCCTGAGTCACTTGTCGTTAACCAAAACAACATCCTGTATGTAAAATGACGTCAGTAAAAAGCGTAATGAAAAGACGAAACACTCGGACCCGAGTGGATGGCACCGCTTTGGAATGGTTCTCGCGCACTCGGGCCCAAATGCTAGACACTGAACTAGTTAAGTGGCTAGCACGTTGGTATCAAGCATCGCCATCTCGTGAGGTTCCGGGTTCGATTCTCGGTCGGGTCAATGTAGAAAACTATCTTTTCTATATTGTCTCGGGTCTGGGTGTTGTGGTACAACCGTTGTGATTGATTTCCATAGCACAAGTGCATTGGCTACTTACTTTGGGATCAGAGCAATGTATGTGATTGGTGTCCAATATTTTTTTATTATATTTATTTATTTATTCTTTTGCACAAAAATCCATGTGATAGTTGTGGTTATGCTTACACTTACAAAATTACGAATTGTTGGGGGCTCATTTATTTATCTTAGAGTAAAAATATCCTCAAAGTATGCCACCACCACCATTATTCTTACGCTTCAATGGTTTTCAAACAAAAAGAGGTGTAAAACACAGAATTTATCACCCCATAGACAAAAAATTTGACCAAGCTTCACCCCAAGGGTGACAGTTTTAAACAAAAGGGCTCACTTTGCCCCAACTTTGAATGTTGACGAAATATCTTTGCATGAATATTAAAGTATGAATATTCTGTTTCACTAGGTAAGATTCCTTTGTCTTAATCATGAAATAAAATAAATAGGTAACATAAATTTATAAAGTAGAAAGATTTAACGATTTGAATATTGTATTTTTTTAAACTTGTTTCTATATGGTATTTCATATTTTAATATAAGATATTTTAATGTTTGTAATATTTAATTAATTCGCCACTATCGGCCAAAGCACGTCCACTGCTGAACATAATAGTCTCCCTAGTCGATTTAAACAACAGTGGCCAGTCACAACGACTAACCAACTGCGCGTGACATATTATATATTGCACAAGTGTGTGTGCAAACACAGGTGGACTATTCCTTTTGTACGGGAGGTAAGTAATTGTCTCTTGCTTCTTTTTGCGATAATTGTAAGCGATATTTTTATTCACAGGAATAACTTTCGTAATTGTAAATGGGTTCCATTAATGTTCATATTTCATAATACTTGGAAGAATACACTTCTTTCCAAACACTAACTCGTAAGGCGTAAACTGCGTTTCTGAATGAACTGAAGTATTATAGGCAAAACACCAAAATGGTAGCCATTGGCTCCATGTTTCAGAATGGTTGTCTGTATGTATTGTAAGAAAAGAATTTAAGTTTTTATGAGATACTTCTAATGAACCGATACTTTGATGGTGATATGCAGTTGAGTTTAATTGTTTAATTTGTAATAATTTACATACCTCTTGAAAATTAGATGATATAAATTCCTTACCTCTGTCTGTGGCTATCTCCTTTGGAACGCCATAGGCCATAGGCCATCTAAGGATAAAATTATTGACAAAAGTTTTAGAAACTTCTTCGGTTTTATTCATCGATAATGGCACTTCTTATACAGCTTATATGTGACGTAGAGTAAACCCACAAAAATTATAAGAAGTATGCATGTTAATATGACATTCGTCCTGGACATATGGTACTTTACATCGGTCGCTGTAGCCTTGTTGGACCCTCCTGCGGCGTTTTGTGCAATAATTATTTCTTTCTTGGATTTTCCGCTACCCATGTTGAATTCACAGAAAAACTTTCTTCACTTGTTATAAACAGCAAGTCGTCCGACTCGTACGCGAACTTATTATTTACTTGTTCAGCCATAGTCCACTTTTAATTAATCACACTGCTTACTAAAAGTTCCACTCTCTATATGGTTGATAGCCGTGTAAAATAACCGAGCGCGCGAGCCCGTGGCGCCTGGCAGGGTCGTCATTTACGGGATGTATTAGGAGACCAATTGAAACCACGACTTCTGAATAAAGACTGCTCATTTATTAAGATAATGATGCGATTAAATATCTTTATAAAATTAGGTTACACGTGTAAAGTAAAGTCAAATAAAATATACATATGTACTACACTACATTTTCACCCTCATGGCCCGATGAGACAGCAATCTGACACGACCGGAGATAGATCAGGCGCAGGGCCAACGGTTTTATCTGCGCACCGAGGCACAGGGGTGAAACACCGATAACTTCCAGACTCAGGGCTCCTCTGAGAATTTCTGAACAGAAAATCCCAGGTACATATTTTTTGGCGTGACTCGGGGATCAAACTCGGGAGCTCTGGCGCAACCGTCGCTATTAAGTGCGACCCTCTTTTGATAGGCATATGTCTCATACATTGTATTAAATTTGGACTAAAAATTCATACTGTATAAGCAAGAATGACTCAAAGCAAGATGTTTACAATGGGCATTCATACAAAAGTTTCAAGAAGTTTACAATGCTCATGGTCAGACAGAATGAAAAATCAGTTTGTATTAAGCTTAGAGATGGAAACGATACCTGTCACTGACACGTAACTTTGAAAATCTCTGTTCAAATATTCAAATATGACCTAGCGAGAACCTGTAATTAAATTACTTCGCACTAGGAGGACACTACACTGGAGGTATGATCTTGTTATGCCAACATAACAGGCAAAAAACATATAGGGCTGCCAGAAATCCTTTACTTTTTGCATAAAAAAGTCGTGTTAGTTACACTACTTATAACTCTAGAATGAACAGACCACGTGTTATGATTTTTACTTTGGGTTCATAGTTACCCCAAACAGTATATAAGGGGGAGGAACGGAGTTCGTAGGGACCACTGGCTGATAGACGAAAAATTAAAAACAAAAAAACGGAAGGCCTTCAACATTGAACTAATCGATAATTTACTGGCCGTATTTAAAAATTGAAAACAAGTCAAGCCATAAGCAACATCTACAAAGTTACAGCCCAAGACCGAACTAGCGTACGCTTAAGATTTGACAGTTTATAAATATTCATGATATGCCACTGCGCACCGTCAGCATGCCTAATGCAGCCGGTATGAAAACGCAGAAATACAGGGAAATACAGAAATGTAACATCATAAGTTACGAAGCTGGATTTAAAGTATTTGGAATGAAATAGGTTTTCGAGAGGGACATTTAGAATGTTATTTTCTATGTGAAAGTAGTTCCAAAGACGACAAATTGAATTATACAGCGTGTGGTCGGTAATAGGAGCAACAAATGAAAACCGATTGCATTAATTATTTATTAATTGCATCTTAGTAGGACTTCGGACAGTATTCCGCAACAGGATATTGACACCCTTGTTTTGAGTATGCAGAACCGCTGCAGATGTATCAGGTAAGTCTTGATTATGAATTTTAAGTTTTCAACATTTTTTTTTAAAAAAAATGTTGTATTGGTAGGTCTTGTCTTGTTTAAAAAATAAAGAACCGATTGAAACTTTGTCTGAGTTTTTCCTCTTCTTCTAAGTTTTTCTTTAAATGAAATTTTATCTATAAGTTTATAGTCAAATTAAGGCTATTAAACAAAGTTTATTTTAATGTGTAAGTGTCATAACAGAAAGTTAATGGAATTTTAGTTCTTTAAGTTTAATTGAATTATCCCTAGACCATGTTGATATGTGTACTTTGTTACCTTGACCTAGTTACAGTGTTCTAATGGGTTTTAACTATGAGAAAAAGAACCTAATCAAAAGTTTTTATCCCTTATTAATGTAAATCTAAATCGCTAACTCGCTGTAGTAAATAACAATGTCAATTTCTATGACGAGACACATTTGTTTGAAATACATTGCTAGTTCGATTAACTTCCTTAAAAAATAAATATACATTTATCTTGCAATATAATTAAATAAAACTATTAAGATTTGATTACTGGTTACTTGAAAGGCCTTTATTTTAAATTGTTGCTCTTATAACAGGCCTCACCCTATAAAGATCTTCGATCTGACACTTTTTCTATCGAACAATTAAAGGAATCTCAATAAATTGAAACAATATGCTGAAGAGTTTGTGGACAGCCTGCACGCTCATGACAATATAACATTTGTTGTTCTTTTGTAATTTGGTAGTGAGAATTATTAAAGGCCATTTCCTATATACAAACTATAGTCTAATGTTCATAGCTATCCTTGACCGGGAGATAGTATTTCCTCTATCGGAGATAGGATATCCTACTACCAGAAGTTTTATAGGAACAAAAAGATTGAAAGTAGATAACCATTTCTACCTGTATGAGAGCAAAACCATAGATAGAATGGATATAGAAAATGGCCTTTACTTATTCGCTATCCAAGTTGCTTTTAAAAAAAATCCGGAATAGAAGTTTGAAGATGAAGACCTTGAAATAGAATATTGTTATACAAGGGGAGAAAGTGACCTATTTCACTCTAGATGTTTCTGACGCTCGAACGGAGTGAGAGCGCCAATAATTTGAGAGTGAATGGGAGCTTTCAGCCGAGTTAAACATACATTTATTTCATTTTGACTGTAAGAAAACCAAACCAGCTGTGTGATTATTGATGTGATGATGAGGTATTATGTGTTTGGCGATAGATGGAACATCAAGTTTTTGCACAACATATCAGTTTATTTTTTTTTCTTTATACTTAGAACACACGATTAGAAGGAATAGTAATAGCATGAAAGAACGTGGACGATATCAAATATTTTAAATCTTATTAAAAACATGTTTTTTTTTCTCACAAACAAAATAACGCAACCTTATTCTTGTCAAGAAAACTACCACCGGTAATGTCAAATTGCTTATTGAATTTTGTCTCATGAGATAGCGCTATAAGTGGCAGTTAAAAGTTGGTGTGAGTAAGATGACTTTATACCTAATGAACACACTACCATTCCAGCAATTCGCCTCCGCCTGCTTATCAATCTGTGCAATAATAGACAAAACAAAAAAAACGATAGAGAAAAATGAATAGTGACGATATAAAATGAAAAAGGTGACCCTAATAATATAATTGGAGATTTCATAATTGTTTAAAAAAGACCAGTTGTATATTTTTTTAATTCAACAATCATAATAAACAAGTTATTTTAATGTGCAGCTAAGCAAAAAATAATGTAAAGCTCAAATTAAAGACTCAATTATCTTTGACCCCATATCTGATCGTAGAAATTAAAACTAAATTACTTTCCACCCTAGGGATGGAAAAGCTATTTTCCACACGGTTTTCTACGCATGAAAGTAACGCTGTCCAACAGAAGAGATGAAAAAGACTTTGTTTAATATGCACAATTTTAACAAAACTACAAAAGCAGACTCAGGTTCGTTATATAAAGGCTGTATCATGTTGTTTGTCCGTTACACGTCTCTTTACTCTCTCAGTAATGATACCAAGACATGAGCGTGCATTAGCCATGCCGTCTGTGATGAGCCATGCCACAATGTAAACTAAAGCAGTAGAACAGGTTTGTAAAATTACTCAATTGCTACTCAAGGCGCTTTGGTCTGTGTTCTTATCCTGTTTTCAAGTGTCTTATTCCCGTTACGTTTAAAAGTTAATATTTTTATTCCAAACTAAATTAAACTCATTGAAAAAAAAACACTAAAACAAAACCGAAACACAATATTTTTTACGAGCAGATACTGCTAGAGAAAAAGAGATTAGAAGAAAATTTCATATAAATAATAGTTATGGTACCTCAGTGTCACAACTCATGTCATCATAGCATTTTTTGCTCTTTTTATAAAACAAGAAACCAATAATCCCATTCGTGTGGAATGCGAAGTATGCCTACAGTTTGGGACTCTTAAAATTAAATTTTAAAAAATCAGGCAAACCCACTACATCTTATCTTTACTGTGTCTGACATGAATATTAATAGCTTGTCCAATGTTTTCAGATCCCTGGCTTCATGACAGACATTTTACAGTTCAAATGAAGGTATATTATTTGGCCTAAAGTACTGTGTATGTTACTTTTGTTTCAACCGAAACGAGTGAAATTTAACCATAAATACGTTTAAGCACAAGGTATGTATTGATTGTGAACACTAATAACATTATAAAATGAGCATATTTTTATTATTTGCTGTTTTGTTCTGTGTTATTTGTTTTCTAGTCATGATGTGGGTAGATTCTAAGGATCGTCCACAAATTATTTAAATGACGCTGGTATTCGTATCATTTTTGACAAATTCTAAAGTATGTGAAATTTTACAAAAATGAATTGTATCATTGTAATACCTTTTTAATATATATTATGAAGCAATAAAGTTTTGAGTATATCGGTTGTGATTGGCTTAAAAATACAAAGGTAAATAATAATAAAATTTAAAATGTATTGTGGTTGTATAAAAATAATAAAATAAAATCAAAAAAGTAAGAATAAAAATTAATACATATAGAAAAACTGAGTAAATGAAATTAACTTGCTAAAGTAGCATGATAATACGATGTATATAAATACTCAACTGATACTTTCTTACGGATGCCACATAAATGAATCAACCGAATGTACTCATCGGTTAATGATAAAATAATATTATAAAGGATGTAGATATAAAGTTTCATGCATCTTCTAATTCGCTAAGTACTTTGATGATTTCGTTTTAAAATTTAATGTAATATTGATATGTAAAAGCGGGGCTACCAGCCACACATGTTATAATTATACTTACTGGGTAGTCTCAATCACAAGCATTATTCTAGTATTAAACTTGGAATGAAATAAAAAATCTTTTATCTTTATCTTATCTTTATGTAGGTACGTTGGCGTTTAAAATTTTCATCAAAACACAGCCTTTATTTTAGCCCGTAAACATATATACTCATTAGTTTCCGGAATTCTGCTGATATTCTTAACTTGTATATTACACTGTGAGCCACGAAAACGGTACATTTAAAATATACTTATCCCTAACCAAGTTTTACGGAAATATAGCTTTGTGCAATCCGGCGAATTAGAAAATGCAATCGAATTTTGCTAGTCCGATCCCCTGGGTACAGCGAGATTCAGACTAGTTTTTGGAAAGAATTTGGTCAGATTATTTTGTGTGACTGAATTTAGCACTAATTACAAAAACCAAAAAAGTAATTTATTAATAACCTTTATTGCAATAAGTTCTTATACTTAATACGAAATTATTTTCCATAATTTAATTTTTCATTGATTAGTCCTTTTTTGTCGATGATAAGACCTGTTTCATTTAAATTAAATTTATAAATAGCTTAAGCTTCAGAACAACACCTTAGCTGTTATTTCAGCTGTTTATAATAAAAGATGTTATCGACACTACAGAATTTGTAAGCAAAAGCTTTTAAAATGAATGTTTACAACTAAATGATTTCAGCACGTTTCAATACGATTTTCATTCCTAAACATGTAGATAAGCTATGCAATTTATTGGCTATTTTTTTTTGCATAGCACATTGACTTTTAGCATTGCCTGGCTGTTAGTCAAAGTGTAGTCAATGGAGGTTATTTAATCGTTTTTTTTTAATATATGGGCCAACTCATAGATGATTTTTGTTGTCAGAAATATTAAAATATTTGAATACAATGCATGGACTTTGTGTATGCAAAGCTGTTTGTAAATCTCGATTCTGTTGAGTTTAAAATCCATTATACTATTACACTATTTCTATGTAGCGCTAAGCTAATACCATTTAAAAACAATAAAAAACCCATACCTACCCAAACCCACCCCAACCCATACCTACGTGTTCAATCGGCTGTGCCACTGTTAAAGAACCAACAAAAGTTAATTTTATATATTTTATAATCCTACTTATTTAGATTCATATCTATCGAATTCCTATTCCCCAAAATTTCTCCACAGCGCTCCATGCTACTTTTTTTGGCTTCCAAATCCGGCTAAAACTGAATAAACAGTTCCCCTAGCACATTTCGACTACGGTGGCCAGTGAAACGACTAACCGATTGCGTGGGACAAATTACTGTGCACAATTGTGTGCGCAAACACGAGTGCACTTTCTATTTCTTTCACTCTCATAGCCCGATAAGACAGGTATCTGTCACAACCGGAGAGAGATCAGGCGCAGGACAAACGGCTTTACGTGCTTTCCGAGGCACGGGACTGAAACACCGCCAACTCTCAAACTCCGGGCTCTGGGCTATCCTTAAACCCTTAAAAAACCCAGCCACATACTTTTTTGGCCAGACATGGGGATCGAACCCGGGACTTTTGGCCAACCATCGCTTTAAAGTGCGAATCTCAAACCACTGCACCACCGAGGCAGTTAAAACCGGTTTAATCCGGTATCGTCTAGTTATACAGGTGCGGGCCACAGCTGCAGCACCCAGATTTGCCAAAATCCGATTGCATTTGCCTAATTCCCTATACTGCATACATTTCACACCTATGTACGTACACAGATACTGCTACGTGATCGATGCATACATCGTTTGACTTTAATCTTGTGTAATTACAATTTGGGGCTGTAGAATTACATAGGGGTTTCGGTAGTGCACTGTCTGTAAAAAAATATATCAAAACGATGGAGAGTGCTACAAAGATTTTTAAAAGGTACATAAATTCTGGAAAACTGCCAATTAAAACACAAAACTTTCAATCTTTTAAATATTTTCAGACTGACCAAAAATCAGTCGATGTTGCCACCCTCTGCCAGCCCATTACGGCTGAGGGATTACAATCATGGCGCGCGGAGTGACGTGTACTGGCAATTTATTGCTGTGTCGCCAGGTTGTCTTTTTTAAAGTCAAACAAAAAAAATGCACTGTTTTTTCATGACTTGATCGTGAACTGATGGCTGTTAGACCAGAAAAGATCTAGATTTAAGGACATTTGATAATTGCAGCGTAGGAAGTCCGCCGGCTAGTCACACTGGATGCAGTCCGCTTGTAACCGCTATGAAAATTATGGGGAAGGCCTATGAACCTTGTTTTAAGTTTACGCATCGTTAACACAGAAAATAGAACGTGATTTCTAAACTAGTTTTAATTTAACGACCGGAAGTACCTTTAAATATTTAGTTATTAACGAATTTATCTTCGTTTGTAGCAATGCACATGTGCCCATGTATATTTGGTGGCAAATAAACGGAACCACAGCTCTGTTGGGGCCATTAGCCAAAACTGGGGATTACGTTGCACCATACACTGGCGGGCTGTGAGCCTCGGATTTATTGTTTCGAACGCGCAATGTTTTCTAATGTGACCTATTTTTGTGGCTGGATGTGTATTTAAGATGAGGAGATAGAGTTTTGAATAAAGTATCAGCTTAAGTTCATCTTACAGATGTCAAATGCTTTTGAAGGTTAAGGCAGTTTGTCCTTCCATTAAGTGCACTTTCACATTAGAGTGAGAGCAGCAGATGCCCATACATAAAAAAACAGCAGCAGCAGAATTTATCAGCAGCGTGATTGTCGCGCGACCGTCGCGCTACTTTTAGTCGCCTGAATGAAAAAGCTCTATAAAAATGGTCAAAAAGTGTTAATCTCACATCAAATATTACGTATTTTTTGGTAAATTAGATCTCTGCAATGGAGTAGTAGGATATAGGTAGGAGTACACCGTGTTAATTTTACACTTGATCAAACTTTTATGGAGTGCTCTAATGATGGTTTTGAACAACTTTTGCTATGGGACCAACTTCGAAATCGAGAAATAAAATCAGCTGTTCCATACAAAAAATAATTTTATCTCGGAGAAAATGTATGGAACAGCTGTTTCGATTTTGAAGTTGTTCCAACAGTAAGAAATGTTCAAAACCGTGAGTAGAGCACTTCTTGAAAGTTTGATCAAGTTAAAACATTGTATAAAAATCTATATTTTTCATCAACCTTTATTCCAATGCTAGGTTAAGGTCTTCCCCCAACTTTCTTCAAAGATCTTTGTAATTATTTTATCATAATTGTAGTTAATAAAAAAATATAACGTTTAATGTAAAAAGTAAAATTATAATGCTACTTTAAACTGGTTATGGTTGTTGATATACTTGTACTTATATAATACAGGCTATTAATAGCGTCATGATTATTAATACACAAATCCATTATCATCATCATCATCATTATCAGACAAAGGACGTCCACTGCTGAACATAGGCCTCCCCTACGGCTTTCCACATTGACCGATCACTAGCGGTCTGCATCCAGTTTTATCCTGCGACCTTTATAAGGTGGTCTGTCCATCTTGACGGTGGACGTCCTACGCTGCGTCTTTTTATCTAATCCATGGGAAAATATCGGTATTCGATGCCCAAGTCAAAAATGACGCACTAACCTCACATTTCATTACCCATACTCGTAAGCTTTAATATTTTCGAAGCTTTTTCTGCTTCATATCACTATTAGTTTAGGCTAAAAACTGGACTATCTTTTCTCATTTAGCTGCGAAGGTGAAGCGGCCGAACCCTCTCCCATTTGTGTCATCCACCTGACAGCGACACGTAAATTGTGCCGATAAAGCCAGAAATAAAGTATTTTACACCTCACGACAGGATGTGAGCATAATGTGTTCACAGAACTTTTAACTGAATATTTCCAGTAAGCGTCAATAACAGATCAGATATGGAGGTCACATGTCTATCATCAAGACATATTATCAGCCAAAAGAAGTCCACTGCAGTGCAGGATATTAAACCATACTAACAATATTTCACAGTCCAGACCTATAATTATTGTTAAAAGCACCCTGATTTTTAGTACCTCTAAGAAAGTTCAAAAAAGTGATTTCGTTTATTGTTATTAGTAAATCAGTACGCCACGAGATTTCATTCGCTGAACTGAATAGGCATTTTGCATCATTATTATTGAACTTATTGAAAAACTTTTCAAATTATTTCAATACAATCACTCATTATCTCCATAAGTGAAAAAAAAGTACAAATGGCGGATTTTATACTTTAATTAAAGCGTTCTCTACCACGCAACCATTTGGCGAGGCAGAAACAGTTGAGGCAGCTTAAAATAAAATAAAAAACTAACATTATTAAGAATTAGTTGCATATACGTACAGTGGCCAGCACATCTGGCTACCCACTTTTGTTGCAAACTAGCCCTTATTACAACTGAAATAGATATCGCAGTGTTTACCTTTTCGTGCTATTGTCCGTACATAAATACTTCTTAAAAAAACCTACATCAACATAACATAAATAAATACAACTAAATCCATAATACTTTATGCTAAAGAGATATTATTTTACTTATTTTCAAGCTGTTACACGAATTCCTTCAAACGAGTACGTCAAATCGTGTCGTGATCGTGTCGTAACAACTAAGAGCTGTCACGTCCAACATAACCGTCGGAAGCGACATATTGTTAAATTAAATCTGTCATAGCACATTGCGGCCAAATTCAGCCATTAAATTCTAGTTCCGTAGCAAGCTGTTGCTATAACGATGTAGTTAAAAGACAAAAGAGGTGTTTAACAAAAAAATGTGGGGGCCAGAATCTTGTATACCTGAATCTGGCATAGTATAATAGAAGTCACGAAGCATGGTTTAAACATTTGGACCAACGTTTAACAATGTGCACAGTTCATAGTTAATGGTCATAGTTAATGTATCTTAATCCATGTAAATGCACATAACTAAATTACATAGCGGTCACCCGCGACTTCGTTCGCGCGTTCGCTATCCAACACACTTTTTTAAATCTCAGTCCAGGAGTTACTGAGATAAGCGTGTTCAAATAAACAAACTAACTCTTCAGCTTGTTAGTAAATTAGTAAAGATGATAATTGTACGCGATCATTGCTGTTTAGTGTATCCAATATTTGTATCGAAATTTCCAAACTCTATGCCCCGTTGTAGGATAAGCTTTGAAAATTGAAAAATATTTGTATTTGATTTTGATTAATAAAATCCCAAATCAATACAAATGTTTACCAATGACCCAATCTAAAAATAAGTTTAAAAGATAAATGTTATGATACTATAAATGACTTCTTAAATGATAGGTAAATCTTGAATAGTATTAATTTATAATTAAACGTTTTTTTGTAATAATTATTAATTTTTAATATTGATGTGACATAACTCTTAAATTAATTTTATTTTTTATTGTATTCGAAATGTAATTATATTTTAACATTGTCAATTTGATATTTACATGCCGGCTATTGGTAAGCCATGTTGATACTTCAACTAAACACCACCTGTTTTGTACACTACACATGTTTCGAGTAAATAAATGCATCTTACCTTATCTTATTTGTATGGAATGTCAATTAAAATATTAATTAAAAAGATTAATAAATGCAGTATGTTAATTTACGGTATTAATATTGTACCCTCTAAATATAGTAATTCGAGTTTTTAAAGGCAGATTCCGGTACAAAATTATTACTCCTAAAATAAACTCTTACCTTTTCATTAACATCTAAGCAAGTAACAGAACAGAATAATACATTCAACCATTCATTACCAGTACCTGATTGACCCGCTGCCGTTCCCAAATGGCCAAAGCTGGATAGAACCGGATAATACTGGATTTGGCCGGTTCTATGTAAATTCTAGTTTTGGCTCCGAAAATGTGCGCTTGTTAGTGTACTCGCTACAAGCCATGAAATGCTATGTAAGTTTGAGATTGTAAGATTGCTTTAAGACACTTAATAATAATAATAATAAAAATACTTTATTGCACACCATAAACATAATTACACAGGATAGTATATTTGATATTCGCTATAAGTACAATTTAGGCGGTCTTATTGCTTGTAGCAATTTCTTCCAGACAACCTTCAGGTAAGGAAAAGCATGAAGAATGAAAGAAGAGGCATGGTGATAAAATTATTTTAAACAAATTTGAAGTGGACAGGTTTTTATAAAGAAACATAAAAGAAGATGATAAGTGCACATTATATAAAAATTAAATGTCAATAAATGATCATAAAATACACACCATAATACAAAATATATAAACTAATACATATTTAAACACATTTACATAAAAATATATATAAATAAATAGGTAAAAATAAATGCATAATCAGTTGCAACCAGCAGATCCGAGAGCCAATGAAGAATAAAAAGGAAGTAAGTAGATATTGTTAAGACTATAGAAATTATAAACGAGAAAGGAAAAAGGCTTTTATTTTACGTTTAAAAGTAGGCAGCGTTTTGGACTTCCTGATTGAAAGGGGCAGAGAGTTCCATACACGGATTGCCTATATAGTAAAAGATTGTGAGTACGTACGAGAAGCATGAGGAGGAAAAAGGAGGCGAAGAGTTTTGGAGGACCGCATATCACGACCCTGGGGCGGCTGCATGAATTGGAAGCGCTCTTTCAAGTATGGAGAAGATTTAGGGTTGAAAAGAATAGTGTAGAGAAGGGATAATACGTGTAAGTCACGACGAAGGCGAATGGGCAACCATTTCAGCTGAGCGCGGTACTCTGAGACATGATCGTATTTACGCAATCCGAATATGATGCAAATACAAAAGTTCTGAAGGCGCTCAAGCTTACTTAGGAAGATCTCGTTGTGGTCTAAATAGCAGCAATCTGCATAATCCAAAATGGGCAGGAGTAAGGCCTGAACAAGCGCAATCTTAGTGGGTATTGGGAGAAAATTACGAAGTCTATTCAATGACGCTGCAGCAGCATACACTTTCCTGCTCACCTCAGCCACTTGCTTAGTCCAAGTGAGTGCACTATCAATGTGGATGCCTAGGTTTTTAACAGTTTCGCTAAATGGTATTTGGACACCGTCAAATGCAAAAACACTTTTGATTCTAATATTAGTTTAGCTCGATAATTATGTTTTAGTACCTTAAGCATCAATGCAGTTAAAAACACAAGTGTTTGGAAGCCTTAATAGGTCAACACTAGCGGTCCCCCGCGACTTCGTCCGCGCGTTTTGAGTTTGCTCCCTCCCCTCCCGTCGCAGCGTAATGTTTTATATCCTAAAGCCTTTCTCAATAAATAAGCTATCTAACACAGAAATATTTTTTCAAATCGGTTCAGCAGTTCCTGAGATAAGCGCGTTCAAACCTACAAACTCTTCAGCTTTTTAATATACTTAGTGCAAGCGCATGTTGTACTTAAGCTGCGAACATTATTTTGTGCTCCGAACATTGTTTGGTGCGGAGTTATGTTAAAACTGTGATAGCTCCTAAGATATTTATTGGAATCAAATGATATACAGGGCAACTTTGTTCTAAATGAAATGCTCGTGATGATGAATGTATTTATTTTGATAAGAATAAATACCTGTGTGTACAATACACCTCTAAAAATGATGCATTATTTTTTTACAAATTTATTAACATAAAAAAGGTTGTAGTAAGTCAACCATAAAAGATAGACATATGCTGTCGCGGACTTTATTATAGAACTCTTAATGTTGAACAATCTTGTCATACATGATTTTTGTGTAACTTTAGCGGTTTCCGCAGCGTACGCAGCGGAAGCTTTCAAAAGGAATATCTTTCTCCCGTTTTCGCAACATTTTTCATTGCTGCTATGGTCTTGCGAGTCGTATCTTTTGTTATATAGCTTAAAGCCTTCCTCGATAAATGGACTATCCAACATAAAAATAATTTTTCGAATCGATACAGTAGTTTCTGAGATTAGCGCGTTCAAACAAACAAACAAACAAACTCTTTAGCTTTATAATATTAGTATAGATACTCGAATATAATCAAATTTTAACGATACATATACGAATACAATGAATTAATTACCTCCTATTTTAGAAGTCGGTATAAAAAAAAACTCTTTATTTCAAATCATAGATCCATAGTATGTTAGTAGGTATGCACTAATTCAAATGTTAGTAAAAAAAGAAATTACAACAGGCACAAGCGGCACAGGATTATTACATGACAATGCCGTCATTATGCGATAACGATTATGGGAACCGTAATAATAACTATGACTTATTGTGTTACCAGCAGGACTTGAATCAACAATCTTGCTTAACAATGAACGAGATTCAGGTAAATGACAATAACCCACGTCCAAAAATACGAATACTAGTAGCGGTTATGTTAAGAGATGGTGCAATCAAGCCTAAGGGTCTTGACCGAGAGCTGCTTACATTCAACACAAAGTACTAACGGTTGCCAAACTTTGCTTATAACAAACCCTCAATCCTCGGTCTTATCGGAATTTGCATACCCTGGACAGAAATCCAGTTTGATCAGGTTTAAACCGGATTCCAGATGTATTTCTTGCACAGTCAGACGGAAATAGTGATTGTTTACAGATTTGTTATTTTTGTAAGTACTTTACAGTGTTGAAGATACATGTGCTCATACAAATAAAGATTTTTGCTCATGAGATCATCATCATTTTTTTTTCCAAATTATAAAGTATGGTTGCGTTTTCATATCAAAGTATTGTAATACTAAAAAAATAGACATATTTTAGCAAAGAAAACTTACCATCGTGAAATTCCGGACTCCTTTCTTGTGACCTGAAAAATAATAAAAATAAATTAATAAAGCTCATCATAGACTAGCTAGACAAGACTCCTGCTCTCTACAAATAACTATTTGTAAAGAATCTAACAAACAACAGCTTTAGTTTGTCAACCATTAAAATTACTCCACGTTTTGTAATCTATACTAATATTACGAGTATAAAACTAAAGAGTTCGTTTGTTTGATTGAACGCGATAATCTCAGGAACTATTGGACCGATTTAAAAAAAAAATGTGTGGGATAGCTTATTTATCGAGGAAGGCTTTAGGCTATAAAACAGGATCCTGCAAAGGGGGGGAAAGGAGCAAACTCAAAACGCGGACAAAATCGCAGGGGACCGATAGTTGTAGTATGCGTCGTGTTCTCAGCATCCTCTTCTCCCGTAGTTTTTCCATGTGACTCGTTTTTGCAATTGGTCTGCATTCAGTGAACTTGTAATCTCTTAAAAGCCATTTACCCAGTTTTGTAAACAATGAATCTTGTAAATAAATACTCTCTTTGAAACTATCTAATTGATCCGAAGAAAAAATACTTGAGCTGCTTGTTAAAACAGTATTTTAAGTATTTTCTTCTGATCCTATTAGCGTTCAATCGGCTTACACTACTTTGATGCCTAGTTCCAGTGAACGAATATAAAGTGCGGTTCACCAGGGCTAGTATGTATCTTAGACCCCTTACGTGATATCGTCACAGTTACATCGCAACTTCATCGATGCAGTCGCAAAATGTTAACCTTTACACACTTGCGCTACTTTAAGCATCGATGCAATCGCGATGCTAACGCGCGTTAGCATTGATGCAGTCGCAATGCAGAAGCTGGACCTTGAAAAATTATGTACTGTATTTATTATTATTTACATATTGTTTATTGCACAAACAAAATGAAGTACAAATGGCGGACTTAATACTTTAATTTAAAGCATTCTCTACCAGTCAACCATTGGGTGTGGCAGAAACAATTGAGGTGGCGTAAACTGTATATGGGCGACTGCATCGATACTAACGCGCGCCTGCATCGATGCTAAATTAAATTTGTTCATTGCGTTAGTCACGATGCTTAAGCGCGTTTTCAAAACGCGCCACTGTGTAGCTGCTAAAAGTCGCAGTGAGTAACAAGCCATGACGATACGCTTCAAATTAGTGTCTCAGTATTCATATTAACGAACAATTCCTTACCTTAGTTGAAAGATAAGCTTCACATTTTGCATAATAAAAAAATGTGTACCTATGTGATTTTTGAAAAAATATTTACAAATAATCTGAGCTCAAATACTACGCGTACGAAATATATCGGTTACTTATCTAGAAAATTATAATCTGTAAGATATTATGGGGAGCTCTTTATATTACTAATTCCTTTGGTTTGAGGTGTTTCCAATGCTTTATACGAAATGACGTTCCATTTTTGAATTATTTGTGGGACCGCTAGTCGGTCCCCCTTAATTGCGTCGCGCGTTTTGAGTTTGCTTCCTTCCCTCCCTTTGCAGCGTAATGTTTTAAAGCCTTAAGTCTTCCTCGACAAATAAACTATCCGGCAAACATTTTTTTTAAGACAGTCCAATATTTCCTAAGATTAGCACGTTCAAACAAACAAACTCTTGAGCTTTATAATATTAGTATAGATTAGTGTTTTTATGTCTATCGTGAAACAGGCCCTAGGGTTGTGTTGTGTTTCACCATAGTGAAATAAGCACTAATCAACGAATAATACATATACAGAATGACATTTTGTATGAGGTATCTGCCAGACAACGCTAAACAGAACTTATTAGGGTATCAAATAGGGTAGGGTAAAAAGTTTATAACAAAACTGCATTAAAAAAACTGACTAAGGCTCGATTTAACCAACGTCAGATGAGGAATATTCGTCGAATATCATATAAAACGTCTAATTTAAAATCATCACATAGTTGTCAGCAATCGTTATTGTAAATGCCATTCAATGCTAATACACTTACGAAATTTTGCACACGTGTCAGGAAGTCTGAATAGATCAACTCACTATCTCACAACTGCTGATCAACTACCATCCAATTCTGACGATATCACATACCAACAGGTCGAATTGATTACCTCCTTTTATTAAGTCGGTAAAAACTTTTTAATAGGGAATCACTACACGTGCATGGCATTGTTTTCGTAGGAGCTGTCAAGTTGATTGATTAATAGCGATCGAGATACTATTCTCAACAAGGCCCAAATCCGTAACGTCTTATTCATGGAAAGTATATGATAGTCCCCTTAGCCGATTTCGACTATGGTGACATGACGTGACTGCGCGGGACATAGTCTAGTGCACAAGTGTGTGCGCAAACACAGGTGCACTCTATATTCCTTTTACTCTCATAGCCAAATGACAGCAAGTTACCACGACCGGAGAGAGTCAGGCGCAGGACCAACGGCTTTACGTGCTTTTCCACCGCACGGGAGTGAAACACCGCCAACTCCCAAGTTCCGGGCTACCCTAAGAATATCTGAACAGAAAAACTTAGGTACATATTTTTGGTCCGACCCGGGGATCGTACCCGGGACTTGTGGCGCAGCCGTCGCTTTGAAGTGCGACCCTCTTACCGTTACGCCACCGAGGCAATTAAAAAGTATATATAGTCTTCCTCGTCATATCCGACGACGGCGACCTTTCCAATCGTATTTCGTGTATCAGGATTGATGTTGTTTTCTACTATGGGCTCGCTGATGACTTGCGAAACCGATTTGGACTAAAAGGTTCGGTTGCATTGGGCACAGTGAAGCTGTCCGTGTTCATTAACCGTATAGTTATAGGAGGGCTTAGGCCGAGTTTTCTGTATATGGCGCTTAATGTCCAGGTGGTTAAGCTGAGCTTCTTCAAAAGAAGCTATACCTTTTTTGACTGCATTGCGCCACTTCGGTCTCATTTCTGCCAGCGCCTCCCAGTAAGATGTCGCAAGCTTTAAGGTGGCGTTTTAAAACGTCCTTGTACTGTAGATATTGCGTTTCTCATTGGATAGCTCGGACTAGAAAACTGATTTCGGGAGTCTGCAGTTGTTCATGTGGCTGAAATGGCCACACCATCTTAATTGGCTCTTAATCAGAAGAGCCTCTATGCCGGTCATACCAGAGCGGCGCAGTACCTAGCATTGGTCACATGAACCTGCCAACTTGTGAAAGAACTTGTATACAAACGCTTGTAAGATGCGCTTGAAAGAGTTAAGATGGTGTCAAGCATTGAACTACCACTAGGGTATGGAACTGACACCACGAACAAATATCCACCCACATGAATTAACACCACTTGTCAACTCATACAAACGTGTTCGAGTATTCAAAATTTAAATGTCAAGGAATACGTCACAATCTTTTCATCATATTTGCGACACATTTTTACTTGGCATAGCTTTTCGAAGGGTGACTCCTTCTGTCACAGGTGCCATAGCACTTACAAGAAAGCGCCTCCTTGACATTTTTATTAATTTTACATTTTCGTTCCTGGTCATATCTACAGTTAACACTCGCTACAGCAATGTTCGTTCGAGGTTTTTGCACCTTGCCACTTTCAAATGATAATTGCTTGCACACCCGACACAAAAAGGGCAAATAAATTCATTTTGTTTAAATAAGTTTGGTTTATACAAGTTATTTTTTTATGTTGCATGTCTTAGTATTATTATTTTTTCTAATTTTGAATTGAATGCTTGAGTTGCTATGTAAATAATAGCTTTTGATCACGAGAGAGTTTGGTCTTGACTCTGGACTAGACAGGATATATTGTAAGCGTTATCTGTCAAACACTTCGTACGAATTGAATTATTTGATGTTCAGTACTTATTTTTCAATGCTGAAACAGACCTTTGAAGTCTGTGTCACTGACGTTTAATAGGGAATCGCGGTCTCTCCTAGAGACAGTATGTATCAATTTGTATATCTGTAACAGGAAATGTATCAAATCCGTCATTGTATACAATATCTAGGAATAGTAAATAATTTTTAAAATCACCACAAATTGAATGATGTAAATTATGTTGGACAAATTTCCTAGGAAATACATACATTTACTAAACAGCAATCGAGAATGCTGTTTAATAAACGTATGAATTTAAAACAAAAATATGTAAATTGTAAATGTATGTATTTAATTAGTTGTATCCAATTATTCTCAAAGAGAGCCTAAATAAAAACTCTATTTCATAGACTAGATGAAACTTTAATATGAGGACTTAATACATATTTTGGAAGCAATGGGGTGAGCGTTATTACTCATCAGTGGTGTAGTGGCTAAGGTCGCTGGTTATCAAGGCGTCGCGCCGCTCCGAGGTCCCGGGTGCAATTCCCGGTCGGGTCAATATAGAATTAAAAAAAACTACACTGTCTCGGGTCTGGGTGTTGTGGTACCACCGTTGTGTCTGATTTCCATAACAAAAGTGCATTGGCTACTTACTATGGGATCAGAGCAATGTATGTGATTGGTGTCCAATATTTATTTTACAGCAATCAATAAATATGAGTACCACAATCCAGTATCAATGTTTCATTGTGTTTAAGATAAAGTATTTCACATAAAAAGTAACTTCTTCAGTTTCTGAAACCAACTAGTATAACAAAAGTTTTTTTTTTTTTAAGTTGCATAAGAATCTCCGTCATTTGCATGTTGGCAATATAATCGCATCTTGCCTTTCCACAATCCCTGACTACCCACATTCGCCTGCTATTGCTGACTATAAAAATGCAAAAAAACTCAAGCCTCATACAAAACCTTTCACATACATGGAGCCATCCATCTTATTTTATTTCAAATCACATCCTCATTATAATATTAAAACATCCTCTAATATGAAAACGAAAACCATTCTTACTGCTATCAAAATAGTGACTACATTTGCGATATCATCTAAACCCATTTCAAAAGTGTACTTCTCTTGAAAACACGTTCTTAAAGGTTAATATTAAAGTTGAAAATTGAATTTGCGATTTCGTTTTAGGTTGTTGGCAATATGGAAATGAACCTGAGATGACCTGGTTTTAACAGATGGATTATAGACTTTGAGATGAAGATTTTAGAGTATATTTTTGTACTTACGCATTTTTTGAGATATATCTCCTGTGTGTGTCAACACGAGATGAGTGGCGGGTGTTCAGGACAAGAGAAGCATCTGTAAACAGAGAAAATATATTGCAAGGGACTTTTAAGAATGTATTTCAACTTTCCGCTGGTTTCTAAGAATATGCTGCGGTGATTTTCAAAAGTCGAGGTAAACTAAAGGACGCTGCGCTGTTTGGGGTATATTTTTATTTTTTAATTTCGTTTTGGTTGGAGTGGAGATTTAACTTATTTTTTCATAGATTGGCGAATCGTGACGTGTGTGCATGTTGAAAATATAATGATTCTGATTTTTTATGACAGATTTGACTTCATTGAACTTAGTTTTAAATGAAGGTCTGTATGCTAAACGGTTCAGTATTTAGGAAGCTAACAAGCAGACAAACATTGGTTGTTTTTCATTTTTATTCGAGTAGGTAGAGAGATATAAAAGGTATATGCCAGAGTCGTGATGTTATATCAGAGAAATTCTGCTGTAAATATTTTTGCAAAGGACTTTCAAAAGTCCATCATTTCGTTTTTTTTTTCTTCATTTCTCGGCCGAGTCTTTCTCGCAATTCGTGATTTCCACATCTATCACTCTCTTTAATTTAAAATGAAATGTTGTGTTTGCAATTTCAGAGGATTTCAGAGAACAGAGTAATGAGAGGTTTTATTTATTCAGTTCCAGGGCTAATACTTATCTTAATCACTATAACATTGCAATGTTTAGTGCTGTCAGGACAGTGATATTCCGTAGTAAGCATATCTAATACTGCTGATCTCCCGCGACTGTGCGGTGCGTTTTGAGTATGCTCCCTCCCCTCTCGTGACAGCGTGATAGATGTGTTTTATAGCGTAAAGGCTTCCTCAATAAATAGAATATCAGACCATAAAATATTTTTAAGCAGCGAGTTCAAACAAACAACCAAACTTTTCAGCCGTATAATATTAGTATAGATTTGACAACGCTAATACACACAATCTAGTACCTTATTGATTCATAAAGTGACTGACAGCGCTGTCGTTGGTAGGCGATCATAAGGTCCTGAAGGTACGTTTAGGTATAAAATTAAAAAGTAATTTACAAAGTCGACAAATGAAGTAACGTGACGATCTAGCGTCGGTAGTTGCATTCATGGGTCACTCATGCTTGACAGAGGCACTAACCGTCCAAAAGGCACCGTAACAGAAATATTTCTCTTACATAGTGTGTCACATATGTCACATACTGTAGAGCCACAACACACCCTATGGGACACCTGTGTTCGCCGCGCTTACTGTAGCCAAGTACAGATTGCAAGCGCATTGCTACCGCTTGCTAGTTACATAATCACACGGGTGGTGTGAATTATAAAAAGCTAATTAAGCCGGTGTCAATGTTCCTAGCTTTACGAGACAAATTGTAGTGGTCGTTAAATGGAGTTATGGAGCTACAAAATTACATAATTATACTAGTTTCATAATGTGTATCTGCCTGACAAATTTTCGTTGGGATTCAGAGTCATATTTGGTTAAACTAGAATTTTTTTCATTCTGTTAAAAATAAAAAGATTTGTATATCAAATTCTCAATTACATCATAAATGTATAAACATTTAGGTAATTTACGCAAATAGGCGATAGAATATTTTTTTTCTGTTAATATTTCAAGCTTATGCTAATCTATGGGACAAATGCAATCAGTGTAAGATCATGACAAATCGGTACAGTATTTTTAGATCTATAAATTGCAATAATAATCATAGATTTATGACTTGATATACATAATAATAAATGAAATCTATTAACTAAATCATTAATTGCATCAATAGTATTGAACTCGCCTCCGGCTTGTATCAATATTACAAATTTCCTAAGCGTGCCATAAGCAAAATAATTTAACCAGTCGCCAGGATTAACTCGTAACCCTTTAGCCTTATACGGAAGCAGAAGACACTTCTAAAGATGCATTATATTTTATTGCAAGACGTACGGAATCCACAAGCCAGCTCGAAATGCTTTGACACAGAGTAAATAGCGCAGAAACGACACACCGAACAAACAAGATTTTAGGTCTGAGAGTTCAAATAAGTGATATAAAGATACACTAAAAGCTTCTGGTGTGAAACTGAGTCGCGGAACTTCAGTTTCCGAACTGTTGTTATAGTCGTCTGCTTTTGAATTCATCCCAATTCAATGAGCAGATTTCTTGTCATTAGATTTTTATGTCAATGAGAGATCGCTTCACTCTAGGAAATAAATTTTAAAACTTTATATAAGTATTATAGCTGAGGGTATTTGTTTTTAGCCAACCTTAATAATAAGCAGTAAAACAAATACGCTTAAGCACCTTTAGTAAATAAAGGATTTCATTATGACAAAAATAAGTATGTAAATTAATCTAAAGTTCATTAAGACATATTTTATATAGACTATGGTTTCTGCTAGCACGATAAAAAAATGAAACCAAAGCTATTCCAACGCCATTTAGTGAGAGTCATAAAGTGAAAGAATATATTTATAGTAAAATAATATTTTATGGAATTAACAGCAGAACGTCTGTAGCCTAAATGTGAAAACCCTCTTGAAGAGTAGATAAAGTTCAGTTATATCTTTATAAATATTTTACATACTTATTACATTCGCATGCGCACCTTGTATTGACGCGCATTGAAGTCGTTACAATGGCTTCAAAAGTGATAAAATGTGCAAACTGTAATGTAGTAATTAGTGAAGTATTGACTTTTATTTGCAACAAGCTTGATGTGATGAACGAGGAAAGCATTAGCCAGATCTGTGTTAGTGCTTTTGATGATGCCGAGATTGCAGCTGCTAAAAATTTATTGTTCGATTCTATATCGACCACAAAAGGCAAGAAGATCAGAAAACGTCAAAGAAAAACATTACGTGATATTGACGACATTATTTGTGTGCTCAAGGAGACTGACCCAGAGGAAATACCGATTTTTGTTGCAAGGGATTTGCACAAAATGCCGCCAGTTCTTTTCGACCATGTTGATGTGACCCGTCTACCAAAAGATCAGTTGACTATGAGATGCGAGATGCAGCGAATTTGTGACGAATATGCTACAGTAGAACAATTAAAGGAACTACAACGAGAAATTGAGTCGCTTAAGAACGCGTCGATTGTTAACAACTTTGCTCGGAATGTAACAGTAAAGAGGGGTGGAGGCCCTAGAATAACGAGCTTCGAGTATGAGAGTGGGCCCTTAGGATTGTCTCCGCAACTCAACATTTTACCGGTGGAGGGTAGTGAGGTGGAGGCACCATGCGCTGTTTCTAACGGTCGAACGGCCGGCGAGTCACCTGGTTGCAAGCCGCTCGTCGAACGTGACGTCATCAACTCGTCGCCTCTGCCGGTAGTGAGTCATTCGCTATCACCGCCGTCGGCGCCCTCAGCTGTGCCTACGATACACGCGGCCCCCCTGACTAACAATGTTAATAATACAGCGCTATGCAAGAACGATATGAGGTGCTACTCGGATGTTCTACAGGAAGGTGAATGGAAAACACAACACCATAAGCGCACGCAAAGAAAAGTCCCTCAGAATCGTTTTGTGGGAAAGACTGGAAAAGCTACAGTTGATGCTGATTCTAAGTTTAGAGCGGCTGAGAGTAAAGTACCGCTTTACATATATAACGTGTCAAAGGATACGTCTATGAGTGACATAATAACATATGTTAAGAATAAGACCAATATAGACGTGCATTTAGAAAAAATGAACATGAAAGTATTGAAAGACTACGATGCCTACAAGGTGTTCGTCCCTAAACACAAACAGGATATGTTTTTAACCGAGGACTTTTGGCCTGATGGAATTTTATATCGCCCCTTTGTGGAGTTTAGTCCCCGTCAGTCAAGAAATACTAATTACCGAGTTAGAGCTAATGTAACATCCAAATAAAACCAGTATGAATAGAAACGCAAACAAAATTATTAGCTTTAACTGTAAAAATGTCGTTCGATCAGTTGAATGCGTTAGGAAACTTTGCCGATCGGCTGACATTGTGGCGTTACAGGAGACCTGGCTGCTTCCACACGATTTGCCGTTCCTAGGAAGTATTAATGATGAGTTTTCCTACACGGGCAAGTCTGCCGTTGATACGTCGGAGGGAGTTTTAATCGGAAGACCTTATGGAGGAGTTGCTCTGTTATGGAGAAAGGCGGCTTTCCCGTCTGTGTCCGTTATACAGTGTCGTAGTGTGCGTCTAGCGGCTATTAAGGTAAAACTTGATAATGAGCGCGAAATAATTGTATTATCCGTTTACATGCCTACTAATAAAAGTGAGAATTTGCCGTTGTTCACGGAGTGTCTCGGTGAAATAAGTGCTATTATTGAAACTAGTGATGTAGAATCGGTGTTCATTCTCGGCGATTTCAATGCGGATCCTAGCGGTTTATTTGCGAAGGAACTATTGGAATTTTGTGCGGAACAAACTTGGACATGTGTGGACATGGAGCTTTTACCGAGTGGTACGTATACATACGTAAGTGAAGCGCACGGGACAAAATCATGGCTTGACCACTGTGTTGTAACTAGTGCGGCCCGAACATCTGTTCTAAACGTGTCTGTTGTTTACGATACCTACTGGTCGGATCACTACCCTTTAATAGTTGAATGTAATTTTAATATTGTATTGCCTAAACGTGTTGTTAGTAGTGTTACATGTAATGAGGTAAAATGGGGTGAAAGGGACCAGACCCAGATCGAAAGATATCGTAATTATTGTAATTCTTATCTTAGAGAGGTGGACTTTCCCTCTGAATTTATTAATTGTGCACATGGACAATGTAAGGATGAGTCACATAAGTCCATATTAAACAAAATGTACCTACAAATTGTTAGTATACTGTCCAAAGGCGCGAAAACAAGTTATTCTAATAATAAGACTATACCTAAACGGAAACACAACAAGTATGTACCTGGCTGGAACAGACATGTGAGTAGTGCACATAGGGAGGCTCGACAGTGCTTTCAGATGTGGCTTTTATATGGAAAACCTAGGTCCGGTATTATTTATGATAAAATGTGTGAGACACGCAAAATTTTTAAATCTAGATTAAAATATTGTCAGAATAACGAGTTTCAAATTAAAATGGACAATATAGCAAAGAATCACGCTGACAAAAACTTTAATAAATTTTGGAAATCCACAAATAAATTAAACTTGAGGTCGAGTCTACCAGTGAGCGTGGGCGACGCTCATAAGCCGCGCGATATTGCCTGTCTTTTCCAGCGTCAGTTCAAGGTGGAGTCACCGCTCGGACCGGTGTCGCGGGTGCTCGGTGCTAAGAGTCAACATGGAGACGTCAGCCTTAGGTTTGGTGCCAAAGATGTGGCAGCAGTGATAAGAAAAATGGTGAGAGGCAAGTCTCCTGGTCATGATGGCCTTAGCATTGAGCACTTGAAGTACGCTGGTGTACACTTAGCTAGAGTCCTAGCCATGTTTTTTAATTTGTGTTTGACTCATACCTACTTACCTGATGACCTAATGTTTACGGTGGTTGTGCCAATCTTGAAAAACAAAACCGGTGATGTATCTGATGTCACTAATTATAGACCGATCTCGCTGGCTACTGTGATAGCTAAGGTGCTGGACAGGCTGCTTGACCAACAATTGGAGACGCACCTGCATCTACAGAATGCCCAGTTCGGTTTCACGCCTGGGTTGTCAACTGAAAGTGCGATTCTATGTCTCAAGCAGACTGTGCAGTACTACACGGCTAGAAAGACTCCCGTGTATGCTTGCTACCTAGATCTTTCAAAAGCGTTTGATTTAGTAAATTACAACATGCTGTGGAGTAAGCTGCACAATAACACGCATCTACCTAGCGAGGTAGTCTCAATATTCCGGTATTGGTACAACCACCAGCGGAACACTGTTAGATGGGCGGGGGAGTTTTCGGACGTGTACGGGTTGGAGTGCGGGGTGAGGCAGGGGGGGTTGAGTTCGCCACGCCTCTTCAACCTTTACATGGACCGGCTGATCGAGGAGCTCAACAATGCCAATGTCGGGTGTTCTGTTGGTGGGGTTACCATTAATAACATCAGTTATGCCGATGACATGGTGCTGTTGAGCCCATCGCTTGGTGGGTTACGGACACTCCTTCGCATCTGTGAGTCATATGCTGGGGCCCATGGGCTCAGATACAACCCTAAGAAGAGTGAGTACATGATTTTCAAAGCCGGTACCAAGACCTACTCATCTGCAGCACAAATCACGCTTTGTGGTGTTACTTTAAACAGGGTAAGTAAATTTAAATATCTGGGTCACTGGGTCACAGATGTTTTGTGTGATAATGAGGACATTGAGAGGGAGCGCAGGTCGCTGTCTGTTCGGTGTAATATGCTGGCTCGTAGGTTTGCACGCTGTACTATACCAGTGAAAGCAACTTTGTTTAAGGCTTACTGCCAGTCTTTCTATACGTGCAGCCTGTGGACCAGCTACACGCAGCGGGCATACGGCGCCCTGCGCGTCCAGTACAACAATGCATTCTGGGCGCTGATGGGGCTGCCACGGTATTGCAGCCATCATCCGAAAGAGGAGTGCCTCGCTGCTTAAACGCTTTCGGAGCAGTACCAACAGTGTCCTGAGTGCGTTGGCCGAGCGGTGGGATTCCCCGATGATGCAAAGGTGGATGAAGCTGCATGCCAATTCATCGCCTTTTATTAAGTAAGAACGTGACATTTTAAATTTTAGTTTTGATCATCATTTAATTATAATTTAGTTATTTTCGTTTTATTTATTTAATTATTGTATTTAATTAATTATTGTCGTTTTATGTAAATTATGGATACTTATTATCTGAAATAAATGAATTTTAATTTAATTTAATTTAATTTAATTACTCATCAGTTAGGTTAAGTATTCTTTAAAATTTTCATTACTGTAATGTTTAAGTTATTTATATGTTTCAGTGTATATTACCTGGATTTATTCATCAAAGCAAATTACCTTATATTCTTATTACCGATTCACTCAAATACCTATTCATGAACTTAATACCTAACTTAGGCACAAACTCACGAGCAAAGAACTAGAGGCAAACAAAACTCTGTCATGACGTCGCTCATACATTTTAATGAGTTCACTTCACAAACTTATGTATGTGCATTTTTACAACCAAGTTTCAGGTGATGAGATTAAGTAGATTATATCTTTAACCTCCTAAGCCGCAATTGCGGTGGCGGTCGCGTTCCCGCGGTGGACTGCGTGCGCCTACGCAATTCGCGCGGTGTCAGGATACACGTTACGTAAACAGTTATAAAATCTTATTGAAACAAGCTATTATCATTCTGTAAAAAGCTTATTGTTACTGAATAAATAAACTATGCTTGTAATAAAAAAAATGTATTCAAAAATGAAAAAATAGAACCAAACAAATTCGTGGTAGGGTGACGACATATACGAAAAAAATTGCGAGAAAAAAAATCGAATTTTAATTAATAACTGACAGCAACCGGATGTGTTTGCGGTCTATGGTGTAGAAACATCTGTTTTTTACTCATAAAGGTCAACATGCCCAAGGAATAAGCATTTATACACCCATTTTTTTTTTTGCAAAAAAGTAATTAAAAAGCGCCCACAGGTGGGCGCTTGGTAAAATCGCGAAACTCATGCTCAGCGCCCACCATCGGGCGCTCTGGCTGTCCAAGGGTTAACAAGATGTTTGTAGGAGTGATTTAAATTCCTTATTATTTTCTTAAAAATATGCAATGCCATCTTTACGGCACTGTCAATATTTTTTATTTCCAGAAAATTAATAGGTACTTAAGCTACGGATTTTGGCATTCAAGATATAGTTTTGAGGAATCCGCCTAACCCCTTTTCAAATTTAATTGCTTCGTTGGCGCAGCGGTTGGAGGGTCGCAGTTTAAAGCGACGGCTGCGCTAGAGATCCCGAATTCGATCCCCGGGTCGGGCCTTAATATGTACCTGTGTTTTTCTGATCAGAAATCCGCAGGGTAGCCAGGAGTTCTGAAGTTGGCGGTGTTTCACCTCCGTGCCTTGGAAAGCACATTAAGCCGTTGGTCCTGCGCCTGATCTGCCTCCGGTCGTGTCAGATTGCTGTCCTATCGGGCTATGAGAGTGAAAGAAATATAGAGTGCACCTGTGTTTGCGCACACACTCTTGTGTATAATATAGTATTATGTCCTGCGCATTCGGTTAGTCGTTGTGACTGACCACCGTAGAAAAAATCGGTTAGTGAGATTATTTCAACTTAAGGGACCACATACTCGTACAAGGTGCGAGGAATATGGGCTCTTTAGGTGTTGAGGCGCCAGAGACATTGATCGTACCGATATCTCTTTAAGGCTACGTTACGCTCATTGCAATTTGATGTAACGAATTATGTACGTTCCCTACTTCCGCATCAACAATTGACTTACTTGTGCTTCTAGAGAATTATTTAGTTACTGTTGGTGACTAACATTATAAACTCGGGTTAAATATTAACCGTTCGGCGCGAGTGGGCATCGCAAAAGTATATGTAGGTAAAAAACAAAAGTTTGACCTACAAAACTTATTCTATGCAATACCAGAGGATGTTTCATGCATTTTAATGATCGCCCGCGCAGCCAAACACAAATACTGGATGCGTCGAGTGCATATTTTTTATCCGACATATTGGTTCTGCTTAAAGGCGTATTATCTACCCGTATTGCTTTGATATTGCAATCAGTTAGGAAGATTTTTGTAGAAAAGTGAAAACAACCCTGTGATCAAATGCGCAGCGTTGGAACTGATTGCATGGACAAACTACTTTTATAAAGATCGCAGGATCACATAGAATGCTGACCACTTACAACAGGTTGCTGTGAATAACTATGGAGGAGGTCTATGTTCAGCTGTGTACGTCCTGCATATGATTATGATAATTACTTAAAAATGATATCAAAAGAACCAAAAAAATTTTTACTAGCTTTTGGCAGAGCTAACGATTGATCTGCTCGGTCTGCCAGCCATTTTACTTGCAAAAACAAAGCACAATTATTCCGTCCAAACATTTCATAAATATTTCTAAAGGCTTAAACTAAGACTAAGGTTAACCGACAGATTTTTTAATCAGTCGGTTACATGTCGGTAGGATTAAAGGTGTATACCTTTTTAGGTATACCTCCATTATTGAATACTGTAATTATGGCATTTAAAAAAAAAACTTAGTATTAACTGTTAATACTTTAGTACGGTTTTTAGCTTTGTACTAAGTTTTTAGAAGAAGAGAGATACAGATTTAAGTCGCCATAGCTTTATAATAGGTAATACGTCTGCCAGAACTATTTGTATTGATGTCAAAGAGCCTGAATTATGACAGACTCGCCTTTATAAACTCGGATTGCTCTACAGCAGACTAGCAGACTTTCTTCCTTGTTAAAAGAGATTGAAGGTGTATTTTTCAACAGTAAATATAATATTTTTTTCTTTTTAGAGTTAAGAGCGTCCAGATTTACTTTAATTTGATGTTGCCGTGAAATTGTAAATCTCGAGTGTTAGCAGAGAGTGACATCGTAAAAATAAACTTTGAAAAAAGTAAAACCGCTTCAAAACCAAAATGCACTAAAAAGTCTTAAATAAACTCTTCACCATTGAAAGGAAAGGAATCCGTTTTAGGCAAACAATTTTTTTTTGGAGTCGGTGCTGTGATGCTGATGCTTGATGGTCAAAGTGATGGCACCGACTCCAAAAAGAAATTGTTTGCCTAAAACGGATTCCTGAACTCTTATGCGTTAAGGAGTTCCACCATCAGCTCAGCCCCACAAGATGTTGACTATCAGACGTAACAACACGTCAACATTAAGATTCTAGTAAAGAAACACTTTACGTGCCTTTAAAATTTGAGGGTTTCCCTCGATTACACCAAGATTCCATCATCAGATCCCAAAATGGAAAAAATGGGACCAACAAGCAGGCACACCCTCTAAGTAGGCGAAAAAAAATTCTCGATTTGGTCGACAAACGACTGAGATATGAGGTAACATACATACAAAAAAAAAACATACAGTCGAATTGATAACCTCCTCCTTTTTTGAAGTCGGTTAACAAGTGCCGCACTCATGATATTTTTGAAGCGATTTCATTTTTCTGTGATTTTAATTATAACCGTTGATTTTGAATAAGTACGTGTTAGTTTGTAGCTCCCAAATAAATATACTTTTGGCGACCCGTCTGGTGTAGTGGTCGAGAAATCGCCTACTACGCAGCGGGTTGCGGTTTCGATCCCCGCACAATACAAACATTTGTGTGCGTGAACATGTCTGTTTGTATTGGTCTGGGTGTTTTCTATGTTTACCATGTATATATTTACAAACAAAAGTATTTAACCTCCTAAGGCGCAAATGCGGTGGCGGTCGCGTTTCCCCGGTGGCCCGTGCGTGCGCGTACGCAATTCGCGCGGTGTCAGATTACACGTTACGTAAACAGTTATATTATATATATATATTTTATATTCAGTTCATAATTTTCAAGGGTCAGGTTTTTTTCGACTGCTTTAAAGACTGTTCTTTCGCCGGTAGATTAAAAAAAAAACAAAAACTTTTAACAACCATTACTGTAGAACCAGAGCTACATAGTAATGCTGTCCAGTAACATTTTTATTTCTTAAATCTCCTAACAGATAAATTTACTATTACCAGTTACGATATCAGTATCTCAGTGCAACCCTCTCTAAGTATGGGCCTTCTGTTCATGTATAAAGCTTCTCTCTGTGCATTATAGAAAAGCTCATTAAGCTGTGTCAACCGGGGTAACGCGTAGACTGTATTATGAGTCATAAGAAGAGAAAATGAGCCGTGCAGATGTCGTTTGTCTCTATGAGATTTAAGTCGGTACTTTTTATTAAATTATTAGTCTAGTAGGATTAACCATACTGGAAGTTTTGAGGTCAGACAACCCACTATGGCAGCGAATACGAAGAGCACAATAGATATACATGTATTTGCAACTTTGACTGTAAAAAATGGTGGTATAGGTTCACCTATCTTAATCAAATTGAATATCAAATAACAGTCCACCCAACATTTTTTTTTTCAAAATTATTCGATAGCCCTAAATCAAAATTTTTAAATACATCACACGCGAATCTATTAAATACAGCATCAATATTTTGGCTTTATATTCGATTAACGTGCGAAATATTGACAGATATATTACATAACTTACACGCAGTCCCTATCTATACTAATATTATAAAGCTGAAGAGTTTGTTTGTTTGTTTGAACGCGCTAATCTCAAAAACTACTGGCCCGATTTGAAAAATTATTTTTAAGTTGGATAGTCCATTTATCGAGGAAGGCTTTAAGCTATATAACATAAAGATACGACTCACAAGACCACAGCAGAAATGAAAAATGTTGCGAAAACGGGAGAAAGATATTCCTTTTGAGAACTTCCGCTGCATACGCTGCGGAAACCGCTTAAGTTACACAAAAATCATGTATGACAGGATTGTTCAACATTAGGAGTTCTATAATAATGTCCGGGACAGCATATGTCTATCTTTTACGGTTGACTTACTACAACCTTTTTTATATTAATAAATTTGTAAAAAAATAATGCATTATTTTTAGAGGTGTATTATACATACAGGTATTTATTCTTATCAAAATAAATACATTCATCATCACGAGCATTTCATTTAAAACCAAGTTGCCCTTTATATTATTTGATTTCAATAAATATCTTAGGAGCTATCACAGTTTTAACATAACTCCGCACCAAAATAATGTTCGCAGCTTAAGTACAACGTGCGCTTGCGCTAATTTTATAAAGCTGAAGAGTTTGTTTGTGTGAACGCGCTTATCTCAGGAACTGCTGGACCGATTTGAAAAAATATTTCTGTGTTGGATAGCTTATTTATCGAGAAAGGTTTTAGGATATAAAACAAGACGCTGCGATGGGAGGGGAGGGAGCAAACTCAAAACGCGCGGACGAAGTCGCGGGGGACCGCTAGTGAAGTTATAAACCGTGTTCCGTGGTATGAGTCCTCGGTTCAAGCTTTTTCAATTTATTTGTGTAGTCGCTTCTCTTTTTGAATTCAGTTAAAATTGCACTATAAGCTAATTCGATCTGTCTATCAATTCACGGGTCACTGACCGAGTCGTCGATCACGTTTTTATTTTAATTTGACGAAGAATAAATTTCTAGCCATTTTGTAAATGTTCAAACGTCAACCAATGACACAGTGGCGATAGTTGTAATCATGAAGTTCCCAGTTGTTTATTGCATTGTGCTCTGCGCTGATCTGATAAAATACTGTCAAGACTTTCAAAATCAGGCCTAATCTTGAGTTATCAAACGTCTTATTTAAAGGTGACGTCTTGAGAAGTAGAGAAGTTGTTGATTTCTGGAACTGTTGAATCAGGCAATTTAACAGTTACCAGGTTTTCAGAGGCAGTGGTTCCACGCAGATATTTTATACCGTTTAAGATAAATGATCATAGCAATATGAAAACGACCGAGTTACGTAGAACCCCAGCAAATGTTGCCAAAACATATAGCGGACAATATGTCAGTGTCAATGTGTAAGGACTCAAGAAAAATGCGGAGGAATCGGTATGAAAATTTCATACCGATTCCTCCGCATTTCATATATATTTAATATGTCTGATATTTATCACGCCGGCTGTATCGAATTTTACGAGTCCACCTGCGTTTTCATATTTTAGGTGATCGCAGTCGAACCAACGATATTTAAGTGGAGATAATTGAATGGATAAAAGGAATGGAAGGAAGGATGGATGGTATCGTGAATAAAAAAATAGAAATTCGTTGAGATGTTTTTGCATACCCAAATAACAGAGTTAGAGATAGTCAAATTCAAATGTCTAAATATTCTTTGAAAACGTGAAGTAAAATACACAGTCTGGCCATAAATACTCTTACAATTAAAATAAGAAAGATATTACATTTTAATTTGGAATCTGTCATTTTATACGATTGCTCATTGTGTTTTCTAGTTTTGGAGCCAATTCATTTTATATTATTTTGCGATATTAAAATGGAGTGTGGTGATACGTGGCTTGATTTTTAGTTATTACTCATATCTCAAAAACTACTGGATCGATTATGATGAAACCTTCACTGTATCCAAGTCGAACTAAACTTAATTAAATTAAAAATAATCATCTCGCTATGACTTCTCGTTTTCGAGAAATCATGAGACAAACATACATACATATGTAAATACACTCTCGTAATTTTGCACACGTGTTAGAAAGCTTTAATATATCAATATACTGAAATTTATCCAATTATGACGATATTACATATATATAGGTCTTATTGATAACCTCTTTTTATTGAAGACGGTAAAAATATACACAACCGTTTAAAGCTTCTTAAATAAAATATGAAAAACGAAAGAAACGTACAGAAGAGACGTTTTTATTTTTGTTCAAAAGTATTTGAATCTACTTGTGTAAGAAAAGGACTACAGCAGCACTGCCAAAATTTTCCAGCTCATCCCTAACAATTTGACTGATTTGTTTTTCCTTGTTACATTATTATCCTTGCTATGTTGTGTTCGGGTATTGCTGGGGATTATTGGATAAATGAAGTGAAGGGAAAACAAATAAATCACTAGAGATATAATAATTATCGCGAGAAATAACAGACTGGAGCAACACTGATTGCGGTAAGAATTAGATGTATTATCTTGTTTGGTTTCCTTTTGTTGTAGAAACAGTTTTAAGAGTAACGTTATTTTTGAGGTGGAATATTAATTTTCTCGTTCAGATGATGTAGAAACATATCTGAACGATAATGGAAACTTATTCCGACATTGTGAATCAGGCTGGTAAGTATAATAAAAGTGTTATTTAAATAAAGCTCGAGCAATAAAAGATTGTATATTTTTTACAAAATAAACAACAACTTCAACCGAACTTGTAATGAACCATCTATTTATTCGTGCAACTACGTTCAATCTGAACAAAAACACAAAAACAACCAAAAAACACCAGTTACACAACAAAAATGGGATGCTTTGTGTAAAAGTACTCAAAAACGCATTGTACCGACTAAATTTTAATGAGTCCTACCACCACAAACATTTTTTCCCAGAAACTTATCTCTCACTGGCAAACAAAAATTATTGCAATATTCCGGGCTGTATTTTCGCGATCCTTTGATCTGTTTTAAATGACGGCCATGTTGGATTTAGTAAAGCTGTGCAAAAGTAAAATTTTATTGGAACATTTCCATGTCTAACCAGTATTGCTTTGTATATAAGCTGTTTAAAGTTCCTCTATTAACGATGTGTGTGTGGTTTTCCTAGAAATTTAAATTTGAAGCTGACAATCTCATAAATATGGATAGTAAAAAGAATGCGTTAATTACAAAGCTTGATAACAATGAGCTTTATTTTCATAAAGGTGAAATAAGAAACCAAAAAGTTGCGCACGGTCGGGACTCGAACCTGCAGCTTTCTGGCTAACCGGCCCAAGGCTCTACCAATTGAGCTACCGTGCTGTCAATCCGACCTTGCAAAATTTGTGTTCTCTTATGGGTACGTCATTATGACGTTAAGCGCCATCTACCCGTCAGTTTATGCAACAGTAGGAACAGTAGTTATTCTTTACAGAATAAATTCAACTTGAAAATTTATGACACTTCGCTATTTTATGGTTTAGAATATTTTTAACACTCACAGTGTCATATTTTATATTCACAAAGATGAAATAAGAAATCAAAAATTTTGCGCACGGGCGGGACTTGAACCAGCAACCTCTTGGCTGACCGGGCCAAACACTCTACCAATTGAGCTACCGTGCTGTCAATCCGACCTTGCGAAATTTGTGATCTGTTATGGATACGTCATTGCGTGATGCTTAGCGCCATCTAGCCGCCTGTTCATAAAAAAGTGGGCCCAAGTAGTTATTCTTTACAGAATGAATTCAACTTGGAAATTGATGACACTTCGCTATTTTATGGTTTAGAATATTTTTAACACTCACAGTGTCATATTTTGTATTCATTAAAATGAAATAAGGAACCAAAAATTTATGCGCAAATTTTTGATCGCAAGGTCGAACTGACAAACCGGTAGCTCAAATGGTAGAGCGTTTGACCCAGTTAGTCAGAAAGTTGCTGGTTTGAGTCCCGACCGTGCGCAAATTTTTGGTTACTTTTTCATCTTTAAGAATATAAAATATGACACTGTGAGTGTTAAAAATATTCTAAACCAATGAGCTTTATTGTTTACCTGGCATCCTGTATGTTGTTTGATAGGAATGTCGTTATTGCTTATTCATAATGAAAATGTTATTGCCAGGAAAATAAATGGCAAATAATATGCCATAGAATGACGAGCAAGTGAGTCGAAGCTCAAAATCACACACTGATGGCCGTTCGGGCAGAAAAGTTCTAGATTCTCCAATCTCTTGGGTCTCCACCCAGACCAAAGACACGGCGTAGAACGTCCCATGACAAGATGGTCGGACGACTGTATAATGATTGCAAGACCGCTTGTGATTGGTCGTTGTAGTATACCGAGAACATAGCCTCCCCCAACCCAATGTTCAGAAGTGGACGACCTTTAGCTGTTAATGAGGATGATAATGATGCTATATAACAATATCCACGGGATCTACAATACGTTGCATTTGAAATACTTAAAAAAATGTTGTCAATTTAATAGTTTAGTAGTATTTTAACATATAAACCGTTGCCCAATAATATTTTATCTTCAAATAACACGCAGGGTAAAAAATACATTTAATAATGGTTTAAGATTGTTAACTATTCTGCAAGGCCACTGCTACCCACGACTACATGTAATTTAAATATCCTGCTACCGTAATGCAACAATAGTCATACATAATTTTGTTACAATTCAAAACCACTGTTTCTACAATACCGTTTTACCCGTAAATAGTCAAGTAATTCTTTTGTAGAAAGATGATAAAAAACAGACTCAAAAATAAGTGGAAGCTGTTTTTGTTACGTGTATAGGTAAATGTTTCAGCAAAGCAATATTAGTGCACCTTGTTACCCAATTTTTTATGAAGTCCACTTAAGAAGCATTAAAATGTATGCAATCGACGCGCACAATTGACTGATCGTAAATCGAAGCACATTTGAGTCAAAACTGAACTCTCGAAAATATAAATTGGCGTCGGAAAACTTAATCCGAAATTAATTTCACGACGTAATTAAAACTTTGAACGCTTGCAAATTTGAAATGCTGTCATTATACTGGACGGTGTTATGCAAATTTTACGTTATTATTTAAGAATAACCAAGTTTTCATTTACCGAGATAAAGGTTAGCAAAGATAAATGAATTATAAACCAAGAACAGGATGCAAGACATAATTATTGTCAGATGAAAAAAGTTTTGAATTTTGTGACAAAAGGATATTAATTAGAATTCTTAATATTAAATGAGGCTACTTACTTGCCTTTTGACACAAACGTTTAAAAACATTAATATTGTATCTTAAATATTAGGTAATTTAGATTAAAGAAAGTTTTGAAAGCCTCGTATCTATCTCGTATCGATATCTAATCGTATTTATCTCAATGATTTTCATAATTTAATTAAGTATAAACCATTTTATAAATATTTCTAAAGAAGGGAAAAAAATGCTAAAAAACTTACCTATGTTCAAAACTGATATAGATGCGAAAAATATCACTGCCATTCCCGCCATATTTCTTTTATCTGAAACAAATTTGAAGAATTTATTTAAAGTAACGTTATCATTTTTGTTATTAACATGTAAATGTGAATGCAAACTTCAATTGATACGAAAATGCACAATTAATAAAGCTCAGTTAACCCATTTTTTTGCGTTTATTTTAATCGCAGAAGCTGATTGGAAAAATATTATTATTTTGCCTAAGCAAGTAAGTAAGCTCTTAAAGAAAATATCAGTATTTTAATATTAAATGGTAACTCATTTCATAGAAAAACAAAAGGAATCGCCGAAAAACAAAACAGATCAGCTGCATAGCGATAAGGAAGTTCGTGTGGAGGCCCGTACTGACTCAGCGGTTCCAGATAGCGTTAACATCGCACCTGTGTCGCAGTCGCAGGGCGGCCTCGACCTTAATATCGCTGACCAGACAAGTGCGGGAGTAAGCATTAGTCATCAAACTGCATCAATGGCGTGTAATAAAACTTTGGCTGGCATTGTAAGTGCGGACGGGGAGTGGAAAATAGATAAACCAAGTGATGAGTGGATCACGGTACAAAGGAAACGAGTAAGGAACCGGTTTATTTCGACGGAAGGCAAAGCGGCTATAAGTTTGAATGAGAAATTTAAGGCGGCCGATATTAGAATTTCAATATTCGTGAATAACGTGTCAAAAGAAACGTCGGAATCTGACATCGCTAGTTATATTTTTGAGAGAACGCAGGTTAAAGTGGCTCCACTCAAAATAATATCGAAGATTCCTAGAGATTACAATGCGTATAAAATTGAAATACCTAAGGCTAAGTTAGGAATCTTTTTAGATGATAGTTTCTGGCCGGAGGGCATCACATTTAGAAAGTTTATTGATTTTAAGAAGAAATTTGATGGCGGACTCGTTAAAAAGAAAGATTAGTGACGGATCAGGTATCAATATGGTAACGTTCAATTGTAAATCGATTAAACGATCTATAGATGGGGTTAGAATGCTATGCGGAGAGGCGGACATCATCGCACTTCAAGAGACGTGGCTTTTCCCTCACGACCTTTCTTACCTGGGTTCCATAGACTGCAAGTTTGGTAGTACTGGAACTTCAGCGGTGGACACCAGTGCCGGCATTATCGCGGGAAGGCCCTACGGAGGGGTGGCTCTGCTATGGAGATCGAGTGTTTTTCCGTGCGTGAAGGTTATTAAATGTTCGAATCCTCGTATTTGTGCCATTAAAATATCCCTTGGTGACAGACCTATTGTTGTGTGCAGTGTTTACATGCCTACGGATAGCAGTGAGAACCTCCCTGAATTTACCGATTGTCTTAGTGTATTATGTGCAATTATTGAGGAATGCAGTGTGGAATGTGTGTTTATGCTAGGTGACTTCAACGCACATCCTCAGGAACCATTTTTCAGTGAGTTGCAAAATATGTGCTTGGATCAGTCGTGGATCTGTGCAGATGTATGTAAGTTAGATATATTTTCGCAGACTTTTACTTTTGTTAGTGATGTGCACGGTAGTAAAAGGTGGTTGGATCATTGTGTAGTTACTGAGGCAGCATGGCAATGTGTGAATAGCGCATTCGTTAAATATGACGCATACTGGTCCGATCATCTCCCGTTAACCATTAACTGTAATCTTAATGTGATAAAGGCCAAAGTTATACCAAATAGTTTTTCTGTAAATAAAGTTAGGTGGGGGGGAGTAAGATCTAAGGAGCAGTCAGATTGTTACCTTAAGTATTGTAATGACCAACTGAAAGATGTGGACTTTCCCGTTGAGTTTCGGAACTGTTGCCGAGAAATATGTCGTGATGAAAGTCATAGGAGTATAATAGACAACTTGTACAATCGCGTCGTATCCATATTATCTCAAGCGGCTATTATATCTTATGATGTGAAACGTACACATAATACTCGTAGGCCAAACAAGCTTAGAGGGTGGAATACTCATGTGAGTAGCGCGCACAGAGAAGCCCGGTCTAAGTTTCTTATGTGGGTTTGGTATGGGAAGCCTAAATCTGGTACGTTGTATGATGAAATGGTGGCCAGCCGTAAAATGTTTAAGGGAAGGCTGAAATGGTGTCAAAATCATCAACATCAAATGAAAATGGATGCCTTGGCAACCCACCACAGTAGTGGGGATTTCAAACGGTTCTGGAAAGTTACAAACAAATTGGGTTCTAAGCCGGGTCAGCCTTCTATCATGGATGGTGTTAGTGAGCCTAAAGCGATAGCTGACCTTTTTAGGGATCACTTTACAGTTAAGTCGCCACTGCAAAAAGGGGTGGATGTGCCCGATGCTGAGACCGTGGTCAAACATATTAATGCTCTGGTGAATAGTAAAACTATACACAAAATAGTGCAGTCAATGACAAAAGGCAAATCACCTGGCCACGACAATCTCAGCATCGAGCACCTTCAGTATGCTGGGGTACATCTTCCCAGAGTTCTTGCTTTACTGTTTAATCTGTGCCTTGTGCATTCATATCTACCACAGGATCTAATGAAAACGGTCGTAGTACCTATTATTAAGAATAAAACAGGTGATGTGGCGAGCAGGTCGAACTATAGACCTATCTCATTGGCAACAGTTGTAGCAAAGGTGTTTGATAGTGTGCTGAGCTTAAGATTGGATTCCAAATTAAATATACATGACCTACAATTTGGGTTCAGATCACATCTCTCCACTGAAAGTGCAATTCTGGGATTAAAGCATGCGGTCAAGTACTATACGGACAGGAATACTCCCGTGTATGCCTGTTTCCTGGACCTGTCGAGGGCCTTCGACCTGGTCGCGTACAGCATCCTGTGGAAAAAGCTTGAGCAAGTGGGTATGCCACCGGAAATAATATCCTTGTTCAAGTTTTGGTATAGCAACCAATTGAATACCGTAAGGTGGGCAAATGTGTATTCGGAAGCGTATAGGTTGGAATGCGGGGTAAGGCAGGGGGGCTTAAGCTCGCCAAAGCTTTTCAACCTCTACGTAAATGCATTGATAGAGGGGCTTAGTAGCCTTAAAATAGGATGCCACATAGGTGGCGTGTGCGTTAATAATATCAGCTACGCGGACGATATGGTGCTACTGGCCCCCTCTGTCAATGCCATTAGAAGGATGTTAGCTTTTTGTGTAGAGTATGCTGACGCTCATGGTCTGGTGTACAATAGCAAGAAGAGTGAAATTGTTATTTTCAAGTCGCGTAACAGACTTCCTGAGTACGTTCCCCCAATCAGGCTGTATGGTTCGCCGCTTGCTAGAGTACGTCAATTTAGGTACTTGGGTCACATTGTAACAGAGGATCTAAAAGACGATGCTGATATGGAGAGAGAGCGCAGGGCGCTATCGATTAGGGCGAACATGTTGGCTCGCAGATTTTATCGCTGCTCACCCTCGGTAAAGATAACGCTTTTCAAAGCTTACTGCACTTCTATGTACACGGGAGGTCTGTGGGTCAACTATACCCAGAGGTCGTATGGCGCGCTGCGCGTACAGTATAATAATGCCTACAGGGCACTGTTGGGGCTGCCGCGTTACTGTAGTGCTTCGAGTATGTTCGCGTGCGCTGGAGTCGACAGTTTCCCGGCCATACTGCGCAAAAAAGCCAGCTCTCTTTTGCGGCGAGTACGCGGCAGCCGCAACAGTTTCCTAAAGGTCATCGCCGACAGTGGGGACTGTCCACTGGTCAAGCATTGGTGTAAAATCACTCAATCGCTTTTAGAGATAAGATATTAAATAGATACTAACACTAGTTAATAAGTTTTCTGTAATTCTCTTACTAATACTAAATGGATTCACGTTGTCCGATAAATAAAGATTTATTATTATTATTATTATTAAAACATTTTTTCCTGTTTCTTACAAAGAATTATTGATAAGGTAATAAAGTATATCAATAAGGCGAATTCGCCAAATAAGACGTTGTATACAGTTACCTAAATAAATAAATAAATCTTTCAGTACTGTAATGAACGTTTTTATGAGTACTCAAGTCAAATTATTTGCGTTGTTTGATATAAATACATTTACCTGTATTCATAATGCTTCAAAAACTTTTATTTTATTCTTGAAATTAATTACTCGTGGATTTGTAAAAGTTATTTAAAACGGACAATGTGTACTTATGGAAAAACAACATAATATCAGTTATTGACCCAGAATTACAAAGTTATGGAGGGCCTTCAATTAAATAACTAAGTTTGTAATGTGACACCGTGTTTTTGTTGTCGAGCCCTGATTTGGTCCTCATTAGTGGTTCAAAAGCAATGATTTCGTGAATAGATATTAAGTGAGAAGTTTATGGAGCCGGACCCCCGCTACGGTTAAGCACGCCGGGTTTCAAAGGGTCGTCAGTTGCTTCCCAGTCGGGTCAAAAGATAAATTAAAATTTTCTACATTGTGGGGTCTAGGTGTTATCGTTCCATCTGATTCCCATAACACAAGTGAAAAAGCTATAAGAATATATTATACTATAATAATACCTACCAGCGGGCGAAGTCTGATGCATCATTTTTGACATTTCGCGTCGACAATTTCAATTTTATGATTTTTTAATTCATCTAATATCATTTTAACTTACGTAGCTATATCTTCAATAAATCTTAAAAAATATTTGTAGTTTTTGAAGCATCATTCAAAATTTCTTCTCAATTAATAAATACACGAAAACACCAATTTTGTCTCAGCATTTTTCGAGCGCCACCTGGTGGTTTTACATGGAACTATGTCGAGACTTCCGACTCAGTATTGAATCTGGTTTTGAATATTGATTTCCTTCTGACAGCAGCAGTTACTTTTTGGATCAATCAATATTATTTATTCAGATTTTTTGAATAACTTTGTAATTGAGCAATTATTTGAATTCTTTTCCTTCATAAAGTGATACAGAGTTATTTTTATTGAAATTTGTTTAGACCTATGTCATGACTCATGATATGATGTTTTTGGAAGTATCCTTAATTAAAACATAATTCAACGTAAAGTAAAAAAAAAACATACTTTCTTGTTTTTATTGGAAAAATAATAGACGTGGTTATAAGGATTCCTTTGAAAAATACGTGTCAAGAATTCACATTATCAATTCAAAAGCAATTTCTATTGATGCCTACGTTTCACAGGTTGAGTTCTCCGAATTTTATATTACAATGTCATAAAATGATACCATATTAAATTAACAGCACTTTTTTTTTCACCTAATTAATAACAATACGTGTTTTTTCTTACTAAAGAATTTCTGGAAGCACTATCAAATTAACATGAATTTGACTTGATTTGTCCAACATCAGACATGGAATAATCGTCGAATAAAATACAATACGCCTAATTTGAACGTCACTTATTTGTCAGCAATCATTTATGAAGGTCATTTTCAAGTCTGTTGTTTTATACTTATTCAGTCTTAGGTATCTGACGTTGAAAAAATCAACCTTTAATGCATAAATCGATTATGGGGGGTAAAGTGATTCTGATCAACTAATAATAATAATAAGGTCACACATAACATAGAAGAGATAAAATAGGACACCAAATCTTTTAGACAGATTTGCATTTCGCTTAAAAATGCTGGCCGTAATGCAAACGCAAGATATAGGAGTTAAAAAACATTAAAAGTCACAGATTTAAAACTTAAGGAAGCTCAACGAAAGAGTATGCACTTAAGAGGCAGTCGAGTGTTTTACAGACACGATGAGACATTCAAGGGACAGTAACTTTCCTTTAAGTCGGCTTGCTTTTTAAAAGTTAAGCTGGGGTTTAATTTCAGGCTTCGTCTGTAAATATTTTAGACTGCTCTTTTTGTCATTCATTAGTATCTCATATTATAAAATCTTTATCGCAAAAATTTCAATATCTTCAAGAGGTTCTACGTTAAAAATTCAACTTACAGTATGCAACATTCATTAAATACTTTTTGCTTTGATTGTTTCAAAATTTAGGCCTTGTTTTGACTCTGAAAAATATAGGTCAAAGTGAAATGTAGGCTACCAAATATTACTCGTATAATTTAAATCTGACAGTCTGTTTCATGATTGATTGTGTCGTGTTACAAAAAACACGATCGACTTTTTTAACTTTTTATTGCCCAGAAATCAAGCTTCGAACTGAAAAGTATTCCAAACAATAAACTAGAACCTTCAGACGTTGCTGTTCCAATATCAGACTTTTATATCTCGGCCTGGTGTTACGTCAAAATAAAAACACTCATAACAACAAGAAGTTATAAGTTTCAGACCATAAAACGAGCCAGCTTAGCTTGACCCCTGGCTCCCACTCTGGACACTATATTTTGTTCCGGGGATCGTAAAAATAGGGCCCTAAGGACGTGGTCATACAACTGTGACATAAAAATTCAGCAGGTGAAAGGTGAAATTTTGTATCGAAAAATAAAAATACTTATCGAAAAAACTGAAGTACAGGGGTTTTCAAATTTACACAAACATGCGGGTTTAGTTTAAATAATCGTTTAATATAAATTGTTGTCAAGTAATAAATATTTTTATATCCAAATTATTGTTTATTAGAAAAAGTTTAAGCCTATAACGATATCCATAGTTAAAATGATAACTTATAGATCACTAACATCTGGGCTATAGGGTATATGTATTTTTTCGTTACACGCTAAGTTTTGGTTTTATTCCTGTAATCAAATAGATTATGTTTATTTTTTAAATGCGATTCCTATTCTTTTCTGTTTCAAAAATATCTATTTTATGGTTTAGAATGTTTTTGACACTCACAGTCTTTAGAATAGTTTTTAACACTCATAGTGTCGTATTTCATATTCATAAAGATTAAATATGAAACCAAAACTTGAGCTCAAGCGAGACTCGAAACTGCGACATTCTGGCTAACCAGGCCAAACGCTCTTCCAAATGAGCTGCCGTGCTGTTGGTCCAACCGTGCGCAATTTCTGGTCTCTTATGAAATATGTCAAGCGTAATGACGTAGGTATTCTTATGAGACCAGGAATGTCGCACGGTTGGACCGACTGCACGGTAGCTCAATTGGAAGAGCGTTTGGACCGAAATCAGATTTTCCTGTTTTACGAACTCCAGCATGAACTCTTTTTAAGTAGTTAGAGTCATCTTGTAGTCCCCTGATTTATCATCATTTTTGCCGTAATACATTTTTTAGGTAAAAAAAAGTTAAAACATATCTGAATTAAAAAAAACATCAACACCCATTTAACCTTTCTATACAATAACATAACTTAATAAGACTCATTAAACAAAGCTTTTACAACACTTATCGTCTCCTCAACCTTCTCTCACCAAAATTAATTAAGTGACAACTTTACGCGCTAGTAAACGTTTACGTATTATCTAGTAGCGTTAGATCTGCCAAACTTCATCTTGCACTCATATATTGTTGCTTACGTCTGATAACGGGTTCGGTAGTCGATCGCCGCCATTAAAGTAAAAGTTAACTTTGTAAACTTACACTCACTGCTTAAATCCCATATAAATTCACGATAACGCGCTCAATGCGTTTGATCAAAAAATCTGGCACTATGCACTCCGAGGCCACAGTGCGAGTTGGAGCAAGACTTAATCGATTAAACGCATCGAGCGAGCAAACGTGATTTTATATGGGATTGTTTTAGTGTAAACGTTAGCCACTAGACGGCGCTGCTTCAATCCTATATAAATTCTCGTTAACGCGCTCGATGCCTTTGATCGAGAAAGTCTCGCTCCAACTCGCACTACGGCCACAGGTCTCTTAGAGATATTTCATAACGCGTGACATCAGCGCTGTCTTCCCGACTTAACTGTTTTTAGTTAAATTTATTCTGTAGTGAATAACTACTTGGCCCACTGTTGCAATATCGTTGGTTACTCGAGAACTTATAACTCTCTGTTATAAAATCTACCATTGTTATAAAACTAATCATGTACACTCCGCTTTACTCACAACAAAAACGGTTGGTCTACCAATAGTGTTATTTGCGTTCCGTTTATCCTATTCGATTCTCTTTTTATTGTGCTTGTTATAAAGTGCTTAAGTTTCCGTCCTTTCGGCGGGGAACGGATTGTTATTCGCGATGAATATTCAGTTTTCTTAGTACAGTTTTACGGAATATTTCTATGAAAAACAATGAATTATTTTGTGGCCTGCTTTGGGTAGAAACAGAATATTAAATGACTGATGAGTGATTTTTGTACAGATAAAAGAAAAAATAAGAGCCGAGCTTATGATGTTATTAAAACTCCGCCCTTTTAAATAAATAAGCGGTTCCCTGCGATTTCGTTTTTTCTCTCCACTCCCGTCTCAGCGTGATGTGTTATAGCCTCAAGCCTTCCTCAACAAAATAAAAATTATCAATTTGGTAGTTCCTGAGATTAGCAAGGCCGAACATACTACAAATACACTCTTCAGCTTTATGACATAAATATAGAGTATATAGATTGATCACAGTTATTAATAATAAATATACTGTATGTTACGTGTTGGAGCCACTTGATGATTTCACACATAATATATAAATTTGATCTCTGTTCATACTGATTAGTTTAAAGATATTATAACTGTTTTAATACTGTAGTATTTATTCTGGTCTCAACTCATTACTTCTTTAATTCCTAAAAAAAAAAACTACCTATACAAGGTGTTTGCAAACAATTATAAAGATGAAATAAGAAACTAACAACTGCGCTCGAACGGGACTCGAACCAGCAATTTTCTGGCTAACCGGGGCAAACGCTCTTCCAATTCAGCTACCGTGCCGTCGGACCGACTGCGCGAAATTTTAAGTTTTTAGGAGTGACGGAAGCAAAACGGACAAACTACATTAATGTTTAAGATGTAGAGTTTGTGAAGATTTTGCAATAGTATTTGAAGTAAAGCATGTAGCCAAACTTCTTAGTTTGGCTCTACACGAGATCTCATAACTTTTTGACACGCCTTGCTGAGCCCTGATCTCGCTTTTGGCAACATTTTTAACCGACTTCAATAAAGGAGGATTTTATCAATTAGACTTCATATTGTTCTTTTTTGTGGCTGTGTTACCTCATATCACAGTAATTTGAAGACCGATTTTTTTTTTCGCTAACCTAGAGGTTATACCTTCTCGTTGGTCACATTGTTGCCAAGTCGGAATCGGATGATAGGATTTTGGTGCAATCAAGAAACCCTCCAATTTTAAACAGTATCTTTTTAGAGTCAGTGCCATCACTTTCACCATCACAAGCATCAACTATTAGAGCACCGACTCCATAAAGAAATTGTTCGCCAATAAAGGGTCAAAAGTTTATTCAAATTTTTTTTTGTGCAGTTTGGTTTTGTAGTCTGTTTTTACATTTTAGGGTTCCGTAGCGAATGGAAAAAACGGTAACTTAAAGTTTCGTCAAGTTTGTCTTTCCGTCCGTGTTTGTGTCCGTGTAATGTTTTTGGTGGGATAAGGTTTTGTGTTTTTTTATTGTATGGGCTGGGAAAAGATTTCATGTTATCAGCCTATTTAAACATCTTAGACTGTTGCCACCCTATTTCACACTAATACTGGTACCTACACCAATGTCAAAGGTTTCCACGAATGTCAATTCATTACGTACATAATTTGATTGCTCCATCCAGCCAAACCTTGTGACCCCAAAATTCAAATCTAACTTCCATGGCCACATTTGACGACATGGGGTAACTCGTAAAATGTATCGCAACATCATAAGGGGTTAGTACTGGGTCGGTTTATGTCAAACTAGCCGAGATTGCGTCTTTGTTGTTCGTTTATTTATACTTACTAGCCGTCCCCCGCGACTTCGTCATCGCGTTTTAAATTTACTTCCTCCCCTCCCATCGCAGCGTGATGTTTTATAGTCTAATGCCTTCTTCGATAAATAGGATATCCAACACAAAAGTATATTGTCAAATTGGTTCAGTAGTTCCAGAAATTAGCGCGTTCAAACAAGCAAACTCTTCAGGTTTATCATATTAGTATAGAGATCAATGTTTCATCTTCCCACGTGCTGTGCTTATGTGATAATGAGATAGACGTCATGTTTTTAACACGCTTTTATTAGCTAAGGTTGTATCTATGTATATATGTAATGGAATCTTTGAGCATAATCTTCACCAATTTCCAGAAGTTTGATTAATTTGAAACTTTGCACACGTATCAAGGACCGATAAAAATGCAATAATTTAATAACAGTTTCTCAATATCCTTATAAGGACCGCCAGGATTAATAAATTCTTTCGTGGATCCTCTGTAAGGGAGTAAGAAAGATAGAGCTATCGCGTGTCGCATGTCCGCAAATAATTAATTGAAACATCGAACTAAAAAATTAAAAATAAATTATAGTTTAAAAAAACTAAAAAACCACGCTTTTATAGCTAACCGAACTAACAAGTAGAAAATATTTTTTGATTACAAAGAGTTATTATTACCGTAGTAGAAGATCGAACAATCAATCATAACTAATTACTCCAAAATAAAATTATAATAAAATTTAAGTAATTAGGAGAATAATTCAATTCAGAGTAAAAAGCGTGGGGTGCTTGATATATTAAATGTTACAATTATTCTACATGCAACTATCTATGTGCGGAGAGTTATGAAAAAAAAACATAGTAAAAAGTTATGAAAATAAAGTAAAATGCACCGCACGCTTTTTACTCCGAATTGAATTATTCTCATAATAACTTAAATTTTATTATAATTCTATTTATTTTATTTTGGTGTAATTAGTTATGATTGATTTTTCGATCTTCTACTACGGTAATATTAACTCTTTGTAATTAAAAAATATTTTCTACTTTTTAGTTCGGTTAGGTATAAGAGCGTGGTTTTTTAGTTTTTTTAAACTTTAATTTATTGTAAATAAACTCCTATTTCTTATTTATACTAATACTATAAAGCTGAAGAGTTTGTTTGTTTGTTTCAACGTGCTAATCTAAGGAACCACTGGACTGACTTGAAAAAACATTTTTGTGTTGGATAGCTTATTTATCGACGAAGGCTTTAAGTTATAAAATATCACGCTGTGACGAGAGGGGAGGTGGCAAACTCAAAATGCGCGGACGCAGACGCGTGGACCGCTTGTGTCTGAATAAGTTCCCATTAGCGTTGTTACCTCTCAACTACTTCATCATAATGACGTTCCATATTCGTATTATTCATTTGTTTGTACCTATTTGTGTATGTGTGTTACATAGAGGGCGTTCTGATAGCAGAAGGACGATTATTTAAATATACAGGTTGTCCGGAATAGCTTTAGCAATATTGGAGGTACATCATTACAATCATACCAAAACTTACCTAACTCGATGATTTGAGTATAAAAAAGTGTTTTTTTTTGTCAAGTTTTCGGTATCGTTTCATTAATAAAAGTTTTTGTAAATATACTTTTAAATATTATACCTATATATACGTCCGATATCGTTAAAGCTATCCCGGTCCCCCTTTAGAATACAAAAGGTCAAGGTACCACGTGATAAATAGCTTCTTGCAAGTGATATATGTGCTATTTGGGATATTGTAGAAAAACTGTATTACAAATTGCAAAGCAATATAATTTGTATATATGTATACATATACTGAAGTTATATATTTCAAGTTTATTATTATTATATCTCTTTATTGTATGTATCGTTTTATTAGTAACGTTGGGTTGGCGTCAATTTTGGGCGTCCGTGTACCTCAGTCGGTAGGGCCCACTGAAAACCAGCGTTAAGTCCTCTAGGGGGCCTGGCTGACACTGAATGAGGTCCTATTGGTACGGACGTCACCGACACACACACGCACTGCTGGCTAATACTTTCTTCTTTCTTTCTTAATTCTACCAATTGGTGGACAAGTTTTAACGATTAGGTGATTAGTCCGCTGTTTGTATTATTATTGTTGCCAACTTGACCAGGTTTGATCTATTGTGGCAGCCCCTATGTTGAACTATAAACATAGGGTCTGCTTAGTCCCGTTGAGTCTATAAATTGCCAGATTCTTTGGAGCTTGGTATCTGCTATCTCATCCGGGTGCATGATATGTCGCCCGAGATGGATACTTCATTTGCTCATAAGCGGACCGCATGAGCAGAGGGGAACCCATCACTTAATCGCAATTTTCTTCATCGATTTTCATTTCCCATAAAACGATTCGCAAATGTTTCAAAATAATATTCAACCAATTCTAGAATCTTGTTACATAACAATTTCATTTACTCGAATGCTTATTATCTACAAACTTACTTCATCGTGACTTCTTTTCATAAATTACGTATTTTATCGAAGTAACGTTAGCTTTCTATTTTGTTACCCATAATTTTATTTCCAAGTAAGTTTCAATATGCAAACTTCTTGAAACATCGAATTTTACTTCACTAAAGTCCGTATTTCCAAACGAATTTGTTACTAATCTTATATTGCATACTTTATTAATTGACAATTTAAAGCATAACTGATATAAATATGTAATAAATATTGATCTAATAAATGAACTGCGTTAATCCCGACTCGCCGTGGTCTCCTCGCCGTGGTACTAGTCTGCCAGATACTAGAGTGTAATTTAAAAGCCGGAGGCGCGGAGGGAGAGCAGCTTCCGTCCGCTGTAACAAGGTGTAGGCACCCGCGCGAGCGTGGGTGACTGCGCCTTGTTACGCAAGGGCGACGAGGCTGCTTTTCCCGCAGCGCCGGAGACGAGGAAATCCTAATGCATGCTGCTTGTTTGCATGCCTGCTTGCTTGCTGCATGCATGCCTGTTTGCTTGCATACATGCATTTATGCATGCCTGCTAGCTTACTTGCATGCATTAATGCATGCATTTATGCCTTCTTATTTGCATGCGCATGCCTTCTTACTTGCATGCGTATGCAAAAATATATGGGAACCGTTACACATTGAAACAAGTTTTTATAAAAGGTTATATCGATAACTTAATAATTCTATGAAGCATTAGTTTGGTATATCGTTATTCTGCTTAACAAAACAGTTGCGAAATATTTTTTTGGTAAACTGTTATTCAATGTTATGAAACGACGATAAATAACTATTCGATTAAAAAATATATTAACATTCATTGAATAGTTTTCTGTGAAATGAAATTCGATACTTCTTTTGCTCATAAGCTGACCGCATAAGCAGAGGATATGTATGGCCGTTTCTTCTTCTGTATTGCAGAATCTGCACGGAGTGTCTTCAGTTATGTTCATTTGTACTAACTTTTGTGTATGCATAGGTAAAAAGGCTGTTTTACAAATACATCATTCAGAAGCAAATCGTCAAACCGCTCGCGTTCGTTATTTATTTCAACGTAGGTTTAATTCTCGATGCGCACTTTAGGTATATTTACCCTTTTTATTACAACTGTATTCGTACTAGTCATGGTCAATACTGGAAGTTTGTGACGCCGTTGAGATGTAATAAAGTTTGTACAGTCAGAAACATACAAATGTGGGTAAGAAGAAAATATTTCAGGGACTCGGATAAGATGACTGAACATTTTACTTACGATACTATCGTTCACATTAAGATCTATTTGCGTAAATTTTGTACCACTGAACGTCACTAAACGTCACTGACAAGTGTTGATAGCGTTGTACAAGATGTATGATACAATATCATTTTTCTCAGACACTGATGGAAACGCTATTATTCGGCACGTGTCGAAACCACAGTTCCACCATTGACCATTTAAGGCCGATACGCCAGCACTATTGTATGCGGATCGAATTAAATGGTCGAAAGTCGAATAAATATATTTGTGTCTGCGTAAAAAACTGCTTTATAATATGGATACTTTATACATATTTGATTATTTCTTTCAATAAAATATGCCTAAAATGAGCCCTGTAAATAAAAGTAATATTTATTTCCTTTATATATTTTCTGCTGACTGGACATGAAAAACGTAAAAGTATAAATAGCAAATTGCACTTGTAAAAAGCAACTATGGCTGCTGCAGACAAAGTTGCTTTTTACAAGTGCAATTTGCTATTTATATTATTAAGTTTGTATAGTGACAAAACACTATAAAAACAAAATAATAATGATAAATTGACTTCGTTCATCTTAACCGATTGTTAAATATTTGTAAAAATATTTCCTTCGGATATTGTGACAGCAATCTCGCAACATTGATGACGCCACGCAGCCTACGCGTTAAAGAAAGCGCTTGCAAAATTCAACAGGCTTGCTAATGTGACGGTGGCCGAGTGGTATAGGCATACGCCCGGATTGCGTAAGACACGGGGTTCGTTTCCTCGTCTGTCACAGCAGCCATAGTTGCTTTTTACAAGTGCAATTTGCTATTTATATTATTAAGTTTGTATAGTGACAAAACACTATAAAAACAAAATAATAATGATACGTAAAAGTATGTTATGACACAGACACCTTATAATAGGAATGTATGAAAAAACAGAAACGCCACTTTTGCACTTATCTGTACCCGATATGAAACGTATTCGATTCGTAGCGTAGGTATCCGAATTTGATCTACATAGGTTAAAACTAAGTTGGGATTGTATTGCAATGTGAAAGTATGAAACATTATAATAGCTATTTTTAACATACTCAGTTTAACTTTGATTAATTGCTATCACAAAAGTACGGACAAATAAATTGATTTATTTTCGACTTGAAAATACCTTGCCAAGTATTTTTCCTTCAAAACGTTTTACAAAAAAAGTTAACGTCGATATAAATGTCTCAAAAAGGAGCATAAATTCTTTCGCCAATAGCAAACTTAAAGTGCACACTGATAAACAAATAGCTTGGAAACTTCCACAAACTATTTAAGTTAACCCGTTGAACGACAGTGCGGACGAGTAAATGAAGAAAACATAGAAGCGAAAATAACATAATATAATTTGAATTTAAATTTCAATAAAATTATCTTATTTAATTAATTAATAAAAAAAATGTTAAGCGCTGCTACCAATGCGCTGCGACGGGGCTCCTAGCGCAGTGGAAGCAGAGGTTTAGTAGTGATACCGAAGTGAAGTATCCTACGGCGCGGTCGTGTTCGGATGGGTGACCATTCCGACCATATAAGTGACGTACATCACGAGCATCTCCGTGCTCCGGAAGGCACGGTAAGCTGTTGGTCCCGGCTAATATCAGTTGATATCAGTCGTTAAGCTTAGTCAGAGGCCTTATGGGTGGCTTGATAACATCTGACAGCAGGGTTAGTCGCTTGCCTTGCAAACATTTTCACCAACCCGCACTGAGCCCGCGTGGCGGAGTATGGCTCAAACTACCTCAAAGTTGAGGTATGGCCTTTGGCCAGCAGTAAGATGTTACAGGCTAACTTTACTTTACTTTTGCATTTTAATTGAAGCGATCATATTTTTCTTAGTTTTCATCAACAAATATATTAGTGATTGATTATTACGGCCATACCAATTATCCAGCCGTACACGACTTGAAACCGATTAGGTTTTGTCAATAACTAAAGATATTTTTGATTTGTAAATAGGAAAATAAAAGTACAAGTCATCACGATGGATAAAAATAATTATTTATTATTATTATGGTGTTGTTTTTTTATATGCTGGCAGCTATATCAAAAATTTACTCTGCTTACTTTGTTTAGATGCTTTCACTGGAGATGTTTCTGTCGCTCGAACGAAGTGAGAGCGGCAATAGGTCGAAAGTGCAATGGTGCTTTCACCCGAGTTAACCATGCTATTTTTTATTTTGACTGTGAGGAAAAACATAAATTTACCTATCTGATTGTAGGTAAGATGATGAGGTATTATGTAGTTCAGCGAGAGATGAAATCTCAAGATTTTGCACAAAATGACAGTTTATTTACAGTACTAATACTTCCAATACACTATTAGTAAGACTAACGGCACGCATGAAAACTGAGTTCAAACATAGCAGATGATATCAAAATTAATTTTCTTGTTACAAATATCGATCGAATTTCATGTAATTCACAGATAAATATAAATGACAAAAAAAAGACAGAGTGCCCTAAAAATAAAATAAAAAGTAACACTGACAATGTAAAAAAAGTGAGTTCATAGCACTATGGCGGGCAACCAACAAAATAAAAGATAATTTTGTATAATTGTTGAAAATAAGATCCGTCGTATATTTTTTTATGAACGATTATTATAAAAGACTCGTTTTACAATGTAAAGATAAGCAAAATGTGTGGAAAGCTTTTATTTTAATATTATGATGTGACTCAATTAACTTTGACCAGAGCTTGGACCCCATGCCTTGCCTCAATGGCATGACATGACATGACAGTTTAGATTACTCTCCACCCTGGATGGAAAAACTATTTTCTATACAGGAGAGATGAAAATAAGCTTTATTTCTTGAAATGTAGGAAACGTGAAACGGCAGAATGTGTCATGTCAAACTACGAGTATGATTTGGCAATCATCATAAAACCGGCCAAGTGCGAGTCGGACTCGCACACTGACGGTTCCGTGCCAACTTTAACTGAATTAGGGAATTCTATTACTTCTACTTAGTAAAATACCACAACACATTGTTGACTGCAAATATAACTTTGTTTTTCATAGTGTTTGTATGAAGTACAAAGTTATGTTTGCGGTTGTTGAAAATGTGCTATATCTCAAAAACTTCTCGTTCGATCCCGTCCGAACCAATTTTCGTTGAAAGTATTTGTTAACATCTACATCACAAATTTTTTTTCAAAATTCAGAAAAAATAGTTTCATGTATGGGAGCCCCCTCTTAAATGTCATTTTTTCATATTTTGTATAAGAATCGGTAAGCGGTTAACAGGATACATCTTCCGACTAAATTTCAACAGTGTAATGCCTAAAGTTACATAATAAAATGGCTGTGACATACGGACGGACAGACAGACAGACAGACTTGACGAAACTATAAGGGTTCCGTTTTTTACGATTCGGCTACGGAACCCTAAAATGGACTGTAGTTGTATATTAAAGTGCTCATGGTTTCATTGTATCAACTTCGCACATGAAGATTAGCCAGTTAGTTCTTTATCAGCCAAAGCAAAAAGTTTGCAATTTCAATAATCTATCCTACTTTAATAATTGTGTTAGTGTAAAAATCTGCCACATTATAGACAATTTTGAAATAATAAGACGTAATACTAAATGTGTCTATGATTTTTTCTTTTTCACTTCAAGTTGAAAGTTTGACCAAGGGTACGTAGTACTATTATATCTTCCGTGCCTTGGTTCAGATCTAAAAGTTAGATACAGTAAAACGGCTAAGTGCGAAACGGACTCGCGCACTGAGGGTTCCGTGCCAACTTTAACTAAATTAAGGATCCATAAGTTGTAAAGAACAAAGTTATGTTTGCGGTTGTTAAAATTTTGCTATATCTCAAAAACTAATAATCCGTACTCGTTCAAACCAATTTTCATTGAAAGTTTTTATAAATACCTATATCATCATCATCATCATAATCAGCCAAAGGACGTCCACTGCTGAACATAGGCCTCCCCCACGGCTTTCCACAGCGACCGATCACTAGCGGTCTGCATCCAGTTTGATCCTGCAATCTTTTTAAGGTCGTCTGTCTATCTTGTTGGTGGACGTCCTACGCTGCGTCTTTGGTCGAAGGGTCTCCAATCTAGAACTTTCCTGCCCCAACGGCCATCAGTTCTTCGCGCTATGTGCCCTGCCCACTGCCACTTAAGCTTACTGATTCTCAAGGCTATGTCTGTTACCTTGGTTCTTCTACGTATCTCTTCGTTTCTGATTCGATCTCGTAGAGAAACACCGAGCATAGCTCCGAAACTGTTTACAACGGCATTGGAAGACGCCTTCAAGCTCCTGGAATGGGAAGGATTCGGCATCTCCGTCAATGGCGAATAAATAACACACCTTCGGTTTGCCGATAACATAGTCGTTGTGGCAAAGACGCTGGATGATCTAGGCACTATGCTCGAAGACCTCGACCGAGTATGCCAACAAGTGGGTCTTAAAATGAACATGGAGAAGACGAAAATTATGTCAAGTTCCCTTGTTGTACCCACTCCAGTATCCATTGGGAACTCAACTCTCAAAGTTGTCAACGAGTACGTCTACCTGGGACAAGTGATCCAACTGGGTAGGTCCAACTTTGAGAAAGAGGTCAATCGACGAATCCAAGCTATATATACATCATTTATTTGTAGAAGCGTCTATCTCCAAAACGTTAGACCTTAAGAGAAAATGGTTTTAGAATTCTCGATGTTATTTTAAAAGACCTATCTCTAGACATCCCGCACACATAGGTTTGACAAAAAAATATTTTTAAGTTCTAATTCCATGAATGGGAGCTCCCTTTGAATATCATTATTTTTTATTTCTTGCATGAAGCGGTTAACAAGATACATCTATTAACCAAGCATATAATAAAGGGGCTGTGACAACGGACGGACGGGAAGACGGACTTGACGGACGAATCTTTAAGGGTTCCGTTTTTTGCTATTCGGCTACGGAACAAAAAATTGCGTTTGTGTTTCATTAGTATAAAACTACACAATGACTGGTCAGCAGCCAAATTGCAGACGAACAATAAAGTTTTTTTTGTTCATTCCAACGAAACATCAACTATGGAATTAATTTTGGAGCACAAAAAATGTACGTGCAATATTATTTTCTTATGAAAAAAAGTCACTGGTACACTGATCTAACTAGCATTTTTATTTATTTAAATATAAGATCTAGTGTAAATATCTGACTCTGACGCTTATAGAAATTCATTTCAAAAAACTTAACTAAACTATGGTATGCTACTACACTCGTATATACACGGGTTTCGTATTCGAAAAGGTAGATTTTAAGTATTTTTTTTAAAATTACATGTCTCAGTTTTATTTTTTATTGTTTGTTATTAATAAATGAATACTAAACTAAGAGCTGAATTTTTAGGGTTCCGAAGTCCTACAAGGAACCCTTATAGTTTCGCCATGTCCATCTGTCCGTCAGTCCGCAGTTCAGTGCAGAGACCTGAGATGCTAGCAAACTACAATTCAGCATTGGTATGTATCTATTCTAATCTCTTCATCTATGTGCTTAAGTTTAAAAAAAAGTATATTTTTTGTCACTTCTCATACAAGTAACGTGTGGATGATTTTCTTGCCAAACCCATCATGTGTCTGGGTATCTTTTAGTGGGTCTTTTGAAATGATTATGAGTTTGACGGCACAACTTTTCGATGAAATGGCCTGTTTCTGTAACATTTAGTTTTAAAGGGCAAATTTTTGTTAGAATCTATTGTCTCTACCGTTTCCTAACTAAACGGTAGAAGGTAATGAGATACATGAGAAAAAAAACAAACACTAACTGTAGTCAACCATACATTTTAGTTGTCTCTTTTAGCTGTAAATAATAAAAATTGTGAGTCAACCTCCTTAAAAAGATATAACCGATTTTATCTCATGATTTCGGATAGTTTGTTATTTAAGGGGAATTAAAACTTCAAAAAAGGAGGAGGTTATCAATTCGACTGTATGTTTTTTTAAAAGCTGTGTTACCTCATATTATAGTCATTTGTGGACCGATTTGCAATTTTCTTTTGCTTACCTAGATGTTATACCTTCTAGTTGGTCCCATTGTTGACAAGTCGGGATCTGATGATAGGATCTTGGTGCAATTGAGGGAAACACTCAAATTTAAAAGGCACGTATAGTGTTTTTTTACTAAAATCTGTTAACGTGTTGTTACGTCTGATAGTCAACATTATTTGGAGCTGAGCCGATCGTGAAACTCCTTTACCCTTAGTAGTTCAGTGATTTTAATGACAGAACTAATCATAAGTAATTTGTAGCTTTTTAAAGAACGGTGTCATAAGGTGCAACCCCCCTACCCCTTCCCTCTTGTAATCACTTAAAATGAAGAAATAAAATTTACTTAAAAATATAAAAACATACGGTATATAAGAACAAAATAAGAAGAGATGTGAAAAATCTAATCCGGTGAAGGTTTAAGGCAAATCTCACATGACGCGGGTGAATCCGCGGGGGCCTGCTAGTAAATAAATAAAATGAAACTGGACACCTCAACCATTAGAAACGTTGAAAAACAAAACGAGCGCTAAGTGATACCGAATCGTCGACAGTGAGTAAGAGTGATTACCGAACCATCAATAACCCTGACCGATTAGCGATTGACAGTGTCGGCTCACAGATGGGATATCCTATCGAGGGATAACTGCAGAGATAGGATATAGGGATAGTGGAAAGATAAGAGTTATCCATTCGTATCTTATTCCGATTGTCTTAATAGTAAGTTCTCTATCTTTAATGATAATCTTACGTATAATGCTTAAAGGGCGTTTACGCGCCGCGCTGCTTCAATATTCTGTATAAGGTTTATAATTACGTTTGAAATCCGATGTTTACCGTGTTTTTGACCAATTTTCGAATCAAAAAATATGAATAAAATAACAGTAGTTTAGCTTTTTTTGTTTTTAGCGGTTTACAATATATAAGCCTTCAAAGTTAGCACTAAAAGGGAAAAATTAAATAACAGCTGTGCCTTTAGTTGTTATAACCAGTGGACAAATTCATTATCGACTTAGATATTATGAAGGTGGCTTCTTGAAAAATAACAAGATACAAGAAAAATTGGAAAAGCGAAACTAGTCTGTAACATGGTGAGGAAACAACTTCTTAAGCATGTGGTTTTAATTTTAAAGAAAACAAGACTTAGAGTTTATGTAATAATATTATTAGTGTAGGTACTTGAAGTTAAGTTTCAGCTCTTCATCAATTAGTATGTTGCGAGTAAGAAGAGCAGTAGACAGTAAACTTACACAAAGTAGGACACCCAACAAGGTTATATAATTAAAACCCTAGATTTGTTAATTCTGGTATCCCGGTATTTTTTCGATACAAAAAAAAAAACATTCCATATTAGCCAACAACTTAAAAAAGTAAATATAACCTACATCTGATTCAATTTTATAAATAAAAATATTATTCCGCAATGCCAGGATTTTGTCGATTTAAAAGTGCATTTAATAATAGCCAACACCTCAATTTTAGGTAAATTTGCATCCGATTATCCGATCACTTGTTGTAACTCACGAAAAACCTAATATTTGGTATATGTTTTTATATGCCTTACTTAAAAGTTTTCCTACTACAATTTGCAATTAGATTTTTCGTAGGATCCGGTTTTGCAGAATTATCAAGCTAGGAAAACACACTTTCGCGGCAAAATCGCGTTGAAGCCTCATAATGCATGGTTTTGCCATTCTTACTAACAATAAAAATAATTGATATAAAATATGTCTTGTTTTTCATTTTTCATACAATAAACTCAATAATTATATAGACGTATCTAGAGTTAGTCTGTTTTGAAAAATAAGCGCTACTAAACGAATAGTTCAAACTATTTATATTTAGTTCAGAGGGGCAGCGATTTGAAATAAAAGAAAATGTCCGTTATTATAACTTTGATTTTATATTATCAATTTGTACTGGGAAGTCAATATATCCGACATTGCCATGACAACAATAAAAATCAATAACCAAATAACAGTTAACTGTATGATTGGAAACTCATACTTTAGTCAATACAATAATTAATTTTTGCATCTATAAATTAAATAATAATATTATTGATATACACTCAAGTAATAAATTCAATAATATTTCTACACGCCCCGTCAAAAATTAATCATATTACACAAAAATATTCATTCTAAACGGTACATATAACTTCCCAATACCTCAGGGGAATACAATATGACTCAACATTTGTTGCTAGGGTAAGGAAAACCCAGATAAAACCTTACCAAGACATCTCAAACCAATTATTATTACATATTTTTTGTTAAAAATAAATCAATACTTATGTACACATCAAATCATTATGTTTCTACTTAATTTAAGCCTATTTCATTTCTCATCCTATTAAATGTTACTGCAGGTAATGGTTTTGTAAGCCCATCCGCCAATTGTTTACCTGTAGGAATATATACCAATTTAATCACCTTTTTCTCAACTTGTTCGCGTGAAAAATGATATTTAATGTCAATATGTTTTGACCTCTTGTGATTCGTAGGATTACTAAATATACTTATGCAGCCGTTATTATCTTCGAAGATAATAATATAATATTCATAGGGTCTGTAATATTGACATCAAATATGACAGATAAAGACTTTAGCCACAACGCTTCTCTAACGGTCTCATACAGTGCCATGTTCTCGGCCTCTGTCGATGAAGCTGCAACGGATAACTGCTTCTTTGTGTTCCAAGAAATTGTACACGATTCGAACAACTTAAATAAATATCCCGGGGTCTTTTCCTATCATTGGTGTTTCCACCCCAGTCTGAGTCTACATACCCACACAGTATATGATTATAATCATACCGTTTATATGTCAATTTAAGATCAATAGTACCTTTTATGTATCTTAGTACTCGTTTAAGACATTGCTACAACTCTTTATTGTTTTTGTTTGTGTACCTACTCAAAATGTTTACACTTAAACTCAAGTCAGGACGTGTACATACCACGACGTACATCAAAGAACCGATAACGTTTTGACAAGGTGCATTATATTTTTCATCACTATTTAACGCTTCATAATTTAATTTAGTCTCCAAAGGAGTGTTGATAGGGTTGCAATCAGACATATTAAATTTATTCGAAATTGTTTTAATATATGCACTTTGGTCTAACGCTATTTTATCGTCATCTCGTGTTATTTTTATACCAAAAAACATTTTTTTTTCCTTTAAATCTGTCATCTCAAATTTGCTCATTAATTAAGATTTAAAATCGTTCATTGTTTAATTATCTCCACAAGCAATAGCCAAATCGTCGATATATAAATATTTTTGTGATTGTCGCCTTTGCTTAGCATATACATACACCTATCAACAGATGAATTTTGAAATCCTTTATCGATAAGCGATTGTTCAAATAACTCGAACCAGCACCTTGCCACCTGTTTTAACCCGTATAAAGCTTTATTTAATTTGCATACTTGATTATTTAGCGCAACGACACCTTCAGAAACTTTCATAAAAATCTCCTCTTTTAATTTACCATTTAAAAATGCCGTTTTAACGTCCATATGATGAACTAATAGGTTAAATTGATTAGCAAAACTTAATAAAAATCTAAAACTGGCTATTCTGGCAACAGGTGCAAATGTTTCGTCATAATCGGATAGATATTCTTGGCTAAAACCTCTAGCTACATGTCGGGCCTTGTATCGTTTAGGATTTCCAAATTCATCATGTTTAATGCTAAAATATACTTACAATCAACAATGTTTCCATCATTTGGTTTAGGTACTAAAGTCCATGTATCATTTGCCAACAAAGAAGCCAACTCTTCTTTAATAGCGCCTTCCTACTGAGTTTTATCGTCCCGTGTTTTAATTTCGTCATAAAAACGCGGCACATTACAAATGATGGACTGAGCACACAATAAATAGTCAAAAACGTCATCGTTTTCATTATATGATACAGGGGGACGATGTTTAAGTCTATCACTCCTCCGTGGTTCAGAAACTTGGTTAGTACTTATTAAAATCATTACATTCAGTACCAGAACTAGGTTCAATTACATCATGGTTTAACTTGCGAATTTTACTCGGACTCTCGGGTCCATCAGATTTAATACTATCTGATTTATCACTATCAGAGTTTTGAGACCTTTTTGACACTGATTTAGACCTGACGTCATTATTATCAGTTTTGTCCTGGGAATTTGGCAGGCCTGGTTTGCAAGAAATTAGTCTCATCTACCACAACATCTCTGACAGTGGTGTTGTGGTGGTTGTTAAATGATAACTTATACCCTTCTCAGAACAATAGTTTTTCATTTCAGTGGATAAATATTCTCCACCGTTATCACAATATAGATTTACCAATTTAAAATTCAACTTGGCTTCACCTTTGGCTACATAGTCTTTAAAAGCATTGAACATTTCTGATTTATATGTAAGTAGGTATACAACACAGTAATGAGTATATTGATCCACAAAAAGCACATGTATATTTTTTATTATCTATTGTAGGAGGAGTGATAGGCCCACACACATCAGAGTGGACTACAAGTAATGGTCTATTGATATGTCTTTTATCCTTACACTGATTAAAAGGCAATCGAGTTTGCTTCCCATTTATGCAAGGCTCACATAAATCATCAGTTGGTATCACTGCATCAATTTGATTAACATCATTTACCATTTCAGGTTTTGGGAACTCAATGAATTTACTTTTACTGATGTGACCTGGGCGCTGATGCCATAAATCGTATTATTTTTACTGGCATTACACACTTTGGAAACAGAGCGATTAATATCAACCACAAAATCAATAGCAATTAAATTTTTTAAAGACCTACCTTGAATGAGTACTTTACCATGCTTACATATTTGGGCACCATCTTGATCGAAAACCACTGTCAATCCAGCCTATTGCATCCTCGGAACGGATAAGAGATTGTATGGCATCTTCCTATAGTACAGCACCTCCTCCAAGACGCCGGACACACTCATGTTGCTGGTTACATTTAAATTTCCCTTTTTAGTTGCTGAAATAAAGGCACCGTGTTTTGCAATAGATATTTTTAAAGGAATGATTAGATCGGTAAAGTCAGAGAATAGATCTTCCCTATTTATTATGTGATCCGAAGCCCCTGAGTCCAATATAAATGTTATTTTGTTCCCATACAAACACTGATCTTGATAGTCAGTAGTCATAAATGCGAATCCTGAAAATTCGTTTGATTTTGACGCTTCAGTTAATTCCACTGCTTGAACTGTCCTCGTTTTATCAGCATTTTTCGGTTTATTATTTCTTTTGAAGTAAAAACAGTCGTTCTTGACATATCCTCTTCGGCCACAATGATGACATTTTAAAAAAGACTTCTTTTTCGACTTGTTTTGATTAAAAGTATAATGGTTCTTTTGATTGTAGCTCTGTCCTAGTCTCGAACTATCAAATCTTCCTTTATTTAGATTTTCATTTCTGTTCTCCACTTGCAAAACTTTCAAACTCATGTCACAGCTCTCATTTCTCAATTTCACTTCATGATCCAACAGCCTGGTCTTCACAAATGCTAATGTTAAATTGTCATCGGTAAGTCTCAATCGCAGTAATTACGCCGTCATAATACGTCGGTAATGTAAGCAATAAATGAGCCACTTTATCACTTTCTTCTCGTTTAGCTCCGGCCGCATGAAGTTCCGTAATCAAATCGTCAAAAGTCGCAAAATGATTGATTAACGGTATATCACCTTGTAATTTAAAAGACAACAGCTTTTTTCTTAGTGTTAATTGCGTGGCAATACTTTAACGCTCATAAAGTGCATCTAAACTTGCTAAAATTACTCTTGCCGTCGCGTCTTCTTTAGCAAAACCGAGATATGAATCGGATAGATATTCAATTATCACACTTTTGGCAATTTGGTTATTTTTCTCCCACGCACTGCATTGTATGATCGGTTCCTCATCGATCACTTTAATCATGTCCAACTCACACAACAATGCACGTATTCTAAACTTCCAAATCCTATATTTCTCGCCATCAAACGGTTTTATATTACGTTTGATTTTAGATTCTCCATATTGCAAAATGATAATTATGGTGGCGTGTATATGGTATATTTTTGAATTCACTTTTTAACTTTGAAGCCCTGGGCCCATAACCTATAGATATTTAGGTCCGAGTGGCAGCGATTTGAAATAAATAAAATGTCCGTTATTATAACTTTGATTTTATATTATCGATCTGCACTGGGAAGTCAATATAACCGTCACTGCCATGACAACAATAAAAATCAATAACCGAATAACAGTTAACTGTATGATTGGAAACTCATACTTTAGTCAATACAATGATTATTTTTTGCATCTATAAATTAAATAATAATATTATTGATATACACTCAAGTAATAAATTCAATAATTTCTACACAAACATCGTCATTTCGTATGAAATATCTGGCAGATAACGCTAATCGAAACTTACTTAGACAATTTGAAACAGGTCCTTGAACTGAGATAGTTTAACTACCTAACTTTGCTATTTTTACATTATACAGACATTTTAATGTTACTTTTTGTGACATGTAATAGGATGTTCATTATTATTTTCTAACGAAATAAATCCAACCGGCTATGTATTGCAAACAAATATTTCATAGAACTTGACATTGTCAGTTATGACAACGAGTTAGCGATTTTGATATACATTTATGACGAGCATTTGGTAACGAGGATAGTGATGATGATGATGATGATGAATTAACTTAAGTTTTACATTAATATATAAACATTTATATTTACTAGAGGTCTTACTTAATAGTAACAAAATTGATAACGGTACAGTAAAACTGTATTTTAAAAGGAGACAGCGGTAAGTCGCCCCAGAGCCGTTTCATGATTGATTAGTGAGATTCACCAACAGCCTTGACTTCAGCATTTTATTAAAAAAAAGGGTTAAATGATTGATAAAAAATAATGTTTTTACTGTTGGTGGTTTAAATTTTTATGGCATATAATTATAAATCTGTAAACTATCATACTCATAACAACATAACATTTTATACAGAAAGTTAAATTAATTATTTGGTAGAGAAACACTTTTATCGTCGACTGTACTTTGAACAAATGTCTTTTATTTCTCTGAATATTTATTTCACCCACCCTGACGGCAAAACAAATCCATGCTGTCATTCCATAAAAGCATCAAACTTCAAAATGACAGTTCGCTGGTTCCATCTACTTTCGTTTACTATCGTATTTTTCTATCCCCCGTGACTTAGCCCCGCGTCACTCACAAATATTAATAACCAGTGATGCGTGAACGCACTCGGTCGGAAACTGCACGAGATATTAATATCAGTGTTTTTTCAGTGAAAGGGTTAACGAGAAAAATATTTTTTTGTTGTTTTGCATTGCTAGCCCAGATGAGAGTTTGGCAAACAAAAATGCTGTTTTGAGGATGATTTGATGGCTTGAAGAGGGTTGATTGGTTGTGGTGGGTGACTTATTAACTAAGTGTGTAGTTATTATAATTTTAGGAAACATCTCAAAATAATTTTGACCAACTTCAAAAAAAGAAGGTTATCAATTTAACCTGTATATGTGATATCGTTAGAGTTGGATTACATTTTAGTATGTTGATCTATTATAGGGATTTCTTCTAATATATGTATAAAATTTAGTAGGTGTATGTATGTTTGACTCAAGATTTCTCAAATACGAGAAGTCATAGCAAAATGTTTTTTTTTAAACATTCAAATAGTTGAACTTAGGGTACATCAAGTTTCATCTAAATCGGTCCAATAGTTTTGAGATATGAGTTATAACTAAAAAACATGGGTTTAGTTTGTGTTTATACTTTTGACCGCACAAGAACACCGCGGTACTGTTTGATCTCCACAATAATATTTATCTACATCGTTATATGTACATAATGCTAAAATCCAATAAGATTAAGTACAAATAATTACGCGTGTCTGACCCAAATTACTGATTGATATCCCAAGCATCCTGACGTGAGAACGGAAACACGTTGCTTTCCTAATGTAGATCAAAGTTCCTAATCACCGAAGTTGCACACTTGTGGTAGTTGGCAGTAATTACCAAACAAGCACAGTGGGAAATTATGGAGCAGGATTTGATTTTGGTTTGAGGTGCTCGTAGCGCAGTGGTAGCAGCGCCTTGGTAGTGATATCGAAGTGAAGCAATCTACGGCGCGGTCGTGTTTGGGTGGGTGACCATTCCGACCATATAAGTAACGTACATCACTAGCATCTCCGTGCTTCGTAAGGCACGTTAAACCGTTGGTCCCGGCTAATATCGGTTGATATTAGTCGTTAAGCCTAGTCAGAGGCCTTATGGGCGGCTTGATAAAATCTGACAGAAGGGTTAGTCGCTTGCCTCGCAAACACCCCTCCACCAACCCGCACTGAGCCCGCGTGGTGGAGTATGGCTCAAACTACCTCATAGTTGAGGTAAGGCCTTTGCCCAGCAGTGAAATATTACAGGCTAACTTTACTTACTTACTAACTTATGTGATTTTATCCAAATAGGGATAATTGAAAACTATAGTGACATATATAATGATTAATACAAACTTAGGTCTCTTTCAAGGAGATCCGTGACTCTAAGCTTCACGCACAAATATAAGTGAAGTTAGCAGTGTTCATTCGCTTGAAGTGTAGCGTTGCATGCCGCGAGCGTCAACGCGTCGGACGCAGCAAATGAAGCGACGACAGAATGAACGGAGAGAAGCGAAACAATTTATGAAAGTAAATTGTTTCGCTTCCCTTCGTTCATATTATAATAACTATCTTCAAGCGATAAGTCAATGAAAACATCCTTTTTGTAACTAGTCAAACGCGGCTAGCTGGAAGGATACCAATAGCTGCGTGAGTCTCAGCGGCTGTCGCTCAGTACTGTTACCATGAGTTTACGACGGTTTTACTCGCTAGCAACGACATAAAAATGACTATAAAAAATTGCACAGTGCCTCAAGCGGTCACTGACAGAACTAAAATATTCCATACAAAAAGTTAGTTTGTCGCTAGTGAGTAAAACCGTCGTCGCTAGCGAGTAAACTTGTCGTAACGGTACAGAACGATACTCTTTACAATTACGCGGCGGATGAAGCGACGACACAGGCCTCTTCACGTGCCGTCTCACAATAAACGGTAAAACATTCGACGCGATGCATGAAGCCACGCGTCTCCTTGAAAGAGGACTTACTAGTCGCGTTAATGTTTTCTTAAGATAACTACCTGAAAATCTCCAAAATTAGAACGCTCGTTGTTCTAATACACCTGCATGAATAACCAGAGAAACTATTTTTTGTTAGCAAACTGTTGCAAGATAAATAAAATGAGACTACTGCATACATTTCTTACTAGGCTTCCATAGTTTCAGCGTACGAATATCATCAGAACCATTAATCAAAGTTGGGCTCAGTTCAAATAAAACGGTCTCATATTTCCAACATTAATGTTTTGTAATAATATTACAGTATTTTGAAGTGAAATAGGTAATTATCCTGCTAGTAGTCAAACTGCACTGATATTTAGACTAAAAACAAGTTAATTAATCTACCTACCTCAGGTCCTATTCTAAAAGATTATGTTTATATTTTTGGCTGCAGCTGTCCCGTTCACCTGCGCTTATAAACTGGTATGAGTGACATGGGTAGATAGTACAGAATACACATAAAAAGTGGGGTTGATACAATGCACGATATTTACAGTTTGAAATGGTTTGCCTGCACTGCACGGTTAAATCTAAATAATGATGATGAATGTTTGATTTGAATTTGAATGTGAGAGAAGGTATTTCATGTGTCTGAGAGCGAGGAGGAGTTTGTTGTGATGTTAGCATGCTAGAATGTGGAAGCAGGTAGTTATTAATTTTCCTTCTGGAAGAATTTATACTGAAAATTTACCTAAAAATATCCATTTGAATAATATCAATAAATTTTCATAATACATTTTTGTATTTAATTATACACATAATCACTTAATACTTTATATTATTTAACAATATCTCATTACAAATCTATTTTGAGAACATTTATATAAATATAATATAAGGTTTTTTCATGGACGTATTTGTGCACAAATTAAAAAAAAAACAAGATATTCCAATTCAGAGAGTATTTTCTGTTAATTTTTCGAATTACAAGTATTTAGTTATTAACTTACCTAAGGTAAATTCAAACATCAAAAAGTTTGTATGAAACCAAGCTCTTACATTTTTTTCGTAAATCTATACATATATTACAATATGCCTTTGCTTTTTCAAATACTTTTAAGTAAAAAAAGTTAGCCTGTAACGTCCCACTTCTGGGCAAAGACCTTACCTCAACTATGAGATAGTTCCAGTCATATTCCACCACATGGGCTTAGTGCAAATTGGTGTAGAGGTGGTTGCAAGGCAAGCGACTAACCCTGCTGACACATGTTTTCAAGCTGCCCATAAGGCCTCTGACTAGGCTTAACGACTAATATCAACCGATATTAGCCGGAACCACCGGCTTAACGTGCCTTCCGAAGCACGGAGATACTCTTGATATACGTAACTTAATGGTCGGAATGGTCACCCATCCAAACACGACTGCGCTGTAGGTTGTTTCACTTCGGTATTAATACCAAAGCACTGTTAGTTTATATTGTAAAAATGTCATCCCTATTAATGATAAATTTAACTTAACCTTTAACTCAAGTCCTGTTTTTTAAAGATAAAACGTGCCACAAACAACCAAATAAAATATCGACACAAAACTTCATAGCGTACATTCATTAACGTAGTAACTTCAAAATTTCAGTCTATTAACCACTCGACTGTCCGCGCTGTCAGACTATGGATGTGGGAAAACTGTCCGGCGATATCGCGCGACGGTGGCATGATAAAAATCGCGCGACATGTCGCGCGATAAAAACGATTATATAAAGAAAAGTATAGTTGTGATTACGAAAACAAAAATACTGGTAGATAGGTAATAGTTATAAATATATAAAAAGTTGAAAATCTAATACACTTACTATACTATAATATATACTATACTTAATTTATATATATACTATACTTAATACATAATTTTCAAGTGGTGGGCACTGTAGTACCACGGACAGTTTACCGTAAAAAAGAAAATGGCACTGTAGTGCCATTGGACTGCCGAGCGGTTAAAACGTTGCAGCTAAGTTTCTAACTTGCGTCGTCAAGTATTAATTGCTGAAGTTACGAAGACGCCTCCCGGAGTGTTTATCTACGGGTGATGAGGCGACAGGGGCAGGTTTCTCGTTGAATTAAAAAGTATATAGCTCGCAGAGATATTTAAACATGGATAAACAGGTAAAGTGCCTTTTTTTCTGCTTGTCAAATAATGTAAACAATATTTTCATTACTTTAAAAATAATGTCAGCAAAATAAAACAATTTGATTTAAAAAGTTCTTAGTGTTCAACAATGTGTTTCCTATGTAATGTCAAGATTGTTTACAATACTCGTACTCGACAAGCAAAGAAAAACTGAGTTTTGTCATTATAATTAGAATGAAAACACGTACGTACTCGTACGCATCTGTAAGACTTATCAGTGTTCGATTTTATTATTATTAGTGGTCCATTCAAATAAAGTCTATGTCAATTCAGAAAATGATTTTCAGCACTATTCTGCAGTAAAAAATAGGTATACAGACTTTTTACATTAGTCGGTTTATAGTTAGCTTCAGTGTGATAAAGAAGCAGTAAACACAATTCTTGAAAAAGAAAATGAAAGCGATCACAATCCTTCATCGAACACCCCCATAAACTAGCCTCAATAAATCCACCAATGATGGCTGACTACACGAAAACGCCAATTCGTATTCAGCCAATCAACAGCGATTGTCTACTGCGAATCTTCCTTGCGAATCTAGATGCAAAAATCGAAATAAATCTTGCAAGTGCGATGGATCGCGGACTCATTTTAAATTCTAGCCCGGAACGTAATTCGGATTGTAGAGCGATACCACTGACTTTCGATTGGTTCCGCAAAGATTTTTTGAAGCTGAAAGATCAACTTGCAGTTTAGCTTACATTGATGACATTTTCTCTCAATCAAATAAGCAAGATCAACACTGACTTAATTAATTCATTGCTTATTGTTTTCTAAGTGTGTGATTGCTAGCTACTGCGTTACATATTTGCTTATATTGATTCCCTTTACTTATAAGTTTGCTCATACGTACTATACTCAAAGGTTTGTAAATATCTATTACAAGCTAACCATTTTTAAATAAAAATTAACACCAATTCCATTTGGCCCATAGCTTTTTGTTAAATGGACATATTTGGTTCTTGTTTCTGGAATAACTGCATAGACTTTTTTCCTTTTCATTATGCTTGACACAATTTCCCCGAAGGACATGAGGGCACACCAAAGTAATTCACATTTACAATGCTAAAGTAAGTCGTTGAAGTGGTTCGCGGGGTTTCTCATTTAAAATTCTACGCCACGTTATAATTCGAGACAAATTTGACTTTTACCATGGATCCCAAATACCTGAAAATAGTATATGACTTATTTTTAATCTGTTCTAATAATACATTTGGCTTCCACTTTTTTGAAGTGTCTTTTGGAAGTTATGACATGAAATATGTGCTTTATCAATTTACCAACTTTCAATATTTTAAAACTTATATCACAATTTCATTTTTATTAAATGTTCACTAATTTATAAATCAAGAACAAGGAAAGAAAAATGAACAAAGTATTTAACATGCATTTTCTATTGCCTATTCACTTTCTATTGTAACCTTGGATTTAATGTGAGTAGGCTGTAACTAGTCAGACAAGATCTATTTGATCGTCATAATATCAGGTGACATCGTGACCAAGCAAGTTAATTGTGATGGCTTAATTAAAGGCACGTCATATTTATAAAATACTTGTCTTATATGATTCACTTGTCTAAGATTACACACTACCTATGAATGTATCTACACCATCGAATCCGTCGACTTCGCGCCAAAAATCAGCTCGTAGTAGGGGTGTCAGTTCATTTGAATTCCTCTCCGCTATTTGAGTTGGATATTTTACAGGGTTTAATCTAAAACCGACGGCGGATGGCGGCAGAACGTGTGCCGTGGTTATCCTGCTAATTAAGAGCTTCATGAATCCAAATTTTCGTCAATAATCTTTTGGGGAATCAAAAGTTTTCGAGCCGTGAAAGTGGGTACAAAAATTTGGAATTGATGGGACGATTTGGGTATGGAGATTTTATAAAGTAATGTACACGACGCAGTTCTGATAAATCAAAAAAATCTTAGGACGAAAATCATTCTAAAAATTTATTTCAACAGGCAGCGTTTGAAGTATAAATTTAGCATAATAGGTACAGTCGAGGTCTCTGCCGGTACTTTCCAATTCTAAAGCATTGCTTGCACATGATAAAAATCAGGTGTCTCCTTAAAGAAAAGTCGTCACAAGGTGCAAGCAATTTTAATGGTAGGTACCTATGGTTTAACTTTCTTTAGAAACGCCATCACAAAAACACACCAGGTCATATACTTTCGAATTTCAGCTTAATGTTTAAACTAACTCTAAAATTCTGTTGGAGTAATAAATTGAAATTTGAGTTACACAATGCTTAACTTGTGTTTAACGTCAAAAATAAACAAAGTTTCTTGATAGCTGAAACAAAGTTACAAAAGCTGTTTAAGTGTTTAAGCGAAGAAAGCGCCTATAAGCGCTTATATGTTGGTTTTTGTTTCTCAATCCGTCAGCCCATATTGATACCTACGTTGTACCTATCTATTGGCAAAATTATCAAATTTTGGATGAGTGATCATTTAAACGAAAAAGATAACGTACACGATTTGCACATAGTCAGAAGCCCAAGGTGCAGCTTGATATCTTGCCTCGCGAATAATAATTATAATAGTAGTCCACCTAGCTGATTTTGACTACAGTGGCCAGTTGCAACGACTAACTGACTGCGCGGGACATATTATGGTGCACCAACGCAGGTGCACTCTCTATTCCTCTCACTCTCATAGCCCGATGGGACAGCAATCTGACACGACTGGAAAAAGATCAGGCGCAGGACTAACGGCTCTACGTGCTTTCCGGCACTAGGGTGAAACACCGCCAACTTCCGAACTCCGGGCTACCCTGAAAATTTCTTATCAGAAAAACACAGGTATTTATTTTTGGCCTGACCTAGGGATCGAACCGGGGACCTCTGGAGCAGCCGTCACTTCAAAGTGAGACTCTCTAACTGCTGCGTCACCGAAGCAGTTCCATGCGAATACCTCTCCTCCAATTTACACTGAGTCCGCGTGGTGGAGTTTGGCTCATATCTTTGCCTTTGCATAAGCCTTTGCCCAACAGTGAGATGCTGGTAGTAATACTATACTTTATATTTTTAGTCTCCGTGGTGTGGTGGGTAAGCACGCTGGTTTCAAAGCGTCGCCCCTTCGAGGTCCCGGGTTCGATTCCCGGTCGGGTCAATATAGAAATCATTTTTTTCTATATTAGCTCGGGTCTGGGTGTTGTTGTACCACCGTTGTGTCTGATTTCCATAACACAAGTGCATTAGCTACTTACTTTTGGGATCAGAGGAATATATGTGATTGGTGTCCAATGGTGTCCAATCGACTTTATAAAAGGTGATTTCCGTTTAAACTGTATGTGTATATGAAGGTATGTTAGTCCACGATTATTCATGTTAACCGATTTTAATGCGATTATTTTTCTTATTTTCCTTTTCTTTGTATGCGCCAAACAACACACCGATTGTCGTGGTTTCGAAGATAGGATTTCTGTTGATTGTGTTACAAATACCAGACAACGTTTTCGACGGGGGCGTCTCCCATAAATACAGTAAAAGACAGACAGACACGACGAAACTATTAGGGTTCCGTTTTTGCCATAAGGCTACGGAACCCTAAAAAAGAGGTACCTAACTCAAAACTGATTAAATTTTTACACTCTACGATAAACACTTGTCAGCGCAATTATCGCTTACTTCGGCTATAAGTAGACATATACAAAATCGTGTATGTAAGAAACGTTCGGATCGTAAAACTAACTTTGTAACTTGAGACATTTATTGGTAGGACTTAGCACATTCTATTTTAATACTTTTGGGGATAAAAGTGAAGCGACGAAGCCAGTTTCAAAAGTAACTTCGCTGCGGTAAGCTGATAATGTTGCCAATATCAAAGTGTTTACGGATGATATGGGAATACTAAAAGTTTCTTGATATATGTTTTTTTATACAGAGAAAGAATATAAGATACAAAACGCTGAATTTAAAAACGTCACCTATTTTGCAGCAATTGTTTATGAAAATGACGTTCAAAAATCGGTCGTTTTATACTTATTCAGTCGGATAAGTCTATCTGACTTTGTTAAAATCGACACACAGTCGGACAAGTCTTATCTGGCGTTGATAAAAGCAGCGCTTAATCGGGTATGTTTGAAGCCTCAGAAAATAGTTTCTATTTTAAACCTAGCAATTAAAGTGAGAATGAGACTTTCAGAACTTTTAAATCCATCCAGAAACCTAGCATCACAGGAAGATAAACAGCCAAGAAACTTTACTAATTAATATTAAACTTCACAGCCGCGGTTTCGCCGAAAAGCAGAGCGACCGTTTACAGCTTGAAGATATAAGTTGAACTAGAAATAATAAAGATTTTTAAGGCATCTTACTTTTGATACCTGCCTGCAGCGATTCCATTTGATTGTTTATGGATGACGAAAGAAATTAGAGTGATTTCGATAGAGATTGTAATCAATTTGTAAAACATGTCAGCGAGCAATTAATGGACTTATAAAATACACTGAATAACTGATGGTCCTACCGAAAAGTTTCCTAGCAGCCTATTGATTCATGAAATGACTGTACGTAGCACGGTCATCGTATGCCACTGTGAGCGATACTGAGCGAAGACGTTTAATATCTGTTTTACTAAATGTTAACGTTTATTACTTTACACCATCTTGAACAGTCGCCAGCACATCATGTTACACATTTTTGTTTAAAATTATCCCTTATTACAACTGAATGAGTTACCGCAGTGCTTACCTTGACGGGCTGTTATCTGTACCTAACATGTATGTAATATTTTAAAGTATTCATAAGTGTTTTGGGTTCCAAGAATACTTTTAAATCCTTTTAGGATAAATGTAAGTATTTTTCAAGACGGAACCACAAACTTTTCCCGTTATACAATTTCATATTCTGTCGTGAAGCGACAAATGTGGAGAAGTAGAAGAAGGTAAAAGAAAGAGGTAGAAGAGGGAATAGAATTTATATTACAACAAAAAGAATACAGTACCGAAAAATGAGATGAGGTGATGTCTGTATGAATGTAAGTAAAGTGCAGTGGGCGTGAGTAAGTATCTTCAAATCTTCAATAAGTATTGTCCTGGGGCAGCAAAGGGCGGCGTCGGAGTGCAGGGCCGACACAGCGGAGGTAGCAGCGACGCCGATGTGCAGCGGTGACAGACGCTGTGAAGAGCAGTGACGCCGATGTGCAGCGGTGACAGGCGCCGTGAAGAGCAGAGACGCCGATGTGCAGTAATGAGGGTAACGGGCACTATATAGAAAATGTTATGATCAGTTGGAGTGCCAGAAGTACTTGGTCTCGGATCCTCTTCCGAGAAGGAGACAGGTCCCTCCCCTAGAGCGAGGAGGTGTTACTGCAGTCAATGTGCTTGGATACTCCTCCGGTGTCCGGTCCCTCCCCTAGCGTGAGGAGGTGTTTCAGTAGTCACCGGCGGTTCTTCAAGACTTCTTGAGGGAAGATGTAGAGTATTTATTTATTGGAGTGTAATAGAACTGTTCGAGCTTAGAACTCGGAATCGAATGAAATGAATGAAAAAAATTAATGCTTATATAGGGGGCCGGGGCCGTTCAAATTTAGATCGAGGTAGGTTCAAAAATAGAACATGAATACTGGTGGTTTACAGAGGATTAAACCCGAAAAAGTAATAAACTTTGATAGAAGTTGTCAGACTTTGAAAGATATTGTCATAACAACCATGTCAATAAAGATAAAAATATTTCAGAAATCAAGCAATATATATAAATAAACAGGAAAATGAATCATCACCCAATGCAAATTAAAGAAAATTGCAAACAAAGGTAAAACACAGCTATTTTTACAGTATTATGTACAGAAAAGTAGAATAACAGAGCTTTGAAAGTTTGACATTTTTAGATTCACAATAAATATTGTTCAAAAAGGATTAGAAAACATCAATAATCCAAAAATACAGAGTAATAGTAATAAGAAGAGTAGAAAGGCAGGTAATGCCTATAGTTTAATGTCTACAGTACGACTTTTTAGGGAGAAAATACGAACTGCGTTATGGTAGATAGAATCTATGATTAACTCTTATGTTCGTGTTTACAGCAAACGAACCAGCAATCTTTGGATGAAAGCATGGAAAAACAAAGATAATGTGATGAAAATGTTAATGTGGATCCGATGAATACTAAATATATTAAGGTACTCAATTTATTACACATAAAACATGTACAACGGTACATTTCCCCCACAACCCCAGAAAAATTTTCGACTTAGAGAATTTTTTTTAAAAGAAGACCTAAAGAAAACCTAGGAATCTATTTCGCCTAATATACAACCTTACATAAAAATATTTATTCTTCTTCTAGCATTCTATCATCTTCATACCGTAAGGGTGGAGTTCACATTCAATGACTGCCACTCTAGAAAAGAATTCCTCAATAACGACAGGCTTATTTAGGGAGTTGTCAACCGCTCCATAGATGGAAAAAAAAAGTTTGATTCTAGGCCTACGTAAGGAGTAATCAACCGCTCCAATCTAAGGCTTATTTAACGAGTAATCAACCGCTCGGACCTAAGGCTTATTTAACGAGTAATCAACCGCTCAAAAGAACGTACTAGTTAGTACTAAGGGGTTTAGAGTCCCTTAAGTAAAGAGAAGAGGTTTAGAGCCTCCCGAGTTAACGTAAGGGATTTAGAGTCCCTTAAGTAAAGAGAAGAGGTTTAGAGCCTCCCGAGTTAACGTAAGGGATTTAGAGTCCCTTAAGTTAAAAAATTAAAAAGTTAAAAAGTTAAAAAAAAGTTAAAAATTAAATTGAGTACCTTAATTCCTCTTCAAATAGTGATTAAAGTGAATTAGTGAAGATATAGGTTGAGAAAGAAAATCGGAGAGTAAAAATAAATAGGTAGAGAGTTTAAGAAAAATAAGAGTTCCGAGTAAATTAAGTAAATTAGAGAACAGTTATTTAAATCAAAGTTAAGTTAAAAGAACAAAGTTAACTTAAGACCAATTAAGGTAGATTTAGTTAAGTTTATAATTCTCAAGTTAAGTTAATTAGAGAACAGTTATTTAAATCAAAGTTAAGTTAAAAGAACAAAGTTAACTTAAGACCAATTAAGGTAGATTTAGTTAAGTTAATAATTCTCAAGTTAAGTTAACTAAAACAAAATTTTACTATCTCCGAGTTTCAAGGGGTTAAGTTCTGAGATGATAATTAAGGTGTTAAGATTTAAGATGATATGAGATGATAGTGAAGGGGTTAAGATATGAAGATAGTGAAGGAGTTAATAATATGTTAACCAAAAGAGATAGCCAAAGAGGGTGATAAGGTAAAGAGGGTGAAAAGGTAAAGAGGGTGAAAAGGTAAAGAGGGTGAAAAGGTAAAGAACACTAGATAAAGTGTTATTTTCTAAATTCAAAAATAACACTTTATCTAGTGTTCTTTACCTTTTCACCCTCTTTACCTTATTTTAAATGTACCGTTGTACATGTTTTATGTGTAATAAATTGAGTACCTTAATATATTTAGTATTCATCGGATCCACATTAACATTTTCATCACATTATCTTTGTTTTTCCATGCTTTCATCCAAAGATTGCTGGTTCATTTGCTGTAAACACGAACATAAGAGTTAATCATAGATTCTATCTACCATAACGCAGTTCGTATTTTCTCCCTAAAAAGTCGTACTGTAGACATTAAACTATAGGCATTACCTGCCTTTCTACTCTTCTTATTACTATTACTCTGTATTTTTGGATTATTGATGTTTTCTAATCCTTTTTGAACAATATTTATTGTGAATCTAAAAATGTCAAACTTTCAAAGCTCTGTTATTCTACTTTTCTGTACATAATACTGTAAAAATAGCTGTGTTTTACCTTTGTTTGCAATTTTCCTTTAATTTGCATTGGGTGATGATTCATTTTCCTGTTTATTTATATATATTGCTTGATTTCTGAAATATTTTTATCTTTATTGACATGGTTGTTATGACAATATCTTTCAAAGTCTGACAACTTCTATCAAAGTTTATTACTTTTTCGGGTTTAATCCTCTGTAAACCACCAGTATTCATGTTCTATTTTTGAACCTACCTCGATCTAAATTTGAACGGCCCCGGCCCCCTATATAAGCATTATTTTTTTTCATTCATTTCATTCGATTCCGAGTCCTAAGCTGGAACAGTTCTATTACGCTCCAATAAATAAATACTCTACATCTTCGCTCAAGAAGTCTTGAAGAACCGCCGGTGACTACTGAAACACCTCCTCACGCTAGGGGAGGGACCGGACACCGGAGGAGTATCCAAGCACATTGACTGCAGTAACACCTCCTCGCTCTAGGGGAGGGACCTGTCTCCTTCTCGGAAGAGGATCCGAGACCAAGTACTTCTGGCACTCCAACTGATCATAACATTTTCTATATAGTGCCCGTTACCCTCATTACTGCAGCACATCGGCGTCTCTGCTCTTCACGGCGCCTGTCACCGCTGCACATCGGCGTCACTGCTCTTCACGGCGCCTGTCACCGCTGCACATCGGCGTCACTGCTCTTCACAGCGCCTGTCACCGCTGCACATCGGCGTCGCTGCTACCTCCGCTGTGTCGGCCCTGCACTCCGACGTCGCCCTTTGCTGCCCCAGGACAATACTTATTGAAGATTTGAAGATACTTACTCACGCCCACTGCACTTTACTTACATTCATACAGACATCACCTCATCTCATTTTTCGGTACTGTATTCTTTTTGTTGTAATATAAATTCCCAAATTGGGGGCCAATTTGTCGTGAAGCGACAAATGTGGAGAAGTAGAAGAAGGTAAAAGAAAGAGGTAGAAGAGGGAATAGAATTTATATTACAACAAAAAGAATACAGTACCGAAAAATGAGATGAGGTGATGTCTGTATGAATGTAAGTAAAGTGCAGTGGGCGTGAGTAAGTATCTTCAAATCTTCAATAAGTATTGTCCTGGGGCAGCAAAGGGCGGCGTTGGAGTGCAGGGCCGACACAGCGGAGGTAGCAGCGACGCCGATGTGCAGCGGTGACAGACGCTGTGAAGAGCAGTGACGCCGATGTGCAGCGGTGACAGGCGCCGTGAAGAGCAGAGACGCCGATGTGCAGTAATGAGGGTAACGGGCACTATATAGAAAATGTTATGATCAGTTGGAGTGCCAGAAGTACTTGGTCTCGGATCCTCTTCCGAGAAGGAGACAGGTCCCTCCCCTAGAGCGAGGAGGTGTTACTGCAGTCAATGTGCTTGGATACTCCTCCGGTGTCCGGTCCCTCCCCTAGCGTGAGGAGGTGTTTCAGTAGTCACCGGCGGTTCTTCAAGACTTCTTGAGCGAAGATGTAGAGTATTTATTTATTGGAGTGTAATAGAACTGTTCCAGCTTAGGACTCGGAATCGAATGAAATGAATGAAAAAAAATAATGCTTATATAGGGGGCCGGGGCCGTTCAAATTTAGATCGAGGTAGGTTCAAAAATAGAACATGAATACTGGTGGTTTACAGAGGATTAAACCCGAAAAAGTAATAAACTTTGATAGAAGTTGTCAGACTTTGAAAGATATTGTCATAACAACCATGTCAATAAAGATAAAAATATTTCAGAAATCAAGCAATATATATAAATAAACAGGAAAATGAATCATCACCCAATGCAAATTAAAGGAAAATTGCAAACAAAGGTAAAACACAGCTATTTTTACAGTATTATGTACAGAAAAGTAGAATAACAGAGCTTTGAAAGTTTGACATTTTTAGATTCACAATAAATATTGTTCAAAAAGGATTAGAAAACATCAATAATCCAAAAATACAGAGTAATAGTAATAAGAAGAGTAGAAAGGCAGGTAATGCCTATAGTTTAATGTCTACAGTACGACTTTTTAGGGAGAAAATACGAACTGCGTTATGGTAGATAGAATCTATGATTAACTCTTATGTTCGTGTTTACAGCAAACGAACCAGCAATCTTTGGATGAAAGCATGGAAAAACAAAGATAATGTGATGAAAATGTTAGTGTGGATCCGATGAATACTAAATATATTAAGGTACTCAATTTATTACACATAAAACATGTACAACGGTACAATTCTTCGCAATGTATTTCCTACAATACTCAAGCAAGTTCTAGATATAGTCGATAATGTGGGAATAGATTCAAGTTTTGAACTCAAACATTGGATGGAATATTGCAATACCATTGAATTTGAGATGCATCTGTCTTGACACATTCATTTTTGGCGAGATGTTGATGTTTTATAAGCGATAGCGTTTTAAAAAAAGGTAAACGTACCCAGTGAGATTTCTTATTTTCCTTACAGTAATTTATCTAATTTCCCTGTCCTCATATTATATATTGACCTTTCCGGGGTCTCAAAACTATCTGCATATAAAATATCATTATCCGTGTTACAGTGGTATTATTTTTACTTACATAAGAAATGATTCATCTGGACAGCGAGATATATTATTTTATTAACCAACTTCGTTAACTCACTTCAAATCAGTGAGTTCTCTGTTTGAACTGCATGTTTGTATGTATGTGTGATCGCATTATATTGCGTTTGGCTGAACCAATTTAATTGCAATTTTCTTTAAAGTATTTGGTTCATTTATGACAAGGTATTATAAAAAAATGAGTTCAAACAAGTACGAAATAACTAAGATATTTACAGAAAAAATTGCAAAAAACTTAAAAAGCAACCTTAACGGTCAACAACATTCTCCGCGCTTTACCTCGGCAGTCGCCGAGTTTTACCGCCCAGATAACCTTCATTTGAAATGTTAATGAAACAGCACATTTAGAATTTGAATACGACTTCTTAATTTAGTATTTGCATAATTATAACACCGCTTAAGAACTCGGCGGAAGATTTTCGCGAATATTACGGAATAATTTTGTGGAAAAGCACCTTTTTTGCAAAAGCTGGAATATAAGTAACCGACAAAACTCATCATGTTTTCAAGATTGTGCAAAAGACAAAATATATTGAACTAAAAGAAACATTACTAACAATACCAATGATTATTATTTCCCTATTTTACCATCAACAAAACAAGTAAATATTATTTTGACAAGTTTTTTTTTATTATGATGTTTACCAAAAAACATTATTAACACTTTCTTTAAAAAAAACTTACCTTAAACACACAACGATTCACATTATAAATCCGAAATCACACTTTTCAAATCCATCAAAACGGTGCATTCTCAATCCTTTAATCCGATCACAAATTAAAAAGTTAACGATGACATGGCGCAAAACTTTTTGAATATCGAACGAGAATGCGTTGGGTAACTTCCACGGAGTAAGGAACGTCCTCGCGGCGGAACGTTCACTTACGTACTGGATTGAAGCTAGCTTTCCAGTGATAACTGCGTTTCCTTTTTGCTAACCGCATATTACATTTGTTACACTCCTATTTCTAACGCAATAAGTCTCACATTGGCAACTCAATCAGTTAAAAGAGTTTCCATGTTTGTGGTCCTGACTTGATCTCAGTTAGATGTATAGTAATTTGTGTGTGACATCGCAGAAGGAAGATTTAGAATTTTAACGTGTTGTGTGTTTGCGGATTTCACGCCTTATGTAATGTAAGGCTGAATATACATTCTAAGATAAGCGAAATACAAATGAATGTTAAGATTTTGGGATGAAATATAAACAGAAGAAACTTTATTAATTTTGGACGGTTTAGACTGAAATAATCGTTAGCTTTTGGCCAAACTCGGCCCCAACTTTAACGATATTAAAACTACTTAAATTCCTTCAGAAATAAAAAACATTGAAAAGATAATATTAGCTTACAGAAGTTTTATATTGTGTGAATTCTAGTTGTTAAATTAGCACTCCTTTGTTGATTGCTTTATTTTACTGAATTTAACATTATGATTTGTGTATTTTTGTTTTTGTTATATGAAACATACCTACGTTCGTTTTATTTTCCGACTTACTGCACTACGTGCAGCCGTTAAAGGGTTAATAGAAATAAACCTCTGATATGTGTCTGGATCAAAATGTTTCCGCAACAAATGACAGGGCCACATCTAACTACCTTTTGCTGTGATTGCGTGAGTACAGTTGGAAAAAAAACATGTACAATAATTTACTAACTTTTGAAAGATAATACTGTTTTGGTATAATAATAAACTAGGAGTAAGTTGAGGATATATTAATACTCTTTGCATCTGGATATTTTATACCTGGGACAAGTATTCAAATTTAAGTTGGTCCAACTTTGAGAAAGAGGTCAATCGACGAATCTAACTCGGCTGGGTGGCGGTTGGGAAATTGCCCAAGTGAGTCTTCTCGTCTTGATTACCTCAGTGTCTGAAGACAAAAGTCTTCAGCTGTGTGTGTGTTACCAGTGATGAAATACGATTCCGAAACATGGTCTCTTATTATGGCCTTGTAAAAAAGCTCAAAATCACTTACGGGACGATGAAGAGGGCTATGTTTGGTGTTTTCCTACGAGATCGAATTAGAAATGAACAGATACGTAGAAGAACTATGGTAATCGACATAGCCCTGAAAATCAGTAAGCTCAAGTGGCAATGGGCAGCGTACACAGCTTGAAGAACTGATGGCCGTTGGGGCAGATAAGTTGTAAATTGGAGACCCTTCGACCAAAGACAGCTTAGGACGTCCCCCAACAAGATGGAATAACGACCTTGAAAACATCGTAGAATCAAACTGGGTGCAGACCGCTAGTGATCGTTCGTTTTGGAAAGCCCTGGCTTATGTTCAGCAGTGGACGTCTTTTGATGGTGGGTAACGAATTATGATGATAAGGTACATTTTTTTTAGATAAAAATAATTTTATATTTATTAAATTGTTACATATATCTAAACCCTACTGTACTCACAGTATTCTTCACTCCATTTGCGCCTTTGTGAATAACACGTATGAATGTTTATTAAATTATGTTGTAAAGAGAGATTTTCTGCTGCGCCTTAACTACCGGGGTTTATAATAAGAGCTTGTGGTGAATTTTATTAAATTTCACGTGGTAGCTGATGTTATTTTCTGTAGTAACTAGCGGTCCCCCGCGACTTTGTCCGCGCGTTTTGAGTTTGCTCCCTCCCCTCCCGTCGCAGCGTAGGTGTTTTATATCCTAAAGCCTTTCTCGATAAATAAGCTATCCAACACAGAAATATTTTTTCAAATCGGTCCAGCAGTTCCTGAGGTAAGCGCGTTCAAACAAACAAAATCTTCAGCTTTATAATATACTAGCGGTCCCCGCGACTTCGTCCGCGCGTTTTGAGTTTGCTTCCTCCCCTCACAGTCGCAGCGTCATGTTTTATATTCTAAAGCCTTTCTCGATAAATAAGCTATCCAACAAAGAAATATTTTTTCAAATCGGTCCAGCAGTTCCTGAGATAAGCGCGTTCAAACAAACAAACTCTTAAGCTTTATAATATATTAGCGAAAGCGCACGTTGTACTTAAGCTGCGAACATTATTTTGGTGCGGAGTTATGTTAAAACTGTGATAGCTCCTAAGATATTTATTGATGATGATGAATGTATTTATTTTGGTAAGAATAAATACCTGTGTGTATAATACACCTCTAAAAATAATGCATCATTTTTTTACAAATGTATTAACTTAAAAAGGTTGTAGTAATTTTATATTCATAAAGATAAAATAAGAAACCAAAAATTTGCGCACGGGCGGGACTTGAACCAGCAACCTTTTGGCAAACCGGGCCAAACGCTCTTACCAATTGAGCTACCATGCTTTCAGTCCGACCCGGCGAAATTTGTGGTTTCTTATGAAAACGTCAATGGCGTGACGCTTAGCGCCATCTAGCCGTCTGTTTATGAAACAGATGGCCCAAGCAGCTATTCTTTACAGAATAAATTCAACTTGGAAATTGATGTCGCTTCGCTATCTAATGCTTTAGAATGTTTTTAACACTCACAGTGTCATATTTTATATTCATAAAGATAAAATAAGAAACCAAAAATTTGCGCACGGGCGGGACTTGAACCAGCAACCTTTTGGCAAACCGGGCCAAACGCTCTTACCAATTGAGCTACCATGCTTTCAGTCCGACCCGGCGAAATTTGTGGTTTCTTATGAAAACGTCAATGGCGTGACGCTTAGCGCCATCTAGCCGTCTGTTTATGAAATTTTTGGTTTCTTATTTTATCTTTATGAATATAAAATATGACACTGTGAGTGTTAAAAACATTCTAAAGCATAAGGTTGTAGTAAGTCAACCATAAAAGATAGACATATGTTGTCGCGGACTTTATTGTAGAACTTTTTATGCTGAACAATCCTGTCATACATGATTTTTGTGTAACTTAAGCGGTTTCCGCAGCGTATGCAGCGGAAGCTCTCAAAAGGAATATCTTTCTCCCGTTTTCGCAACATTTTTTATTTCTGCTGTGGTCTTATGAGTTGTATCTTTATGTTATATAGCCTAAAGCCTTCCTCGATAAATGGAATATCCAACGTAATTTTTTTTTTAAATCGGGCCAGTAGTTTTTGAGATTAGCGCGTTCAAACAAACAAACAAACAAACAAACTCTTCAGTTTTATAATATTAGTATAGATAAAGAACGAAAATTTCATAAAGTTATAACAAGTAAGTGAAAAATCATTAAAAATGACTTGCTTTTCGTGTGATTCTTCTATAATTGCAGCTTTTGTGATCTTCTGATGTATAACCTATATTGTAGTACGATTATCAGTTGAATATCCAAGAAAGAAACACCTCCCAAAGATAAGTATTTGTCGTATAGATTTTTTCATTTTAAAAATATTTTCCTCCTTTTTTCCTCTTCCCGGGGCCTCTCCATAATCTTCTTATTGTGTTTAGAGGCAGTAAGTTTGTGGGCAGGCCTCCAGAAGACCTCTCTGTATCATATTAAATTCTTGCATTTTTATGTTCCAGTTGACATTTGGCGTTAGCAGGGAGTCACTCCGGTTGCTAAGGCAACCAGACCTGCGCATCCCCTGCTGTCAGCGTCCGTCATCCTAGTTTATTTACTTTTAGTTTTATTTTTATTACGTGTTTTTGTATTTGATATTGTCTCATAAGTTTTAATTTTGTGTTTTGGCAGGTTTTTGTAAATTTCTTTTTGTGATCAGTGTTAAGGCTTATGAGTACTTTATCTCTATCGGTGGACACCCACTCACAGCCGCAGTTCTTTCACTGTTCAATTTGTAATTCAAATAGGACTTTTAAAGGTAAGAGAGGCCTTAATATTCATATTGCCCGTAGTCATAATAGCACCAATTTACCCGCGTCTCTCCCTATTTCCTCTATTTCAAATCCTCTATCTTCTTCTCAATCTTTTGAATCTATCATCACAAACCTTCACCAATCTACTCCGCTGGTTAAACGGATCCCTAGGGGAGCGAGAATAGCTTTAGCTAAATGCCTTTCTTCTTGTATTGAAAAATGTTTCGATAATACTGAAACTGCCTGGCAAAATCTTTTTACTTTTTCATACTCATTTTTTCACGTAAACTCTCCTTCTAAAACTTTAACTCGGGCGCTTTTAGATAATGCTTCAAATTTCCACAATCCGTCCCTTCCATTCAGTTCGTCTAGTACGATATCTTCCAAATTTAACGTTTATCGTACCGTTGAGAACAAGGTAATGGACGGCGACCTGAAAAACGCAGCCCGAATCTTGTTCTCCGATGACACTCTCGCTCCCCCTAGTCAGGAAACTCTCGAGAGCCTTCGTAGTAAGCATACTTCACATCTAGATTCTCCATCTTTACCTGTTCCTCCTCCTCAAAATTTCCAACCCTTACAGATACTTGATGACGGCGACACGTTTGCTGCCATCATGTCATTTCCGGCTAGTTCTGCTGGCGGCATCGACGGCATCACTCCCCAACACCTTAAGGACTTGGTGAGTGCTTCCGCTGCTGACGCCGGTAGAATTTTGTTTTCCAACATTACGACATTGTGCAACTTTCTCTTATCTGGCAAGGTAACTGAAAGTTTTGTCCCATTTTTATTTGGTGCTAGACTTTGTGCCTTTCGAAAAAATGATGGTGGCATTCGCCCTATTGCTATTGGCTCAACGTTTCGTCGTCTTGCAGCCAAATTAGCCTGTCGTGATCTTTTTTCTCCTTTGAAAGAGTATTTTCAACCCATTCAACTTGGTTTCGGCAGTAAGGGAGGTTGCGAGGCCGTGGTTCATTCCGTTCGAAAGTTGATGTGAAGAATGCTTTCAATTCTCTTGACAGACCTGTCAAGAGAATTGAAAGCATTCTTCAGTCTTGCTGAATGAAGTTCAGACTCACACTCCACAGATTTATCCCTTTGTTTTTCAGTGTTACCATAATCAATCAAAATTACTTTACAATGAATTGAATTGAATTGAAATCATTTATTTCAGAAACAGTTTCCATACATTCTTAACCTTATACCATTATACAGAAATAAAATAAATAAAATAAAATGCTACCCACTTAAAAAACACCCAGGCAGTCCGATCCAATCCCAACTACAAGTTCTAATAGAACTTAAAGCTAGGATTAGACCGAACGTGGATGGATGCCCAGTGAGCGGTGATAGGGCTGTTTATCCTCTCTGCAATAACCCTCAGGAGAGTGTTGGTGCTGCTCCGCACTCGCTCCAACAGGGAAGCCACTCGTTTTCGCAGAACGGCGTGGAAACCGTCTGTGTTCCAGATGGCGAACATTCCCGAGGCACTGCAGCGCCAGGGCAGACCCAACATCCCCCTGAAGGCATTGTTATATTGTATGCGCAAAGCACTGAAGGCTTTTTTGGTGTAGTTGCTCCACAGATTGCACGTGTATAAAGTTTGACAATATGTTTTAAAAAGAGTAACTTTTACATCACGAGAACAACGTGCAAACCTACGTGATAGCATATTACCCCTCACCGACAGTGCTCGGCGCTCCCTCTCCATGTCCATGTCGTCTTTTAAGTCCTCTGTGACCCAGTGACCCAAATATTTAAATTTTTTAACAACCTGAAGAGGAGAACCGTCAAAGGCTATCGGCGGAAGTAAGTATGATTTGGTACCAGATTTAAAAACCAGCATCTCACTCTTTTTTACATTATATTTGAGTCCATGGGCCACAGCGTACTTTTCACAAATTGATAATAACATCTTTAATGCGTTAACTGAGGGGCTCAGCAGCACCATATCGTCAGCATAGCTGATGTTATTGACAAAATGTCCATCAACTGAACACCCTACCCCCGCACTGCTGAGCTCCTCAATCAACCCATTTACATATACATTAAAAAGTGTGGGTGAAGTTAAGCCATTGAATGAACATTCAATTGTTTCTGCAGTCGGTGTTCAGCAAGGCGACCCTTTAGGTCCAGCCCTTTTTAGTTTAGGCATCCATCCTGTTATTTCATCCTTAAATTCTAAATTCAATGCCTGGTATCTGGATGACGGGTCCTTTGGAGGCAAAGCAGATGTTGTTTTCCAAGACCTTGTCCAGATTATAGAAGGATTTAAGAAATTAGGCTTGGAACTGAACCTTTCAAAATGTGAACTTTTTATTAATGATCACGTTTCGTCTGGTTCCCGTCAGGCAATCACTGATAAATTCAATTCCCTTGCTCCTAACATCAAAATTCTGAATTCTGAATCGCTTTGCCTCCTGGGTGCCCCTCTTCTTGATCCCAGCATCGAACCTTTTCTAGATAAAAAATTGAATGATTTCACCCTTTCAGCCCCTAGATTAGAACACCTAAATTCACATATTGCATTTACTATTCTTAAATCGTGTCTTTTTGTGCCTAAATTTACATAATATTTCTTACGTGCTAGTCCTATCTGGAAAAATAATAATTATTTAAAACTATTTGACACCACCCTTAAAAATAGTTTGTAGCCCTCCCCGCTTTTCTCTCCTCTTTGCATAGCACTTCCGTTTTAGCCGGAAAAATCTTTGAACATCCTCGCCAACTTTCTGAGGTGAGAGAGGCGGAGGAGTTTTGGCAAGGCCTCTGTCCTAGAGAAGACATCCCAAAGGAACGTCACCAGCAAAAACTTTGGGATGTCCCTCTTGCGAGAGAGACCTTCAATTATTTACTTCAAAATTCCGTCAGTGACAGTGGTCGCGCAAGGCTCTTGGCAGTTTCCTGCAAAGATTCTGGTCATTGGCTTCATGCTTTACCGTCAAAAAATTTGGGCACTCTTTTCGACAGTGAGTCTTTCCGGGTGTGTGTGGGTCTCCGTCTTGGTACCCCTATATGTGAAATTTTTACGTGTCCATGTGGCAAGGAGGTTGATAAATTTGGTCTCCACTGCCTTTGTTGCCAGCAAAGCGCTGGACGTCTCGCCCGTCACGCTACCCTTAATGACGCCATCAGAAGAGCTCTTGCGACCATTAATGTTCCTTCCACGTTGGAACCACGTGGTTTGGTCCGTGATGATGGCAAGAGACCCGATGGCCTAACGCTTATTCCCTGGTAACGGGGTCGGGCCTTAGTTTGGGATGCAACTTGTGTCGATACTTTGGCCCCTTCCCATCTCAGAGAATCAGCCCTTAAAGCTGGAGCAGCAGCGGAGTTGGCTGAAAACGACAAGCGTCGCAAGTACGTTTCACTTGCAAGTGATTATGTGTTTGCGCCGTTTGGCGTTGAAACATTTGGGCCGTGGGGACCCTCTGCTAAATTGCTGTTTAGAAAAATTGCTATAAAATTAAATTCTTTAACAGCCAATAATAAAGCTGGCTGGTTCCTAGCCCAAAGGATCAGCATAGCTATCCAATGCGGCAACGCAGCCAGCATCATAGCCTCCTTGCCGCAAGGAAATGGTTTCGTTTTTGAATAGGTATTAATATTAAGTTATTTTTTTATGTTGCATGTCTTAGTTTAATTTTTACTTAATAATGGATTTCCGCAAAGTAACGAAGAAAGAAAATGAAATATCAATACATCCTGACAGTAGGTAGTAAAATTAGTATAGGTATTGTGAATGGCAGTTTTTATAATGTAAATTGTTAAATAAATAACAATGGTTCAATATTTTGCTTTTCTTGATAAATAGCAACGTTCAATTTAAATTTAATTAATACCAATTTGTGTTTTTAACAACGAAATAATTGTTGTACCAAAAACGATGAATAAATAAATCTATAGGCGGGTTATTTAGCCAAAGCGTGATGGTTCGATTTACCTATCGGTTCAAATGAATACCAGCTTGAATGAATAAACTGACTACAAGTAGTTTGCCTTATGTCAACAGCTACGTTAAGACAGTACCGTTTTAGACGAGAATAGAGATAGATAGCGATTCCGTGAGCATACATTCTGGGATAGATCAGTCAAACGTTTGCCCAACCGAACTGTGTTTGCATGTTTGACCAATATTTGAACAGCATTGGCTGAGATAGGGGGTGCACACACAGAAGGTCCATTAACTGCAACTGTTTAGATAGTGCAGCAATGTGTAATCGGACGAGGTTCGAATTGAGTTTCAATTTGATTGCGTTTTAGATTATGTCACAAAGGAATCACAGTTCATAATCGAAATAAGTTAAATAATCAAACAGAATCAAAATGTGAATCCAAAAATAAGATATCAACCAAGTGAGTATAAATGTATTAAAAAAAATGTAGAATAATTTACCACATCATAACAAAACCTTTTTTAAAGACCGAATCTTCGAAGTTCATCGTACTTTTTTCAGTATTCAGTAATTGATTTTAAAAGTAGGTATTTCCTTTAACTATTAACAATAAGAGTTTCATTCCGCTATCATCTGAAGAAAATATGTAACAAATAAAATTAGGTACTTATTTCTCCACAGAGTTGATTTCCTACTAGTAAATCGAATGCCCACATTTTGACCTCTGCCTCTTTTTCCTCACTCAAATTTGTATCCCAATGAGAGCGAAAGAGATACGACGTTAGCCTAAAATACAAAAAAAAAAACGATTTATAAACCAAAAAACGCTAAAAAGTATCTTCAAAGGGATGGACTTCATTTAAGGCAAACAAATTCTTTTTGGAGTCGGTAGATAATGGTTGAGATGGCTAAAGTAATAGAGTTCGCATTTTAGTTTGGAAGTTCTTTACTTTTTTGTAAATGCTTATTTATTTGCGAATTGTTAGTGATTATAGGAGAAGGGAGGAGAGGGGGTTGCTACTTTTGACTCTATTATTTAACAAGCTACAAACTACCCATCAAAAATTATTTCATTACAAATTACAATCATTGAATTTCTAAGCGTTAAGGAGTTCCACTATCAGCTCAGGTCTACACAATGTTGACTATCAGACGTAACAACATTTATCAGCATTGAGATTCTAATACAAAAACACTATATTTGCCTTTAAAATTTGAGCGTTCCCTTGACCGCAACCAAGATTCCATCAACAAATCCCGACTTGACAATAATATGACCAGCTAGAAGTTAGAATCTCTCGGTAGGCGAAAAAAATTTACAAAACTGTCCACAAGAGACTGATATATGGGGTATCATTATTGATACAAATAAAAACAACATACAGTTGAATTAATAATCTCCTCTTTTTTAAGCCTTTAAACAACTAAATTAACGACATAAACGCCCCTTTCCTATACGAAGCGTTATTTCGTAGCAACTTCGTAGCAACTACTCGTAGCACTCAATATACTATGCCGTAGCATCCGAATCAATTTCGTTTCGTAGTACCTAAGAGTTATAATGTAGTTGATGTGCTGCTACGATCTTAATAGCTTTGGATTTGATATTTTTTGCCGTGATTAAATCATCTATATGTATATACAAATATAGCCAAATGCATGTGTATATAATTTTAAAAAAAACTCAAACGGATTTTAAAACATTTTTACTATGTTTCCGTACTTGCCTCTGATAAGATTTTATAGACAGATTTAAAATGTATACGAGTTAGTTAGGTAGTATGTACAGATGTTAGTCGAAAATGATCGATAAGTGCCACTTTATTGGTAACATCTATTGTGAGACCCAAGCCTTATTCAGAAAAGTGTACAACTTTTTCACTTGCACTTTCAGATCGACTTTGAATCTTGAGAATCCGAATTTGAGCTTTTATTCTGGACATAATGAATCGCTCTGATATTTTTGGGTTTTTAAAATAGTGATTAATATCTTGTTGTTTTGATTATTCTACACAAAAAGATATGACAAATTATTTACGAAATCGCTTTTTATAATATCGCTTTCGCATTGTTCATAAATAATGTAGACAAAAATACAACTATTCAAGATGTGTCAGATTATATATATAGCAAAACGAAAATCAACGTAACATTGGTAGAAATAAAAATGAAACTTGAAAAGGGCTACCGAGCATATAAAGTGTTCGTGCCGAGTCACAAAATAGATATGTTTTTGGACAAACAGTTGTGGCCGGAGGGTATTGCTTTTCGTCGCTTTATAAACTTTCATGAACAACGGACAAAAAGTCCAAAAAAAGATGACAATACTGAAGATAGTGGCTCCAATATTACGTCTTAATATGGATTTAAGTTCTAACGAAATAATTAAACTAATTAGTTTTAATTGTAAAGGAGTGAAGAGTTCTATAGAGGGAATTAGAGAGTTCTGTAAAACTGCACACGTCATAGCTCTGCAAGAAACGTGGCTCTTACCTCATGATTTGAATTTTATTGGCTTGATTGATGATAACTTCGAGTACACAAGTAAGTCAGCGGTGGACACATCGGCGGGTATTCTTCGTGGAAGACCTTATGGGGGACTGGCGATAATGTGGAAGAAGGGATTATTTTCTTCAGTTTTAGTCATCCCGTGTAAAAGCGTGAGATTAGCGGCCATAAAAATAACAACTCGAGATAGAGAGACTTTAATTTTTTCGGTTTACATGCCTACCAATGGATATAATAACTTAAGTGACTTTACAGATGTTCTTAGTGAGATGAATGCTGTGATTGAAGTTTGTGCTGTGGAGTCAGTGATAATGCTGGGTGATTTTAATGCAGATCCTAAAGAACTATTTTATGACGAACTGTCGAAATTTTGTGACGAGCGGAGCTGGCTCTGTGTGGACGTGATATACTTGAAGTTGTCGTCGGATACACACACGTATATAAGTGATAGTCATAATAACTCTAGAAGTTGGCTTGATCACTGTTTAACCACGGAGACAGCTTCGCAATGTGTAACTGATGTTAAGGTAAGGTACGATGTCTTCTGGTCGGATCATTTCCCGTTGGAAGTCTCGTTTAAATTAAGTAATTTGACATGTAATATAGATTACGTTAATAATAATGACATTAATGAAGTCACATGGAAAGATAGAAATGACGAACAAACAAATGAATATAACTATTTATGTAATTTAGGGCTAAGAAAGATTGATTTTCCAGTAGAGTTTCAAGAGTGTGCACACAGTGTTTGTAAAAATGAAAATCACAGAACAGTTATTGACAAACTATACGCTGCTATTGTTGACTGTATGAGAGAGGCTTCAAAATGTAGTGGTAACATCTCAAAAAGTAAAAAGAGAAAAAAAATACCTGGTTGGAACAAATATGTTAGTCGGGCTTATCGGGAGGCGCGAATCAGTTTCCGAGAATGGGTAAAAAATGGCAGACCTATGGTAGGAGAGATATTTAGTAAAATGCGAGAGTCTCGGAGGTACTTTAAGTCTAAACTCAAGTGGTGTCATGATAACGAAAATCAAATTAAACTAGATATCTTGGCGACACATCACAAGGGTAAAGACTTTAAGAACTTTTGGAAACACACCAAATCGCTGGCTGTTGGTTCGAGTCTTCCAGCGAGTGTTGAGGGTGAGTCTGAGCCGGCCCAGATTGCAGAAATATTTAAACAGAATTTCAAGGTTCAGTCTACATTTAAACCAGTGCTGCAGGTGCCGGATATTGAGATTAGTTCTTCAAGCAATTTAATATCATTTACAGCAAAGGATGTAGCTTATGCAATTAAACACATGAAGCATGGTAAATCACCCGGGCACGACGGTCTCAGTATTGAGCATCTGCAGCACGCGGGAGTGCATTTGCCAAGAGTGTTGGCTTTACTGTTTAATGTTTGTATTACTCATTCGTATTTGCCTCCGGGGCTTATGAAGACAATAGTTGTTCCTATACTTAAAAACAAGACGAGTGATGCCTCCGACAGGAACAATTATAGACCAATTTCCCTTGCGACGGTGGTGGCGAAAGTACTGGACCGTTTGATAGACTGTCAGCTTAGTAAATGTATAGAGCTCAATGAATGTCAGTTTGGCTTCAGACCGGGCCTTTCCACAGAAACAGCAATACTGAGGTTAAAGCATACGGTTCAGTATTATACAACGAGAAAAACGCCTGTTTACGCCTGTTTCTTGGACCTGTCGAAGGCATTCGATCTAGTATCGTACAATGTTTTGTGGGATAAGCTCCGGAGAGATACCAGCACTCCGGGTGAACTTATTAATCTTCTGAAATATTGGTACCATAACCAAACCAACACGGTGAGATCGGCTGGCTCACACTCGTCACAATATAGCTTGGAGTGCGGCGTCAGACAAGGTGGTCTCAGCTCTCCACGTCTTTTTAATTTGTACGTGAATGGTCTGATTGATGAGCTTAGTCGAGCTGGTGTCGGATGTTCGATCGATGGTAAGATTGTAAACAACATTAGTTACGCGGACGACATGGTTCTGCTGAGCCCATCAGTCAGAGCTCTCAATAGCCTGGTTGGAATATGTGAGAGGTATGCGTTGTCCCATGGACTAAAGTACAATACAACTAAGTGTGAGATCCTTGTTTTCAAGTCAGGTAAAAAGAGTCCTTATTTCGTACCTCCTGTAAGAATAGGAGATGTTCCGCTTAGGAGAGTCACAAAGTTTAAGTACTTGGGCCATTGGGTGACGGAGGACCTTACTGATGACGAGGATATGGAACGGGAGCGTAGAGCCTTGTCGGTTAGATGTAATATGGTTATAAGAAGGTTTGCTGGGTGTTCGAAAGACGTAAAGCTAACGCTATTTAAAACTTATTGTCAAACTCTCTACACCAGCAGCCTGTGGACTAACTACACTAAAAAAGCTTTTAATGCTCTACGCATTCAATACAATGGAAGTTTCAGAATGCTGATGGGGCTACCGAGGTTCTGTAGATTGTCGAACAAGGTAAGCAGCGCATCAGGAATGTTTGCGGAGGCGAAAGTTGATTGTTTTTACACAATAATGCGAAAGAGAGTGGCCTCACTGATGCGACGTCTACGGGTGAGCCCTATCAGTCTTCTGAATACATTATTGGAAAAACTGGATTGTCCTATAATTAAGCATTGAAACCGAGTGCACATGTTTGCCAATGTTAGTGACACAAATTATAGATTCAATAATAAATATGAATGTAATTAATGAAAATAATTGTAATTGTATATTGTAATCCGACTTATCACATAAAACTACTAACTTAGTATAAGATACTACTAACGATAATGGATTGTATTATCTGACTTAATAAATTAAATTAAATTAAATTTAAAGGTTTTCCTTCACAACATTTTGTTATCAATGTATTTTTTTATCTTAGTAAAATATAAAGTTTTAAACATGGCTTTAAAAAAAAAGTTATAATAATAATAAACCGAAGCAGTAAAAAATCTCTTGTACAGCTATTATGATCAAAATTATATTTCTAATTACGAATTCAAAGCGAAGCTCCGTTCCAAAGTTTGACACTTACGTGCCTCTGCATATGGGTACTATGAAAATTTTAGTTGGAAAAAGCTCTCGATATCACTTTAGTGCCAAAACTGGCGCTAAATAGTTTGCATGAGTCTTATTTATTAACACCTTGTCTTAAAAGTGTTAGGCATCTGCATTGTAACCAGCCAATTTAAAGGGATTTGTTTTTATTATTTTTTGACCGAGTTTCACTGTCGGTGAATTCAAATGAACTATTTCATTTTTAATTTGGCCTTATCATTCTTTAAAAGTTTAATGACTACGTAATTATTATTACACACAAAACTGAAGGGTCGCATAAATGATTTCAACCATTAACTTCGGAGCCGACCTATTAATATCTTAAAATAAAATATTCATTCCTCTTTTAGAATGCTTTTTACTACGAAAATTCTTGAAAATTACATCTCTACGAAAAAGGGAACGAAGCAGGTGAAAGGGTTATTTTTAGTAACATATTTTAAAAAGGTGACAAAAAAAAAAACAAACATATGAACTATAGTATTATACTGAATCTATCTGGAAAGAGTTTATTATTATTTTGATCAAAGTAAAAAAGAAAGCACAGACTAGGTCACTTACGGTAGCTAAACTACAAGAAAGAAAAGAGTGTTACCGACTTTTGATGTTTTTATTCTATTTATTTATTTAAACTTATTACACTGTTAGTATTACAATCGGCAGACTTCATGCCTAATGGCATTCTCTACCAGTCAACCACCTGGTCATGCAGAGAGTTAGTTAAGTTTACTATCGATCACGCAACTGGACCTTAGATCAAGATTTCATATACCGCATGCGAATGCGTTGGTGTATCCAGGTTTAAACGTCATTATAGTTTTTACATATATAAAGAAGCTTTAAATGTTCAGTTTCATTTAATTTTCTTTTTTCGAGGCATCAGAGAGATATTATAGAAAACTTAAAAGATATTTTCGGGAATACTCGAGTTTTATCTTTCTTAAAAATTAAAATAATAAAAACTTAAAAAAATATAAACGTGTCAAAAATAATATAAAATAAAGATTCCAAAATTAAACAGCCTTATAAAACGGACTTAAAAGATTTAAATAAAGCATTCGTCTTCTATTTAAGAAAACAAATTCTTTTGGAGTCGGTGCATGATGTAAAACTAACGTACATCTACTTACCTACGAGTATACACATCATGCTCCAACTCCAAAAAATATCATTTGAGGCTCTTTCGTTACTTTTTTGAAGGCATATAACTTCTCGTTTCAAAACATACATACACTTACAAAATTGTGCACACGTGTTAGAAATTAGATCAACATAATTGTATCCAATGTTGACGATACGTATCACATACAAAAGGGTCGAATTGATTACCTCCTTTTTTTTGAAGTCAGTAACTATCATCACATCTAGAAAAAAGTTGGTTTGCCACAATACTCTTATTACATTGTAAGGACTGCTCCTCAATCAGCTAAACAACCCATTATGATCGCTAGTAATTGATAGAAAATATTCAATGCAATAGTCATCGAAATAACAAACGGCTTTGTCAGCCAAAATTATCACGAGCAGTAAACGTCTGTCTACGCGGAACGCGCAAACCATAAATTCAACTAATCACCTTCAGTGCAGATTAGGCCTTAAATTCCGTTTCGGCGAAATACAACCTTAAAACAAACGGCTGTAAATTGCAAAATACGAATATTCACTTAAGATATCGTTTTGGTGGGTGAGTTAAATTTTATGTTCCACTCTGCTATTATTACTAATTGTTTCAAATACCATTAAAACATAGTTAGCATCGTTTTCGACATTGCACATATACTTGAGAAAGTTGCAAGGTACTTTGTATTGGCTGTAATTATGGTCAGCGATGTCCGACTCAGGGATGGTTGTACAAATACAGTTCTCTGCATCGCGACTGCATCGATGCTAACGTGCGTTAGCATGACGACTTCATCGATGCTAAAAGTAGCGAAAGTGTGTGAGTTGACATTATGCGGCTGCATCGCGATTGCATTGCGACTGAATCACTGCTAAAAGTCGCAGTGTGCAAAAGGTCTAAAATCGCACACTTTGCGCAAAGCGTATGCCAGATCTTGTACCATATTTATGACGTCAATGACGGGTAAGCCTCCAAATCCTTGCCCTCTCATCTCTGATTATCTCTCCCCTTATTTTTCAGCACTTCGCGACTTCTTTGTTTCTTGACGTATATCAACAAAAGGAGTGATTACACTGGCTTTTTACCGACTTCAAAAAAAGGAGGTAATCAATTCAATGGGTATGTATGTGATATTATAGTTGGAAATTGATAATATTTGAGTACATCGATCTATACACGCTTAAAAAACGTGTTTAAAATTACGTAAGTGTAAGTGTATATTTCTATGTTTGTCTACGGATTTCTTGAAAACAAGATGTTTTTTTAAGTGACACGACTAATTACTGAGCAGAACGTTTTGTACTATTGTGCTCAAGCGTGTGAGCAATATACAGGGGCACTCTCTGCTCCTTCGCTCTTAGATCTCGGTCAGACGATAGACTGACAAGACCGACGAGACATCTGGCGCAGGACCAACAGTCTGACGTAAAGGGATATCCACTCACTATAATTTCCTTACTTCGACTAGCATTTTCTTAATTGTTTCAAGACAAAAAATAATTAAATACTAATTTATCCCGGGGTCTCTTGGATGACCAAGGGCTCTATTTTTGAATCGCTCGCGTAAATATGACTTGTGATTTTCGTTTAATGAAAATCGAATATCGAATGAACACCAAATTAAATCCATCTACTGTAAAAAAACTTGTCTTTGTTAGTATTTGCGTCAATATTTCACATGATTTTTGTTAATTGTTAATTGATTTTCGAATTAAGATCGCTTGGAACAGTGAAAAAGTGCCTAATGATATTGTAAAATATCATTGATTGCAGCAATTTTACTATAGAGACTTGACTGAGATAGCATCTATCACTATTACATTACTTTCACTAGTTGATACCAATTGTAATTGTTATCAACAATGGTCAAAAAGGCACCATTGTAGGTGTAATCTAAGTGTGAATATAAAGACCACGTACAAAGTTTACGACATAAGTAAAGGGAAGAAACGGCGAAAAATAAAATCTTAAGTGCTTTTTTCGCTAATCCGAGAACGGGGACGATCGGTAATAAGCTCCCGGTTTGGCCGGTTACACCACAGTTTCTGGTTAATTTATGGTTAATGTTAAAAAACACGAATCAAAAATTTTGAGTAAACTGCATACTACTAAGTACTAAATAAGGTTAGTTTAGAAAAATATAAATAATTTGATACTTTATTTTACATTTAATCTTCCACGGCTTTTATAGGAAAGGAGAAAAAACTTTACTGAAACTTTACTGGTGTTCCGTCGTTTTGATGAGTATTATAGTTCAAGAAATACAAATTTTCAAAGCATGCCATTACCACGTTTAGTGCCGACCACTAGAGCCCGAGAGTGCGCGAGAACTATTTCGATATTTTGCTCACGATATTTTATTTACAGCACTTGGATCCGACGGTCTGTGTTTTTTTAAATAATGCATGCAAATATTTTTTTACATTTTACAAAATAAACGTATAAATATTGCGGTGACCTGGGACTTTTAAAGTACATTTTTAAGGCTCTTAAAGTGTTAATTTAACTACTTATAACCAGATTAAGTATTGTTTTTATTTTTTTTTGTTACTTGAACATTAGTTTCTCATCTGGTGCAAAGCAGCCTAGAAAGCGATAAAACTTTATGATCCGTATTGTACGCCCAATGGCTGGAAAAATAACGCAATACCCTAAACGCTGGGTTTGTGAATTTTCTACCAGTTCCGTGTTTTTTTTTTTGTCTAAGAGCTATTATGTAATTCAGTCGCTTTCGGATTAGAATCGTTATTAACGCCAAGACACTATTTTATTAAGGACCGTTGAGAAAGAAGGTAACATCGCGTCGTAACGATACGATTTTGTTTGTAGTCGTTAACTTTAATTTAAAACAGCAACAATGGGACAGATAAGCATAGGAGGGCGATTCATTTTATTCTTATCAAATTTTGTTATGGTCTTAAAATTGATATTGAATAATTTCAAAACCATAACAAAAGCTACAGATACAGCTGCAATCAATTGTCACCGTCCTTACGATATTATTTTGCACTGAAGTGGATGCCTTCTAGCAATAAGCAATGTTGTCTAATGATATCAACTTCTTCTCTCACTTTGCTTGCATTGTGCTCGCAAACGCTTTAAGCTTTTATATCGGCCATGTAGCACACGGAATGCAATTGTATCGAAATCGCTTGATTTGTAGTTACATAGTACCTCTGCCGATAGATTCGTATAAAGATAGAGCACTGATTTTACTGCTCCTTGTTGACTTTTCCAGTGTTTTTAGAGTTTTGATGAACAAGAGAAAGGGCTTGCATTCGTTAGATAAGGAAGTTTTTTTATAGGTACATTCGGTAATGTCTTTGTTATTCAATATCTTTTGGTTTATTTATTCAAGAGTTGGCTCTTCATAAGCCTTTAACGTTGTATACTTGTGCTTTTGCCAAGCCGGTTTTCAAGTAATCTTTTTAATGCGACAAAACGACAGAAGATTATTAATTATCGTCAAAACCGTAACAATATTTATAACTTGGATATCAAAAACCTTTGAACAATTACTACGTCAGTGAGTGCATAAGATAGACAGATTAATCTTGATTGCACATTACAATAGGTAACTTACTCAAATGTACAATACTTGCTTAGTACACTCATATACAATAGGTAAGTGTTTATATTTATACATAATACTCCTTTGTTGTTTGGTATCCGTCTTTTTATGCGTAGCAACTAAAATTATAGAACCGTGAAAATATCTCACAAATTAATCTTTCTGTCATCCATATATCACAAACACGAGATAGAAGTGTAAAGATACTGCGAAAAGATTTCCTCGCATGACCGCACGTCTGTAGGGTCCTCTATTTAGGCTCGGATAGTGTGAACGGAGGGTTGTCAACAGAAAAAGCGTGTTAATAGTGCTTGTTTAGTCAAAATTTATTTCGTATCATGGAGTTTCTGCATGCCTCGTCGATAAAATCGTTTTTAAAACTTTATGCACGAACAGTAAATATGGCGTACTAAATGTCCAAACCATTATGAACCAGTTAACCATAGGTCTTAAAATAGCAAACACAGACTTTAAAATAAGAAATAGATAACAGAACCAAATATTGAACCAAGAAAAAGATAACATTTCGCAAAGGATTCTAACTCCAGCTTATTGTGAAAGGATATTGACCAAAATTCTACAGACACACGGGCCCACTTTACGTCAGCCTCCGTCTTTACAAAATGTTCGGATAAAATATATAAATATTTGTAAAAATACACACGAAAAATATTTTTGATAAATATTCAGGGGTTTACGAGGAATGCAATGGCAGATTAGGCATTTTGAGGTTATGTTTTGTGATTACAAAGTTAATGCACCTCATCTACATTCATTTTGATACATTCAGAAGGTAATTGTTATATTTTACTAAAATAACTCAATACTTACTTACTTAGTTACTCTTAAAATACCAGTACCATAATAATTCAAACAAGATTTTTGAAATATAAACTACAAAGACGCAATCTGGGCCCGGCTTTGGACAATATCCTTTCTAAATAACACTCATAATTGTAAAAAAGAAATGTATTTTTCCCTGAATAAGATAAATAACTTCAAGCGATTAAGTAAACAATAAATAAATACGCAATACTCAAAATAGCTCCATATTGCTATAAATAGCTCGGCTGCTATCCCCAAGGCAACATTATGTAGGTGGAAACGTGGCTTTAGTCGGGAAGAGAAAATACACAGGTTAGAATATTTAAACGTAACTTGTCGAATTGTATTCAAACGCAGCATACCTACGTATTTTTAGGGTTCCGTAGCCGAATGGCAAAAAACGGAACCCTTATAGTTTCGTCAAGTTTGTCTATCTGTCTATCCGTCCGTATGTTACAGCCACTTTATTCTGAAACTATTAGTATTACACAGTTGAAACTTAGAAGGTAGGTGTTTCAATTGCTTTCCGATTCTTATACAAAAAATAAAAAATAATAATATTTAAGGGGGGGCTCCCATACATGAAACTAAAACCTCAAAAAAAAATGACAAACCTATGCATGGATAGGTTTTTTTAAAATGATATGGAGGTTCCAAAAATCATTTTCTCTAAAATTCTAACGTTTGAGAGATAGACCTTCCAAAGTGGTAAAATGGGCGTTTCCCCCATCTGACTTTTAAACTAACTGATTGTAAATTTTAAAAAATATTTTTAGGTAGAAATTGTTTTTAAATTGTTGGTAAGGTCAATAACCGCAAACATAACTTTCTATTTTCATATATTAATACTATTAAAAAATAGTTATATTTGATGTGTAACAAAATATTGTGGTTTTTTGGCTAAGTGGATCTGTAATTCAGTTAAAGTTGGCACGGAACCATTAGTGTGCGATTCCGATTCGCAATTGGCCGGTTTTTTTGTTTGGTCGTCGTGGAATAAGGAGGATAGTCAAGATTAAACGTATAAGTAGTTAAAATAAAACATTAAAAATACGAGATGATAAACGTATCATTGTAAAACAACTCATCGTATTTTATCTCGCAAACGAAGTCCACGTTCCTGGAAAGCATAAATGAGAACGAAATAAAAATCTATTCTTTTAACTATCTTCATAAAAGTCGGCAGAGTGGTTAAAAAGGTTATTGAAAAAAGCCAAAAAAGTATTCAAGTATTTTGCCAAAGGAAGGGTTGAAAACGTAGCCCCAGGAATATTACTTCGTAATTTATTATAAAAGTTAATGAAACAATATTACGATACGGTTTTTTTTTAGTTTCTTGGAAACTGTTGTCAGTGTTGTAGATATTTTATTTCAAAAGATCGTATAGCGTAAATTGCATTACTTTATTTTTGCGTTAATGATAGGCATTCCCTAGTTCAGTTGTCATATTTTTTTGTCTTATGTTTCGTTACATTGCTGATTATAAAAAAATAAAAATGTTTATTTAATTTTATGCGAATTATAGTATCCTACTTCCTACTCATGTGATAAATGCGAAAGTTCGTGAAGTTTGATGTATGGATGTTTGTTACCTAAAGTAATGAATAGATTTTGATGACGATTTACAGTATTAATAACATAGTTTATACATTACAAACACGATATTTGCTCGGGTGAAGCCGCAGATAACTGCTTAGAGTACCTATACAATGTGTTAATTTTACACTTGATCAAACTTTTAGGGAGTGCTCTAATAAGGGTTCCCTCTATCTGGCAGAATCTTTTTGTTCCGAAAGTCACTTGGCATAACACACTTGGCATAATTTTCTTTAGTCGAATATTATTCAGGCAGAATTTTCTATTAGCATAATTATTGTTTGGTCGAATATTTATATGCCCGAATTTAAAATGGCATACTTTTAAGATAGCAGAAATTTATAAGGCATAATTACCTTTGGCAAAATTTTACTTTGCATACTTTCGCTAAGCATAATGTTTATTTGGCATAATTTGACTAGGCATACTATAAAGAAAGCAGAATTTCCTTAAGAATAATTTCACTACGCATATTGCTATTCCTTTTAAATAGTATTTTACCCTAAGATTGAATTAAAAAGTCATTAAGTTGTGGTACAAAAGTTAGTGACAGAAACGAATCGGTGCAAAACCGACTCCACGCAGTCTTGTTTGCCCCACCCCTAGAGTGTAATTCAAAATCGCGTAGGCGCGGAGGGGCGAGGCAGCCCGCGAGCTGAGGAGCAGGTGGTTTAAAAGCTCGCCGCCGCGGCTGAGGCTGGCCGGCTAAGCCGGCCAGCAAGCCGAAGCTGCGGTGGTGAGCGAAAACCATCTGCGACGATAAGCTCGCGTGGGACTGCCGGAGCCCCGCAGCGCCGGAGCCGTGACAGAAACCATGCATGTTGCATGCTTGCATGCTGCATGCAAGCTGTTGCTAGCTTGCATGCTGCATGCTTCATGCTTGCTTGCTTGCTTGCTGCATGCTTGCTTGCTTGCTGCATGCTTTGCTTGCTTGCTTGCATGCTGAATGCTTGCTTGCATGCTGCATGTTTGATTTGCCATGCATGTTGTATGTTAGTATTGCTGAGATAGAACTACTTGGGATACACAGAGAAATTAAGGTTTATAGGAGAATATTAAATATGAAAAATATGCCAAAAGACGATTCGGACTGTGAATTCTCTGCGATAGGATGATTCTGCCTATTAATGACTATATATACGAATTGTATGCCACAAGACGATTCTACCTGTGAACTTTCTGCGTCAGGATGTTTCTGCTTTAAGACTATTATGGATATTAAATTTCTGCCTAAAGATGATTCTAGCTTACACGTTTATGCGTTTTGAACGTCTGATAAATGAGTGAATGCTAATTGATGTTCTGCGAAAAGAAGTTTATGCTATTTGATGATATGCCAAATAAAATTATGACAATAAAAATTATGCGAAACAAGGTAGACCCCTCTAATAATGGTTTTGAACGACTTTTGCTATGGGACTTTAAAGGACAACTTCGAAATCGATCTCATTTGATCTCGGAGAAAATATATGGTCCCATTGTAAAAGTTGTTCAACCCCGTGAGTAGAGCACTTCCTGAAAGTTTGATCAAGTGTAAATAATAATAATAAATAAATATCCTTTGGACATTCCCACACATCGCCATCTAGTCCCAAAGTAAGCTACTCAAAGCTTGTGTTATGGGTGCCAGACAACGGATATAATACTTAAATTTACTTAAACACCCAGACCAATTCAGACTGTTCATGCACACAAATGTTTGTATTGTGCGGGTATCGAACCCGCAACCCGCTGCATAGTAGGCGATTTCTCGACCACTACACCAGACGGGTTGTCAGGTGTAAAATTAACACATTGTATAGATAAACGTAGTAGTTAAATATTCAAGACTGCGCAGACTGTTTCTGACATTTTAGTTCATTAGTTCCTAAGAACCTTATAAGTTGAAAAACAGTTTAATGTCTAGAAATTCACACTTATATGATACTTTTTAGCTAAAGTAAAACATTTTCGTGATATTATCATAGTTTTCACTTGTCTTGTTTTGTCTCGGAATAGCATTTTCTTTTCATGAAAATTCTTGCAAGCAAAATATACGAGTATCAAAGACATTACGAAAGATTTTCAATTTAAGGGTATAATGCAAAGTAATTTATATTGTAAAAGTGCGTTATATTTTGTGCTAGATAACAGTGATCAAAATGGCTCATTAAAATTTGTACCAAATGATGTTACTTGCGGTCTCCACGAACTCATTACCCCCAATGTCCTATTTTGGACCGCGACGAATCGAACAAAGTCTAAAAGTCATAAAAAATTGTCCAACTGCTTATGAGGAGTGTGACTAACACGTCTTTCTATTATGTTAATTAGATAATAAAAAGTTTTGTATGTGTGTTATAGAAGTTTTTATAGTGACGCAATATATAAAAACTACAAAATGAAATATATAATTTATAAGTCAGATTTTTCAAACAAATTCTTCGATAACGCAGGACAAACTGTCCTGGCGCCTAAGAACGGGGAAATCCAATCCCAAGTAGGTAATGGGAAATGGCTAGGACAAAAAAGACGAACATTATTAGTAATATTTTACTCCCCCTTGTGTTGTAACTTGGTATCGTCTAAACATAAACAACGAAAACCTAAAATTAACTGTAAAAAAATATACCATGAATCGATATAACTATGATTATTTATTATTAAGCACGCTGTGTTTCAAGGAGTCGCCGCTCTGAGGTTCCGGGTTTAGTTTCCGGTCGGGTCTATGTAAAAATTGTAAGGAGAAACCCGTTTTTCGGCCCACCCGTTATAGCAATGAAATATACACTCAAAATACCCTAAATTTTCATAGATGACCCTATTTAAATCTTATCCGAAATGGTAATGGCCGACAGAGAAAAAAGCTGATTTTATTATTTTTATATTGAACTACCTCTATGAACGCGTATTTTAACAACTTCATTGGTTACATCTATCTATTGTAAACGTTTTCGTTATGTCAAAGAGGTACAGCATGTTATTCAGTTTGAGTTAATTGAAAAATCGATATTTATTGTTTGCAAAAAACGATTTTTGAATTTATGGTTTATTATTGCATTTTATGACAATCTGATAAATAACTATTTGAAAAAATAAAAAAATAGTATATTAAGTACTACTTTCTATCTACGCTTTATTAACTATTTTTAATTGATTGCACAAAACGCGAGATCAAAAATCGATTTTGTATTCAATCATAATTTCATAATCGATTTTACTGCCAATGTCGAACGAATAAAAAAGATACCTATTAATACCTACCATACCACATACAATACTACATATAAACTGATACATACATGTATGATCCTAATATATAAAAAAAGAAAACTGAAGTTCAATGACATAGGTTTTGAGTCTCTCTTTGAAGATAAATCTATTCGAAGGGTATTGCCGGACATGCAGATCCTTTAATTGTCAACAAGTGTGGTGGTGAAGCATAGTAGCTATTGTAGTACAGAACATGGTGTGAGTAATTAATGAATAACAAAAAATATATTCAACCTAAGATCAGACTTATCACAACGGATGGTTTTCATGCCCTTTATGTTGCCAATTATTATTGTATAATATTGCCGCATTGCTTGGACTACAAGAGCACGGGCAGGAACCGCCAAAACAACGCACAAGTGCGATAAAACCTCAAAAACATGCACTTTTCTAATTTTATACTAAAATGGGTGACATAACCTCAAATATTTTCATTGAATTATTTTACTAGTTTGGCCGTTGCAGAACACCGTGAAAATTTGCCTCATGAGATATCTCTATATACTCTAATTGTTAACCAATTTTCAGCTCTGTAACGCCAGGCCCAAGTTTCTATGAAGTTCGGGTTTCTCCTTTCTATAACTGTCTCGGGTCTGGGTGTTGCAGAACCACCGTTGTGTCCGATTTTCATAACACCTGTGCATTGGCTTCTTACTTTGGGATCAGAGCAATGTATGTGATTGGTGTCCACATTTTTTTATTTATTTTATTTTACATCTATTTTCAGTCTTAAAAATGTAGCTTAAACCCATTTTATGTTCACGTTAAAGCCAGCTATCTTAAAATGAGGACTATATTAAACGATACTAATCAATAAATTTGAAATTGCTTCAATAGAAAACTAGATTTCTAAGTAATCCAAGTTTGCTTAAATAGATGAAAATATTATACTACGTAATCATATTCAGTATGGCCATTGCAAAAATATTTTGGATTGTTTTGTAATGAAATAATTCATATAAGAGTTATAAAGGCTTTGTTGACCTAAAATGGCCAAAATTTAAGTTAAAAACAAGCAGGTATTTATATCATACCTGTTTAATTGATAGTTGATCCAGGAAATGTTTTAAAACAGATATTCATAATCATGATATTATTCGTGAATTGAAATTCGATCTGACAGCAGCAAGTTAAATTATCTATCTAACGTGAAATACATAATTTCAAATTTATAACACCTGTTTAAAAAATAAGTCAAATAAAAATGATTTACCTTCGAATCCTTATAAGAAACAAGTAATAAAATGCGCCAGACATACCAATCGTCATGGTTCCGAAGTACTTATGTATAATTTTGTATCTTGTGTTATGAATACCAGACGACGATTATGACAGTGGCATCTCCCATGAAAAATGTTCGTGCTTATCACATAAACATATGCCCCCCCTTGCGGGGTTTCAAACTTTCACCCAAGATCACTAATTTCATAGGAAAGGAGCGATAACTTCTAAACCAAAAACGTTAATTTAAATTAGGTACTCTTAATTTTTAGAGTCCTGACATTATTTTTATTTTTTTATTTTCTTAGGTCAATATAAACTTAAATATTAGATAAAACATACATCTTTAAACTATCACCTCAAAACGAGCACGAGTCAGTTTTTTCATATGTAAGTTTTCATCAACCTACAAATATAAATCTGATCCTGGAAATTTACTGTCCCGTGGAAAGGTGCCTATGAGGCTGGCCAAATTGCCTCTTTGAATGGCCAAGCTTATACACTGGCCAAGGTAAAGGCCAGAAGAGAGAACAAGAATTCAAAACTAAGTGTTTTGAAATGTCACGATACAATTTATGGGCATTTGGTCCCCACGGCCCCAGAGTACTTATATTTGATTATTAGAATTAACAATAGGGCTTGCATTTATTCTGTAACAGCCTGTATGTATAACAATGTGAGTACCAACCGCAGACAAAGCCGCAACTTGGAACTAGTCCAAGACATGCGCCGTTCAACAAGAGGAAAGACAGTAATTGTTTCTGCTATTAGATACTTGTTTCATTATTTTAAACTGTCACACTTTATGAATAAATGACGATTTTAACAACGACATCCGACTCAATAAGTGTAAAACGACCGATTTTAAAATAATATTTACATAAAATTTTCAAATTTGGCGTTTTGTATTACATTTGAGGAATATTCCTTATCTGACGTTGTTAAGATCGTTCCTTAAGAGATTTTATTGAATTTATGAAAGTTAAGACACTTTTGTAGTGTATGATTAAACTGATTGAGTTTGGTACTTGTATTGTAAAAATACAAGTACCTAATACAGAATGACACAAAAAGACTTTTATCACATTATAAATAATATAAATTGGGAAAACCAACCTCAGCATAAGTACCATTTAAGATTTTGACGAACCCCTTGTGAGCTCCTCGTGAATATTTTTAATGTTTGTACAAAAAACAAATTCTAATTTCCATCAAACTTTTTATTCTAAACTTAAAACAATATGATAATGCATACTGTAAATCTTAGTCACAAAGGAGCCATATCTTTATAAATTCAAATTCCTTCTAACCGAAACACCTCAATCAGGCTGTATTCAGTCAATCCAGTAACGTCAGAGTTGTATAAGTTATGCTAAACTGAGCTTTAATGATGCCATTCATTCACCTGGTTTGGTGTAGAATCGAGATACTAAGTGAAGAAGAAACTTGATTATAATAAAATTTGAATTTATGTTAAATGGTATAATAGTACGAAAACAATAGTGGTCAGGTAGATTAGTTTTTCATCCGGGACTATACTAGGTAGCGTCATCCACGAAGGATTGCGCGCGACATTCGGCCTAACCGTCAATAGTACATGTGTGAGAGCTTATTTGGTAATATTTGGTAATATAATTATTAAGAGAGAATATTTGGTAATATAATTATTAAATATACAATGTAACATTTTGCGCCACATTTCCAGTATAGCCCTCCCCGCTTTTCTCTTCTCTCTGCATGGCACTTCCGTTTTAGCTGGCAAAATCTTTGAGCCTCCTTGCCAGCTTTTTGAAGTGAGAGAGGCGAGGAGTTTTGGCAAGGCCCCTGTCCTAGAGAAGAGATCCCAAAGGAACGTCACCAGAAAAAAAAATTGAGATGTCCCTCTTGCGAGGGAGACCTTCAATTCTTTACTTAAAAAATCCGTTAGTGACAGTGATCGTGCCAGGCTCTTGGCAGTCTCCTGCAAAGATTCTGTTCACTGGCTTCATGATTTACCACCGAAAAATTTGGGAACTCTTTTCGATAGTGAATCTTTCCGGGTGTGTGTGGCAAGGAGGTTGACAAATTTGGTCTCCACTGCCTTTGTTGCCAGCAAAGCGCTGGGCGTTTCGCCTGTCACGCTACCCTTAATGACTTCATCATGAGAGCTTTTGCCACCATTAATCTTCCTTCCACGTTGGAACCACGTGGTTTGGTCCGTGATGATGGCAAAAGCCCCGATGGCCTCACGTTTATTCTCTGATAACGGGATCGGGCCTAAGTTTAGGATGCAATTTATGTCGATACTTTAGCCATGGCCCCTCCCATCTTAGAGAATAAGCCTTTAAAGCTGGAGCAGCAGCGGAGTTGGCTGAAAACGCCAAGCTTCGCAAGTACGTCTCACTTTCAAGTGATGATGTGTTTGGGCCGTTTGGTGGTGAAATATTTGGGCCATGGGGATCTTCTTCTAAATTGCTGTTTAGAAAAGTTGCGCAAAAATTAAATGCTGTAACGGCCAATAATAACGCTGGCTGGTTCCTAGCTCAAAGGATTGGCATAGCTATCCAACGCGGCAACGCAGCCAGCATCATAGCCTCCTTGCCGCACCGAAATGTTTTCGTTTTTGAATAGGCAGATTTTAAGTTATTTTTTTAAGTTTCATGTCTTAGTTTTTTTTTTTTTTGATTGCTATTAATAAAATAAATCATGTATATAATTAATGATATAATATTTGTTACAGACCCGCACTCCGCGATTGCTTCAATCCAAAATGGGTGGCTCGCGCCTTCTAATCATAGTACCTTGGTTTAAGTTACTAGGACGTTGAACCAATGTTTGACTAAAGTCTGCGTGTCATCAATTGAGTTGTCATTTTCCTGCATCTCTCACTCATAACGATAAAGCGGTGCACCCTGTATTTCTATCTCTATTGCTACTATTGTCTCACGACTCATTTTCTATCGCAACGACAATAGGTTGAGTGATGAGTTGAATTTCTATATGTTTATATAAATAGATAATACCCGACCTAATTGAGTTAAAAATAAACAAAACCTTCGTGAACAACTTTTATGCCGCTATCTTTGTCCATCTTTTAAAATATATATAATTTTTAATGTTTCGCTAAAATAATTGTTTACCGAGTAAAACGTCCACGGAAAGATATCATGTTACTTTGTATCACGACATCCGATACTGCTTCGTAATTGGACATTAAAGTAGTGTTGGGAAACTATGTGTGATGATTTTTGTACTTAGATTCAATCAGTAGCCTCTTGTAATCTTAACTCCTCATAATAACAGTTAACGTTATTTATATTTATATAAAATCGAGTATTGTTACTTTATCGAATAACGTTATCGCTATTTAATAATGGCAACACTGGCTGCCCCTTCTTATTTTCTGACTTGCGAAGTGCACTCGAAAGGCGAGGCAGTCTAGTGCTGACCGCCGAAGCGAAAGGTTAAGGGAAGGAACCTATGTTAAAATATAGTTATAATTATTGATGTGACTAGAGATAGTGATTTGTATCAATGATAAGTGTGTTGATCGAATAAAGAACTTCATAAACTCAACCGAGTTTGATTTACGACAGTTCAGAAGCGAGAAGAAATCTACAGCCCACAAAAGGTATGTACTATTATTTTCAAATGATAAGAGCAAGTAATATTATTTAAGAAAAAATTCTTGAAGATAACGCCATAAATACCACGATAGGATAGCATTGGTTGGGATAATATTCTGCTGCGGTTGAACTGTAGCAATATTATCCTGATTTAATCATGTTAAGTTTCCAACTGATCGTTTGGTCAAGGCTACTCCTTGATAATGATCTGTGGTGACTAATACGAGTATGCTCATAAGCAAAGTAGGTAGGTAACAAATTGTCGGGCTAGCCCTGGGTTGTTCTTAATATGAACTGGGCCTATGCTAACTCGACGCAGTCGTGCTAAGCTATCATCAAATCATTTGGGCAAGGCTACCCTTTGCTAATGGTATGTGAAAGCTAAATGCGCGATTTATTAAATTGGGTCAACTACGTAGGCATGTTTAAAAAATATTATAATTTTTTTTCTCATAATTATCGGGGTAGTGTTAGGTTGCATTGGTTGGGATAATATTTTGCTGCGGTTAAGCTGTTGCACTATTATCCTGACTAAATTGTGTTACGTTTCTAACTGACCATTTGGTCAAGGCTACTCCTTGATAATGTTCAGTGGATACGAGACACGAGTACGTGCAACTAAATAGCTAAATATAATAAATGACCTCAGTAGTTCCTTCATCCTAATAGGAAATACGAAAAGAAATAGGTATTAAATATTATCATGTCACTGCCTATTGTAGGTAACTATGTTTAGTTGATTGAGAATAACCGTTCAACCTGCAACTGTTCTAGGGCTAATATTTTTGTGTTCATAAATAATTATACAGTAAAAAATCTTTACTTCAGACTTTGCATTCATAATTTGTTAACAGACTTATAAACTATGTTAGTGAGTTCAACAATTGTGTGTTTTAATCAATTGTGTTAAATTTCAACCAATTCAATCCAATTTAATTATTAATATTCGAATCATTTCTTATTTCAATTCAATTTCGTTATATGGCATGAATTGAGTGCCCTTTAGGGTATTTACACCCATTGATTATGTAAGTGAGTTAAACAATACTGAGTTTTTTTTATTTATTTAACTGAGTTCAATTTAAGCTAACTCAAGTAAATTAAATTAGAATAATTTTTCTTTCACTTCATTTGATATGACTGGATATAAAGGCATTTTAAGGTAAATGCCTTATTGCCAATTCAACCCAATTTGAATTCATATACATTTTAATTTTAAATTAATATACATTCGTACTCATTCAATATATAACTTGAAATAAAGGCCATAGTGTCAGATTTTACAAATAAGTTTTAGCGGCCGTGTGTGTCGCGTGGGCCAAGTGCGTCCTTAAGTAGCGGCCAGGTGTGTCGCATGGGCCAAGTGTGTCCTTATGTAGCGACCAGGTGTGTCGCGTGGACCAAGTGTGTCCTTAAGTAGCGGCCAGGTGTGTCGCATGGATCAAGTGTGTCCTCAAATAGCGGCCAGGTGTGTCGCGTGGGCCAAGTGTGTCCTCAAATAGCGGCCAGGTGTATCGCGTGGACCAAGTGTGTCCATAGTTCTGTACATTTTTTTTATTCAAAAGCAGTAGTAGTGGCCAAGTCAGTCAATCAATCAATCAATTAAATTCATGTATTGTGGAATACATGTACATCAGTTATGTATACTAGCTATGTATTTTTCTCGATTAGATCGGGCCATTTGTGCCATGAAGAAGCTATATATGTTTTACAAAAGGTCAAGTCTAACTGTGAATTCTTTTACTAGAATTTTTCATTAGCAACGGTCATGTGAGCCATATAGGCGCACTGCACTTACTTGCGTTCAGGATTATTTGCAACATTGTTCCTTTACTAAAATTATGCTCTAATAAATGAAGATATGGCTCCATAGTAATTAGGTTTAAAGACATTTATTGTCATAAATACATACAGTTCATTTACAAAGATAATTATTTAAACCATAACTTAGTAAATAATTACCATATCCAAAGTATGATTTTGTTGATAACAACACTAATGCTGGTATTCTTTTTCTTCCGAGGTAATGAGACTGGAGAGCACGAGACCAAACCAGGCTGGTTGGGCCTCAAAAGACGAAAGAGCTCGCGATCGAGGTTGAGGACATCGACATCTTCTAAAGGAAGTCACAAATCAAAAAGTACTATTTCGGCGTCACCAACGCTCGAAGCCGTCGAGTCACCTGAAATTACCGTTTCACACAATCCGAAGTAACTGTTTGGCTCCGATCACAAAGAGGAAAAAATAACAACTACTATGTTTTAACTGTAGTATATTCATTCACTGGATAAGTCCTGGATTGTACACACAATTCTGATATTTTTAGCGGAGGTTTACCTTGATTCCCGACGTTTTAACCATTGCAGCGTTCGTGGTCGCGAGTAGGCTAGGATGTTATTTATCATTTACAAAAGAAAAAAAATATCATCACTTCTTCTTAGTAGAATGGGTTATTTTGTTACGATTGAGTACAGAATTTTGAATATATGTACAGTCGACAGCACATCAAATTACCCACTTTTGTTGCAAACTTAACCTAAGATACTGCAGTTTTTACCTTGACGTGCTTTTTTCCGTACAACTGATAATTTTGGTAAATGCATAAACATCAGAAGCCCTTTTCACCGTCTTGTATGAGATCACTGTCAATGCTTTAATTAAAAATAAATTAGTGTAATATTCATTTTTAATCGCTCCCACAGACCTAATCTTATACTAAGTTGACTTTGCGAAAAATACCGCGCATTTACCACGATCATGAGAAAAATATACCTATTAGCATACGATGTCAGTAAATTCTTACTTGAATTAACGTCGTGACTTACTTCAAAACAAAGATTTAATTAATTCATTGACGCGGTAATTTTAATGTCGGGTTACTTAAACGCCATTAAAGTCGCGTAACGCGTTACAATTCAGTTCGTTTATACAACATTCATAGAAAATACCCTTACTTCCTTTATATAAATTGTTCTGTCGTTTTAACCATACTAGAACTGTAAAGAGTAGCAGATTCCGTTGCAATTTTGACAGCGCAGTTAACCGCCAAACTTGTAAGACATCAAATGTATATAAAAAGTTTATCAATTATCATTTATTTGATGAAAGAAATACACAGTAGATAAATAATTAATTACAAACTTAACATCGCTCGCTACATGTGCACACCCGGTAGGGTACAGCAAAGTAAAGCAATTTTATAGGTGAGTTTTACCTGTTAATAAATTGTGGAGTAATTATATTAATTTTGGAACAGATGGTCCTATACCTATACATATTAATATTTATTTATGACTACTATAAACATTAAGGAACCAAATAACTTACTACACAATATTTCTGTAATACTGCACCAAACAATAGAAAAATAAATAATTGAAATTATACATCAAGAATGAGCTTAGGTAGCTATACTTTACTTTTACTTATTAAATAACCTTCCTATAAGTACTCCTGACTAGTAGACAGTCAGTTAAATTAATGTATCCTCAATGTCTATATAAATTTGTTTTAAATGACATTGTTTATCTATAAATCATTACTCCGACGATTTGTAAAAACATTTGTTTTGTGATATTATTTTTATACTTATTGTCTCTTAGCACTTTTATTATATACGTCTGTCTAGTTTTCGCTCAATTTAGTACTTATGTAAGAGGAAAGGCATTGTCGCGGGTCAGGGTGCCCTTAAAGAATAATATTTTTTTGTTAGGAAAAATAAAATCGTATGCAGGCCAGTTTTCAAAAAAAAGGGTCTTCTTTCTATTTTATTGTTTGATGCTCTGTTAAAATATTATCACTTATAACTAGGTGACCTTACATAATGTACTAAGCATTGACTTGAAAAGAAATATATTTTCATTTATGAATATTATATTGACGCCAAACACGACGTTTGCTCTGCAATATGCTTGGCTTTGGAATAACTAAAGACTCATCGCAATACATTTAAATGGGGACTAGGGACGTCTACACGCCAAAACGTCAGCGTAAATAGGAGACCGTGATCTCATAGGTCAATTAATAGATAATTATGCACAAAGGCTTTATTTCAAAACTAGTTTTTATTCTAGTTCCCCACTTTGATATTTTTCTGTATTTTTGGCAATATCATGCAGTTTATTCTTTTTTACATGTAACAGCATATCGTTGAGTTTACTTTGCTGAGTAAATTGTATTCGTGGTAGGGTTTAATTATTAATGTCATTTGACTATTAAATCTAATCTCAATTCTATTTATATTAATTGTATAATGATTAATAAAGAGAAGTAGGTACTTGTTCCTACTACTAAATTAAGACCACACCTTCATGTACTGTTCGTTAATAATTAACAAATATGTATTAATATGGGCCCTGAAATATTGACTTTTTTTCTCATCCGAACACACATAATATTAGGGAAAGTTAAACTACAAAGTAATATTTTATGTGAATAATAAATTGTAAGATCATAAGAGATTCTATAAATAATAATAATGATCCCTTAAATGTCTGTATCTCCGTAAACAGTATTTATAAGGCATTGAGAACAGACATTAAGGTAACCATTCAATTCCAATAAAAAAAAACCAAAACCACATAATAGCTTAATTCTTCTCGTATGACTTTAAGTGCTAAGATTCATAACTTTCATTGATATGCGCCACGCAAATTACGAAATTTAACTTTTTTTAAAGTTATCTAAGTAGCTTCAATAATTCTTGATTATGTTTTCCACGATTAATAAGTGACATTTATTTTGGATGCTTTAGTGACTTTCTAATATCTTTCTCAATACATAGTTTTATACATGACTCAATATGAAAAATTCAAATCATGAGACTGTGTTTCAGAAAGGAACTTTTGTTTTAACCTGATTATTTTATTTACCTTATACATATCATTATACAAATTGTGAACTATTATCATATTGCTGGATATGTGATTGGTGTTCAATTAATTTGTCTTTTACTGACTTGACTAATTTATTACTTTTTAAATGAACTGTTTATGTAGATAAGGTATCTTTTAAGTTAGGATCGTTTATATGTCACACACTTAAAACTACAATAGGTTACCTATACATTTTCATTCATTCATCAATTTAAAAGTCAATTTAGTTAGATTCTTGCCATATTGTTATCTTAGAATCAGATGTTTTTTTTTTAAATCTTGTTAAATATATTAGAAGATAATATTGTAATAAAATAAAATAAATATGGCTTCGATAAATGACTTTTTGTCATTCATAGACAGGAGTAAAAAAAAAGATTAGTCAAATTAATAGTTACGATTGTTATCATAAGTATAATAACATAACCATTCTTAACTTATTAGCCTGTAGAACGAAGTAACTATGAAACTATAGGTACATAATAGATTATGAACCCGGTTACATAAAATGTATAAAATGTTCGTTGTCTTATAAGGCAGGTAAGCATGCAAAGTATAATCAATCTAAAGATTCAATAGATCAATCTATATTGGTCAAAGCTACAGCAACTCAAGTCAACCAAAAATAGGTTATAATTATTAAAAGAACTAGAAATGTGCTAATTGTAATTAATTAAACTTAAATGCCGAATGTGATGATTTTCTAATGTGTACGCTAAAGTAAACTTAGAATTACTAAGTTAGCCCAACAGCTTAATTTTTATTGCTTGTAATATGATAAATGTAGTATGCTATAGTAGTATTAATATAAATGCGCCATTGTAAATATTTTTAAAAATGCACCGGGAGGTGCATTAGGTCGGATGGCCGAATGTGATGATTTTTGTACTTAGATTCAATCAGTAGCCTCTTGTAATCTTAACTCCTCATAATAACAGTTAACGTTATTTATATTTATATAAAATCGAGTATTGTTACTTTATCGAATAACGTTATCGCTATTTAATAATGGCAACACTGGCTGCCCCTTCTTATTTTCTGACTTGCGAAGTGCACTCGAAAGGCGAGGCAGTCTAGTGCTGACCGCCGAAGCGAAAGGTTAAGGGAAGGAACCTATGTTAAAATATAGTTATAATTATTGATGTGACTAGAGATAGTGATTTGTATCAATGATAAGTGTGTTTATCGAATAAAGAACTTCATAAACTCAACCGAGTTTGATTCACGACATATGCAAGCTACTTATCGATATAATCTACGGAAAACTGTCTTTTTTCTCCTCATTACTTTCTTTGCGCCACTTGTATTTTCTCTGTTAAGCCATATGATATGGTTGACTGGTAGATAATGCTTTTAGCATTAATTCCGCTATATAAACCATTTGTTTGTGCATAAGGTTATAAATAAATAAAAAACTTCTGTTCAACATTTTCTATCGTATATTTAAAACGTTTCCGTTTTTTTTCTTAACTATATAAAAAAATTTCACTCGTCCAAAATTGGCATGAGACGGCAATACATATTTCTAGAGTCAAATGGTATAAATCTTAATTTCAATTATTTATAATTATAAATGTCACATACATGTTTGGTATAGGAAACTCCTGTTAAGCAGGTTATGCTTGTGTTAGGAGTAACTGCTCTCTCTTAGTCCATAAATACATAATTTAAAAAAAAAACAGATATACAAATAACGTACAAAAATAAACAACTCTACCTTTAAACATGAAACATGATACAGATACTGGTACAATATGTAAGTCTGATTATTGTCTTGTTATTCGAAATGTTTAAGGAGATCTGTCATTGATTAAAAAATATCGTTGCCCAAGTCTATATCATAAATAAGATTTCTATAATACTATCCATGATAAAGAAGGAAGATAGAACATCTTTAAGGTTCAACCTCTATTTCAATATTCTCAGATTTTCTAAGCAAGAGCATAGTACGTTATTAATAATCTGATCAACATCTTAGTCCCAGCACTAGCTTAAAACTAAAATAACTTGAGGTAACTTTATACATAGTTCTATTAACACTAGACTACGTGCCAACTAATGGACACTTAAATGTTATTCCTCTGTAGTGTGTTTAAGGCTGAAATTGGCAATGAATCTTGTGAAGTGGTTTTATTAATAGTTGAAGCAAAATGATGCTAATTCTGGGGGATGAGGTTAAGATATAAAGCTTTTGATTAGTACGTACTTCTAATTTTGGACAAGAAAATGCTCTTACGGTTGTTTGCTGACGACAATGAAGCAACTGCTGCCGCCGCTGCCGCCAATGTATTGTCGACTTGCCGTTGAAATGCCGTTGACTTACTGTCAATTTGACAATGTCTTGCAGTCATAGCAAAATTGACGAGCCGTGATAGCGACAATATAGTCATTATATTTCAGTGGTTTGTCGAAGGCAGCCGTCGATAAGTTAGTACTGTCAAATTGCCGTATACATTGACGTTCCGTCGCCTACATTCGTCAATTGCAGCTTCTATATCAGAGACGAGACTCAGTTTATATGCGCTACAGTCTGTCTTATTAATGTAAAGTGAGTAAATTAATCATGTTATTAAAAGTACTTCAAGTACATAAATAATAAAAATCTGAGTCGAACCATTATTGTTATTTTTAGTGTCTCTGCTATTGCTATCGAGCTTGATAACCATTGATTTATAACCCCAGATAGAACCTACATAAATCACTGAAATACCTATCTCTAGTAATAACCGATGTTACAGCATTGCTAATGAAATCCAGCCTCAGGCAGCCTACAATCTACATATGCACGGCGCCCCTAATTTGATGCAACTAACGATCCCAGCTGTGCTTCGTTTAGACGCAAAAACAAGTATCGAAAAATATTAACACGTTTAATGCGGATCACTCATAATCAGCCCGACGCGGTGTTAAATCAGTTTGCGTACTTGAAAAATAGGTCTGTCGCGCTGGTGCGGCACCTGTTTCTTAGTCGTTTTTACGAGTATGAAAGAGACAAATATAGGTTTTGATTTGTGACTAACAACATAGAAATATAGCAATTTAATACCACGTCGGGCTTTTCTTGACCTCCGCCGCATAGAACATTAAAAAAGTTATTTGAGTGCGGGAGAGGGCCTGTTTTGGTGGATGACCGCGAGCGACCTGTTGCCGCACTGTGCTGATGCGTACGCGTCGAGCCGCCAGTAGTGTTGTGTTTGCAACGGTAGGAGGACGCGCTCTTCGCGCTCGTCGATTTCTTTGCGATGGCACGTCGTAAAAACAAAATAATACTAGACAATGATAGTGATAACGAAGAAGAATACGATGGTTCACATTTTGGAGTCCCTAAACAAAATAATAATAAATACAGAAAAATATTTCAAAAACAAGAAGTTATCCCATCCACCAGCAAAATTACAGTTCTGGAAAATAAAATAATCCGCCCGGCAAATAAACATCAACGTTTCTTTACCGACGACAGTGAAAGTGACGAAGAAATTTTCTCTAAAAGAAAAAGATATGATGGTCCTGGTTCAAGAAATAGTATTTATATCAGCCCTAGTGGGACAAAACTTCATTTTATGAAACCTGTCTCCATCCATACTAAAATACGTAAGTAATTTTTATAGGTACAGTCGAACAACGAATCTCCTTCTAAATAGATTTTGTAAGGATTCATGTAATTTCTAAATTAACAATAGGATGTGATTAAGACTTTTCACGTTTCTTTATTTCACAATAATCTACCACTAGCCGCAAATTCAACTGAATCACATTCGTAGTTTAGGAATTATTAAAATATATTTTCAATTGCGAAGGAGATTCGTTGTTCGACTGTACCTACCTATATAGAATACATATACGTAAATAAAAAAATACCTAAAGGTACTAATAATATAAGGTTATAATAATAATGGTTATAATAATTAAGTAGGTACCTACTTCATTAAATTTTAGATATCCTTTATTCACTATTTAAATGTTTTATACTGTTTTAGTACCTATTCAATACTTGAGTTCAGAACCTAAAAGACGGAAGTATCTATAGTACCTACCGAAACATCTGTGTGTCTGTCTAAAGATCAATGTTATCTATCAAGCATAGCATAACTTGCGTCTAAATGACAATGAGTTAATTGTCTGGTGATGTTTATTTATTTATTAAGTTTTAGTTTTAATTTTCTTTGGGACTTTTATAAAATTTTACGGTTTCCTTAATCGATAATGAACCCTCGAAATTTTGCTTTGTATCCTGTATTTATTACATACCTAATTATTATTTTTGTATTGCAGAGCTTAATGAAAAAAAAGTGAAAAGACTATTGTTAAGAATATCTTGAAAGCCAACAATATTAACAATTCACCTCGCTCATCCTCTCCGGATAGATTGAGTATGTATAGCTCAAGAGGATGCAGTCCTTCACTAAACGATCTATCATATTCTAAACTAATGCACGGTCTTGAACTGAACGTAGATGAAAGCCAATATCACCAGTTGATACATCTGTCAAAATATAAACAAGAGGCTACGGAATCAATCGATTTAAAATACAAACAAAAAAAAACACAAGAACTGGTAATAAAAAATCCTAACGATGGTAAACATTTAACATTTGTCTATTCTTTTGAAGATGATTCGTCGCAGGATTCTATCAAAGGCAATGTAATAAATGAACAAAAAAAAGAATTAACAAATAAGAAAATAGAAACGGAGAAAGAGGAAAAGACCGAGAGGGAAGAAGGAACAGAGAGGGAGGAAGAGACCGAGAGGGAAGACGGAACAGAGAGAGAGGAAGATACCGAGAGGGTGGTAGTGATTGAGAGGGAAGAAGGAACAGAGAGAGAAGAAGAGACTGAGTGGGAGAAACGAACAGAGAGAGAGGAAGAGACCGAGAGGGTGGTAGTGATTGAGAGGGAAGAAGGAACAGAGAGAGAAGAAGAGACTGAGAGGGAGGAACGAACAGAGAGAGAGGAAGAGACTGAGAGGGAGGAACGAACAGAGAGAGAGGAAGAGACCGAGAGGGTGGTATTGATTGAGAGGGAAGAAGAAACAGAGAGAGAAGAAGAGACTGAGAGGGAGGAACGAACAGAGAGAGAGGAAGAGACCGAGAGGGAAGAAGAAACCGAGAGGGAAGAAGAGACCGAGGGGGACGAAGAAACTGACGAAGACTATGAACAAGAAGTTGATGAGGAGGAAGAAGAGTATGATTTCGAAAGTAACGATAGTGATGAATGTTGTCAGTGAAGTTGTCTCCGAGCAATCAGCAGAATTAGATATAAATAATGACGACACAGAAAATACACAAGATAACTGTGATAAGAGTGAATGGCAATATATTACTGATTTTGAACTAGTTTTAGAGGAGTGCACCTTAAATGAAAGCACTATTAATATTTCGATAGAAAACACGACGCCTGATGGTATTTTTTCTTTGTTTTTAACTGATGAATGGATTGAAAAGATGGTAACAGAAACTAATAAATATGCATCAGCGTATAACTCCGAAAAGCATGGTAAGAACGAAATTAAAAGAAAATCTCGTTTATTGGCATGGATACCTACAAATGCTACAGAAATGCGTAAATTTCTGGGAATAGTACTCGTGATGGGTCTCAATAAAGTGCCTCAAATAAATGACTATTGGTCAAAGAAATCTATATATCGAAATGAATATATTGCGTCTTTTATGACAAGAGATAGGTTTTTGTTAATATTAAAATTCTAGCACTTTAGTGATGGTTCAGCAAACATCAACAATACAAGCAAGTTTAGAAAAATTGAAAATTTAACAACAATGTTGAACAAAAGATTTCAAGAAGTGCTATCTCCTGGAAAATACTTGGTTATAGACGAAACAATGATACCATGGCGTGGTAGGCTTGCCTTTAGGCAATATATTAAAAACAAATCCCATAAGTATGGTGTTAAATTATATAAATTATGTACTCCAGAAGGATATACTTACAACTCGATGGTATATTCCGGAAAGGGTGAAAGTGGCCGTGAAAAAAATCACGGACAAGTCACAGTGCTGAAACTTACCACAGGTCTAGAGAACAAATCCCGTGTAGTTATTGCAGACAATTTCTATTCTTCAATTGAATTAGCGGAACAGCTTTTATCTCGTCGGACCCTGTATTGTGGTACACTAAGGTCAAACCGCAGGGGAATACCAAAGAAACTTGTGTCCTTAAAAATGAAGAAGGGACAAACAAAAGGATTTATGAACAAAAATGGCGTCAAAATTATCAAATGGGTAGATAAAAGGCCACTTCTGATGTTATCTACACGTAGAGAGGACAAAGATACATTAGTCAACACAGGAAAAATAAACAGAAAAACTAAAGAACCAATACAAAAGCCAACTCGTGTGTTAACATACAATAATAATAAAAAGGGGGTTGATTATAGTGATCAAATGTCCTTCTACTACTCACCTCTAAAAAGGGGCCTGAAATGGTTTAGAAAAGTAGGAATGGAATATTTATTTGGGATGGCATTGGTAAACGCTTGGATTATCTATAACATGAAAAACCATAAAATAACCAAAAAAAGATTTACTGAAGCTATAGTTGAATCATTATGTGGAAAGAAAATAAGCCCTGAGAGTAAGTAACCAAATATTTCTGTAGGATTATGCTGAGGACTACAACTTTCACCTCCGTGTTATAATGGCTCTGTAACAACGACAACAGGTAATGAATAAATAAAAAAATAATAGTTTAGTTGAGTTCAAGCATCTCGTCTGACGTTCTTTTTGCCGTATGTCATAGTGGAGTGCGCCGCTATAATATCTCCGACTTCGGTTACATGGCTGCCAAATGCTTTCTTGCTCAAATAACCAATTGCTCGTTCGCGTGCTGGGCCGTGGTTTCACTACTGTTTTAAGGGTTCACTGGTATGTTATGTACATATTATTTTCTTGCACCGCATGTTATTCATGGCGTACGTGGCTCGTGACTCCAATAGTATGCCGATAGCTGCGCGTTACAGTATTTTTTTTTCTTCATGTAAGTATATATTATCAAATACTACACTATCCATCATTTCTCTCCTGTGACTTTGATTTATCTTTAATAAACTTAGATACAAAAGTAATTGTCAATATCTATCAAAAGTAAATATAATAGTGAGATTAGACATAATACAAAGCATGAATTTTAATGTTATGAATGGTGTAGTATCAATAAAGTTACTAAGAATATTTATTCCGTACTAAATCATTGCATAATCTAGTAAAATATATATAAAATTATGATGTTATGAACAGCTATTTTATGCTATGGTCTTTTGTAATTTATAGTTTACTTTCTATTTAATTCAATAACGAAACAATTTTCATCATCATTTTTGTGAATTAACTGATCCTACCCTATCTTGTTTTGCGCCGGGCTACCCTGCCTTGCCTTGAGTTGTCCTGCCCTGCCCTGCGCTACAGTACTGTGGTGACGGGGGTCGTAGCCAGGGTATATTGAAACAGGATATCTCTTCTTATGTGGTTACTTTATTCCTTGAAACTGCTGCAACTATTGGAGGCAGGTGGACGTCCTTCAGCCCCAAGACCCTGGGCTCGAATCAATTTTGAACCAAAAACCGCGCGAGATCGAAACAGTTAGTTTCCAATTTCGAAAGTAACCAAACGAGTAAAACGCAACAGCCAGGACTCGTAGAGATCATATGCATTTGCATACAATCTCTACAGTACTCTACCCTACCCTAAGGGCGCGTTCCCACAGACGCGTTTTCTACTCACTTAATTCGTTATATCACTAACATCTTGTGTATAATGCTTAGAATAGGGCATGTCTTTAAGCATGATCATAAATAACTTTTTCTTACAGATAATGCCGGAAAAATAAAAACCTCTGGACATGTTCTTGAAAAAGGTTCAAAAAGAAGAAATTGTGCACGGTGCTACGAAAAGCTAAGACAGACATTAACTTCCTCGGAGGCGAAAAAGAAAGTTAAGAAAATAAAAACTAATTGTTTCAAATGTAATCAGTCTCTTTGCTTAACATGTTACAAAGATAGGCATATCTAAATATCTAAGTAATTTTTATAGATAAGAAAAAAAAACTTAATAATAAGTTAGACCGCTTCATTGATTTAATTGATTAAAAAATTATGACTCGATATGTTTCTTTTCTTTCACTATCCCATCACTAAAAAAAATACACTTTAGTGCGGTGTCGGGCCCTATTAACCTGACATTTTCGATTGCTAATTTCTCATTTTCTATTGGGAGGATCCCGGGGCGAGGCCAATGTGTCGCAGTCACTCCCGGCTAGTGTGGACAAAGGGTGTTTAAAAGGTACTAATATTCAAATGAAATAAAGAAATCCGGGTATAGCATTTGGCAACAAAAGTTTATTCAAATTTGCTATTACACATTTACCTTTTAACACCTTTAAAAAAATCAAATACAAAACTTAATAGCTCAGCATTCAGTAGAGACTAGGTTAGGTTCTAATTTAGTTATCAATATCTATACTATTACAAATCTTAATGTTCACAAATTTTTAATTAAATAAAGATAAACCACCAATTTAAGTTTTTAATTTCCTATTTAATTCCAAAATTTATCCTCAAAGGGATTCCTAAATTATGCTTAAATTAACAGCTAAATTATCCCACTTTTCACTAACGTTCAAGTAAATTCAAGAAAACCAACCTTGGATTTCAACGGAGGTTACCATTTCAAATCTTTGTTGCATCAAACTACAATCAACTCTGCAACGTTACCCCAAAATTTCACTGATATCGGTCCATCCTCAAAACAGCAGACAAGAAGCAAATCAATCCATCAGGAAAATCTGACTTCAAAATAATCCAAATGAGGTCTAAGTAAGGTCTTAGTAAGGTCTTAGTAAGGTCACTGAAAAGAATTTACAAAATGTTAGTTCAACGCACAAACCAAAGTAAAAGTTAAAAAACACTAACTTTTCATAATAAATATTTATCTGAGGTTACAACATGATCACCAAATTGTGACTGTTCAACTTACAGACACATATCAAAAGCGAAACCTAGAAATAAAAGAAGTTCTAGTTAACAACCAATTTTTTTTTAAGTGAGGGTACCCTACCCTACACTTTTATTAACCCGGGTACACTTTTCATAACCCTATTTATGAAATCTTTAATAAACCAATTTAATACCTGCAACAGCTGGCTTGCCATATAATTTCTGAATTAATTACTAAACATTTATGCTATTTTTTCTATTTGAGACCTGAAATGATAAAAATTACAACTCTCAATACAATATGCCCAGATGTAGGTAGGCTACATTTTCTTTACAAGGATTTCCAAAGGAGTTTCCCAAAATACTTACCATTTTTCCAGTCATTTATATCAAATCATTTTCGAAATTAATTCATCCAAATTAACATGTTGGCGGCGTCTGAAACGATAAAAAGAACCATGTGCTCAGACTCTAAGAAATGTCTCGCAACAAACTAAAATCAACGCAAACCTTTCTGCAGATACTTACCAGGAATTACTATTAAACTACAAAATAATTGGGGCGTGCCCCGTACTTAAAAATTTTCATTAAATTCTATTTTAACACACGTTCCACTCCGACGCACGACCAACAGTGCGGAACCGGAAAAAGGCAGCTGTCACACTTGACAAATGTCAGTGTCAGCATCCATTATGTCTATGCCAAAATATGGACTGGAGTCCTACATCCATTTAGCTTTTCGTTTCACGCGAACTTAGACAAAAATATACAACGTTACAAATGTAAAGTCAAGTGATTCATTAGGATTTTAAGAGCATAAAAATTTTCAATATACGATACGCCTTGACTAAAATAATAGAGCTTGAATACCACCCCGAGGTGTCGGGTCGAAAGGGCCTGCCACGCACAATAAGAAAGTCAAGTGGGTGCATTTTTGGACTGCCACCGCACCAGCTGAAAGTCACTGTTTTTTTTTACGCAGTCAACGTGTTAAACTAGTTCCTTCAATTGAACATATTGCTTCATTTGACTCCAAAACTTCTTTGGCGAATGCGCTTCTTGTGCGATTATCGTACTTTGATTTAGGCGCTCAGGGAAAGCTTTTTTTACCGACTTAAAAGGAAGAAATCAATTTAATATGTATGTATGTGATATCGTTAGAATTTGATAATATTTGAGTATGATCCATTATGGCTTCCAAAAACGCATGCTAAATTTCGTTAGTGATTGTATGTACGTATTTCATTGTTTGTATGTTTGTCCAAGGATTTTTCGAAAACTAGATGGCATAGCGAAATAATTTGATCAGGTATGTATCAACTTAGGGTACAATGTAAGATTCATCAAAATTGATTAAGTAGTTTTTGAGATATGGGTAATAACTGAAAATCATGAAAAAAAATACGCCATCTAAAATATTATTTCCAGCTTACATACACCAACAGTCTACGTACATCATGCATCGACTCCATATGAATTTGTTTCTCCGAAATAGAAGACAAAGTTGTTATTTTGAGAGTTCTTGTCAGTTTTTTGCAGGTGGCTTGATTTTTAAAAATATTTTTATCGTCCTAAAGATGAAATAAGAAACTGAAAATATGCGCACGGGCGGGACTTGAACCAGCAACCTCTTGGCTGACCGGGCCAAACGCTCTTACTAATTGAGCTACCGTGCTGCCAGTCCGACCTTGCGAAATTTGTGGTCTCTTATAAATACGTCATTGCGTGACGCTTATTTCATCATTAAATAATACACTGTGAGTGTTAAAATCATTCTTAACTATTATTTTTTAATTGTGTCAAGATTAAAAATGTATTAGATAATTGTCTAAGTCAGGAACATTGACATTATTGACATACATTTTGTGTTAAAATTTAAAACAGCAAAATAGTATCCTCTGAGCGACTAAACATTAGGTTATTTTATTTTTACGATAAAATTTTATAAAATATTTATAACTTTAAATAACAGCCTGCAGTCTTACAAAAAAAAATGATTGATAGCTTAAATTTGTACCTAATATATTAAAGTTTTTTTTGGTTAAGCACGCTAATCTCAGGAACTACTAGACCGATTTGAAAATATTATATTATAATGTCGGTAAGCTTATTTATCGAGGAAGGTTTTATACTTTAAATAACCCTTACACTTGAGGGGAGGGAGTAAATTCAAAAGGCGTAGACTCAGTATCAGGGACCTACTAGTTATGTGAATAAAATGGGACCAACGAAACTTAATATTGTAAACAAGCGTCAAGTGTCTGACGAGTTCTGAAATCTGATTTCACGGCCTCGGGCTTGATAGCTATCTGTGTTGTTACCCGAAAGATAACTATGGACTGCACAATTGGGTCTAAAGCTTTTATGATACAACGGCCTGTTTTACCATCAGTCATTTCTAGTATACTATTTAGCGCACTTGACTACTATGCCGGCCGTCGCGGGTTCGAATCCCGCAAGGGGCAAATATTTATGTGATGGGCACGAACATTTGTGCCTACATCATGGATGTTTATATTTATTTTAATATTTATGAGTGACGCCCCCGTCATAACCATTCTCTGGTATTCGTAGCACAATAAATATAAATTTAAATTTAGCTTTAAATTTTTCCTTTTTTTGGAACGGTGGTTTTCGTTATATTGTAACGTTATATATTTTTGTCTAAGTTCGCGTGAAACGAAAAGCTAAATGGATGTAGGACTCCAGTCCATAGTCGTGAAATTTTGGCATTGATATGATGGATGCTGACACTGACATTTGTCAAGTGTGACAGCTGCTGTTTTTTCCGGTTCCGCCACTGTTGGTCGTGCGTCGGAATCAAAAATTTTGAGTACTGGGCACGCCCCAATTATTTTGTAGTTTGATAGTTATTCCTGGTAAGTATCTGCAGAAAGGTTGGCGTTGATTTTTGTTTGTTGCGAGACATTTCTTAGAGTCTGAGTACATGGTTCTATTTCTCGTTTCAGACGCCGCCAACATTTCAATTTGGATGAATTCATTTCGAAATTGATTTGATATAAATGACTGGAAAATGGTAAGTTCTTTGGGAAACTCCTTTGGACATCCTTGTAAAGAAAATGTAGCCTACCTACATCTGGGCATATTGTATTGAGAGTTGTAATTTTTATCATTTCAGGTCTCAAATAGAATAATTAACATAAATGTTTAGTAATCAATTCAAAATTTATATGGCGAGCTAGCTGTTGCAGGTATTGAAATGGTTTATTAAAGATTTCATAAATAGGGTGATGAAAAGTATACCCACCCTCACTTAGAAAAAAAAAGGTGGTTAACTAGAACTTTCTTTTATTTCTAGGTTTCGCTTTTGATATGTGTCTGTAAGTTGTACAGTCACAATTTGGTGATCATGTTGTAACCTCAGGTAAATATTTATTATGAAAATTTAGTGTTTTTTTTTTAACTTTTGCTTTGGTTTGTGCGTTGAACTAACATTTTGAAGTCAGATTTTCCTGATGGATTGATTTGCTTCTTGTCTGCTGTTTTGAGGATGGATCGGTATCGGTGAAATTTTGGGGTAACGTTGCAGAGTTGTCTGTAGCTTGATGCAACAAAGATTTGAAATAGTAACCTCCGTTGAAATCCAAGGTTGGTTTTCCTTGTATTTACTTATACTTTAGTGAAAAGTGGGATAATTTTGCTATTAATTTAAGCATTACTTAGGAATCCCTTTGAGGATAAATTTTTGGAATCAATGAGGAAATTAAAAACTTAAATTATAGTAGTATAGATATAGATAACTAAATTAGAACCTAACCTAGTCTCTACTGAATTCTGAGCTATTAAGTTTTGTATTTGTTTTTTTTTAAAGGTGTTAAAAGGTAGATGTGTAATAGCAAATTTGAATAAACTTTTATTGCCAAATGCTATACCCGGATTTCTTTATTTCATTCGAATATTATACCTTTTAAACACCCTTCGTCCACACTAGCCGGGAGTGACTGTGACAATATCCTTTTATCCTTTATGTAAAATATCCGAATTCAGCATTCTAATCAATTAAATTAAAATAAAAATCTATATTGTTTTCGGCATATTATTTATATTTATGCATTATTTGCATTTTTTTATCATTAAAATACAAACACGAGCCATCTAAGTTCTTTTTTTTCTTGCAAAATTGCGGGAAGTTATTTTCTCAAATTTGAGCTGTAAGGCCATAAAACAAAGGGACTCATCAGAATTCATGATAACTTCTCTAGACTGTGCTTGTGGTAAAGGCATGCTACTGTTAAATAAAAAAAATCTGCCCTGTGTATAAAAATATTTATTGACAAGAAATTTAAATTCATATTACGGAATTATAAAAGGATTAATTTAAAAAATAAACCGAACCATATTAGATAAAGCCCGTCTAGCCTACAGCAGAATAAAATGGGAGTTGTGGGTAGATTTTGAGGTGAGACCGGAGCCGATAAGTAGAAAGGTTTCCTTTAGGGAGCAATCACACTTCAAACTTATAATACGGTAAAATTAAATAAATAAGAAGGTATGGGCGCTAGGCACCGCTTGATGCAGCACCAAAATTATAAAAGAAGAATAAGGTTAGTAACCCTGTACGGGTTACCGGGGTAGATACCTCGAGCCGGAGAGAAATCGGAGACCCTGGAGCGGGATCGGCAGGCCGGGGTCATCCGCAGAGGTAGAACCCGAAGGCACCCGGAGAGAAGGTGAGGGCAATAGGATTAAAACAAAAAAAAAACCTCAAAAGGGGTTGGAATCAAGGATTTCAGCGCCGAGTCGACTTCTGGATCACGCCTGCCACGCTGTCTCCTGTGACCTCCAAATATTAATGAAAAGATAAATCGAAAATTCAGTCTCGGAGACTGATCTCTGAAGCCGGTGGCATTGCTTGGCGGTAGTCAGGTTGATGTGAACTTCACGACGCAAAATCCAAGAAAAAAAGGCCCGGAATCTGCTAACCAGTACTTTTATATCAACAACTGTCACTGCATTCGACTAAATGACCATAGACACGTAGAACAAAAACTATTACAATCTAGTTGAATGTTAGATAAATATTTTAAGGGATAATATTTGTACTCTGAATTAATTGGAAGTAAATTAAACAAATTAATAATAAAAATAAAAATAATTGGAAATATGAAATTGCTGAGCTAATGAGTTCAAAAAAACCGAATCGCTACGTTATCTGTTGCAACGTGAGAATAATACTGCTGAGCTGTCAACGCCAGTGTCAAACATGATGAAATATATTTGTTTACGAAGCTACAAATCAATCTCAAGATTCATGAAATAAAGTCAATTCAATGACAACACGAATTGCAGTGCCGTAATGAGACAAAAGAATGCCGTAAAAACCTTAAACGATCGCAGGAGGTGAGTTAAAAGAAAGGTTCCCTTTTTACTATGTAACACTACACTTGTTATAAAAACAATTAAATTACTGCATTTTTTTCTGGTTAAGTCTTGACTGCACTCCTCCAATATATTTACACAGCTCTTCTGGTATACCATCAATCCCTGAGCTATATATTGACCTGGAGTAGTGATGTGAAGATAAAATTAAAACATCGACACCCTAATATTTTTTGATATTCGTAAAGCTACTCAAGATCTCGTCGAAACAAGGTATATTATCGGTAATTAATAATAATAATACTATAATTCTTCCAATATAGTTAAATAGATGATGTAATAGTTATGAGCACTTTATTTGGCAGCATGCTTTGTAAACGTTTGGGTTTGACTAATTTACTATAGTAATATACAGAATTTCAGACGTAGCAAACACGTGAGTATTATATTTAAACGGGTTCGTAGTATTATATTTAAATGCTCATTTTTAGTATCATATGTATTTATTGCCTTTCACAAGTCTCTAAGTCAATATAAAGATTCAATTTTTTTGGTATTTTCCCAACACTACTCTAGTGCGCGATGACTATAGTTTTTTCCATCATTTCCCGGATTTTCCTATGCATTTTAGATGCTGTAGCTGAATGCACAGTTTTTGCAAAAAAGACATTGTATTAAAAAGCTTTGTCCTTTTTGTGCCAAAATTCGTGATGAATATATTTGTTTTTACGACTCCCGTTGTTTTTAAATGAAGTCCTGACGCGTTGGATTTGAATTTTATAAAACTTATAGAAACAATGGTGTGGAAACGTGAAAAATTTAGATTATATTTATTCACAAAACATCTAAATGACGCGATCTTCTTTTCACAAAATTACAATAAAATGCTATCTATCTATCAAACGCTTATACAACCGAAATACGTGTTCTAATCATAGTCAAAGTCAAAAATAATTTATTCAATTTAGGACACAAAATGCCACTTATGAACGTCAATAATTAGTGTAATATCATGTCTCCTTATCTTTTGGGCCCTACTACTAGCGCTTCGAGACAAGACACAGACAATTTGGCAAGTGCCAAGTTGCAAGACAGTTTGGTAATGATCCTATTGTTAGGTTTTTTACGTTTTTACTGTGTGAACATACTGAATAATTAACTCATGAATATCAACTCAGTCTAACAACTGGATTTGAAATAAGGTTGAACGTTTGGCGTAACTGTGTTAGGAAGTCAAAGGGAAGAGCTTCCTACCGACCGGGTGCTATGGCCGGGGACCAAGGTCCAATGATCACCGTCTTGGTTTGTACATAATATGTACTCGTAGTTAGTCCGCTCTAAATCTTTAATATCGCGGTTCAGTCTCCATACTTCGACTATAGCGCCATCTAGTTGCGTCGAGCCGAGTCAGCTTGTTGCGTTGAAATGTAGTGACAGTGGTTGATCATAGTCGCGCTACATCACTCCCCTCCGAAGAACCGGAAGTTGATTGAGCCAGGGTGGTTAAGCTCAGCAGTCTGTGCGTAGTAAGCATGTAAGTGCCAGTGTTCGACGATGAGCCGGGATGTGCATGCGCGATGTCCACGGTAAGTCGGGATGGGCATGTTTGATGTCCACGGTGCGTCGAAATGCGCGATGTTTACAGTGAGTCGGGATGAGATGCGCGATATTCTCACGATAAGACGGGATGAGCATGCGTGATGTCCACGGTGAGTCGGGATGCACATGCGAGATGTCCACGATGTGTGAGGATGAAGCTCGAAGTCCACGGTGAGTCGGGATGATGAGCTGGTGAGGTTGCCGAGGGCCCAAGAAGAACCGATGCGGTCTGCGGTGGTGTCCTTGAGGCTGGAACTGGCTTGGAGGAGACTGCTGGCTGGATGCTGCTAGCTAGTGGTGAGGAGAAGAAGGCGACGCTGACAACGACGGTGCGGCTATGGATGGTATCACGTCGGGGTCACCAATTTGGCGCAACTGGGTAAGGAAGGCAAATGGAAGCGCTTCCTACAGACCGGGTGTTATGGCCGGGGACCAAGGTCCAATGATCACCGTCTTGGTCTGTACATAATATGTACTCGTAGTTAGTCCGCTCTAAATCTTTAATATCGCGGTTCAGTCTCCATACTTCGACTATAGCACCATCTAGTCGCGTCGAGCTGAGTCAGCGTGTTGCGTTGAAATGTAGTGACAGTGGTTGATCATAGATGTCGCTACAAACGAAATTAAATGTTACATTACCCGTCCTTAACAAATCAGAAACTCTAAAATTAGAATTTCAAAAAACCAGCACGCCGCCTTTATTAATAAAATCTTTACGTCTGGATATCTGGGTATGGCGTTTGACAATAGAAAAAATAAAAGATTTGGTTTTTTAGTTCAAGTAAATTCTCCTTACCAAAAGTTGTGCTCAATACTCTTGTTTTTACACTAACAAACATTCCACCGTGGTGCATACAAGCTTGGAATCGAATCCGGATCACAAGTAACATATCCCATGAGCCTAGCATCAGCAACTCAAGTTATCTGTCATATGACAACAAATTAATTCGTCAGCAGCCGTCGGAAATGCAAGCGCTTGCTCGACCGCGCTGAGATAGCCCATAGCCCTGTGCTGCGTTTGAACGAAACTTTAATGAATATTAAAAATACAAGCCTACTAGTTTATATCAGTGCCAATATTTTGGTAGGCAATAAAACAATGAAAATAAAAGTTAGCGATAAGTAGAATCCAGAGCTGACAGAACTAAGCGTTCGCCATCTGATATAGAATAGATTTTTTTGGCTGTGTAAATATAATGTGCTAAACTTATCTTGAGCTACCTAGAATATTGGTCGTGACTTAAAAATTACGCTGTGTCATGGCGCAGTGCAAGTTAAGTTAAGTTTCAGATGACCTCCATGGTGTCGTGGCTAAGCACGCTGGGTTTCAAGGCGTCGCCGCTCCGAGGTTCCGGGTTCGATTCCCGGTCGGGTCAATGTTGAAATCAAAATTTTCAATATTGACTCGGGTCTGGGTGTTGTGGTACCACCGTTGTGTCTGATTTCCATAACACAAGTGCATAAGCTACTTAATTTGGGATCATAGCAATGTATGTGATTGGTATCCAATTAAAAAAAACGATGTAATGGCGAGATCGGAGTAAAATCAAATTTAGCGAATACAGTAGCTGGAGTTACTAGTATTATTATAAGTAGCATATTCCACTAACTTCAAGAATCAGGAGCTTAAGTCATGTCGCTTGGTCAAGCGTCTGTCATGTGACAACAAAATTAATTCGTCATCGTCAGACGCCGTCGGAAATGCAAGCGCGTGCTCGGCCACGCCGTGCTCCGTTTGAACAACGTACAGGGTAACTAACGAGAGCACGTGCAAGCAAAGTAGCGGTGACATAATGGCTGAGTATATGCAATTTGTCATTAATCATGAACCAGTGGAACTCCCAAGCCTGAACATGCTAGTGTACATCATATTTGCCAACGCTACCATATCGATAGACGTGGCAACAAGATAAACAGAGTGACTTTACTATCATGATGCCATATTCTGATAAGTTGATTCTAACTAACTGCATGATCATATTGCTAATTTGCATTATGATTTGCTCATCTTCTCTTAGCATACTATTAAGTAAGTATATTATACTAAACAAAAGAATTATTGTGCCTGGGCATTTCTTTAATTCGGCTATGAACAAAAATTCAATCAAGGTTACTAACATAGGCCATTTAGAAATGCACTTACCATTTGCTCGAGTAAATGTGCCGATGTATGAGTAACCGTGCCATCTGTTGATATTCTGTAAGAACTTGTAAGTGTAACATGTTAAGAGCTATACAGTTTTCCAATCCACTTGCCAGAGTAAACACTCCTCGCCAGCTATATCAGTGGAAGCATCGGCGGCCCCGCATGGCTTCGATTCGGTCAGGAATGCGGTTAGCTAGATCGTTGTGACGGGAAATGTTTCTCGGTTGCGTTCGCTCCAGTGCGATTTTACTAGATTTTTTAAGGGTTTTTCTGTTTTGTAGTCATTAATGTCGGAAGTTAGTAAAAAAGACCCGTTTCGTTGCGATATCTGCAACCTTAGAATACATACATACATACAATGAATATCGAATATGAAAATCGAATGCGTAAATAATTTATTAAGTCTCTGAAAACATTACCTTGGATAATATTATTCAGAAGAATTTTCTTTTCTTTACTATGAAATACTTCTACTTCTTTGAAATCAGAATACGTTTATACTGAGAAAAAACATTATTTTGCCAAGGTACCTATGTGATATTATCTAATATTAACTTACAGTGATTTGTTAATCTATGCTAGCTCTTCCTCGTGACCATGTTCGTTCGTTTTTTTATATTTTAATGCTCCTATAGTTTAAAAAATATATTGTTTTTAAAGCAATTGTTAAGCTGAATAGTTAAATGAGTTGTCTAAGCCGAATCAACAGTACCTGAAGATAATACAAAATTCACGTTCAAATCATACAAACCAATCACACACATTAATTTGATTTCAAAGTAAGTAGCCAATACACTGGCGTTATGGAAATCAGACATAACGATGGTTTCACAACACCCAGACCCAAGACAATATAGAAAATTATGATTTCTACATTGACCTAACCGGTACTGTTACCATGAGTTTACGACGGTTTTACTCGCTAGCGACGACGTAAAAAAAGTCAACAGAAAATTGCATAGCGCCTCTAGCGGTCACTGACATAACTACCATTTTCCGTACAAAAAGTTATAGATAGATAGGTAACTCTTTATTGCACATAACATACATTGATTTACAAATTCATTTTAAGGAAATGTACAATTTAGGCGATCTTATCCTAATCTTTGGGTAAAGAAATTATGAGTTTTATAGGAAGGGGTATTTTGTGCATAAAAAAATAGAAAAAGAAAATGAAGAGCTAAATAAGTGAAATATTTATTTAAAAATAAATACAAATAAATAATAATTTTAGTAAATAATAAACATGTTTATAAAATATAACAGATTAATATATATAAATACCAACACAATAATAATCATACATAATAATATATACACAAACCAATATGAAATGAAAGGAAATTAACTGAGATATAAGAGTAGATAGAATTATTTTGAAGAGAGTAGATGTTCTTTAAGCAGTTTTTTGATTACTTGCTAGCCAGGGGTAAGGAGTTCCACAAGCGTACTGATTGGACAGTGAAAGAGTTTTAATAAGAGCTCGTTGTGTGACAAGGAGATTCAAGATGGAGTTTCCTCGAAGACCGCATGTCAAGACCTCGCAACGACTGCAGGAAGTTATGTCGTCGATAGCGAGAAAAACTCAAGGTAACGGTACGAAACCCAACGTGCTTAGCCACTACACAACGGAGGTCGTATTACCAACATGCTGAAAGTAACGCATACGATCGCAGTACTATCAAGGAAACGTTACGTAACTGCAAATATCGGAACTAATCCGGAAGCCGCAGGTGCTAGGAATTGAAACTGTAATAAGCAATATGCTGGTACACTGAACGACTGCAGACGGCGTGTGTTGCCGATCTATATTAATGTAAATTGCGTTCCTAATGCAGTGACCAAGAGTTAAGTTTTAGATGGATTTTACGGACTTACACCTACGTTGTGTATCACATACCTTTGGGTAGTGAGTTATACAGGGTGCTGTTTTGGTCAATGACATCCAACTCAGGGATGATAATATGAGTTATGCTTATTCTAAAAAAATATTTTCTTTACAGTATATGCGAGTTTTAGAAAAGAAAACTTCTTCATATCATTCTAAAAAAAATTAAAACGAATGGGGAAACTAACATCCTCGTGCATAGCTAGCACGTATCTACTAAATACTACGCCGTAGTTAGTAAATTACACAGAACACTATTAGTAAATTACAAAGCGGCTACATGCTGTTGGTAGTTTTGACTCAATCTCTGTATCGCATTAATTAATTAATATTGTGGGTTCTTCCATTTCAATAAAAATCTTTTTTTTTTTGCATCAGTATCGCTTGTACAGCCACCTCTAAGACGCTCGTCACTAACCAAAACAACACTCTAAATATTTAATAGGGATACAAACCAGTTGAAGCTGGTAAAAATATAAGACACGCCCGTTTTGTTATGAGAATAATAACTGTACTAGAATAGTTACAACTATCGCAGCAGGGAAGATTTTGGAGTAGGGTTATCTGTTAATATGGCGATTGACGTGAAAGCACTATTTAAATACTTAGGTTTAAAGAACTTTATTCTCATAAGAATATAACAATTCACTTAAAATGAGATAACAAAATGAATTAAATGGTAGTATGTAATATTACTCGCCGGTACCTGCTTCAATGTGAGACTTAAGCTTCCTTTTGAAGGAATTTAAAGTTTCACAATTACGTACATCAGGTGGTAATTCATTAAACAGCTTTGCTCCCCCAAATAAAATAGTCTTGCTTCCGTACTTTGTCCTGGGTGTAATGAGATTGAGTGTTTTTTTGTTCCTTAAATTATGTGTGTGCTTTCTTACCTCTAAATTGGTATTAGATTTTATGGTGCCCTTAGTTATTTTATAAATTAAGAGACATGTGTTATATTTATAAAGTTGGTGTATGTTCATTATTTTAGTTTTTTCGTACAACTGCTTTGTTGGTGTGTGAAATGAGTAGCGATATAATACTTTAATAATCTTGTTTTGAGCCCTTTACAACGAGTTCAGATGAGTTGCCGCTGCTGATCCCCAGATTTCGATAAGGTACTCGAGGTGTGATTTTACCAAGGCATTATAAATAATTGGTTTCACTTTATTCGGAATGCAATGCGCTATCTTACGAAGTGCTCCAAGAACTGATGTTAACTTAGATTTAACCTGCTCAATGTGCGGCATCCACGTTAATTTGTCATCAATACCTAAAAACTTTTCTAAATTTGAGCTCTTTATCTTGACATATACTTTCACGTATTATCCTAGTATGTTGTAATATTGACCCTTGCGCAACGAAATAAAAGATGGTATACCTTGCGATGCGTGTAATTGAATGTCTGAAATGTCCACAGATATTCTGATATAATAGCTAAAACTATGTGAGTGTGTGGGTGGTGTGTGCACATACTACACACGTAACGTACACCTCTCACTGTGACAAACAATACTTATAGCAGAAACGGCATCAAAAACAAAGCGAAAAGGTATGAAGAATAGAACATTTAAAAATAGTATGTTATAATTAAAATGAAGTCTGTCACCAACATAAACTTATTTTGAATATGATGTCAATTACTGGGATTTATTTACAAAACACCCGCAGATTAACTAAGATAAATGCTAATTTGGTTCTGAATTTACACGAAAACTATACATTGAAATAAAAACACTTTACGAATAAATTTTGCACACAATTAAACCATACACCGGACGTTTTGAATGCTTTACAACATCCGTAGTCACAGGCAAAACACACGTATACGTATGGCACAGGCAGACGTATACGTGTAAAAAATATATATATATGTGTATATGTTTAAAATAAATGTGCGCGAAATTAATCTGTAAAGTGTTTTTATTTTAAAGGTAGGTATACACTCTTGTTTGATCTACTTTATTTTCCATTTGACTTTATCTTGATCTTATTCTTGTAATAGTAGTATAAGTTTAACAAATAAATGATTAAGATTCGATTTTACCAACGTCAGATAGGGAAAAGTCGTCGAATATGATTCAAAACGCCTACTTTGTAAATGTCACCTGTTTGACAGCAATCATTTATGAAATTTTATTTTAATATCGGACGTTTTGTACTTATACTGTCGGATAATTCCTATCTGACGTTAGTAAAATCGACTCTAAGTAACGTAAATAAATATCCATAAAGATGAAATAAGAAACCAAAAATTTGCGCACGGGCGGGACTTGAACCAGCAACCTTTTGGCAAACCGGGCCAAACGCTCTTAGCAATTGAGCTACCGTGCTGTTAGTCCGACCCTGCGAAATTTGTGGTCTCTTATGAAAACGTCAATTGCGCGACGCTTAGCGCCATCTAGCCGTCTGTTTATGGAACAGATGGCCCAAGCAGTTATTCTTTACAGAATAAATTCAACTTGGAAATTGATGTCGCTTCGCTATCTAATGCTTTAGAATGTTTTTAACACTCACGGTGTCATATTTTATATCCATAAAGATGAAATAAGAAACCAAAAATTTGCGCACGGGCGGGACTTGAACCAGCAACCTTTTGGCAAACCGGGCCAAACGCTCTTAGCAATTGAGCTACCGTGCTGTTAGTCCGACCCTGCGAAATTTGTGGTCTCTTATGAAAACGTCAATTGCGCGACGCTTAGCGCCATCTAGCCGTCTGTTTATGGAACAGATGGCCCAAGCAGTTATTCTTTACAGAATAAATTCAACTTGGAAATTGATGTCGCTTCGCTATCTAATGCTTTAGAATGTTTTTAACACTCACGGTGTCATATTTTATATCCATAAAGATGAAATAAGAAACCAAAAATTTGCGCACGGGCGGGACTTGAACCAGCAACCTTTTGGCAAACCGGGCCAAACGCTCTTAGCAATTGAGCTACCGTGCTGTTAGTCCGACCCTGCGAAATTTGTGGTCTCTTATGAAAACGTCAATTGCGCGACGCTTAGCGCCATCTAGCCGTCTGTTTATGGAACAGATGGCCCAAGCAGTTATTCTTTACAGAATAAATTCAACTTGGAAATTGATGTCGCTTCGCTATCTAATGCTTTAGAATGTTTTTAACACTCACGGTGTCATATTTTATATCCATAAAGATGAAATAAGAAACCAAAAATTTGCGCACGGGCGGGACTTGAACCAGCAACCTTTTGGCAAACCGGGCCAAACGCTCTTAGCAATTGAGCTACCGTGCTGTTAGTCCGACCCTGCGAAATTTGTGGTCTCTTATGAAAACGTCAATTGCGCGACGCTTAGCGCCATCTAGCCGTCTGTTTATGGAACAGATGGCCCAAGCAGTTATTCTTTACAGAATAAATTCAACTTGGAAATTGATGTCGCTTCGCTATCTAATGCTTTAGAATGTTTTTAACACTCACATCTGTTCCATAAACAGACGGCTAGATGGCGCTAAGCGTCGCGCAATTGACGTTTTCATAAGAGACCACAAATTTCGCAGGGTCGGACTAACAGCACGGTAGCTCAATTGCTAAGAGCGTTTGGCCCGGTTTGCCAAAAGGTTGCTGGTTCAAGTCCCGCCCGTGCGCAAATTTTTGGTTTCTTATTTCATCTTTATGGATATAAAATATGACACCGTGAGTGTTAAAAACATTCTAAAGCATTAGATAGCGAAGCGACATCAATTTCCAAGTTGAATTTATTCTGTAAAGAATAACTGCTTGGGCCATCTGTTCCATAAACAGACGGCTAGATGGCGCTAAGCGTCGCGCAATTGACGTTTTCATAAGAGACCACAAATTTCGCAGGGTCGGACTAACAGCACGGTAGCTCAATTGCTAAGAGCGTTTGGCCCGGTTTGCCAAAAGGTTGCTGGTTCAAGTCCCACCCGTGCGCAAATTTTTGGTTTCTTATTTCATCTTTATGGATATAAAATATGACACCGTGAGTGTTAAAAACATTCTAAAGCATTAGATAGCGAAGCGACATCAATTTCCAAGTTGAATTTATTCTGTAAAGAATAACTGCTTGGGCCATCTGTTCCATAAACAGACGGCTAGATGGCGCTAAGCGTCGCGCAATTGACGTTTTCATAAGAGACCACAAATTTCGCAGGGTCGGACTAACAGCACGGTAGCTCAATTGCTAAGAGCGTTTGGCCCGGTTTGCCAAAAGGTTGCTGGTTCAAGTCCCGCCCGTGCGCAAATTTTTGGTTTCTTATTTCATCTTTATGGATATAAAATATGACACCGTGAGTGTTAAAAACATTCTAAAGCATTAGATAGCGAAGCGACATCAATTTCCAAGTTGAATTTATTCTGTAAAGAATAACTGCTTGGGCCATCTGTTCCATAAACAGACGGCTAGATGGCGCTAAGCGTCGCGCAATTGACGTTTTCATAAGAGACCACAAATTTCGCAGGGTCGGACTAACAGCACGGTAGCTCAATTGCTAAGAGCGTTTGGCCCGGTTTGCCAAAAGGTTGCTGGTTCAAGTCCCGCCCGTGCGCAAATTTTTGGTTTCTTATTTCATCTTTATGGATATAAAATATGACACCGTGAGTGTTAAAAACATTCTAAAGCATTAGATAGCGAAGCGACATCAATTTCCAAGTTGAATTTATTCTGTAAAGAATAACTGCTTGGGCCATCTGTTCCATAAACAGACGGCTAGATGGCGCTAAGCGTCGCGCAATTGACGTTTTCATAAGAGACCACAAATTTCGCAGGGTCGGACTAATAGCACGGTAGCTCAATTGCTAAGAGCGTTTGGCCCGGTTTGCCAAAAGGTTGCTGGTTCAAGTCCCGCCCGTGCGCAAATTTTTGGTTTCTTATTTCATCTTTATGGATATAAAATATGACACCGTGAGTGTTAAAAACATTCTAAAGCAGTAAATAAATATTTCCAACAATTAAGTAATTATGTAACTGTCAATCTCCAAACTCACATAAAACATTACTGACAGCTAAAATTACGTTATGTTATATAGTGCAAGGGCCTTAATCCATTAGACTATCCTTCGAATTCACAAACTTTGGTCACCCTACTCAAAGGCAGCTGCAAAGGACCGCATCAGTGGCGTTGCTATTACTGTCCGATCGAGTTACGTTACGTGTACACGTATTACGTGCGAGCTACGTGCGTGTACGTGTAGCGATTGATTGCGCAATGTGGGATTCAGTTTTGTGAGATATTGTTGGTGTTAGAAACGCTATTAGGTATATATTTATTTAATCTTTGGTCGCTTAAAACTCTTTGCAAAACGTCGTTGTAATTAGACCATCAACATATAAGATAGTCTAGGGGCGTATTGCGATCCAACTTTAGCCGTTCAATTTTCAGGCAATTTTATTCCGAATCAGTGTAAACGAATATTATAATATTGATATACAATAGTTACACTGGCAAGAATATCAATATTTATGTTATTAATTAAAATAATAATATAAATATTATGCGAAATCGAAATGCAAATTGCTAATTTGACAGTAAAGCTGAGCTGCTTACTTATCAAAACTGCATCGCAATACGCGCCTTGTATTACTTAGGAGATCGGAGTAAAAGAACATCTTGAGCATATGAGTGCAATCACTGGTTTGTAATACTGAATTAATATTTTAATCACTGTCCTACTAAACAGTGTATAAAATTTTCGTAAATAAACCTGCTCACACTGAAAAAAAGAGTTTGTGATCTGATACTGTAAATGATATTATTACATATTTAACGAAATTATAATACACATTTTTAAGCATATTCAAAGAAAACACACAACAAATATGTTATCTTGATAAAATTATATTTAAAAATGTAAACCGGCTTATGCTAGTGATCACAAACTTTTTTTGATGTGTGTACACTAGTGTGTAAAATAAAGAACGATAAGACACTCAATTTTATATATGCCAAGAGAGTCGTGTATTATGTAACTTTACATCATTAATTAACGTACCTGTGTATGGTGTGTGATGCATGTACCCTGATAACACTCAGCTTCTCAAATCCAACATTCCTCAAAAAAATATTCTTACATACTAGATTAATGAAGCTGACCAAAAACTAGGGCATACCAAAAGCGCGATAGAAGCTCTTATTGGGCTAGGGCGACAATCGTACAGGACACAAAGCGGACGCTAATTGGAACCGACACATTTTTGGAAAAGCTATTTCGTAAAAATATATATAAGTTTATTATGGTAATTTGAATTATATACTGCGTGTGTGGTGTGCAATTAAGTATTTCAATTTATCTATCTACCCACTTAATAAGAAAGTAGAACATTTGTTCTGTACTCTGACGACGCGTTTGGTGTAGTGATTAGCGCTTCTGACTACAATGCCCGCGGTCGCGGTTTGAATCCTACAAGGGGCTAATAATAATAAAATAAAAATAAATAAATTTATTTCAGACCAAAATGTGATCCATACAAAGTTGTTAGTAAAAAATCAAAATTCTTAAAAAACTATGTTAGTAACTTAATCTAAAACATAAATACATGACCCTTTTTTGTGCAGCTGGATCCAATGTTTAAAGATAAGACAAGAAGGCTTATCTCTAGTGACCCTTAGGATGCTGTTGTTGCTCTGCTTTACTCTGCAGAGCATTGATGCGGCTCGCTTTCGAATGATTGCATAAAAATCATCAACATGAGCTTCAGCAAACATTGTTGATGCACTGCAGAATCTGGGGAGCCCCATCAGCATCCTTTAATATATCCTTTAATATATCCTTTGGACATTCCCACACATCGCCATCTAGTCCCAAGGTAAGCTACTCAAAGCTTGTGTTATGGGTACCGGACAACGGATATAATAATTAAATACTTTTTTTTTGTAAATACATACATAATATACATAGTAATAAAAATCATAAATAATAATCCTAAAGGCATTATTGTACTGCACGCGAAGGGCATTATATGTCTTCTGCGTAAAGTCACACCACAGGCTGCATGTGTAAAAAGATTGGCAGAACGCCTTAAAAAGGGTAACTTTGACCTCATGTGTGCACCTAGAAAACCTGCGGGCCAACATATTGCATCGAACAGTTAACGCCCTTCTTTCTCGCTCAATATCAAAATTGTCTGACAGGTCTTCAGTGACAATGTGACCTTAGTATTTGAATTGGGAGACTCTTTTCAACACACTACCTAACAGCCTCACAGGAGGTACAGTGGTCAGTTTCGTACTACTCGCTTGAAACACCATTAGTTCACTTTTATTTACATTGTAACGTAGTCCATGTTTAATGGCATACGTCTCACACAACGACAAAAGCCTACACAGACCGCTCGCAGTTGGACACAGCAACACCATGTCATCTGCATAACTTATACTGTTGACCATAAGACCGTCAATCGAACGGCCGACTCTGGTGTTGCTGAGTTTAACCATGAGCTCATCCATATACAAGCTAAAAAGTGCCGGTGAGGATAGCCCCCCCTGCCTTACTCCACACTCAAGGCTGTACTCCTCGGACAGAGCTCCCGCCCATTTGACCTGGTTAATCTGATTGTTGTACCAGAACTGAAAAGTTTGGATTAATTCTGGCGGAAATCCTATATTGGCTAGTTTTGACCATAACAACTTGTAATCAACCAGGTCAAACGCCTTGGAGAGATCCAGGAAAGCAGCATACACTGCTGTCTTTCTCCGGGTGTAATACCTGACTGTATGCTTGAGCGAAAAGACGGCACTTTCTGTTGATAGCCCGAGGCGAAACCCAAACTGTGCATCACTTAATTTAAGGTGAAGGTTCAGTCGTCGCTCAAGCACACCGTCAAGCACCTTTGCCAGTATTGTAGCCAATGAAATAGGTCTGTAGTTGGCCTTATCTGATATGTCCCCCGTCTGGTTTTTTACAATAGGAATCACAATAGTCCTCAGCATGTCCCTAGGTAAGTATGTGTGCCTAATACAAAAGGTGTACAATAGAGATAAAACTGAGGGCATCGTGCCCCGGTGATTTGCCCTTGTTCATTAATTTAAGAACCGATTTTACTTCACTAGGTGTAATTTGTACAGGCACACCTGACACGGTGCCCCCACCATGCCCTCCCTCAAAGTGCGATGGCTGTAGAAGTGGTTTTACCGAGAAATGACATTTAAATAAGTTGGCAATTTCCTCGGGACCGCTGACTCCATCTACGCTCATAGGGGCAACCGGTCGGGAGCTAAGTTTTTTCGTACTTTTCCAAAATTTGGTAAAGTTTTTAGTATCATGTTGTGATGCCAGCAAATCCATCTTAATTTGGTATTGTTTTCTTTGGCATAGTTTTAATTTAGTCTTAAACTTTTTCCTGCATTCACACATATTATTGTACAACCCACCTGATCGAGGCCTTCCATGCTGCACCCAGGTAAGAAAAGCCCGCCTAGCGTTTCTGTGAGCTTCTTTTACATATTTATTCCAACCCGCTATATTACTACTACGCTTTTTAGGATTTTGCCCTACGTGACTTGACTCAGCTGCCTCTCTGAGCGCATTTACAATTTTTTTATAAAAAATATCTATGAATGACTGATGATTCTTATCACTACACATACCATCACAACATGATCGAAATTCTTCAGGAAAGTCAATTTCTTTCAGATAATTATTACATTTTTGAAGATAGAAGTCAGTTTGACTCTTGTCTCTCTCACCCCATATTACTCTATTTACTGATTTATTATCCACGGGTCGAGGTACAGTTGGCCCAATCATCCCCACATTCACTTGTACTACTAACGGGTGGTGGTCCGACCAGTACATGTCATAGTAAACATCAACGCGTTCAACAGACCCCAATGCCGCTTCTGTGACCAGGCAATGATCAAGCCAGCTTGTTGACCCATGAGCCTCACTTACAAAAGTTTACGTACCCGAGTCTATCCCCAATTTGGTAACGTCTGCACAGTGCCATTGTTGTTCTTTACAGAAGCTTTGTAATTCTTTACCAAAAAGTTCATAAGGATCGGCATTAAAGTCGCCAAGTATAAAGACCGAGTCTATATTACAGCTTTCAACTATGGCTGCAATTTCACTCAAACAGTCACAAAAATCTGCTAAATTGTCTACACAATTAGAAGGCATGTAGACACAAAATACAAAAATCACTCGATCACGTAAATTAATTTTCATTGCTGCAATTCTGTCATTTCTACAATTCACTATAGACACCATACTGTAAATAGACTTTCTCCATAATATTGCTATCCCACCGTAGGGACGGCCTCTTAGTATTTTTGTTGAATCATCGAGGACTTCCCATAAAACCCGAAATCTCGATCAATATCACCCAATAAAGGTATTTCACTAGGTAATAGCCATGTTTCCTGCAGGGCTATAATGTCAGCAGAATCACAAAGCTTCCGGACACATGCTATGGACCTATTCACATTTTTACAATTAAAACTAACGAATCTAGAGATCAAGTCACGGTTGGTATTATTATTATTAATATTATTGTCATTTACATCCATCAAGATTTATATATATATTATTTCACTGAAAACTGCCTTGTTATGGGAGTCTGCTGTTTTCCTCGTGTATTATTGAATCTTACAAATTTACGGAAGGAAACGCCACAGGGCCATAGGTTCTCATCCATAAATATAGGCAATTTATCTCTTGGAATCAAAAAAGTATAGGCTACATATTGCTTATCTAATTTCATATTCACTTTTATGGTCTATATAACTTTCAATATCCAACACCGATGAAGCCTTGTCTATATTGTAAATATAAAAAGGAATATTTACCTCGGCTGCTCTAAAATTGCACTCCGGGACTACGTCCGCTTTCCCTTTTTTACCTACAAAACGATTACGCAATCTTTTACGTTCCACTAAAATCCAGTCTTCAGAAGGTTTTTCTTCTTTCCATTTCCCATTTCGAACGACATTAGCCACAGAGCATAATCCTTGTTGATACTCGCAGTTACTCTCCCGTACTACTTTCTCGGTGATAATAGTAGGATAATAATGGGCACTCTACGCCAGCCACAGCTTGTGTCAGCAAACTTTCGTTTGCTTCCACGCACTGTTGCTGGCGTATCCTGCCTATTATTATAATTGGTATAAAATGGTGTACAAGTTGACTGAATAAATTTAAAGTACAGCAAATCGCGCGTTAAAAACAGTCTAGGGGCAAAGAACTCATTTGCATTAGTTAAAAACTTATTGACACGTCTGTCTTTTGATCATTTCGTTAGATACCATCCACTAGAACGGTCGAGTAAAACTGGAATGAGATTTGTGAAACAAAAACAATCACTTAAATTAGAATGTATTTGTCCTCAAGCTTTAAATGAAGATAAGCGTCATGGGAATTTATTGCCTAATACCATACGTAGCATTGTTTGCGGTCCATCAAACTGTGGAAAGACGAACTTAGTAATTAGTCTGTTGCTACACCAAGATGGGCCACGTTTTCGGAACTTATATGTGTATTCTAAATCTTTGTATCAACCTAAATATGTGTTTTTAGAAAAAGTTTTGGAGCAAGTTCCAGATGTATCTTACAACAAGTATAACCATAATAGCGAAATTTTAAGTCCACACGAAGCTTCTCCCGATTCAATAATAATATTCGACGATGTAGCATGTGAAAATCAAAACAATATACGCGATTATTTTGCTATGGGTCGTCATAAGAACATTGATTGTTTTGACATTAATCAAACATATACTAAAATACCTAAACAACTAGTAAGAGATAATGCAAACCTAATCATATTGTTTAAACAAGACGATATTAATCTAAGACACGTTTACGATGAACATGTCGGGTTTGACATGATGTGGACTCAGTTCCGAGAGATGTGCTCAACTGTGTGGAGTCAACCTTTTAGTTATCTCGTCATTAATAAGGATTGTCATCGAAACAAAGGATGTTACCGACTGAAGTTTGATACGTTCATCATAGTAGATTAAAGTTTATTATATAAATGCTACCAATGCTCCTTCGAATCAGTTGAATTTTAGAATTCTAACAGAGTGGAATTTACAATGGAGCGGAATCTCAAGGAGGAAATTCTAAAATCGGCTTCGGCTGTGAAAAGAAAAATCAAAATGATAAAAGATTTAAGAAATAAAAATGATACAGCGCTAGAAACTATATTTAAACCTATCGTTAACCCACTCAAACTTTTATCTAGTAAAACTGATGGGAAACGTTGCATTGAAGAGAAAATAGAGCAAACTCAATTACCAAAAAAAATTAAACACGTGGAAAGCGAGCCGTCAAATACTTCCGCCGAGGATTTTAATTACTTCAAAAATGTTGTTGATAATGAAACAGATCTTGAAGAAAATCCGGATAATGATGAAGAAGACATTTTAGATAATGATGATGATAATGATTGTGTGCCATCTAACAAAACTCTCACCACAACACCTGAGGATACTGATGTTCATGATAATTCATTTAAATCTTTTCAGTCATCACCGAGTGCCAATGATTCATTATCGTGGTCGATGTGTTCTGAGGTAATGAATAAAAATATACCTTTTGGTGTAAGAAATGTAAAAGGAAAACTTTTTCTCGGCAATACCCGTGTCTATGACAATGATCGAATAGTAAAAATTGGAAACCGTAGCTTAAAAAATACTCCAGGCATCACAGAATTGTTGTATAAAAAGACACCAAACTTAGACGTTATAACAGAGGAAGACTTACAAAATTATAAGTTAGTACTAATGGATACTAATGCACACAAACGTAGTTGCGATCCATCCAAACCATTAAACAGTAACAAAGGATTTAAATATATGCATGTAATCAAACCGTTGTTTAAGTTCTCTAGAAGTCATACAAGCAGTGTTGAAAGTGTCCCACGAGGTGAAGGAATTGATATTTTAAAAGAATTTAAGAAGGATACCGATTTGGTTTATTGGGATGACACAAACGAGTTAGTGGAAAGATTAAAATTACTACTTGGATCATGGGCAGAATGAAATTTATGCAATAATTGAAGAACTGCATGAAGCTGGCATCATAAAAGATATTAAATATATAAAGCTGCCATCAGGAGGTATGGGCAGTCTCATTAAACTACAGAAACCGATAGGACGGCAATGAATTTAGACAAATTTGGTCATCATGTTCATAAGCGTTTACGACTATCTGAAGCCACCGATATTCTTACCGACGCATTAGTAAGGTCGGATGTAGGTGAATTTGATTTGAAATCATCAAGATTAAGAGGATTGCAATTACCGGAAAACGACGATGAGGCTGTGAATAAAGAATACGTAGACAATTGTGTCAAGGATCTGCAAAATGAAATGAAAAGAATTCAAAGCCATATGAAGAATTACCTCAATAATTTAGAAAAACTAACTACCAACAACTTTAGTACATTGTATTACACAAAAAAAGAAATCGATCTTATGTTAAAATCTAAACCTGCTAAGAATGAGTAAACAAGAAATAGTGAACGAGCTTCACAATATCGCTATCATTAAAGGGATTGATGACTTATGGCAAGCAGATCTTATAGATTTTCAAAAATATTCAGCGTTTAATAAGGGTCACAAGTATGTTCTAGTAGTAATAGATGCTTTGTCAAAATACGTATGGGTTAGACCGTTAAAGTCAAAATCTAAAACATGTGTTACTGATGCGATGCAAAGTATATTATCCCAATCAAAAAGAAAGCCTGTTAATTTACAAACAGATTCAGGTACTGAATTTTATAATGATTCATTTAAACAGTTACTAAAAAGTAACAACATAAACCACTATTCTACATATTCGGTTAAAAAAGCCTCCATGGTAGAAAGAGTTATTAGAACTATAAAATCGCACCTTTACAAAACATTCAGTACATGCGGACGATATCAATGGTTTCAAAATAATTTGAATTCCGTTGTGCAGCACTATAATAATACGTTGCACCGCATCACAAAGTTCAAACCAATCAATGTTAATCATTCAAATGAGGTTTTAGTTAAGTATAACATTTTTAAAAGCCGCAAGCCAAAGAAAGTACATCAAAAATCAGCTTTTAAGGTTGGTGATTTTGTTCGTATAAGCAAATACAAAGGCGATTTCTATAAAGGTTATACCCCTAATTGGTCAACAGAAATATTTCGTATCGTGAAAATCAATGAAACCTGTCCCCAAACATATCAAATAGAAGACAAACACAGCCAAAATATTCTAGGCTCTTTTTATGGACACGAGTTACAAAAATCTAAATTTCCTGACCTTTATTTAATTGAAAATGTTATAAAGTGAAAAGGAAACAAATTATTTGTGAAATGGTTAGGATTAAGAGATAAAGAAAACAGTTGGATAAAAAAAAGTGAATTGGTTATGTAGATTGGTATGGTAGTATAAATATCATACTATCACTCTTTCATCGCACTTTACACTTATCGATGAAGGAAGGCAGTGGTATAATTAATAGCTTGATAGATCATTTACCGTTCGAGTTACATTTACCTGGATACCAATTTTGTGGTCCTGGAACAAAACTTCAAAAACGGATTCTTAAAGGCGATCGAGGGGTAAACGAATTGGATAAAGCCTGCATGCATCACGATATCGCATACATCAATAAAGATTCCTCAGTCCGACGTAAAGCTGACTTGGAACTTTTGAATATGGCTAAAAGGAGATTAAAATCGAAAGATGCTGGTAAAGGAGAAAAAATTGCGGCGTGGATAGTAAAAAATGCCATGAAGGCAAAAATCAGAGCAGGCAGTGGAATAAAATTGTTTAAGAAAGGTATTAAAAAAATTCAGTCCCTATTGAAAAAAAACAAATCTAAAGGCCAAAACGCTGCAATAAAATATGCTTATGCAGCAGCAAAGAAACTATTTAGTAACAAGAAAGGAATACGTTTGCCACGTGTTATTCCTCTCCCCAAAAGTGGTGGTCTTTTACCACTTATTCCTATTTTTGCGGGATTGTCTGCATTAGGTTCGCTGGCTGGAGGTGCAGCAGGTATAGCCAAGGCTGTAAATGATTCTGAAGCTGCACAGAAAAGTCTTCAAGAATCTGAAAGACACAACAGAATGATGGAAGCGGTGGCACTTGGAAAAGGGTTATATGTTAAACCTCATAAAAAGGGAGCCGGTTTATATCTGTCTCCATCAAAAAACTGATTAAGAGGCTACCCCGACATGCACTCACTAACCTAGATATATTAGAGCATGCTAGTGATATTCCTTCTTTTCGCGGCGTTTACATAAGAGATACATTACCTTTGAAACCTAGAAAGATAGAGTGTGGAATATTGAATTTGGATAGCAACATAAATCCTGGTACACATTGGGTAGCCTTTGTAAAGCAACATAATTACGTATAATATTATGATAGTTTTGGTAATTTAAAACCACCATTAGAATTTATCAAATATATGCATGCTTTTCCTATTAAGTACAATTATGTTCGGCATCAAGCTTACGGTACCACTAACTGTGGTCATTTGTGTCTTAGTTTTTTTAAAAAATATTGGAAAAAGCATTTATATAATAAAGAAAATAAATAAATGTGTCAGTATAAAAATGTCTTTCACTGTGTCTATAACTGGGATGGGAGCCTCGTTGACAACAAACCATTCCCCAACATTGGATCTACGAGGAGAATATGAATGCGGTCTTTTATATTTCTCAACTTTTAACTCTATTAAAAGTAAAAGTCATAAAAGTCATTTATTTATGCAAATAGGCCCTCTGGGGGCACTTTTACACGTCCCAATATAAACCCTACCACAGCTTCGGGACAATTGTGGGCTAGTGCTGAGAAGAAGCTGCGCAACAAACTCAGTCACTATTGTCAATGCCTCTTTTCAAAAGGTTTACAATGTTTGTAGTGATCATGCAAGTCCATACATTATTATCATTTAAATAATCATCTACTTTATAATACCCTTTCGTCATAAGGGTTTCTTTAATAACAGTTTTAAATTTATTAACCGGTAAGTTAATAATGTGTTCTGGTAGTTTATTGAAAAATTTTATACCTTTCCCCATGAAAGAGTTACCAACCTTTCGAAGCCTAAATTGTGGAATAGCAAGCTTATCCTTATTTCTAGTATTATATTTGTGTATGTCACTATTTTTCGTGAATAAATGAAAATTTTTCCGTACATACATTAAATTTTCGTAAATATACTGAGAGGCTAGAGTTAATATTCTAATTTTTTTAAACACCTCTCGTAAGGAATCTTGAGGTTTAAGATTATAAATAGCTCGCACTATTCCCAATATCGATGAACGAAACAACAAGTTTTATTATGGTGAAAGTGAAGTTATTGAAATTCCTGAAGGATCTTATGAGCTGCAGGATATTTGTGATTATCTAAAAAGAAATATAAAGGACGCTGTACTAAAACTAACTTGTAATAATAATACATTAAAAACCAATATTTTTTGTTCTAAAGATGTTCATTTTAATAAAAGGGCATCACTGGGTAAAATTCTTGGTTTTGGAATGGAAACAATTAAGGCAAATATAAGGTCTGATTCCCAGTATCCTGTTAGCATTCTATCAACAACCATCGTGCGAATCGAATGCGATGTAGTTAGTGGTTCATTTGTAAACGGGAAAGCTAGCCATATAATTTATGAATTCGTGCCAAATGTTCCACCTGGTTATCGAATAATTGAGATACCCAAAAACCTAATTTATTTTCCTGTTAACCAAAGTTCTATAAACGCTATTAACATTAGACTGTTGGACGCTGACAATAAAGAGATAAATTTACGAGGTGAAGAAGTACAGCTATATTTACATTTTAGGGAAAAATGATAAATTTTAATAAAAGCCCATCTCCATCGTGTACTCGAGTTAGTTCTACAAGAGTTCACAAAAACGCACCACTGCAGCTCAAAAAGAAGCTAACTAAGACCAATAAAGAATTCCTTAAACTAATTGGCTTAATAAAATGAATATTTTAAATATATCTCAACAAACGTCATACGACAACAGCATTGAAAGTTTCGAGTACCATTCATACAAGCCATACGTGACCAGTTTCAACAAAAATTATGAAATAAGAATTCCTATCAATCAGCAAGACCTTTACGTACTGCCTTCACTTAGTAGTTTGTATATCGAAGGAAAAGTGAATGTATATAACAGCGCTTCTAAATAAAAAGTGTCCAATGTTCACTTCGTTAACAACCCTGCATTATTTCTGTTTCAAGACATTCGATATGAATTGAATGGAGTTGAAATAGATAAAATTAAAAATGCTGGTGTAACTACGACAATAAAATCTTATTTATCCTTAAATGAAAACGAATCAAAATATGCTCGAGTTTGGGGTTGGTCAACTGAAGGGACAAATAATGTTAATGGTGGAGCATTTTCCGTATCCATTCCATTAAATAAGATATTAGGTTTTGCAGAAGATTATGAAAAAATTATCATTAACTGTAAACACGAATTAGTGCTACTTAGAAGCAATACAAATCTTAATGCAATCAAGTTAAAGGAGGGAGAAGTTGTAGACGATATTACAATAAGTAAAATTATTTGGAGAGTGCCACACATCAAGGTGTCTGATCGTGAAAGGTTAAATTTACTGAAGCATTTAGAGAAAGATCGTGCTATTCCATTAGCATTTCGTAATTGGGATCTGTATGAATACCCTTTACTACCTAAAACACGCAAGCATACTTGGTCTATTAAAACTTCGTCGCAAATAGAGAAACCACGATTCGTCGTAATTGCATTACAAACCAACCGCAAACACAACAGCCTATCGTCAATGGCTGAGTTTGATCATTGTCATGTACGGGATGTAAGGGTATTTTTAAATTCAGCGTATTACCCATATGAAGGATTGAATGTTAGTTTTTCAGAAGACAAATTTACTTTATTATACGAACAATACACAAGATTTCAACAGTCGTATCACGGACGTCGATCAGAGCCGTTGATGAGCTTGAAAGAATTCAGAGACGTCGCTCCTTTATTTGTTATTGACTGTTCGAGGCAACACGAAACCTTGAAGGGATCGATCGACGTGAGAGTCGAAATTGAAACAGATCAAGAAATACCTGATCAGACAGCAGCTTATTGTTTGATTTAAAACGATTGTGTATTTGAATATAAACCATTGAGCAATATTGTGAAGAAACTATCATGAATATCAATACAATAATCGTAGATCTCCAAGGATTCAAAAATAGTAAACAGGAATTTATAGTAAAAGAGTTTGCTATAGCTACTCAAGAACATACTCACACATTTTTAGTCAAGCCTCCCTATCTATATACATTATTGTCTCCCGATGAGAAGAAACAGGTTCGCTGGATCGAAAAGCACAGAGGCTATAGGTGGAGTGAAGGTTATGTAGACTATAGAGAATTTCTAAGAATTATAAAACCTTATTTAAAAGGTAAAAAAATAATTGTTAAAGGAGATGAAAAGATAAAATGGGTACAAGATCTGTGTAACGAGACTCACATCGTAGACATAAGTAATTTAGGAGCTCCTAACTTAAATTGTCTAAGTCAATTTTATTGTAATGATAATCGATTGTATAACTGTAATATTCACAAGAAAATTTGTGCTTTAGAAAATGTTATATGTACGAGTATTAAGAAATGGTGTATAGATAACAAAGTTATTGTATGATTTCAGTAAGTAATCTAATAATTGTATACGAAAGTGTAGTTATTGTTCTAAATGCTTACAATAGTAAATAAAAGCAAATAAGTATTTAATTTTACTTGTTTTATTTTTATCAAAGTAAACCCAACGGGGTGGTAAAAAGTAAACACCAATTTTACAAAAAAAATATTTATTACAAAAAATATTACACCTTATGTACATTCTTCTTTAAATTTCTTATAAAAATAGGTCTTAATTTAATTAACATATTTTCACTTCAAAAACTAAATATAATCATCACAGATTTTTTACAAATATTGGTTATTAAACGTTCGGTTTGCTCCATGATTGGATTGAAGTTATCAGTAACTATGTACTGTGCACTGTAAAGTATTTTTTCACTGGCACTGTTATCACTTTGTACTGCACTATTATTATCCAAGTCCACGACTTCAATTCTAATTAGGCGAATTCCACGTTTAGTTGCATTGCTGCATACGTACGACAATCCATTCTGTCTGCATTGTTTCGTCTTCGATGAAGCAGCGTCTTCCTGGCTTTCAACAGAACGTTTTGCTCTTTTTTTCTTTGGCTCCCGATGTTGTTTTGCCAGTTCCGGATACATCACATCAAAATCAGCAAGAGGATCTTGAGCACATTGTTCGAATAAATAACTGTCCATTTTTACTAGATAGATTAATGCAATTCAAAAAATAATTTGCTTCCGTGTAGCTTCTTCAATTACTGCGTTTAGAATGATGCCTTTAGGTAAGTTCTTCAATAAAATTCAAATATAGAACGAATAATAGAGTGCTGATTTTGCGCTTTTCGCAAACACGTGCGTTGCGTTGTTTACACAATAAAGTTAGACAAGTTCTGACATGATTGTGAAATTTCTTACTTATCGTAAAGTGCTTGTTCTAAATTCATTGTCAAATCATACTTTATCATTACACTCAACCGAAAATGGATTTCAGATTCGCTAAATAAAACATAAAATTGAGTAATACACATTTATTTAACATATCTACCTAAACACATATGGTTATATACACACAATATCAATAGTCATAATTAATTTCTATTCTAATGTTTAAAGTAAATGCTTAAAATTACACTGCAACAGGTAAAATTATAATATTCGACTCTTTATAAAATATGTGAACTGCCCCAAGCAATGGTTGATATTTTATCAGGCAAAATTAATCTCTTGTCATCATTACTTGAGAGTGCAATTTTATTTACCCCTCTAGTAAATATCTCATGTCGTAGAGATCGAAATAGAATGTTCTTTTTACGTATTACAGTTCCGTTTAAAAGTACTGATTCGTAGTCCGATAAATTAAGTTCACGAATTACATTGGATTTGACTCCTTTTGCTTTTTTAAATACTTTGTCTAAAGTTCTAACGCAATATAGTTTAGATCTCAATCCGACAAATTCTGATATCAATTGTCCTCCCATTTCAGCTTTAAATAGACCTAGCACTTTTTTATTTATAAGAGGAAGATTAAACTGATTGTTTTGATTGAAATTGGTGGTATCGAAGAATTTCAAGAACGTATTTCTCACGTCTTCGTTAAAATCATTACTATGTATTATGTATATGAAACTATCTGTGTCGGTATAGCACAGTTGAACGCGGTGTTCGTAAAAAGGCTTTATGATGTTGTAATGAAAATGATACATGTGTGCTTTCGATAATTCTAGAACTGAAAAACCTATATATATGGGTTTATCTAAAACAATTTGATCTGGTTTCATTTGAATAGCAACCAAATTATCTGTAAATACAGATACGGTGTGAAAATTTGGCTTTGAAATTAATTTGCTTGCACTTAATTTCTTTTTAGTTTTATTATTAGTATCTGCCCAAACATTTACTAGATGTACGTTAACACGGGACTCGTTATTTTCAAGGGTTTTGCCAAACACTGAATTGTTCAGAAGCTTAAAAAAATCTTGTTCAAAGACTGATTCTGCTTTTTGACGCAGACTAGTGTTTAGCTCTATATATTTTTTTAAATAGGCGCTTTGTCGAAATGATATTACGCGATGAACTTTAGTTAGCACTAGTCCATGCTCCAAACATTTTTTCAAGTGAACGTAATGAATGACATAATTGAATTTGTTGTATAAATTTGGTACCAATTTCTTATTTTTACCACCGGGTGGTATACATTTTTCAGGGCAAAATGGTAAATCGTTATGGGCTTGATGCAGGTGTTCAGGATATAGTAAATCGACTTCAAGTATAAAACCGTACTCCGCATCATCCTTGACCTCTAAAATATTTAACTCTTCTATTTCAGAGCTATTTAAAAATCTAAAGTTAGAATATGGCAGAGTTTGACTCATACTGTACCCATATAAATTATTACAGTCTAAGTAAACTATAAATGAATCCACCTCCGAGGAATCATAATCGGGCATGTATTTGTTGTTAGCCTTAGCGTACCGGTGAGAACACATACACAGACCCCCCCTTATACCCTTTTGAATCATTCGAATCATTGACAAATCATCGAGTAGTTCAAGTTGAACTCCTGTTTTTAATAGCATTGCATCGAATGAGAGACTCGGTGCGGTGACATAAAAGGCAGGATCAAGCTGATAATGGATTTTACAAGTTTTGCGGAATTTTTCAAAAATATCAGTTAGTAAAAGTACGTCTATTTTTAGGTACAAATCAGTGTAATCGCCTAAATCTCTGATTTTAAAATTCGACCAAACGGTTCGAGCGTGTTCGTAGTCACTGTCTGTGATGTGGTTATTAGTAAGGGAGTTAAAAAAACATGATTTAGGTGGCAACGTTTTTTTCAAGTAAGTGTTCCATTTTTTCATATAATCATAAGGATATACTCCCTTCCTGGTTAGCAAATCAAATTGTTGTTCACTAGGAAAATGTGAGCGTAAACATTTAAAATCGTCTTTTTTAATTGTTTTCGCTAATTTATCTAAGCTTGTTCTCAAAAATTTGAACGAGTCCGTAAAACGTAGTTGAATAAACTCTCCGTTGGCTGCAGGTAAAAATTTAACAAACGAAATATAGTTTTCTTTTGTTTTAGGTATGACTTTAACTTTTCCCGGCATTTCTCCTAACTCTTTGATAAAAAGATGGCAATCATAACCTGCTAAATTATGAAAAAATATCGGAATGAACTGAGGTGTTTTGTAACGTAAATTACAAATTTGATGAGCCGCGCCGCGGTAATACCCTGATACGTGACAGTGATCGCGGACTTTATCGAACCACAAAAGGTAACCACAAATGTGACATACCGTTGCATCATCAAATTTTTTTGCATCCAGGTCTGTGAAAATCATTGGTTTGTTGAAACTTAATATTTCATGAGTTTTTTTAGCCTGATCTTGTATAAGCGCAACAAACTTTGAAACGCAATCTTTACCGCGATAAGACACAAACTTATTCTGAGATTCGTCAAAGGAACAAACGAAATTGTACGCAAAAGCGACTGGTACATGTCTTTGTAAATCGGTAGTGCTCGCCAAGTTTGGGTCAGGTTCACAGCCTAATACTGGTTGCAACATGGTTTCAAAGTCTGCATAGATAACAAAAGGTATGTTTTGTTTGCGATCAAAGTTTTTGAATTGTAAAACGGAACCTTGACTAGGCAACACTGTTACTACCCCACCGCAGACGTGACTATTTAGTTCATCTTCTGACGGGAAAAATATTAAACAAGTATCGCAAAAAAACAAAGAGCCATGATGTTTGGTAATTTGATTTCTAACGAGACGACATACATTTTTAATTAAACAAAAATGAGATAAGTCTCCTTTTTCTATAAGTAAAAGATGAATACGCTTACCATTTTTATCGCTATTTTCCGATTTGTATAAAGGTCCTGTAACAAACTTATTATCTCTTAATCCATAAACATTTATACATATGTTAGGATTATTTTTCTCAAAAACACTTATATCAGAAAAAGACACAGGAAATTTCATACCATCAATGTTAAGTTTATGTTTGTAATGAGGATAAGAAGAGACACGCGTAGGATGATTTTGTGTAGGATAGAGTGCAGCCATAACAGACCACAAAAAACATTTTTTGTCCTTGTTTTGGATGTTCAAACATGCCTTTTTATTTTTTATGAATTTAGGCAAGTCAATAAAAGTAGATCCACTGAGTGGTTCATATTTATTTCAAAATGAGAATTTTGATAAAACGACCATCCACTATCTCTGTCTTGAAACTCTTCCATACTACTTTTTATAAAACTTTCAATCTTTGAAAAAAAATGTTCAAACTTGTAATTTAGATGAAGCGGAAAGTTTTTTGTAGCAAATGATTTGATTTCCTGCCTATCATCTTTTATCAACATGAACTTTGAATACAGTTCAAAGTTAACCTTAATACTTGTATATTTTTTTAACGACTCATCTAAGAGTAATTTTACTCTCGTTCGGATGTTGTAAAAAAATAAGTCTACAGAATTTAGCTGACTAATTTCCTGAGCTTCTATTCTATAAGTGGCAATGCGACCGCGGAAGGCGGACCTAACTAACTTCACGCCTGGACAGTAAGCTGTGCTGCTACTGTTTTTATGACTATTGCTTCGCAAGTGTCCAGTCCAAAGCCTTCTATCAACTGTTATATTACAATATGAACAAAAAGGCATGCTGATCTACTGATTGAACTATAAAAATAAACTATTTTCTCTAATCTCTTAATAAGTTATCAAACGATGATCGGATATTATAACTATACCTGCCTAATGAAATAATGTAAATCAATATCAGAACAAAATTAATTTATTAAACACGCTTAATACTAAACTTATCACTAAAAAATGTGGGACTACAATCTTCAAACAACAAATTTACATCCTTTACAAATCGCTGCAAGGTTTTCCACTGGCTCGAGTCGTTCTCCACGAAACAGTTGATGCGCAACAGCGCCTTCTTCCAGCGCTCGTCGGGGGAACTGGTCTCGGCGTCGTCGCGGTGGTAGACCTTTAGCTCCACGTAGAAGTCGCCATCGGTGGGCGCGCTGCGGCGCTGGGTGCCGTTCGCGACTCTGTTGAGGATGTAGGACGACAGGCTCGACGACTTCGTCTCCTCAACCTCGTACTCCTCTGCGCCGAGACCGAAGATGTCTGCAGTCTTCGACTTCTTGTTCCTGTAACCGATCGAATGTTAAATTAATAAACGTAAATAGTGAAATACCTGTCTACTTTACTTGTGGGTTAACAACTACGAGAGATTCTAATGACAAGTAAACGATTTAGTGTTCATGATAAAATTATGTTCTTTACCTGTGCTAATACAAAAAATAATTCGGTTATGGCTACTAACTTTGACAAGGCTTGAACTTAAATGATAAAACAATAAATGCAAATTAAATGAATGCGGAATTCGTAACAAAAACAAATAAGTATGTTACCTTGAGTCTTTGCTGCTGGAGGACGACTTGCGTTTTTTTGACGATGACGATGCTGCCTTTTTAGTGGTCTTGGCTTTCGGCCTTTTTGCGATTGATTCGCACTCGGAGTCTGACCTGAAAGTAATTTTATTTAAATTAAGTACAGTGTCTTGATACACGGAAAAAAGGCTCTATGTCTGGAACCACTTTTGTTTTATTTCAAAAAGACTTGTAAAACACAAAGTATTACGACTTTTCATTACAATTTAAATAACTATTGGAGCAAGAAATATAAAAAAGTACCTAAGTACTAACCTACATTTTTGAAGTGGTTAAAACTTATAGTTTCAATCGTAAAACTTGCACACCTTAGCGGAGCGGAGAGCGAAGAGCGGAGGCGACAGCGATTTTGCGGCGTTGACTGCAGACAGCTACTTGCACACACTTGGGTCACAGAGTCGATGAGTGAAAATCGATCGAACAAAATCGTGGTTTTATTGTAAAAATTTGCTTGCACATCAATATACTTCATTTATTCGAAAAAGGCACAAGTCCATTAATAATGCGGATAAGGTAAAGTAGTCCTAGTTACTTACATATTATGCATCTACACTTCCATTAACTAATACGAAATAATATCATTTTGTCCACTTCAAAACTAGTTGTGTCATAGGCATACTATATTCTATTCGATGTAGGTTACATATTTCAATATAAAAAATAATTGTTGGCAACTATAAGGAAAAATCGTTTTCGTTTTAGACACATTAAAATAAACAAATAAATATATCTCAATTGTATTAATTAATCGTTTTACTAATATTAAGATAAGAAAACCTTGTCACTACACTTATGGATGCAAATCTGAAATAAATGATTTAATTTAATTTTCGTAACTGAATCGAAAGTATTAAAAATTACAAAAAACATAGAGAAACGTAATTAATTCAAACCGGGAATCAACCCACTACCGTGTATTTAGTTATAGGTAGTTACACAAAAAATAAAGTGAGTAAAGCCAGTTGTGGTTATTTACTTGCAAAAATATCATTTTTCAGCAGCGGCGGATGTCGGCGAATTTCAATCGCTTTATATTTTGTGGTTTATATTATACAAATTAGCTCATACTAGTTGCGCAGTGCAAGCTATAAAATCGAAAGAATATAGGTATGTTTTATAAAGTCCGTTCATAAGTAAAAATGTCTGTTTAAGTATTTATTCTTTCAGACAGTTGTTTTGGTAAATAATAATTAAGTCAATCATTTTAAAGTTTGTTATTTATATGTTTGTTGATTAATAATATACATTTGAGATGACAATAACTGTTTTTTATAGTTTGTATGAGCATAGGTAATATGTGCTTACTTTAAGGACATATTTTACGGAACATGGTAAGATATGTTTTGTAGCTATAAAAGAGCACAATCTTTATGCTGAATAAATTAAAGTGACGTTAATACAAGAACATGATATTGTGCGCAGCAAAAGTGCACCATGCATACGCAGCAAAATGTTCTATGCATCGAACAGCACAGCTTTTTTTCGAATAGTGCAAGAGCCACAGTGTTTGCACGGAACGTAATACAAACCATAATTAACACAAATGTAAACACAATTTTAAGTTGTACTTTCTTCTATTTATATTATTCGATATTTCTGTGTGTTGATAAAACAAAGATTTGCTTGAGGAGGAAGTTCCGATAAATTATATTACCAAATTTTCTTAAAAATCAGTTTACATTTCAAACATATATTAGATACAATGTTTTGACCAAAAGATCAAAATCAACGTCACACAAGTTTTATGACATAAGGATTAGATACATTTCGATTAAGTCGCATCATATTTAAGCGGTGGTGCAAACCTAGCATAATTATTTGAGGTCTTTAGTTTCTACCAGTCAACCTGTGTAGGAATCATTTTTTCTTAAAATGTAAATATAGTTGCACTTCTTCGCCCCGTAAATTTATCTCTTTATTATCTGCGTCTAACAGCCTTATGTTGATAGCACTTATAGAATTTTGATTTACAGGAAAATAAATCAAATTTTTAGGTATTTCAATTATCCGGTATCCAGGTGGCACGTTAGGTACAAATTCATAAATTACATGGCTTGCTTTTCCATTAACAAATGAACCACTAACTACGTCACATTCAATCCTCACGATGGTTGTTGATAGAATGCTAACAGGATATTTCGATTCAGTACTTATATTTGCTTTTATTGTTTCCATTCCAAATCCTAATATTTTACCCAATGATTCTTTTTTATTAAAATGGATCTCTTTGGAACAAAATATATTTGTTTTCAATGTATTGTTATTGCAGGTCAATTTTAAAACACTGTTTTTAATGGTACTTTTTAAATAATCACATATATCTTGAAGCTCATAAGATCCCTCAGGAATTTGTATAATTTCATTTTCACCATAATAAAACTTATTGTTTCTTTCATCTATATTAGGAATAGAATTGAACGTTGAAAAATACACAAGACCACATTCGTAGTCGCCTCGGAGTTCCAAAGTTGGGGAATAGTTTGTAGACAAAGAGGCTCCGCTCCCAGTTATAGACACAGTGAAAGACATTTTTATAATGACATTTTTATTTCAATCACTTATTATATAAATATTTTTTCCAATAATTTCTTAAAAATTTAAGACAAAGGTGACCACAGTTTACAGTGCCAAAAGATTGATGTCTTGTGTAATTGTAGTTTATAGGCAAGTTATTTACATACTTTATAAATTCTAAAGGCGGTTTTAAATCACCAAAACTATCATAATATTGAAAGTAATTATTTTTCTTTACAAAGGCTACCCAATGTGTGCCAGGATTTGAGATGCTATCCAAATTCAGTATTCCACATTCAATTTTTCTAGGTTTCGAGGGCAATGTATCTCTCATGTAAACGCCACGAAAGTGTGGAATGTCAGTGGAATGCTCTTATATATCAAGGCTAGTGAGTGCACGTCTGGGTAACCGCTTTATTCGTTTTTTGATGGGTTTAAGTATAAACCCGCTCCTTTTTTATGAGGTTTAATGTATAATCCTTTTCCAAGAGCTAACGCTTCCATCGTTCTGTTATGTCTTTCAGATTCTTGAAGACTCTTTTGCGCGGCTTTAGAATCATTCACAGCTTTTGCTATACCAGCAGCCCCTCCAGCAAGTGAACCTAATGCTGACAATCCCGCAAATATAGGAATAAGGGGCAAAAGACCTCCTGATTTTGGAAGTGGAATACAACGGGGCAAACGTATTCCTTTGTTCTTTCTAAATAGTTTTTTTGCAGCTGCATAAGCATATTTTATTGCAGAATGGTGGTCCTTGTATTTATTTTTTTTCAATTGAGACTGAATTGCTTTAACACCTTTCTTGAAACATTTTATACCACTGCCTGCCCTTATTTTGGCTTTCATAGCATTCTTTACAATCCAAGAAGCAATTTTTTCTCATTTACCAGCGTCCTTTGATTTTAACCTCTTCTTAGCCATATCCAAAAGTTTTAAATCAGCTATACGTCGAGCGCTCGAGTCTTTGTTAATGTATGCAATATCGTGGTACATGCAAGCTTCATCCAATTTGTTTACTCCTCGTTGACCTTTATTTATCCGTTTTTCAAGTTTAGTTCCAGGACCACAAAATTGATAGCCAGGTAAATGAACTTCAAACGGTAAATGATCTATCCAGCTATTAATTATACCACTTCCTCCCTTCATTGATAGGCAAAGAGTGAGTTTATAAAGTATTAGTGTTGTTTATATACTTATTTGACTAATTCACTTTTGTGAACCCAACTGTTTTCTTCATTACTTAACCCTAATCACTTTACAAACAGTTTGTTCCCTTTTCTTTTAATAACCTTTTCAATAAGATAAACGTCTGGGAATTTAGTTTTTTGTAGTTCATAGCCGTAAAAAGAACATAGGATATACTGATTGTGTTTGTCTTCCAATTGATACGTCTGCGGATTTGTATGATTTATTTTTGCAATACGAAATATTTCCGTAGACCAATTAGGAGTATAACTTTTATAGAAATCACCTTTGTATTTACTTATACGAACAAAGTCTCCAATTTGAAAAGTAGGTCCTTGTCGTATTTTTAGCTGATGGGGTTTATTAATGTTAGATTTTACTTTACTCTCATTCGATTGATTAACGTCACTCGGCTTAAATTTTGTAATGCGATGCACAGTATTATTGTAGCTTTGCACAACTGAATCTAAATTATTCTGAACCCAGTGATATTTACCACACAGACTAAACGATTTGTAAAGATGTGATTTTAAAGTTCTAATCACACGCTCTACAATGGAAGCTTTCTTAACAGAGTATGTGGAATAATGATTTATATTATATCTTTTCATTAACTGATTAAATAAATCGTTGTAGAATTCTTTACCTAGGTCTGTTTGTAATTTTTTTGGTTTTCTTCTAGATACGGATAATACATTATTCATTGCATTTGTAACACATTGCTTGGATTTTGACTTCAACGGTCTCACCCACACGTATTTTGATAAAGCATCAATTACGACGAGAACATATTTAAATCCTTTATTAAATGAGGAGAATTTTTGAAAATCCATTAGGTCAGCTTGCCATAGATCGTCTAATCCCTTAATGATCGTAGATCGACGAACGAAATTTCTTCTTACAGCTTTATGAAGCTCATTTACTACTTCTTGTTTACTCATTCTTAGCAGGTTTTGGTGCAACTATGTCATCAATTTCTTTTTTTGTGTAGTACAGTTTACTCAAACTGACAGAAGTTAATTTTTCAAGATTATTAAGGTATTTTTTAATGTCAGTTTGAATTTTTTTCATTTCATTTCTTAGGTCTTGAACACAATTATCTACGTATTTTTTATTCACAGCCTCATCATCATTCTCGGGAATTTGTAGTCCTGTTAATCTGGATAATTTTAAATCAAAATCACCTTTGTCGGTTTTTATCAATGTTTCGGAAATAATGTCAGTAAATTCGGTTTGTCGAAGACGTTTATGTACGTGGTGACCAAACTTATCAATATTCATTGTCGTCCAGTCCGCTTCTTTAGCGCAATGATACTGCCTAATCCTCCCGATGGAAGCTTTATATATTTAACTTGTTTGATAAGACCAGCTTCGTGCAGTTCTTCTATTATTGAATATATTTCATTATGTACCCCAGTATTACCAGTAGCCCAAGAAGCTAGTAATAATTTTAGCCGTTCCACTAACTCATTTGGATCATCCCAATAAACGAAATCAGTATCTTTTTTTACTTCTTTTAAAATTTCGATACCTTGCCCTTGAGGGAGACTTTCTACACTGCTTGTATGAGGTCTAGAAAATTTAAACAATGGTTTGATCACGTTCATATATTTAAATCCTTTGTTGCTATTTATTGGATTCTCTGCATTGTAGCCTCGTCTGTGCACATTAGTGTCCGTAAGAATTATTTTATAATTTTGTAAGTCTTCTAAGGTAACAAATTTCAAATTTGGTTTCTTTTTATATAATAATTCTTTCAAGCCTAGAGTTTTTTTCATTATCATCATGAACACGAGTTTTACCGAGCATAAGTTTCCCATTGACAACTCTTACACCATAAGGTATATTCGAATCCTGTATTGCTTCAGATGTCATCGACCATGATAAAGAATCATTGTCAACACTTGGTAATGACTGAAGCGATTTGAATGAGCTATCAGGGTCATCGTGGTCTTCGGCGGGTGATGATGTGAGAGTTTTAGGCGTTTTACTAACATCATCATCATCCGAAATTTCTTCATTATGAACAACCTTGTTGAAGTAATCGAAATCCTCATTCGAATTATTTGACGACTCACTGTCGGTATTTTTTGTTCTTTTTATTAATTGGTTTTGTTCCATTTCTTCATCTGTGTGATGTTTGTTATCAGTTTTATTTGTTAAGAGCTTAAGTGGGCTTACGATAGGTTTAAATATTATTTCGAGAGCCATATCATTTATATTTTTTGAATCTTTTATCATTTCTACTTTTCTTTTTACAGCTGCTGCAGATTTTACAATTTGCTCCTTGAGACTTCGTTCCATCGTATTATAATCCACTCTGTTTGGATTCTTATATGAAACTGATTGATTAAGAACTCGGCAGCTATTTAAAGCGTTCAATCCACTTCTATAAATGTATCAAACTTCATTCTGTAGCAACCTTTATTTCGTTCACAATCTTTATTAATTACAACGTAATTGAAAGGTTTACTCCAAACAGTTGAACACATTTCCCGAAACTGAGACCAGGTCATGTCAGTTCCCACATGCTCATCATAAACGTGTTTCAAGTTGATATCATCTTGCTTAAATAATATAATGAGGTTAGAATTATCTCTTACTAGTTGTTTTGGTATTTTTGTGTATGTTTGAATTATATAGAAACAGTCAATATTTTTATGACGACCCATAGCGAAGTAGTCTCGTATATTGTTTTGATTTTCACAAGCAACATCGTCGAATATAATTATCGAGTTCGGTAATGCTTCGTGTGGACTTAAAATTTCACTGTTATGATTATATTTGTAATAGGACGTATTTGCTACATTTTCCAATACTTTCTCCAAAAATACGTATTTAGGTTGATATAAAGATTTTGAATAAACATATAGGTTACGAAATCGAGGTCCATTCTTATGTAACAACAAACTGATTACTAAGTTGGTTTTTCCACAGTTGGATGGCCCACAAACAATACTGCGAATAGAATTTGGTAGTAAATTTCCGTGACGTTTAACCTCTGTTTTTGGAGCGGGACAGATACATTCCAATTTAAGAGATTCTTTTTGTTTAAGAAATTTCATTATTTATACGCGACCGTTTAGATCCATGGGTTTCAACAAAATAATTTAACATATTAATGACAAACCCTTTTTACTCATGAATTGGCGGGGCTAGATCAAGACGATGTTTTTCAAAGGCGCGGCAGGCCGCGCCGTTAGCGAGCTTGCGAGCGGTTGAAATACAGCGTTCTTGAGCTAGACTTCCCAATTCATTTACTACTTACCCGAAACAATAAAGAAAAAAAAGATTTCTAAATTCTGAGCTGCGACGCCCTGAAACGGAGGTCCATAAGTAATTTGAGATATTTTTTAAAAGGATACATTGACAATTATGTTACAAAAAATCAGAATCTGTAGCTAGTTATTAATAGGCATAAATGATGCATGCTCATGCTGAAATTTTATTTAAGAGTTAATTTTGCGTTGGTTAAACGAAGCCTTATGCTGCTTCCTGACCTGCAGCGCGTGCAGTATGCACTATGATTTGGAGTGCGCGGGAGTATCCGAACAGCGCTTCTTCAATACTTTGACCGGTGAGCACTGGGCTGCGTGGAGGTGCGTGACGTGTACCAGCAAGCAGCCAAAAAAGGACAACACAAATACGGTGCGGGCTGCGGAGGGCGGAGTGACCATGAGGCGAGGTGCATCCAGGCCGGTATAAATGGACGCGTCTTCCCTCGACGACACGGCGCTTAACATGTCTGTTGAGCTGACAGACTTTCAGTTGTTCGTCTTGGAGTTCCGCCTGTTTCGAGAGGAGATGCGGGCCGAGATGAAATCGACCCAGACCAGGCTCGACGCTCTCAATGATGGCATGCTGGAGCTCTCCGGCCGTGTGATACGCTGCGAGGGGCGCTTAGGCGACGACGAGGAGCGCGTGCGGGCGCTCGAGATAGCCGCCAGCACTGCCAGCGTCGCCGTCGGGGCGCGCATCGACGCCGTAGAGTACCGACTGGATTCCGCAGATCAACGGCGAGCAGCGACCGAGCCGGGGGCCGAGGCGGGCGCCGTCGCGGGGCTGGAGCGGACCGTCGCGGAGCTCAAGCTCGAGCTTAACGACCGGGACCAGGAGGCGATGCTGGCGGACCTCGAGATCGGCCAGCTCCCGGAGCACAAGGGAGAGAGCGTCATGCACGCCGTGCTGGTGCTGGCCGGGCGCCTGGGCGTGTCGCTGGAGGAGCGCGACGTGGTGTTGCGCGCCGCGCGCGTGCGTCGGGGACTGGTGGCCGAGGGTGGCGGCCGGGTGTTCGTCAACGAGCGCCTGACGCGCTCCAACCGCCAGCTTTTTCACCGGGTGCGCGAGGAGTGCCGCCGGTTGCAGTGGCGTTATTCTTGGACCAGACGGGGACACATCTATGCTCGCAGGTCTGACGGAGCGCCGGTATGTCATTTTCGAGGGATGGGTGACATCGAAAGAGTGTTCTCTCCCTCTTCTACTGCCTGCCAACCCGGATCCTAAAACAAATAGTAATTTTAATAATGCTGTATTGTATTTTTAAAGTGTTTTTCATATTCACTTATGCACAATGTTTAATGACTTACCAGTGCTCTTGTTCAACAGTTTAACTGTATTATTATTGATTCTTTCACTGTCATGCTGTTCAATTGCCAATGTTGTAATTCTGTGTCACTGCATCTGTATGATCCGTTCTGACCCCACCAAGCTGAAAAAAGGTATATTTTTTCATAATAGTTTCCAATTCTATATTATTAACAATTATTATTTCTATTTAATGTTACTAATTATTTATATTTTATTATACACAATATATATTCTTATATTTGACATAATTAAACATATCAATACAATTTACTCACACACTTGTTTAACTGCACACGTTGACATTAATATTTACAAGAAAACAATTTTTACAACAAAGAAAACTACAATCATACCATCTGCACACTGGGTTTTAATAAACTTAACTCTGTCCCAGGCCCTGGGCTGAAAAATTTGATAGTTGGCTTATTTAATGCCGGGTTTTTAGGCACTAAACACGAGGAGTTTATAGTGGCGGTGGGGGAGGAGAATCAGGACATCATGGCCATAAACGAAACATGGATGGAAAGTGAGGATGACTGCAGGGCACCCAGATTGCCAGGCTACCAGCTGAGGCATGTGCCAAGGCCGAACTGCATTTCAAAAGATTGTGGTGGAGGGGTTGGGTTTTATATTCGTTGAGGTCTTAATGCTAGGCTGCGCCAGCATCCTAATCCTGAGTCTGCCATACAGCAGATGTGGCTATCAGTGCGCCTGATGAATCATGAAATCATTGTTGGAACGGCTTACAGACCCCCGTGGCAAAGCGTGGACCTATTTCTTGATGGTGTTACTGAATCTGTAGCCGCCTTCTCGGGAGTAGACGGCATAGTGCTGGTGGGAGATTTTAACATGGACCAGCTGGACGTAGGCAGTAATAAGCACAGGCTTTGAAATCAATTTACACAATGCCTAAACCTAAAGCTGATTACAGAGCCTACACACTTTACTAACCACAGCAGCACCTTAATAGATGTGGTCTGTACTGATATACCAGCAGTGCAAGTGAAGGTAAGATATTCACCTGATTTAGGAGCACATGCGATGCTTTTGGCAGAGCTGAAACTAAAAAAGGAAAAGGCCAGCCCCTGCTGGGTATCATATAGGCCACTGAAGAGCATACTGCCCGAGAGACTGGTTGCAGACCTTGATGTTATCCAGTAGGAGGGTCTCAATAGCATTGAGGATGTGAACTGCCTAACAAAAGCTTTTACTCTCTGTGTTCGTGGCCTCATGGACCTGCATGCACCACTGAAGACAAAAAAAATCAAGCATCAACCTCACCCATGGATAACAGATACTATTAAAGAAATGATGAGGCTCAGGGATAAATATCATAAACAATATAGACTGCAGGGGACTCTATTGCTCAGAGATAGCTACAGGGAGATGAAGCAAGTTGTGATAAGAGCAATCGAACATGAAAAGTCCTGCTTTTTTACCTATAACATCAATAATAATCTCAGTGATACAAAAAAGTTATGGAAAAACCTTAAGGACTCGGTGCTTCCAAACAAAAAATCCAACACTAAACTACCGATAATATTCAATGATCCTGATACAATCAATTCATTCTTCCTTAATGTTCCCAGTGCTGGTGAGGTCACCATCTCACAGCTGACTTATTTTGAGTACCATAGAATTGATGGCTCTGCTACCTTCTCTTTGCAAACGGTGGGGCAGGAAACAGTTATGAAAACAATCAAAGGACTGAAATCAAATGCTCTGGGGAGTGACGGAGTATCGTTGGATATGTTGCTGCTGACCCTCCCACACTCACTGGCTACAATCACAGCCATAGTCAATCGCTCTATAATGGAGAGTCAATTCCCCGATGAATGGAAAGTGGCCATTGTCAAGCCTCCGCCTAAGTCCGGCCACCCAACATCCCTGCAGGAGCTTCGGCCAATAAGTCTTCTGCCATGTGTATCTAAAGTGTTGGAGAGAATAGTATGCGACCAGCTGACCAGCTACCTAGAAAAAAATAATTTGCTTCCATCTCTGCAGTCAGGCTTTCGCAAGGGATTTGGGACGGCCACGGCCCTGGCGGATGTTGTGGACGGCCTTCTGTCAGCCCAAGACCAGGGACTGGTCTCAATCCTGCTACTACTTGATTTTTCACGGGCGTTTGACTCCATAAGCATTCCCCTGCTCCTATCTAAGCTGAGGTACTTTGGCTTGGACACTAGCACGGTAAAATGGTTCCACAGTTACTTGACTGATAGACGTCAATATGTGGAGCTGAAAGGACCTGATGGCACTAGTAGTTAGATATTGAGGTATCTGGATCAGGATCAGGATCCTGATCCAGATACCTCAATATCTAACTTTTAACTATTCATTTCTTACAGTAAATAAAAATAAATTGTGTATTTCAGTCTTAATGCAGGTTTAATTGATAAAAATTTAAATGATTTTTTGCACTAGTGTAACTTTGTAGTTTTCCTACCAATCATGTGTATACCTATAATTAAAGAATAATACCTTAATTATTTGTTACTAATGTTGTCTATGTATGCTGTTGGTGTACCTACTATATTTTATGAAATAAAAAATAGAGGTGGTCAGTTTCAAATAAAATACACAAAAAAGATCATTATATTTATTAGAAAAGTATATTATTTTTTTCATTTTGTAATATATTTTTTAACCAAATAACTTTTTCTGAACCTTTAGTAAAAATACATTTGTTGTTTAAAAAATCACTTATGTAAACCTTATAATTAAAAAATGGGACATATCCTTCATTCCAAGTTATTCCTCTGTTTCTTTCAATCCAACTTACTTGGAACCGCTCGGATTTAGTTAAATTATAAAACGGGTATGGTGGTTTTATCAAGATTACAAAGATACGCTCTGCATTTTGAATTGCTATTTCTTTTGGTATAAACTCATTATTTTCATTTTTAAAACCTTGAACGTCGACGATAACATTCATGATAATTTTCGCACTATATTACTTAACGGTCTGTACTCAAACAGACGATCGTTTATGATCAAACAGTAGGCTGTTGTGGTATATCTTCTGAACTTTCAATTTCTACCCGAACGTCAACTGGTCCGGTTTTTAGTGAATCATTTTGTCGTGAACAGTCTATAATAAACAGTGGTGCTTTTTTTTTGAATGTGGATATATCAAGCAGTGGGTCGATAGGAAGGTTGTAATATGACTGTCGAAAATATGAATACATTTCATATAATATACTGTATTTATCTTCGTCAAATTTCAGGTTTAGTGAGTCATACGGAAAATATTGAGAATTTAGAAACAATTTAACGTTTGTCACTTTACAATGGTCAAATACAGAAGAGCTGTTAGTAGCAATATTATTTCTATTTGTCTGTAAGCCTATTATAACATATCTCGGTTTCTCTAACTGAGAAGCTGTTTTAATAGACCAAGAATGTTTTGTTGTTTTAGGTAATACTGGATACTCATATAAATCCCAGTTTCGAAACACTAATTGCAGTGGTCGATCTTTTTCTAATAATTTGAGTAACAATAATCTATCACGATCAGCAACTCGTACATGCGGAACACGCCATTGTATTTTTTTTACTTCTAAATCAAAATAATCACTTGTTTCCATTGTCAGGCAATTCATATTAGATCTGCTTCTTTGTAATATAAGTTCATGTCTACAATTTACAATTATTTTATTATAATCTTCGGCAAAGCCTAGTATTTTATTTAACGGAATAATGACACTGAAACTCTCACTTTTTTGTCTACGACCGTTTACATTCCACCCCCACATTGCACTAGCTTTACTTTCCCCTTCATTTAAAGAAATATATGATTTTATTGTAGTGGTTATGCCAGCATTTTTAATGCGATCAATTTCAACCCCATTTAATTCATATCTAATGTCTTGGAATAAAAATGAAAACGGGTTGTTAACAAATTGAACCTCTTTTTTAGTTATTTTTCCAGCAGCATCTTTTGAAAATACACTTACACATCCTTCAATGTAAATAGAGCTTGCTGATGGTAGCAGGTACACATCCTGTTGATGAATTGGTATTCTGATTTCATCGTTTTCTTTAAAGCTATTATTGTATGGATTGTATGTATGTATTTCATAACTTTCGATAGAATTATCATGTTGAGGTAAATCTGTGATTTGTAGCATTTTGTATTTTAAATCCAAGAGAACGAAGAAATTCTTTGTTACGTTTAGTAATCTTTTTTAAATTCTTACTATTGTTCAACCGTCTTCTCACTTTCGTTATTGCGAGTGAAGTATTCAGTTTTTTCCTTACATCCGGGTTTTTATTAAAAATAATCATATTTTTTTTTAAAACTTAAATACTTGTCCTTGAAAAGAAGTATTATGTATGTGTATATGTACAATGAGTGCTATGATTTAAATGTTTTAAATTAAAAATACAATTCTTTATAAATACAAGATTTGTTTTCGTAACCAAAATGACTTAAGAAATTTTAAGCACAAATGTCCGCAGTTGTATGCATTGCTTTTTTGCACATTGTCATTATTAAAGTATATATTTGACCCCACATAATTGACGAATTCTTTCGGTGGTTTCAAATTACCGTAACTGTCAAAGTACTCAACATAATTATTAATTTTTCCATAGGCTACCCAGTGAGTCCCAGAGTTTTTAGATGAATCTAAGTTAATAATGGCGCATTCTATTGATAATGGCTGTTTTGGCAATTCATCTCTCATGAAAACACCTCGAAAAAAGGGTATATTTTTCGAGTATATCATTATATCAATATTTGTCAAGGGTCTTTTGGGTAGCCGACTATTTAGTTTTTTTTCTTTGTTACATATATTCCTAATCCATCTTTATATGGTTTGAGATGTAATCCTTTCCCAATACAGAATGATTCCATTTTTTCGTTATGTCGTTCTAGCTCTGCTAATCGCTTTTTTGCCGTTTTATATTCATTAATAGTTTTTGTGATTCCAGCAACCCCACCAGCTAAACTGCCAGCAGCAGATAAGCCTGCAAATATGGGTATTAATGGAAGAAATCCACCAGTTTTAGGTACTGGTATAACTCTTGGCACTTGTACTGGTAGATTCGAAGATAATTCTTTTGCAGCTGCCATTGCTAGCTCCACAACCGCTTTCTTACATTTTGGTTTCAGATTTTTGAGATGTCTTTTTGTATGTGTGACAATATTTTTAAAAGTTTTCCTAAAGCCAGCTCCTGACTTATATTTTTTTGGAGAAACGGAATTGCTTTCAGGAATAGTATTTTTCTTTTGTTTTTTCGTCATTTTTAAATAAACCATGTTTTTAATAAACTTAAAAAAAACGAACAATACAGTTGTTTACTTGTTTAACAACCTTATGTAACTGATTTAAAAAAACTTAAGATATCTCTTTATATGTGATATAATTTCATTTTACTTAGAACGGAATCCGACAAAGGAGGTAATGTATAGAATGTATCTACAGTACATTACTTTTGTGTATCCAACTGTTTTCAGTGTTTGATAACCCTAACCATTTGACATAAACTTTGTCTCCTTTTCTTTTTATTACTTTTTCGACGAGATAAATATCTGGATGCTTAGTTTTTTGCAGTTCCTGACTGTAAAATGCACCTAATATAGGACGTTTTCTAGCATCTTCTAATAAATACGTACAAGGGCTTGTATTTTGTACTTTAATGATCTTAAACAGCTCTGTAGACCAATTGGGTGTGAAACTTTTTTCAAAACATCCTTTATATTTACTGATTCTCACATAATCGCCTACATGTAATTTTGCATTCTTTAATTGTTTCTTAGATTTACATGTTTCTATATATCTTTGTAGAACAATTTCTTTATTATCTTGGTTTATTGATGATGGTGTTTGTTTCACTGTATTGTGAAAAGTATTATTATATTCAAACACATTTTTATCAAGTGTTCCATCGATCCATTTATAATTCAAATGAAATTCTTTGTAAAGTTTATTTTTTAATGTTCTTATAAACCTTTCTACAATTGATGCCTTTTTTGTAGAATATGTAGAGTAATGATTAATTTTAAATGTTTTCATGATTTCATTAAATGTGTTATTATAAAATTCTTTTCCTAAATCTGTCTGTAAATTTATCGGCACCCTTCCTTTATGTAAAATAGTTTTGAAAGCTTTTGACACAAGTTCTTTATTTTTTTGTTTAAGTGGCATAGCCCAGGCATATTTGGAAAAACAATCTATAACCACTAATATGTATTTAAATCCACAATTCGCTTTTGAAATTTTTTACATATCTTTTAAATCAGCCTGCCAAAGGTCATCAATATCTTTCAAGACTACAATTCTGCGAGGAAAATTTTTTCTTGCATTTTTGTGAATTTCATTTATTACGTCCTGTTTGCTCATAGTGTTTCTTTAACTTCCCAGCAATTTCATTTAAAAAAAATGATCGTTCAAGTATTTTTATTCGGTCACTTATTTTGGTTAAGTATTTATCAATATTGCTTATCTATTCAGCGATAAATTTATCACTTAATTTATGACAATTATTGTAAGGACAACTTTGACATTCAGTGTTTTTTGATGTTAATTCACTGCTGTCAGTATTTTTTACACGGACAAAATTTTTGTCTTTACAAACATCCATGTTCATGAATTGTTTGCTACTAAAACATTGCATGAAAAACTTATTCTTTTATAATACCAGCTTCTTTTAATTCTTCAATAATCGATATAATTTCATTGTCATGATTAGTGTTTCCAGCACTTTGTGATGCAATTAATAATTTTAATCGGTCAATTAATTCATTTGGGTCATCCCAATAAACATAATCAGTGTTATGTTTATATTTTTTGAACTTCGGAATATAACCCCCAATTTTAGGTTCAGAACATTTTTGTTTATCATTTGTTTGACTAAATAGAGGTTTAATAATACGACAGTATTTCACCCCCTTATCACCTTTCATTTGCCCATTAGGATTAAAATCCCTTTTGTGTGCATTTGTAATGCTTAGTATATCTTTATAAACCATTTTATCGTTTTCAGAAACTAAATCTAAGTTAGGTTTTTTTCGGATCAAGAGCTCTTGTAAGCCAGGGGTTAATTCAAAACGATTATCACTGATGCTTAAAATTTTATCTTTATCTGTGTTTGATGAATTTTTTGATACAGATATTTTGACCTCTGCGTTTCCGATCATAAGTTTCATGTTTTCACTGCGAATCCCAAATGGTATGTTTATATTATCATAAATATCCATAATACCCTCCTTATCAAGTGACATTAACGTGTCGTTTTTATTTTGTATGGAACTTTCATCATCTTCACTGTAATATTCTGAATCAGACATGATCGTTTTTCTTAAAGTCTCGTCATTATGTACATTATTTACTGATTTATATTTATGCAATGAGAGGTCATCTTGTTTATTCACTTTAATAAGAGTTTCCAAGGGATCAGTTATGGGTTTGAATACTTTTTTATACTTAAGACTGGAAGCATCTTCTTCATTGCGGATTGATTTTAATTTGTTTTTAATATTATGTACTGATTTTACCAACTGTTCTTTTATATCGGTATCCATTTGAGATGTAAATCAGAAGTGCAACTGGTAATTGCAGAAACATGAATGGAAATGACAAATTTTAAGTAGAATGTGGTTTTTATTGAGAATTTAAAAAAAAATGAATGTATCAAAACCTTTTCGGTATCGTCCTTTGTCGAGCGCACAATCTTTATTGATAACTAAAAAACTGAAGTGGTCTTGCCATATAGAAGAACACGTTTTTTTAAATTTTAACCATTCTATATCAGTAATAACAATAAAAGTAAAAATTAACGTGCTCATTGTATATATGTTTTAAATTAATATCGTCTTGTTTAAAAATTACCAAGAGATTAACGTTATCACACACTAGTTGTTTAGGTATTTTTGAATAAGTTTGAGATAGATAAAAGCAATCTATTTCTTTATGCCTTCCCATGGCAAAGTAATTGCGTATATTTACTTGATTTTCACATGCAACGTCGTCAAATATTATTACTGAGTTTTTTAAAGCGTTATTAGGATGAATCACCTCCTTATTGTCATTAAAAATAAAGAATTGAGCTTCCGGAATTTTCTTCATTACTTCATTCAAAAAACAGTACTTTGGTTGGTACACTGTCTTAGAGTACAAATAAACATGCTTGAATTTGAGACCATTTTCATGAAACAAAAGATTCAACATAACATTAGTTTTACCACAATTTGAGGGACCACATATAATACATCGGATTGAATTAGGTAAGAGAATACTATGTTTAATATCGTAAAATTTCTTGGTGACTTTTAAATTGTGAACTTCTAGATCTAGCGATTGTTTGACAAATTTCATTGTGTGGTTAGTTCAAAGTCTGACGATTGTCTGTATTTTGACTAGGTCAACGTGTGAATATAAATAAAAATAAAACCAATTTTTACATATCATCTTTGTTAAGTTATAGTTATAAGACATATTATTTAAATTTATTAAAATACACACCTTGAAAACATATTAATTATCAACATTTATTCTTATAATAATTATAATCAAAATTATCATATTTTTCTTACAAAACTATACAATTTATCAAAATATACCATAATTTAAAATATGGTGCTACAGTGCCCCCAAGGCACTGTTTCAATTTGGTTAGGTAGTACTTGGACTTTATCATCATTTCGATTTATCACTACTTTATCTAATACTTGAGAGAACAAAACATGTTTTATTGATTTGATCACATTCATTTTACATTTGAAACTTCTATCAGTTAAAAGCGCTTTTTTGTAAATACTCTGATGAAGTTGATTTTTTACCGGTTTAGTTACACCTTTAGCCTTTTTTATTTCTCCTTTTTTGGTATTAATACAATATAACTTTGACCTTAATCCTGTAAATTCACTGATAACTTCACCCCCCAGTTCATCTTTGAATAGACCCGGAATTTTGGCGTTAAGTCTAGGTATTTGATAACAATTATTAACATCAAAGTTACTAGTATCAAAATTTTGTATTTCTTCCCTTATATCATTATACATATCTCTAGTTTTTATGATGTATAAAAGACTATCAGTATCGGTGTAGCACAATCTTGCTTTGTTTTGATATCTAGTTTTAATAAAGTCATAATGAAATTGATATAAATGTTGTTTCGCATATTCTAAAACCGAGAAACCGATATAAATTGGTCGGTCAAGAGTTAACTTTTCTGGGCTTAGATGAATGGCTGCAAAATTTTCTGAAAATATTGTAATACTTTTCAAGTTAGGTTTTGCAATTAATTTTTCAGCACCAACTTTTTTATTTGTAACATTTTGATCATCACACCAATTTGTTACTAATTTTATATTGACTTGTTTACGTCTATTTTCTATTGTTTTCCCAAATATAGCGTTATTTAATAGTTTAAAAAAATCTTTTTCAAAATCTGACGATGAAGCTTGGCGTAAACGAGTATTTAAATCTATGTATTTCTTTAAATAGTTTTCTTGATAAAATGTAATCACGCGATGGATTTTTCTTAAAATAAGTCCATTTTTCAAACATTCCTTTAAATGAACGTAATGTATGACGTATTTGAATTTATCATACAAGCTAGCAATTAATTTTGGAGTTTTTCCTCCGGGAGGAATGAATTTTTCTGGTGCAAAAGGTAAATCACGATGCACATTATGAAGATTGTCTGGGTAGGCTAAATCAACTTCTAGAATGTACCCGACATGCGAATCATCAGAAACGTTAACTATGTCTAAAGCATCAATTTCTTGAGGAGTTAAAAAGCGAAAATTTGATATTGGCATTTTTTTTGTCATCGCATAACCGTAAAGATTATTACAGTCAAGATATATCAAGTAAGTTGATGGTTGTGAGTTATCGAAATTCGGTAAATATTTATTATTTGCTTTAGCGTTCCGTAGAGAACATTGTGATAGACCACCGCGTATTCCTTTTTCTATCATCTCGTATATCTCTAAATCACATATTAACTCTAGTCGAACACCTGTATAAAGCAACATTGCATCCCAACTTAAGCTCGGGGCAGTTATATAATAAGCGGGGTCAAGCTTATAATGTCGTAAACTTGTATTTCTAAAATTTTCAAATATATCACAAAGTAACAAGACGTCTGTTTTCAAGTATAAATCTGTGTATTCACCTAAGGATTTTATCTTAAACTTATTCCATACATCACGCGCATGTTCGTATTCTTCGTCAGTTATATGTTCACATTTGATGCTATTGTAAAAAGATTGTTTAGAGGGAAGAACATCATCCTCAAATTTAGAAAAGTTGTCTACATAATCATATGGGTAAATACCCTTACGAGTCAGTAATTTGATCTGTTCTTTTTCTTGAAACTCTTTTGTCAGGGAAAAAAATCTGTTTCAGCTAGATTTTTAGATAAGTCATTCAAACTTGAGCTTAAAAACTGAAAAGAATCAATAAATTTTATTTGTAAGGGACATGGGCTTTCTTTTGTTTTGATAATTTTTGTGACCGATATGTATTTTTCTTTTGATTGAGGTATTATTTTAAAACAGCCATCATATTTTGCTAACTCATGAATAAAGAGGTGACAATCATAACCAGCTAAGTTATGAAAAATAACAGGCACAAATTGACATACTTTATACATCAGATTACAACGAGAATGCGCAGCGCCTCGGTATTGTGATGTAATGTGATCGTGGTCTCTTACTTTATCGTCAAAGAGTAAGTTTTCACAGATGTGACATTTCAAACAGTTTTTATAGTTTTCTTCTTCCATTGGTGATAAAGGGGTCATTGACTTTTTTGAAGACAATTTATAATAAATATCTTCTATATCTCTTATCAAGCTTTCGATAAATATTTTTACACAGTCTGGTCCTCTATATGAAACATACTTGTTCAGATTAGAATCATGTGAGCAGCAAATATAATAACCAAAACATGAAGGCTTGTGTAATTTATAAACCCTTGTTTTTTCAGTTTGACATACATCGTGGTCTGAAAGAAGACTTTCAAAGTCAGCGTATATAATGAAATTATTTTTTTGTTTTCTTTCATAGTTTTTAAATTGCAAAGTTGTGTTTTTCTCTGGTAGAACTGTGTTCCGGCGCACAACGCCTTCACAGAAATTAATAGCAATACCACTCCGAAGAGGATTGCGTCTTTATATTCTCATAAGTAATTTATCGATGTTAATGACTGCTTTGCATTGTCTCTTTCATTCCATTTACGACACTTGCCATGTAAAGACTCCTTTTGCTCATTATACCACTTCAAGAATTTGGGCGTTTTAATTAATTGCTCCAATCTGTATACCTAAATATACATAATGGTGGCCCATGAGGGGAAAATAAAGAAGAAATAATTGCAAATAACGAAAACTACACCGGCCAGCGAGACCAGTGGTGCAGCGAAAGTGCCATATCACGCGGCGGTTCTACGAACAGATAAGTGTCCTTCCTTAACCATCCCATTCTAAAACCATTCCAGGATTTCACATATTGAGAATTTGCAGCCATTTGTAGTGAATAATTGTGGAATTTCATCATTTTTTTGCTATTTTTTGTGCGAACGTGGGTGCTTCACACCTACCCTCAATATAAAATAAAAATAATTTACTTAGAATATCTCTTGAATTTCAGTAATTATCTCCAAATACATTAGATTAACCGCTCAAAAGTACAAAATATAACATTAAAGATTATTTTTCAACATAGTATGAACCCAACTTAGATTTTTTGTGAATACCTCCTCATCAAAAGTGATCGTGTCCGACCTGTTTAGAACGAGAATTAGAGTATTTTGATGAAATTTTCAGGGTGCAATTGACGCTGCGCTGTGTGATTCCAATAGCTGCGTAGATTACTAGCAGCCATTCCATACCTACACACAAGCGGGAGTCAGCTGTGCGATACCGGTTCCTGGACGGCGCGTCATCGAAACGAGGAGCGTGAGCGTTTTACCTATCATTATCTTTATAGCTTGCTTAGTTTCTTTAACTTTTCGTAATTATTCCTCAATATGTGTAACGCAGAAGATAAGTCCGACTTAAACAAATTAATTACAAGGCGATCATCTGCTAAAGGACAAATAACTAAGTTTAAAAATTATCTTAACAGTATTGCAAATAGTAGAGATTTAACAAACATTCAAATAACAGAACTAAAACTTAAACTTGCAAAATTCGAAGCATTATCGGTTAGGGTGGATGACTTGCAAAATGACATAGAGGTTTTAAATCCTGATAACATGGCCAATGAAATTGATGAACGCGACAACATCGAGCGCGATATTATCATGAATATTGCTACCGCTAAAACTTTATTAGAAAACTTTACTAAAAAACAAGAATGTGAAAATAGGCGTACTTCGGTGTATGATGCATCTTTTTGTGTAGATATGCAGGATAATTATGGTCTTAAACTTCCTCAAATCCAGATATCAAAATTTGACGGCGCATATTTCCGTTGGCTTGAATTCCATGACACTTTTGAAAATTTAATTCACAATAATTTACGAATTTCACCCATCTATAAATTTCATTATTTAATTTCTTACCTGGAAGGCGATGCTGCCAGAGTTATTTCCAATCTCGAAGTGTCATCTATAAATTACGATGAAGCTTGGAAATTGTTGTGCAATCGGTATAATAATAAACGCATACTAATCAATCATCATCTAAATGCTCTTTTTAATGTGAAGTCACTACCGCGCGAGTCTGAAAGGTCCCTTAGATTCATAGTCGATCACGTCACAAAGAATCTGCGTGCCCTAGCCAGCTTAGGCCAACCCACGGACAAGTGGGACGTCTTAATTATATATATGCTGTCGTCTAAGCTAGATAGTACAACTTTAGCCAAATGGGAAGAACACCGTAGTAGCTTAAGCGGCGATACTACCACTTTGGAACAGTTTTTTAACTTTCTTATTGATCGCGCGAATGTATTGGAGTCACTTGCAAGAAACAGGTTTCACGATACGCACAATAGCATTGTCAATGCGCGTAGTGACTCAGGTTCAAATAGTAAACAAAGCCCCACTTCATACGTTAAATCATTTGCGAGTTCAAACAGTAAACCGCAAAATAAAGTTTTTAAGTCAAATAATTATACCTGTGTTATTTGTAACGACAATCATAAAATATATGACTGTCCTATTTTCAAGGGCAAGGATATTCAAGAAAGATTAAGCGATGTGTCTAAATATCGTCTTTGTTCAAATTGCCTTAGGCAGGGTCACCCGGTGAGTGAATGCCGAATGGGGCCATGTCGCGAATGCAATGCCAGGCATAATAGTTTAATTCATCAGCCGGCATCCTTAGTGAATAATCATGTGAGCGTGGAGGACCCGAGTTATAACACAATTGAACCCAGTGAATCTGGTGCATACTTTTCAAAACAAAATTCAAATCAAATACTTTTATGTACTGCTATAGTTGAGGTACGTAACCCATTGAACCAGCAAAAGGTCAAGGTTCGTGCGCTATTAGACTGTGGTAGTCAGTCATCGTTTATTTCTGAACCTTTAAAAGATAAAATCTCACTAAAATCTATTCCCATTGATTCACTAAAGGTCATAGGAATAGGTAATAATACTAACAATTCAATCAACATTACAGAAAGTTGTAATATACAAATGAACTCTCTAAATAGCAATTTTAACGTATCGTTTTCATGTCTAGTTCTAAATGAATTGACCGGGCGTCTACCAAAGTATCCCGTCAATATCGAGTCTATTAATATACCAAAAAATATACCACTAGCTGATCCTAAATTCTATGAACCAGCCCCTATAGATCTGTTAATAGGAGCTGATTTATTCTGGGACATTGTAAGAAACGAACAACTTTCTCTTGGTCCTCAAAATCCTAAATTAATAAGTACAAATCTTGGTTGGATCATATCAGGTTCCTTTAAATCAGGTTTAGATAAAAATAAGACTTACTGTAACCATGCTCTCATTGCTCCAGTTGTTGAAAATAAATTAGATAACATGTTAACAAAATTTTGGGACTTAGAGGAAGTACCCACAAAGTCTTTGTTGAGTGACGAAGAAAAAGAATGTGAAAAACATTTCGTTACTCACACGCGTAGAAACAAGGAAGGTAGGTTTTGTGTCAAACTGCCATTAGTCGACACACCTGATTGTCTGGGAGATACATTTAATCTAGCCAAAAGGCGTTTATATTATTTAGAAAAAAGATTTAGAAAAAATCCATTGCTGAAATCCGAATACAGTAATTTCATTAAAGAATACGCAGAGTTGGGTCATTTATCTTATGCCACCAACATGCCAGATCATTGTTATTATTTATGTCATCATGCAGTATTTAAACAAGAGAGTGAATCGACCAAATTACGAGTAGTGTTTGATGGATCGGCCCCCTCTTCGTCCGGCTTTTCCTTAAATGACATACTAAGGGTGGGTCCAAGTATACAAGATTCTCTCTTCTCCATCCTAATACGGGCTAGGCAGTATAGGTTTCTTTTAACGGGCGATATTGAGAAGATGTACCGTCAAGTTCTAGTAGCCGAAGACAACCGGGATCTACAGCGTATATTATGGAGAGAAGATGAGTCCAAACCCATCCAGGTATTTAAACTAAATACTATCACTTATGGCACCGCAAGTGCTAGTTATTTAAGCACACGTTGTCTATGGGAGCTGGGGGAGGAGCAGAATGATGAGCTCATAAAGACCATCATCCAAAAGGACTTCTACGTTGATGACTTGATTACTGGAGCTAATAGTGAACTTGAATTATCATACATACAACAGGCGATCTCTAAAGCGCTCGAATCAGGATGCTAAAAATATAAAAGTAATATTCCAACCATATTTCAAAACATAAATGTAAACGAACACGATACCCTCACTATAAGCGAGTCCTCCAGCACACTTGGACTAGGATGGACTCCATCTAATGACATGCTACATTTTCCAATAAAAAACTTTTTAAACAATGAACATGACGTAATAACCAAGCGATTTATCATGTCTAATTCATTTAAAATATTCGATCCCCTAGGTGTTTTAAGTCCTGTTGTAATTCAACCTAAAATAATATTACAAAAGCTTTGGCAACAAAAAATGGATTGGGATCAACCCGTTTCTCAGGAAATAAAAGGCGATTGGCTAAAATTCACTGATAACTTAAGCTATCTAAAGAAATTGCAAGTACCTAGGTGGGTTCTATGCGAAGATTATCAATACACAGAGTTGCATTCTTTTAGTGACGCATCACAGCATGCTTAAGGAGCATGTATCTATTTAAAATCTATAAACGCTCAGGGCGAAAGCAAGATCTCCTTGTTGTGCGCAAAATCTAAGGTTGCCCCATTGAAGCCAACAACTATACCACGGCTTGAATTGTGCGCAGCATTACTTTCTGCTAAACTTTGCAAACTTGTTTTGGATTCTTTAAGATATAAGCCGGGAAAAATAGTACATTGGTGCGATTTAAGTGTGGTACTTAGTTGGATAAACACTGATCTAACTAAGCTAAAAATATTCGTAGCCAATCGCACCAGCGAAATATTAGAATTAACCAAGTCCTCGTCATGGCAATATGTACCAACAGCTCTAAATCCCGCTGACTTAATATCCAGAGGCGTAGATGCTAAGAATTTAATCAATTTAAGTCTGTGGTGGCATGGCCCTAGTTATCTTAAATATGATGAATCACATTGGCCTTGTTTACAATTGAAAGATACACACATATTGCCTGAAACTAAGGTGCATACTTCAATAATAAACGATCCTTTCATTAACTTTGATAAATACTCGTCACTAAATAGATTGCAACGATCTTTGGCTTACGTAATAAGGTTTATATTTAATCTAAAAAATAAAAATAACAAACGAGTTGGCATATTGTCAGTCGAGGAGTTGCGTGAGTCATTTCATGCATTGTGCGCTATCGCGCAGCGAGAATCTTTTTCAACTGAATATAATTTACTTTTAAACTCGAAATCGCTTCCCACTAAGGCTAAAATTTTATCGCTTTCACCGTTTTTGGATAATAGGATTATTAGAGTCGGCGGACGCATAGATGCATCTGCCTGTTCCTTTGAAAAAAAACATCCAATATTATTACATGCAAACCATAAGTTAGCAAAATTATATTTTGAGAGGGAGCATGTTAATTGTATGCACGCTGGCCCGCAGTTGCTACTAGCTAACGTTAGAGAAGTAGTTTGGCCAGTCAACGGGCGTCACCTCGCAAGACGCACCGTCAACAATTGCGTTATCTGCCGACGGCTGCGAGGTAAAACATTATGTCCTAAGATGGGAAACTTACCTAGTCAGCGTATAACTCCAGATTTTCCATTCTTGTCTGTTGGTTTGGACTTTGCTGGACCATTTTTAATTATTAATCGCAAGGGTCGCGGAGGTCGCTTAATTAAGTGTTATTTATGTCTTTTTGTATGTCTACTGTACAAGTGTATTCACTTAGAAGCCGTAAGTGATTTGTCCAAAGATGCGTTTATTATGACCCTTAAACGTTTTATCTCCTGCAGAGGCAAGCCAACGGAAATCTTTTGCGATAACGGGCGCAACTTTGTAGCGGCAGCCAAGGACATAGGCAATTTTATTAAACAAAATAATGAACCAATATGTAATTTTGCAAGTCAACAAGGCATTACCTATAAATTTATACCTACTTACGCTCCTCTTTTCGGCGGGATCTGGGAATCTGGTATTAAGTCTGCTAAACACCACTTAAAACGTGTCATGGGAAATAGCAATTTAACTTTTGAAGAGATTTCCACTTTATTTGCGCAAGTGGAGGCAATTCTTAATAGCCGCCCTTTGTGTCCCATGTCCACCTCTCCTAACGACCTCCTCTCCTTATCTCCAGGACACTTCATCATCGGCAGACCACTGAACGCACTGCCCACGCCGTCGCTGGAAGATTACAACAACGATCCACTGAGGAAACGCTACCAACGCCTAGAAGGGATCAGGCAACACTTCTGGCAAAGATGGAGCAAAGAGTACCTGGCTGAGCTTCAACAACGAACGAAATGGCGCATTAATACCACCCTACTTAAAGTCGGAGATCTGGTACTACTGGCTGAAGACAATGCGCCGCCCTTGAATTGGCGCATGGGACGCGTCGTTCGTCTCTTCCCGGGTCCAGATGGTGTATCAAGAGTAGCGGATGTTAACACCGTTCGAGGCTGCGTGCGGCGTGCTTTAACTCGTCTTTGCCCACTACCTACGGCCGAGGAACTCAAATGTTGAAAGTGTGCTTTCAACGGCGGGAGGATGTTCCGGCGCACAACGCCTTCACAGAAATTAATAGCAATACCACTCCGAAGAGGATTGCGTCTTTATATTCTCATAAGTAATTTATCGATGTTAATGACTGCTTTGCATTGTCTCTTTCATTCCATTTACGACACTTGCCATGTAAAGACTCCTTTTGCTCATTATACCACTTCAAGAATTTGGGCGTTTTAATTAATTGCTCCAATCTGTATACCTAAATATACAAACTGTCAATATTTTATTGCACATATGAGAACTGTACTTTATCTCACTCGTGAAAAACTGCAAACATGAGTCACATAAATACATTTTGCCTTTATTAAGAGTTATCTGACGTTTAACCAATCGCAATAAATCTTTTATTAAACAATAGTGACCCATCCCATTTTTTTCAATATACAGCAAATTTATATGGTTTATTTTTCTTAAAGAAGTTACATATAACGGACCAGCAACATTATCCTTATTATCTAATCCGTACACATTAATACTTACTTCCTTATTTATTTTGTCAAACAATTTAATATCTTTGTATGTGATTGGAAATGACATACCGTCATAATTTAATACTGTGTTATAATGAGGATATGAATTAGTTCTACATACATTTTTCTTTTGAGGAAATAGACCGGCAACAACGCTCCACAAAAAACAATGATTGTCGTTGTTTTTAATATTTATGCAACTCTTAGTATTTTTTATTTTACTTGGTAATTCAATATAAGAACCAGCTTTTAATGGCGAATATTTATTTATGTTTATCTCCAAGTGACTCATTAAAACACAGGACCAGCCAGACTCACAATGTTCAAGTTCTGATATTTTACTTTCAAATGTATAAATGGCATTCATAAATAATTCTTTAATGTCTGTACATTGGTAAACTATTTCATATTTTGTCATAAATGATTTCAGTACTCGTTCATCTGATGTTGACTTCATAAAATAAGCAAACAGCTCTAAATTCAATTTAATACACTTATGTTTCACAAGACAATCATTGATTATTTTCATTATATCATTTTGGCTATCCATTAGAAAGGCCTCTGGCATAAGGTACTCATCAGATGGATTTAGCCTATAAGACACGATTCTGTTTTTAAATGCCGTGGCAATAATATTTATATTCATGTTTTCGAATTATGATTTCAGTATACAATTAGATTTGTGTAAATTAGTTCTCAGATGAAATCGGTATTCACTTTTAGGTATTTCAATTTGACAGTATTCACATTTCATTAAATCTTTGTAATCAGATCTTGACCTGATGATGGGTTGGACTGTAAAAGAAACAAATCACAATCAATTTAAGATCAAAGTTTTTTATTCATTCATTTCTTCCATTGATAATTCTTAATCTAATTGGGTAAACACGATTATAATATGAGTACACGATTAAACATTTTAAGATAGTAACTAGGTAGTATTTTATACGTACGTAAATTATTACTGTAAGCAACTTAGTGATCTAAATGCAATGTATCCTACATTTTTACAATTCGAGTACATGATATAAAGCTATATATTATTTTAATAATAATTACTAATAAATGTAGGGGGGCAGCCTCGGTATTCTTTGCGTGTTGCCGTTAAAAAGTTGGCAAGATGCTGCCATGCGTCAGTGTTCTCATCTGTCCGATTTTTAACGCATACAATCGAGTGCCGCCAACGATTCATTGGTTGAACTCTTTCGATTTCATCGCACTTGTAAACCCGCAAGTCAATGAAATGCGTGCCCGGTTTGTCATCGAACACCTGACGAGAATGTCCGTTTGCGAGCCTACGTGTAATGTAAGAAACGAGAGGTGTAGGTCTTTTACCAGAACTCGCAGGTATTATAACGTCCTCTTCCTCGCTGTCGCTCCCGAAGAGATCACACGCAGAAGGTCTCTTAGTGGAGATAGGCTTGAATACTGGCTTCTTTTTTTTCGGTGTTGGTGAGTGGGCAGGACTTGCTCTCGATGTGCTCGCCTCTGGAGAATGTTTTCTTCTCTGCTTTTTTTCCACTCGGGGGCGGGGAGCTTCATCGTCAGACGGGAATAAAAGGTCAGCGTTTCCTCTTTCGTGCGACCAGCGGGCGTAGTCTGATGCATCATTTTTGACATTTCGCGTCGACAATTTCAATTTTATGATTTTCTAATTCATCAAATATCATTTAAAGTTACGTAGCTATATCTTTAATAAACCTTAAAAAATATTTGTAGTTTTTTTAAACATCATTCAAATATTCTTCTCAATCAATAAATACACGAAAACAAAAATTTTGTCTCAGCATTTTTCGAGCGCCACCTGGTGGTTTTACACGGAACTATGTCGAGACTTCTGACACTGGAAACAACAAAGAAAGAGTTTGAATACTTCGCGTGAAACAGTTATAATAATAAATTAATATAACTACGATATGTATAAAATATCAATCGTGAAGCGAATAGTGCAAGTTTTTTTACTACAAGAATGATTGATTTGATAATTATTATTAAGCTAATATAATAAAACATAAATGATTGTCGCGTTACTGAATATCGAATAATTGAATACGGAACTAATTAAATATTGATAATATAATATGCTCATCACAAATATTGATAAACTGAAAATAACGATTACTGAATACCAAAGAACTGAATACTTTGAGTAATGAATGTAATTATAATGCAAAAAGAACTTACATTTTTTAGAAGATGTAGTTAACTGCTTGAAAAATCCTGTATGTTGATGTTCGCTTCCAGAAATTGTAATGACGCTTCCGTTTTTTTGTTCGGTTTAAATATCGAGAATAACACGTGATTGATGACCATATTTTCAACGATCCCCCTCGCCAACCACAAGTACAAAGTCTAATCTATCCCAAAAACGGAAAATGCTTTACAAACAAAATAATGGTACAACGCAAACGTGTAGACTTCTGCTCAGTTTACAACAAAACATGCATACTAGTGTTACACCGCAGATTCAGATGCGATATTTTTTATCAATTTATTAATGTGATCATAATAAAATTTTCTTTGTTTCTTGGTCATACCTGAACTATTTCACCAATTATCAATTTATTTTGCAACTACAGACATGTCGCATACCATTATTTAAATGAAAAATGAAAGAACGAAGTCGGAAGAAAAAGTAGGTAGGTACTGTACACTTACCAGCACATTTTCAATAATCAAACAAACACACACAATTTAATGAAATATACATAGGTACATAGATATTTGTTAATACAGGGGTGCCGAGACTTTGGTGAGATCGGTCAATCGATGTATCGATGTTCAGCGTGCACCGTTAACGATGGGCGCCGCAGTCTATGCACCCCTGACTACACGACTCAGGCGTATCATGCCTCTCGCGAGTCTTATTTCACGTTTCCATTTTTGGAACAGCTAAGGAATAGATAATGATTCTATACGATTTTAAACTCTATTAATACACTCAAAAAAAGGATATAACACGGAAACTAAAAAAATACTGTCATAAAATTGTATTCACCCTCCCGTTGTTACAACGTAACGTTAAACATAAATTCTCCAATGTCGGTAAGTTAATTAAAATTTATTTTTTACACAGTTGTCACAACTTAATTGATTTATAATGTTCATTATAAGTTGTTTGTTTTGCTAAGAGATCAAATAAATATGATATCAACCTTATTAATAAGATATCTTCTATACTTACATGTTTTATAAGAGAATTAACTAAATAATTTTCATTGATTAACTTTTTCAGGACAGCGAAGATATCTTCCCCTTTCAACCAATTCAAGCAATCCCAACTAGAACTCCTAATCAAAGTATTATTGCGCAACGCGTAAGCAACTACATGCAGCAGGAAGACGCCGCTGTGGAGGCAGCTAGAACCCGAAAGAATAAAAAGGAGAATGAAACGCTTTATTCCTACATAAAAAGACCTAAACAAGGAAAGAAAATTGTTAGACTGGAGATATATGATGCGGAAAACATTGAAAAAATTCAAAGTGAAACAGTTTGTAAATGTAATGCCGATGTTTGCATGCTGTAACGTTGTATATTTTTGTCTAAGTTCGCGTGAAACGAAGTTTTGTATTTGATTTTTTTGAAGGTGTTAAAAGGAAATTGTGAAATAGCAAATTTGAATAAACTTTTGTTGCCAAATGCTATACCCGGATTTCTTTATTTCATTCGAATATTAGTACCTTTTAAACACCCTTTGTCCACACTAGCCGGGAGTGACTGTGACAAATGGCGCCCAACTTTAGAATTAGTAATTAGTACAATTTTGAGCACTTTGTTGTTAGAATTTTTTTGGAATGCTAATTAACCACCATATTATTTAGCTTAGGTTTATTTTGCCTGTGTTACTAACTGGTTAGGAATTATCCCACAAGTTTAGTGTTGCATCAAACAATTTGTATTTACTAACCAAATAAAAGTTATTGTTATGGTGTAAACCTTATTTTGTGAAATCCCAAAACCTTTTGTTTGCTTTTACCTAGCATTAATGAAATTCTCTAAACCTGTATATGTATTGAGGTATATTTTGTATTTGTTTTGATTGTGATATTTTCACACCTATTTTAACCATTATAACTTTGTTGTAAAAAGAAAACATTTGCCTAGGTCACAACTTGTAAAAATATAAACCACCAAAAGAAATAGTAAATAATTTGACTTAACAGTGATATTACAGTGTAATTTATATGAGTTTGCGTTGAGAATTAGTTGAAATAATTTTGGATTTTAATTATTGCTTTTGTTGTGGTGTACATTGATAAATGAGTTATGAAGTAAATGTAGGGTCATTGTGGTTACGTGTCAGCGTTATTGGAGTTGTTCTGAAAACGAATTAAAATTGTTACTTGCGTCTGTTTTGTATATAAACCTAGAAATCAGTTACAATTTTCTCTTGTAACGCATTGTTTTGGTAAATCGACTCTTTTGTTTCCTATTAGGCGGCTACTGGTACGGATGTTGCCAAAAATTTTAGAAACCATTTATAGTGATTCATGAGTTAATGAAACCGTGATTGTGGTTAATTGGACACATATTATGGGATCGTGATTCAGGGAGGCACTGGTTTGTTACAACATTCCTTAACATAATTTTACAGGGATACCGCGACGGAGTACGCAGTAACTATGCCTAAGGAGTATTATGTCGGTGAGTTCGGTTTTTTAAAGGATATTTTTTGAAGTTTTTAGTGTCCGTGCTAGACATGCCACAAATTTTGTTGTTTTGGGGCGCAGAAATGCGTTTTGATTTTTGGTTGGTGATGTAGTTTGGGAGTCCAGCTACACTCAAGTGATGCCCAATTTGGCACCAGTTTGTTTGTTTTTTGTTTGGTGTGGGATCACTGAGGTATTTTTCACCATTTTGTTTACGAGTTGGAGGCTATGGATGGTCGTTCACTCGGTTCGTGGCATTTAAGGATATTGAGACATAAGTTTTGATTCGACTAGAGTTTCTTTGGTTGTGTTTAAATTGATGAAAATTCTAAACACAAAAGTGAAAGGGTTCAGTTTTATTTAGATTGAGAAATAAAACTGTTTAGTTTTTGTATGATGAAGTATGAAAGGCGAGGTTGATAAGATGGTTTGCTTGTGGAAGAATGAAATTAATTTGTTTGTGGGTATGTTTTAGCGGAAACCCTTAAGTTAAGTCGCTTGAAACTTATGATTTTGAATTGTTGTCTAGCATGAGGTCGTTTTGGAATTATTTGAATGTGTTTGTTGCCCGATTTTTGACTTAATTAACTTTATGAGTAAATTGAAAAGAAATATATTTTGATATTGAGATTTTATTTTGAGGGCTTTTGGATAATTTTGAACAGAACATTCAATGTAGTTGATTTGTTTTTTTTGTGAGCTTTTAGATTATTTTGAACAGAACAATCTTTAATGGCGTTGACGTTGAGATCTTTAGGTATTTTGAGATGTTTTAGTTGAAATATTTTTAAACGGCGTTTTGAGTTTTTTTTTTAGGTATTTTGGATATTTTGAACAGAAAATCTTAAATAGCTTTGAGTTAAGATTTTTTTTGTCGTATTGTCGATATTTTGGAATAGAATATTCTTAAATAGCGTTGTTTTTTTGTAGGTCTTTTGAATAATTTTAGCAGAGCACCCTTAAATAACTTAAGGTTAGCTTTTTTTGAGATCCTTTGGGACACATTTTTTTGGTATTTAATTTTGGACCTACAGTAATAGTTTGAATCCTTCATGTGAAATTGTTTGCCTTTTAGTGTCAGTTAGGACTTGTTGGATAGTGGAAGGAGAATATTTTGATTTTATTTTGGCATTTGGTAACAGTACATATTTTTACAGTTACGGAAGCTGGGGACAGCTTTCGGTTCACTGTAGTGAACCTCTTTTCTTTGGGAGGGGGGTATTGTAACGTTGTATATTTTTGTCTAAGTTCGCGTGAAACGAAAAGCTAAATGGATGTAGGACTTCAGTCCATATTTTGGCATAGATAAGATGGATGGTGACACTGACATGTGTCAAGTGTGACAGCTGCTTTTTTTCCGGTGCCGCACTGTTGGTCGTGCGTCGAAGTGGAACGTGTCTTAATATGTAATTAATTAAAGAAATGTGATTACGGGGCACGCCCCAAATTATTTTGTAGTTTGATAGTTATTCCTGGTAAGTATCTGCAGAAAGGTTTGCGTTGATTTTTGTTTGTTGCGAGACGTTTCTTAGAGTCTGAGCACATGGTTCTTTTATCGTTTCAGACGCCGCCAACATGTCAATTTGGATGAATTAATTTCAAAAATGATTTGATATAAATGACTGGAAAATGGTAAGTATTTCGGGGAAACTCCTTTGGAAATCCTTGTAAAGAAAATGTAGCCTACCTACATCTGGGCATATTGTATTGAGAGTTGTAATTTTTATCATTTCAGGTCTCAAATAGAAAAATTAGCATAAATGTTTAGTAATTAATTCAGAAATTATATGGCGAGCCAGCTTTTGCAGGTATTAAATTGGTTTATTATAGATTTCATAAATAGGGTGATGAAAAGTATAACCACCCTCACTTAGAAAAAAAAATTGGTTGTTAACTAGAACTTTCTTTTATTTCTAGGTTTCGCTTTTGATATGTGTCTGTAAGTTGAACAGTCACAATTTGGTGATCATGTTGTAACCTCAGGTAAATATTTATTATGAAAAGTTAGTGTTTTTTAACTTTTACTTTGGTTTGTGCGTTGAACTAACCTTTTGTAAATTCTTTTCAGTGACCTTACTTAGACCTTACTAAGACCTTACTTAGACCTTACTAAGACCTTACTTAGACCTCATTTGGATTAATTTTTGAAGTCAGAACTTCCTTATGGATTGATTTGCTTCTTGTCTGCTGTTTTGAGGATGGATCGGTATCGGTGAAACTTTGGGGTAATGTTGCAGAATTGTTTGTAGTTTGATGCAACAAAGATTTGAAATAGTAACCTCCGTTGAAATCAAAGGTTGGTTTTCCTTGTATTACTTTAACTTTAGTGAAAAGTGGGATAATTTAGCTATTAATTTAGGCATAATTTAGGAATCCCTTTGAGGATAAATTTTGGAATTTATTTAGGTAATTAAACACTTAAATTGGTGGTTTATCTTTATTTAATTAGAAATTTGGAACATTAAGATTTGTAATAGTATAGATATTGATAACTAAATTAGAACCTAACCTAGTCTCTACTGTATTCTGAGCTACTAAGTTTTGTATTTGATTTTTTTGAAGGTGTTAAAAGGAAATTGTGAAATAGCAAATTTGAATAAACTTTTGTTGCCAAATGCTATACCCGGATTTCTTTATTTCATTCGAATATTAGTACCTTTTAAACACCCTTTGTCCACACTAGCCGGGAGTGACTGTGACAATGCAATATGTTGTAGATAAGGATAATATGTACTATGATGATGTATATAATACTGTTAAAAGCTTGATGACGAAAATTCAAATAAGTATGGAAAAAAATTAAATTTTAAAACATGTAAAGTATAACAATAAAAAGGAAAAATAAAAGTGTACATCGAATCTAAACAAATTATTTTTATTGAATCATTAAAAAAATCATACACCCTTACTTGACTATTGCATAGCTTCAATATTATCCTTAGTTTTCCTAGTAATAAAAGAACGACGCAATCATACCTACATAAATAGCGCACTGGTTTACTATTTAAGACAGAAACACGGTATTATGCTAGCTCAGTAAAACTAACGCTTAGCCGATAGTCGCACCTTTAAATAATAAATTGTTATGAAAGAATCAGATAGCAGTACCTAGCTAGCTCATATCATAATATGTTAAATAGTGAACGAGCAATAATTTTCACAGCTTTTTAAAAAAAAACTGCTTTCTACGTAGAATGTTTTTAAAAAAACTATTTCTATTTACTAGTGCAAAAAATCAATAAATTTTTATCAATTAAACCTGCATTAAGACTGAATTACGCAATTTATTTGAATTTACTGTAAGAAATGAATAGTTAAAAGTTAGATATTGAGGTATCTGGATCAGGATCCTGATCCTGATCCAGATACCTCAATATCTAACTACTGGCACTATACTGCAATTTAAACAGAGAACTGTTAACAGAGGAGTGCCACAGGGATCAATTCTGGGGCCTATCCTGTACATTATCTACAGCGCAGACATCACAAAATGTTTTAGATATTGCAGGTACCACATGTACGCTGATGACATACAACTGTACCTGCCATTAGCCCCTGCAGAATGTGAAGATGCTGTCACCAGGATCAATGATGAGCTGCAGCGAATAGTGGACTGGTGCTCTGCCAACGCACTTACATTAAACGCTAGGAAGACAAAGGTTATGGTTGTTGGGACAGTTAAGAATTTGGCTAAACTTGATAATGCTGCAATTCAAATAACAATAAACACTGAACCAATTGAAAGAGTGGACAGGGCCAGGAACCTGGGCTTGATTTTGACAGCAACCTCAGATTCGAGAGCCATGTTGCAGAATGTGTAAAGAATTGTTTCTACAGACTGAGGCTGCTGTATAAAATCAGACCTTATTTGTGTGAAAAACTGAGAATAGCATTGTGCGAATCGCTGATTCTTTCGAAACTCACTTACTGTGACACAGTATATGGTCCATGCTTACTCGCAAGGTCTGCAAAGCTCATCCAGCGGGTTCAAAATGCATGTGCTAAACTCTGCTTTCACATTCCACCACGGACTCATGTCACGCCATATGTTAATGCAGCAAATATATTAAAAATGGAAGCACGCCGAAAACTACACCTAGCAACTTTGCTATTTGGAATAAAAACCCATAAACCTGCATATTTGGAGGAAAAGCTGCTTTGGGCATGGGGTGGGAACGGGCGGGGGAGAAGAGTGTGCACGCCTGTATTTCTGACTCCCCGACATCGCACAGTGACCTTCCGGGGATCTTTCCGATTCGCCGCCACGCGATGCTGGAACTCCTTGCCCCCTCCGGTGCGCGCCCTGAAAGGGAAAAAAACCTTTCAGTTACAATGCAAAAAGGCCTTTCTCTCAAGCCAACAAGAAGAGGCAAAAAATCATACGTGATTCGGTTCCATTAACCCACCAACGTGGTATGCGCGTCGTACGTGGGGGCATGGCAAGATCCACGCACCAAACAGGAGGCTAGATCGCTTTCTGTTTCTTCGTTCAGCCGTGCTTCTAATTTTTAACTCGGCTACAAACTGAAATTAATTTTGAATCTGGGGTATGGTTTTTTTTACAAAGCGAAACGTGGCGATTTCGTTCACTTTTTTTGGTTAGGTGTGGGTTGCAGGGCGGGTCTACTTATTTGACAGATACAGATAACAGATAACTAGGGTTGGAACGCACGCCCGCGCGACCGGTACGAGACCGGCGAGATGAGGGCGCTGCAACCGTAGCTAGTACTGCAAATATTTAGTTTGTTAGAATCTTTTAATTTTAATATCATATGATAATTAATGAATAAATCATTTATTTATCTTATTTAATTATAATAATGTAACCTTTTTTTTGTGTTTTGTTGTTGTTTTTTTCTTGTTTTTTTTCTATTTAAGTGTGTGTTTACACCCAGTGCCTAGCAGGGGTTCCCGCTGAAAATCAGTGTCGTGGCATGCTTACCATCTGCAGTCACGATATATACTGAGCGGGGACTTTTTTGGCACACCTGGGCGCTTTTTTTTTTGTTTTTTTATTAATTTAATTTTAGTTGTTTTTAATTGTTTTTATATAATGTAATTTGAATGTAATATGTGTCAAATAAATAAAAATTCAGTTCAATTCAATCAAAACGTTTTACCCACTGCTGCACTGTACCATACTGTAGATTGACCGTGCTATGATACGCTCTAACTTGTTCACTGAACGGATTGACAGCGTTCTTTCTCACCGTTGTTGTGTGGAGCGAGAGCTTATTTTGACGGTGCTTACCAATGACGTTCAAAAGGATAGACACGTTTTACACCTACATCATCATCATCATCATCATCATTATCAACCAAAGGACGTCCACTGCTGAACATAGGCCTCCCCCACGGCTTTCCACAGCGACCGATCACTAGCGGTCTGCATCCAGTTTGATCCTGCGATCTTTACAAGGTCGTCTGTCCATCTTGTTGGTGGACGTCCTACGCTGCGTCTCTGGTCGAAGGGTCTACACCTACATTAAAGAATTTTAAAGTGGCGCAAGGATTACTCTGTACACGAACGTATAGATGTGTATTACGACACTAAGCGCTAATTAAGACAAATGATGGGGCACGCCTGTTGATAGAAAGATATAATATATAATATTCGTTACGTATTGATTACTACTGAGCGCTGGTTGGCGCGAACGCGTGTCATCTCGCTCAAAGCATAAATACGTGTTTAAAGTTCTAATACTTTTAAATGAAAAAGCTATACTTCTGAATGAAAAGAAATAATTTAAGGCGTTGTCGGGACGTATAGCCATGAAGAGAAAGCGTGCCCACTGCAGCATGAATGCACTCCGGGCGATAACCTACCTTTCGTGTAGCAATTTTCGAGCGCATACGTTATATCTATATAATTTAAAAACATCTTAGGTGCTTACATGCTCTGTTCATGACGCGCGATTGTGTTTTTCGGTGACGGAACGGTCTAGTGAACAAGATGTCATAGTTTTTATGCAAAAAATCCTTTTTTCCTGACACGTTCCCCGCTTGGTCTGGTCATGGTATGTTATGGTTCATTGGGAAAAAACCTTTCAAAAATAAAAAAGCTTAAATGTCACATAAAAAGGGTTTGTCGTCAAAACTCTTTAAAAAAAACTCTTTATTCTAAAAATCTTCTAACAAACAAAATGAAATAATGAACACTAACCACACATCATCTCAAATTCTATCCAATCCCGTGAAATTGCAAAGGAAAAGATAAAAAGACAGACAAAAGATATTACACAAAAGATCGCAGGCGAAGATGAAATGAAAAAAAACCCGCCAATAATATTTTCTATTCGGTTATCAACTGAAGCGTGTGTTATTTTCAATAATATCTACATTTCAATAGGGCTACCTCGCGTTTTATCTGCCAATCTTACTTGTACTACTGATAACTCTTTATGGACTACTATTTAGAGTTGAAAACTCTGTGGCAAAAATTGCGAAAAAATGCAGAAGACAACCGTTAGAATACAAAACCAAGCTAATCTTTGCAGTCAACATAACTTTTATTGCCGTAGTAATAAGGTCAGAAATCACAAATTATCTAGACCCAGAATAGATTTCTAGTATTACTGTAATCCACAATCTGCAGACATTCAGGTGTTTTATACGAACTTTATATAAAAATGGCTTTTGTATTTAGATTAGGTTTACTTATTTCTATGCGATGAAAGTTTTATTGTGGAACAGTATAGTGCTATCTAGCGGAATGGTTTGAGCTATTTCGAAGCTAGAACTCTTTGAGTGTTGAGTGGTTTCTAAATTCGCTTTAAGTTGATAGCTATGCTAGTTCGGGATTATTTTTGACATTTGCGTCCATAGAAATCAAAGCTCAGGTGTAGTTTGTATCGTCATCATCATTTTTAGCCAAAAGACGTCCACTGCTGAAAATAAGCCTGTACAGCAACTGATCACAAGTGGTCTACTTCCAGTGTGATCCTGCGATCTTCACAAGGTCATCTGTCCATCATTAAGGTGGATGTCGTAGGTACACTGCGTTTTTGGTCAAATGGTCTCCACTATTGATCTTTTTCGAGGCTTTAATGTCAACACAATTTTTTTATAGTTTTTGCTTTTGCTTTGCCTACTGTGATCGATTGATTATGAACGTTATATAGCCATAGTACGTATAATTATTTATTTTGATTGTGCACTAAATAAATACGTAATTTTCACTGATAGATCCTATGACTAGGCTTAACGGTAAAAAATATCCGATATAAGCCGTAAACATTAGCTAAATGTGTCTTCCGAAGCACGAAGATACGTTATTTGGGATAGACGTTATTTATACTATACAATTACAAAAGCAGAGTGCGCTTTTTGGTTGTGTTGATCTAAGTTACGTATTGTTTTCTTGTAACTTATATCTTATAATTTAAGCTTAAATCTTATGTTACAAGTAGCGTTTTGCATCGAAAAATTTTACTAATTTTGAAATTTTAATTGCAAGTAAAACATTTACAAGATTAAAAACAAATTTAAAAGAAGAAATTAAACATACTAGGTATTAAACGAACCGTAATAACAATACTCCAGAACAGACCAACAAAATAATTTTGGGAGTGTGAGACCAAGTCATCATCATCAGCAAAAGGACGTCCATTTCTGAACATAGGTCCCTCTCACGGTTTTCTACTGTAGGACCGTCTAAATAATTCATATCATCACAATCTCCAGGGATACCATTACATTCGAACTATGTTCCTAACATGCCCTTAAAATTAATACAACCTTTACAAACCACTTGAGATTACTTAAAACAGATAGAATTGTTCCAGAATTTATGTGGTATCTCTTTGTGATAAGGGTTGTTATTGAATGATATGTTTAATCTCCGTCCATGATTAATGAGTACACATACAATTTTAATGAAGAATACACTCTAGCGATGGACCGCTGAATTGGAGAGGAATCACATAATGGTTTCAAAGGGAATATTGAAATGGACTTGTTTAAATTGCGGATTAACGATTGTACAAATAGTAAGGAAGGAAAATCAGAGCTGGAATTGTGTAAAGCGATCGTATTCATTTGACAGTTCATAACGTACGATATGATCTGTCAAACCCTTTGTTCTTTGCCATTTGACAGACCATACCGTACGTTTTGAACTGTCAAATGAATACGATTGCCTTACACAATCGCACCCCAGATGTCATTTTTTTCTTAAGTTTCTATACAATAATGTTTTCAATTATATCTAGTCAAATCTGCTGAAGTCGCTTTACACAATAACTAGAGATATTTCAAATTTGAACCTTTTACGATCCTTGACTGAAAATAAGCATTAACCTACTTTTCCCTATTGTTTGCTTTTGTGTGGATCATGAAACATTACTTAAAGAAGTACGTCACTATGACTATGGGACATCATTGAACTCATTAAACTTAATTAATTCTTAACTCTCCGGTAGAATGCAAAAAGTATGTATAAACGGAACTGAGTCTAATAGAGCACCACTAACGATGGGTGTTCCCCAGGATCTATATTGGGACCTCTTTGATTTTAATTATATATAAACTTTATAAACACTTTGTAGATGATACTTCACTTATATTTCAATTCCAGGAGGTGAAGGAAATTTGGCGATATAAATAATACTCTTTCACAAGTGTTACATTGGTTTACAATTAACAATCTTCTACTTTATGGAAGTAAAACCAAATGTATTAAGTTAACAATGCCTAATGTACGACAGGCATCAACTCAGGTTAAGATAAAAGACAAACCGCTTCATACTATTTACTACACAATCACAACCACTACAAAATTACTTTAAACTTTAAACTAAAATGGGGTTTTCATATAGAGGCCATGTCAGGGAAACTAAGAGCAGCTGCTTTAGCTGTAAGTAAGATTAGACGTTGGACTGATGAAGAAACAACTTCAGCGCGGCTGCTGATATAGAATCATTTTTTGTATTAGTTTGGTTAATAAATTAAAAACTGTTTTTAACGGAACCCTTATGACTAAAGCGCGTTGACATAAAGTAGATGATTCCAAATATGATTATTACAAAGATAATCATATATGGACTTGCATGATAACTATAAACATTGTAAAACTTTTGACAAGAGGCATTGACAATAGTGACTGAGTTTATTGCGCAGCTTCTTTTCAGCACTTGTTCACAATTTGTCCCCAAGCTGTGGTAGGGTTTATATGGGGGCGTGTAAAAGTGCCCCCCCCCCCAGGTGGCCATTTGCATTAAAATTACTTTTATGACTTTTTCTATGCAGCTTTGCCTGCACTTATACCTACTGGTTTACTCATACAATCATCTCTGTAGTTTGATAAGGAGGTAGCGTCATTAGGATAAGTACTACATACATGAGTAAAGTGCTTTTAATAACCGAGGGTATCTTATACAATCATTCCAATACATATATTATACCGGTATCAAACTGTCAGTAAGCCTTTGATAATGAGATGACGTCATCAACGTAAATAAATCTTATTTTAACGTCAGTAAATGCAGTTTTGAATAGATACTCACTTTCCGATCGCGAGGGCAGTTTGGAGTTATATGGGACTCCAGAACATACGAGATATTTGGGTAAGCCGGGCTTACTAACTGTGTGTATCACTCTGAATTGCTTTCAGTGGATCTGGAACGTTTTTGTCTGAGCACAGCTTCGGAATGGATTTTTTCTAGCACCGGATAGCATTCGCTTTGAACTAAATACCGTAATGTACTTTTGTGTAAGTAGAGCTATTCAAGTCACTTCTTTCATAATTTATGCTTAAATCAGCTGCTGTGAGGAGCGGGTTATAAGGGTCTTAGGGCCGACTTCTCCAACGGCTGTCTGCTAAGGCTGAATAAATAAAAAACAACCTATTTTAAAATCGCATTTTTATAAATAATTGCTAACAAATAGGTGATGTTTTCAAATGGCGTATTATATTTTATGCGAAGACTATTTCTTTTCTGACTTTAGAAAAATCAGGCCTAACTACCATTAAAAAACCGGCCAAGTGCGAGTCGGACTCGCGCACTTAGGGTTCCGTGCCAACTTTAACTGAATTAGGGAATCCACTTACTTCTACTTAGTAAAACACCACAATATTTTATTGACTGCAAATATAACTTTGTTTTTCATAGTGTTTGTATGAAGTACAAAGTTATGTTTGCGGTTGTTGAAAATGTGCTATATCTCAAAAACTTCGTGTTCGATCCTATCCGAACCAATTTTCGTTAAAAGTATTTGTTAAGATCTACGTTATATATTTTTTTCAAAATTTACACTTGCTTGGTTTAGAAGTTAGATGGGGGGGACGCCCATTTTACCACTTTGGAAGCGTCTAGCTATGAAACGTTAGACTTTAAAATAAAACGGTTTTAAAAACCTCCATGTAATTTTAAAAGACCTATCTATAGACACCCCACACTCATAGGTTTGACTAAAAAAATTTTTTTGGTTTTAGTTTCATGTATGGGAGCCCCCCCTTAAATGGCATTATTTTTTATTTTATGTATGAGAATCGGTAAGCGATTATCAGGATACATCTTCTTACCAAATTTCAATTGTGTAATGCTTATAGTTACAGAATAAAATGGCTGTGACATACGGACGGGCAGACAGACAGACAGACAGACAGACAGACAGACAGACAGACAGACAGACAGACAGACAGACAGACAGACAGACAGACAGACAGACTTGACGAAACTACAAGGGTTCCGTTTTTTGCCATTCGGCTACGGAACCCTAAAAAGAACTTAGGTCTACCAAAAACCGATGTCAGTGTGGAAAGCTGGAGGTTCATTTACCGTATGTGAGTTCTCTGCAAAACTATAGATTTGTTTTTGCTTAATAAAGTCACGTTATTTATAATTTTAGCCCTCGTCATCCCGCTTATAAATGTCTCAAGTATTATTCTGGTGTTCAAAACGCTATTTCTAAAAACTTTTGTTGCTTCTTTGTTAAACTGTCATCTCGAGCGAGAAAGAGGTCTCGGGTTCAACCCCCGGGGTCGGGTAAAAATATTCTCAGGCAGGGTAGCTCGGAATTTGAAGGCAAAGGAATAGAAATTGTGCATTTGAATGTCCCGCGCAGTTGGTTGGTCGTTGTGACTGCTGGCCACTGTAGTCAAAATCGGCTAGGGGTACTATTACCTACTATTATACCGTCATACCATCCATATTAGTTTATTTGTTCTGATGTGTTAGAGATTTTAATGAGAAGGTCCTATCTAAAATACATAAATATTGTTAATTGTATGATTATCTAAAAATGTATGAATGTTATATTCCCTGATTAGTGATTTATTATTTTTGTAATAATTCAAGAGCAATTATGTATTTAAAAGTAATTGTAGTGACCTTTACCGTCCATTTCCGCTGTTATTTTAAATAAATAATCCAGGCCTAAAATATATTTATAACCAGTTTTTATCACTGCTATAAATCATTATTTAATGAAATATTGACTGGTTCATGTTTAACTATATTTTTATATTATTTTAAGAACATTTACAAAATTAAAAGTAATTGTACAAACTCGCGCCGTCCATTTCCGCCACCACTACTCTCCCCCACCAAGGCATGGTCGCGGGAATGGACGCCTCGAGATTTGAGACGGGCAGTCTTGAACACGCGGTTGAACTGAATGCTAGTCTGGCATAAGCTCTGTCCGTTGGGCTACAGATAGTGCTTATTATTTAGAACTAAGTCCAGTGTGTTATACTAAAAGTGTTAATAAATGCTGTGAGTTTAAAATAAAGAGCTATTGTGTTGGAACAACCTCTTTCAATCGTCTACTTCGACCCTGGTCCTGACATCAGAAGTAAGGATCGATTTTACGCCACACAAGGATAACAAATCATGGAAAAGTACAAAAACGATGGTACTGCGGATCCCACCGTAGTCGTGTTGTGAGCACTCCTCCACGAAGTAACGAAGAAGTTGAATCCCCTCGATGTTCACGCGACCGCAACCGGGACAATCCGCGGCGGAGCAGAGAGAAGCGAAGCCGATCAAGACACAGCCCGCAGGGTCGCAGCTGTCCGAGGCGAGCAACCAGTCGGAGTCGCAGCCCTATTCTACCGTCCCGCTCAGCAGCCACGAGGTATGATGAACATCATTATCGCATGAGTCGGTCTCCGCCTAGAGCATCGGCCAGGAGAAGTGAGTTGCATAGCAATATGTCTCCTAACCGTCGTAATAAAGCTTCATATCGTTACCAACCATATCAACAAGCTGGAACATCCCGGGAAGGTGTCCATAACCAGTCGAAATTTTCACCTAATCTAAATATCAATGATTTCATTAGTTTTATGAGTAGTTTTATGAAACCTCAGCATAATCAAAAGTTGCATTTTGACAAAAATATGATACCTGAATTTGATCCAACAGTAAAGAACCATAGGATTGAAACTTGGATATCTAAAGTTAATGAATGTTCTCAAATATATGGTTGGTCTGATCAACAAACCGCACATTTCGCTTTACCTCGTTTAGTAGGTCACGCCAAAAACTGGTATGAAGGCCTTCCTAGTATAAACAGACCTTGGTCTGAATGGCAGCAATGCCTCAGAAGAGCTTTCCCGTCTGAATCGAACTATGGAGTTTTATTATCTGATATGTTAGAAAGACGTTACAAATCCTCTGAATCATTAGATCAGTATTATTACGATAAAATGTTGCTTTTGAATGCTTGTGATATATCAGGTAAAAAAGCTGTTGATTGCATAATCCATGGGTTAGATGATAAGACTATTAGAGCAAGTGCCTCGTCAGCTAGATTTACTCAACCTGAAGATTTACCAGGTTTTCTCAAAGATGTGTGTAGGGATAGAAATGACTACTTTAGGAGTTCTTAACTACAGCCACACTCCCAACCTAATAGCAATGTGACATGTACACTGTGCAAAAAAACCGGGCATTATTCTAAACAATGTAGGGCTATTATTTGCTATAATTGTAAGCAGGCAGGTCACAGAATTTCTGCGTACCCACAGCCAATAGTAAGATGTGAGACATGCCAAAAGGTAGGTCATAAAACTGACGATTGCTATCTCAAAAATAAAAATAAGCAATTTTCTGAAAAGCGAGTAATGTCTATTGACACTATATTAAATAGCAGTAATAGCAAATATTACAAACAATGTACTATAAACGATAAACAAAATGAAGTGTTATGCTTCGTTGATTTTGGTAGTGATTGTTCTCTTATAAGGAGTGACTTAGTTAGCGAATACGGACTCACGTATGAAAACTGTGACTTACCTGTAATAAAAGGAGTAGGTGAATCAAAACTTTTCCCTTTGGGTAAAACCAAATTTACGTTATGTATAGGATCCGTAAAGGCTATTATTGATGCTTTTGTAGTTCTGCCAGAACATCTCCATACCCCGATCCTGGTCGGGCAAAATCATACGGAGCAACCACACATACTAGTTATTAAAACTAATAGTTCGCTAGAGATCCTTAATAGAGACATTCATCCTGATTTACCAACAATCGAACATACGCCACAACAGACAGTTAAATTATACGTTCGTAATGACACTGAAGTACATAAAACTGGATCAGTCATATGCTATATTGATATTTGCACTAATGGTACACTGTACGTTCCGGGTAGCTATCGTTTTTATACTGGGTGTGAAATTTGGGTTCAAGAAGGTATATATGGGGTAAAAAATAATGAGACGACCATATTAGTGATAACTCCTCGCGACAATTTAACGCTAAAAAAAGATTCTCTTTTGATTCGTGGTAGTATAATAAATGAGGTCTGTAGTGAAACAAAAGCTGATTCTAACCTTTCTTGTTTTCGTGTACAAACTCAATCGCATTACGAACCAATTTCTAGATCCGACATAAATATTAACTCTGAGCTTACATTAGATGAACAAAATAAAGTATATCAAGTTATAACAGACTATCGGCCAATTTTTGCACAAAATCGTACGGAACTAGGTTGTACGAGTTTACCAGAAATGGAAATTGAACTAAAAGATAAAAATCCTGTTGTTTATAAACCTTATAGACTGAGTTACTCGGAACGTCAAAATGTCCAATCTATCGTTCAAGACCTAATCGAGAACGAAATTGTCAAAGGATCTGTTTCTTCGTATGCGAGTCCAATTTTGCTAGAATCCAAGAAGAATGGAGGGAAAAGGTTATGCGTCGATTATAGGGCACTTAACAGCCGCACAGTTAAAGACCATTTTCCTTTGCCACGAATCGAAGATCAAATCGATCAGCTTAGTGGCAGCAAATACTTCACGAGTCTAGATTTGACAAGTGGATACTATCAAATCCCTATCAAACCTGACTATCGGCGTTTGACTGCATTTGTGACACCGGATGGGTTATTTCAATTCAAAAGAATGCCTTTTGGTTTAGTCAACGCTCCATCTATATTCCAAAGAACTATTACTAAGGCTCTATCAGCAACTGTTAATAACGTTTCACATGGGCAACAAAATAAGCAAGCTCTTACCTACGTGGACGATTTGATTATCGTATCGAAAACTTTTCAAGAAGGCATAGTAAAGTTAGAAAATACTTTCAAGTTATTAAAAAAAGCAAATTTAACGTTAAATATTCAAAAATGCTTCTTTTTTCAAACTTCCATAGATTATTTAGGCTATGAAATTGGTCTCGAAGGCATTAGACCTGGAAAATCTAAAATAGAAGCCGTAAATAACTTTCCAGAACCAAAATCTGTGTACGAAGTGCGTCAATTTGTAGGTTTAGCAAGTTATTTTCGTAAAATTATAAAAGACTTCTCTTTAATAGCACGCCCACTAACTGAGCTTACGCGAAAATCCGTGGAGTGGCGATGGAGCGATGACGAAAAGCATTTGTTCGAAACATTAAAACAAAAACTTGTTCAGCGGCCCGTTCTTGCTTTGTATAACCCAAACTTCAAAACGGAACTTCACACAGACGCTAGCAAAATTGGTCTAGCCGGGATACTGCTACGAAAGGAGCATATTGGTGCACCCTTAAAACCTGTTGCTTTTTACAGTAGAAAAACCACACCCGACGAACAAAAATTCCATGCATATGATCTCGAAACATTAGCCGTTATTACTTCATTAAATCGGTTTCGTGTATATCTGTTAGGGACAGAATTCACTATAAAGACGGATTGTAATGCACTCAGGGCTACTTTTTCAAAAAAAGACATTTTGCTGAGAATCGCCCGTTGGTGGTTGGTACTGCAGGAGTACGATTGTAATATTATTTATCGTCCAAATCACTGCATGACACACGTGGACGCGCTTAGCCGCAATCCAATAGAGTCCAAACAACCGTTTTTAGAACCTGATTTACCTTGGGTCCTTAATATAACTCAGGAGGATTGGCTCATGAGTTTGCAACTAACCGATCCTAAACTAACACATATTAAAAAGGTATTAGAGGACCCAGATTATAATGATGCTGTAGATATAAAGCAAAATTTTACAGTTAAAGGAAATAAACTTTTCCGCAAAGTAGGCGATGAGTTAAAATGGGTAGTGCCTAAGGGAGCTAGATGGCAAATTTGTCAGCAAAATCACGATAATATTGGACATTTTTCACTAGAAAAAACACTGTCTAAGATTAAAAAAGACTTCTGGTTTCCGAAGATGAAAAAGTTTGTTTCGAAATATGTAAAGGCGTGTGTTCATTGTGCTTATAGGAAGGATACAACCGGAAAGAAAGAAGGTTACCTGCACCCAATCCCTAAAGTTGATATTCCTTTTCACACCTGCCATGTAGATCATCTAGGACCATTTGTTCGAAGTAGTAGGGGCAACGTTTACATATTGCTGATTGTAGACGGTTTCACAAAGTTTTGCATACTGAAACCTTTGCGAAATTTAAAATCAAATCTCACTATCCGTGCCCTGGGTGATGTTTTTAGTACATTTGGGTATCCCACTCGCTTAATTTAAGATCGGGGAACATGTTTCACTTCAAAAGAATTTGAGAAATTTTACATTGACTCAAAAATTAAGCATATTTTAAATGCAGTAGCGTCACCCAGGGCCAACGGACAGGTAGAGCGCTATAACCGTACAGTGTTAGGAGCCCTTAGCTCATATGTGGACAAAGTAGGTGGGGTAGGTTCAATGGGGTTTAAACAACACCCTGAACAAAGGCACCGGAAAAACTCCTTCTGAAGCATTGTTTGGTCATAATCTTAACTACGCTGGTGAGAACGCATTTTCTGATTTGTTCCATGAAACGCGATCTCAACAACCGGACAAAGATAATATAAGAGTCGAAATTAGTAAAGACATAGAAAACAACCAGCTAAAACAAAAAGAAAGATTTGATAAGTTTCGTAAAAGTCCAAATATATATACCATTGGGGATTTAGTGAAAGTAAAAAAGCAAATTAGTTCGAGTGAAGGTCAAAGTAAAAAGTTATTACCTGTTTTTTCGGGTCCCTATAATATCACAAAAGTTCTAGACAACGATAGGTACGAGGTTTCCTCAATTCCGGGTTCGAATTTAGGCAAAAGGAAATATTGCAATGTGTTGATCAGATCCAACTTTGGATAGGGACACGTAGAGAGTCTACATCGAGTAGTTCTGATAACGAGACACAGACACAATAATTTCCATATTTTTATTTCATTTTTGGTAAGTTAGGACCTATAGTGAGTCTAGATAAAATGATGTAATAAAATAGCTAACAAATGTTACGAATGAAACATAATACGTTTAAAAGAGTAAGTAAGATATTTAGTGAGATATGTGAGATACCCATTTAGAGACCGATATCTGATGTAGTTCCAGATATCTGATCGTAATGCAATGACAACTTTAGAGCAGAACATCTGACGTAGTTCCAGGTGTTTCTTGAAAGTTGAGATTGAGTGAAAGAGTAATTATTCTACCTGATGTAGTTCCAGGTAAATGTCATATTGGCAGTAGTGTATACGCAAATGAAATGATTTATGTAACTTCTTTTGAGTTAAGTGTGATAGGTTTTGCTTTTGTGTCAAAGCAAAATAATCATAATAGGGATCAAATACCTACATACTTTGTTTATATAATATACTTTATTATGTTGTGAAACTTTTCTAGTTAGTTGCATGTTAGTAACTTTTGTTTAAGAAACAAATAATATCTTGGCTATTAGTTACTGTTTGAGGACAAACATATTGTCAGGAAGGCCGACTGTTTGAGATTTTAATGAGAAGGTCCTATCTAAAATACATAAATATTGTTAATTGTATGATTATCTAAAAATGTATGAATGTTATATTCCCTGATTAGTGATTTATTATTTTTGTAATAATTCAAGAGCAATTATGTATTTAAAAGTAATTGTACTGACCTTCACCGTCCATTTCCGCTGTTATTTTAAATAAATAAGCCAGGCCTAAAATATATTTATAACTAGTTTTTATCATTGCTATAAATCATAATTTAATGAAATATTGACTGGTTCATGTTTAACTATATTTTTATATTATTTTAAGAACATTTACAAAATTAAAAGTAATTGTACAAACTCGCGCCGTCCATTTCCGCCACCACTACTCTCCCCCACCAAGGCATGGTCGCGGGAATGGACGCCTCGAGATTTGAGACTGGCAGTCTTGAACACGCGGTTGAACTGAATGCTGGTCTGGCATAAGCTCTGTCCGTTGGGCTACAGATAGTGCTTATTATTTAGAACTAAGTCCAGTGTGTTATACTAAAAGTGTTAATAAATGCTGTGAGTTTAAAATAAAGAGCTATTGTGTTGGAACAACCTCTTTCAATCGTTTACATCGACCCTGGTCCTGACAGATGTGATATTCTTTCTGTGATAGAATACAACTCAACTAGCTGCACTCAGTTTTGTTATTCTGATCGATTTATTATGAAAGTTTTGATGATGGCTTAATGTTACTTGTTTTCACGATGTATGCAAAGTTTTGTATTTAGGCAATGATTGTGCTACATACCTTTTTACATTGTGACAATATTGGAAACTGCAACTTCTCTGTTAACTGCCATTAGTGTCCGCTTAAAGCAAGCGTCGAAATGAAAAATTCTTTACATAAGACCCTCGAGAGGATTTTCGAAAACACATTAATGACAATACATCGTGCCTAGTGTATATAGCTTTTGTGTCTAAATTTAAGAAACGAGTAGACAATAATTTTTTTAGTTTTCAGAGGTGTGTCAATATAGAGTTATGATTAGATGAATGTGCATGTAGGAAATTATAAGCAAGTGCAAGAAACTTTCGAAACCCGGAGGGTTTACACTATACCGGTGGTATTAATTGTTTATTTAAATCACTTCATGCACAAACAAAGAGTACGTATGGTGGACTTAATACTAGAAACATTATCTACCACACAACCATAGGTCTATACATAGGCAATACAAATGATGATATAGAGAGTATCGTCTAGAAGTTACAGTAATAAGTTGGCGAGGTCGAGGCTTTTTACTTTTTTAAGAAAATCGCTTGCACACACTACACAAAAACGAGTTCTACAAACCTATGAGCCCTTACACACTGCAACTTTTAGCATCGATGCAGTCGTGCGTTAGCATCGATGCAGAAGCGCAACTGCATCGATGCTATCGCGCGTTAGTATCACTGCAGTCGCCAATATTCAGTACATAATTTGACTATTTCCAGCTTCTGCATCGCGATTGTATCGATTCTAACGCGCGTTTGCATCGCGACTGTATCGATGCTAAAAGTAGCGAAGTGTGTAAAAGTTGACATTTTGCGACTGCATCGATGATTATGCGCGTTAGAATCGCGAATGCATCGCTGCTAAAATTCGCAGTGTATAAAGGGTCTAATAGTTAGGTGTCAGTGACCTCTAACATACTCTAACCTTCAAAAGTTTTGAAATCCATACGGTCATAGTTCACTTATGTTATAATGATAACAACCATTTAATAAAGATTTTGTTAATTTTCACTTATATCATTTCTCTGCTGGATAAATAAATATCTTCCCTAATCACTATATTAACCAAATCAATTAAATTTCCATTTGGTTTAAATTGTAACACGCAGCAGACAACTTTCGTGAGAAATCCAATCCCCAATTTGTGTAATCCCGTTAATGCATCTACACTCTTCGGAGATTAACCAACAAATCCAGATTTCAGCTCAAAAACACAACAAACACAAAACTTGTGGATCTCATTTCCTATAAACCAATCAGTTGGATGTGCAACACAGAAAGACACAGTAGAATAGCTCTGTTTTTGAATTTGTATTTGTACTTTGGTTTGAAGATGTAAAAAAATACCTTGGTTCATAGTGAAATCACTCTTCTAGGCACCTTTTACCTATTCAAAGAGATATAATATGAAGTTTATAAAATTGATGCAACTGATGAAAAAGTGACTGTGAAGGATATGTGAATGAAGAAATCATAAAAGGATAAGGTCATCAATTCCACTGTATGTTTTTTTGTATATATGTTACCCAGAATCTCAGTCATTTGTAGACCGATTTGTTTTTTTTTTCATTTACCGAGAGGTTATACCTTTTATTTGGTCCTATTGTTGCCAAGTCGGGATCTGATGAGGGATCTTGGTGCAAATGAGGGAAACCCTAAAAATTTTAAAAGCACGGGTAGTTTTTTTACTAAAACCTTCGTTGTTACATGTTGTTATATTATGAAGGTGGAACTCCTTAACGCTTAAGATTTCAGTTATTATAATGACGGAACTTATAATAGGTAATTTGTAGATTCAGAGTCATAAGGTGCAATCCCCTCCCCCTCCTCCATTCTATGAATGCAAAAAAAGGCAATAGCAGTTTTTTATTGCAGCTGCTTTTTTATTGTTCTTTCATGCAAAAAGCCAGCAATTTGTGGCCAAAATCGCAGCTGAAGTGGTATGGCGACCGTCAGGTTTCAGCCTGTTCATTCTCTTCTAGAAAATGTTCAAAGTTGCTATAGAACACTTCTGAATGCGCGGAACCTAGGGAGCGGGATTCCCGCCATACGCAAAAGAAACGTGGACCGAAACGATAGGTGCGTACTATAGTGAATACCAAAATATTTCAAGTACCATTTTGGGTGTTATTTTTTTTTGTACCGTCACCATAATGAAACAAAAATGAATAGTGTAACAAAAATGAAACTCGTAACAAAAGATAACAAAGTGGAATTATTGGGGTCATTTCACAATAGAAAAAAAAACATTGACAAGGCCAATTAGGTACGTACACTCGTGTGACGCACTGCATTCCGGCAAGATCGATGATTGGTTTTTAGCAAGATCAGTCATCTGTCATTCGTATGCGCATGTGCCGCGTTGTCAAAAAAACGTGGCCATGGCAACCGTGGCATAGTTATTAGTTATAGACCCTGACGTCACACACACCAAGCGCGCGAGAAAATGGGCGTTTAAAAATCTGATTTTCTCGGGGTATTTCCAATTATTGTTATTTTTAACTAAAATATCGTTTTTCCGTGCTGGTCTTTTTACTAGTATGAAAAAATGTAAATTATTTTTAAAAAAATATTCAAAAAATAAATGTATATTCCGTACAGGGGCCCCTAGAAGGAATATGCATTTTTTTTTAAAATGGGAAATTTACCATTTGGGTACGGAACCGTACAAATAGTCACATCCATGGTCCAATCCATTGAGAATTTATTTTGTACTATCAGGTCATACTATCATAATTTAAAATTAATGTTTATTAAATTATTTAAAATTTTATATTTCAATACAGTTATAAAAATAGTAAGTTTCCAGTATGTAATAGTCCTTACTTCCCTTTTGTTACGTCATCTTTGTAACGTAACAAATTTTTGTAACAAATGTCACAAAAATGGATACTTGAATGATTCGATAATAACCTCAAATTAAATTAATAGCCCCGAGGCTACAACCGGTATCACTTATTATTCTAGACAACAAATACACTATAAATATAGTGAAACAGTTAAATATGAACTTACCATAATAAAATCAAGGCAATAACCAAAAAGAACACTTTTTTCTTGAAAATGCTGACAGACGAAACATTCATCAAATGCTCAGAAAAGAATGGACGCAGGCAAAATGGCCGAACGTCAACGCTAAGCTCCGTGATTGGTTGTTGTCAAATAAAGGTGTTAAAACACAAATCTTTTAAATTCTACTTAATTTTGTCATAACAAATATGAAACAAAATGTGGTTAGATTGTTTTATATAATCATTTTTATTATTTTATCGTTAATTAATATTTATGCTTATCAATATATTCTAAAATTAGCAAAAATAATATTATTTAGGACCAAATTTCAAAACTGTCCAATACAGAAAAAATACTTAATTTTTTGTTACGCTGGACTGTTGTAGGACAATGATTTTTGTATGAAAAATATTTGAGTCCCATTTTATTTTTATTTTTGAAATATATTTCCTCAATATATTTATGTTTTTAAGCGAATATATCATATTTTTACAACTTATATTCATACGTTGAGTTGTTCCTATAAACCAACTGTGCATATATCTTGATCTGTAAACCTGTGACATTTGCTCTGGAGAAAAGGTACAAAAAAATTGAATATGACTCTTTTATATTATGTTTTCACTGTCAGAAAACGAGATGTCTTAAGGCAAAACTGAGGGTGAAAATGATGTTCATTTTATTTTGAGCCTGCAGTAATAATTTGTACCTAAAGTTTCTAATCGAACTTGAGATTTAGCTCTGACCCTATTTAGTTTAACTACAAAGGAATCTTTGCCGTTGTTAGTCTGTATTAATCACTAAAGAACAAACGTTTGCCTCATTTAAGGCTTAGGAATATCAACATTCTCACGAATTTTGACTTCGGAAACAAATTAACAAGTAATGACAACCAATTTTCGACCCAATTACTATCATAACAGAGGGTAAATTTACATTGGAGACGCGACAAATTTCGTTCATGCTAAAATTTGAAATGGGATAAGACTTCTGAAAATCAACTCTATGCCTGCGTTTATAAGAACAGAAAGTGAGAATGACGTGTTTTTATTTGTGTGTGAAATGAAATGTGTTGTTTTACGAATTTGTCGGTTTATCAACAATCTTAATAATGTATGCAGGCGCACCGCAATACAAACGCCTTTGATTTGTCTCCTTGGTGTTGAGAGAACAGAAAAGCGTTGAAGAGGTCATCAACAGAGTTTTTTTTTTACATATCAGAACAGTACAATAATAAACAGAGTAGTTGTAATGTGTTTTGATACATGTCTGGTTTTTGAAATAACCTTTCATGAGGCTGTTTTTTTTCTAAAATAAGAATATATTTATTGAAGAAAAAAATCATTTTTTTATTCGTGTGGAAATTTAGTTACAACCATTTTGGTTGAAATATAAAATAATACCGACCGACATTCAAAAAAGCTTTACGCAAATTGCTCTCCGACTGTACGGAGTAGTGCATACATATTTATATGTACTAGATTTTAGTTATTTTTAATTTTCAATGTTGTGTACGCCTGTTATAGATATGTATATAAGAACCCTTTGTAAAAAATATATTTTTAAAATTCTATTACTGATTTTGGCAATGTCTTTTTGATACTAGAAAGGAGGATTCTAGTTTGAACTGTTTAAAAAAATATTAAAACGTTATTTTCGACGACTCCATGCCATGTTCTTATTACGTGAATTATGGATGAGTCGAGACAGGCTGTAACGACATGCAGATTAGGCCGCTATATGGGGAGCCTCCCATATTTGGATAGGGTAATTTAACGTCTTAAATGCTACGTTCGCTGGCAATATTCGGAATGCTGACAGTTATAGTGCTGTTGTAAGATTTGGTGGTTGAAGTTTTTGGATTGTTTTGGTGGTTCTATTTAAGGGCAATAACACTTTTACGCGCCTAACTTCATGAATATTAGGGATCAGTTTAATTATGAGAAAACTCGTTTATCGTGTTTATCTCATGGAAGTACTATGTTTATCTCTATGGAAACCTGAAGAGTACTATTCTGAAGAGTACTAGCTAAGAGTTTCAGCTGCTGTCGTTGAAAGGCACATGTGTTAACCCAAAGCGTGTTCGAATAAGAAGTAAGTCACAGTTAACTCAAATATTAATTTTGCCTGAAAAGCTAGAAATAATAATAGTAGTTATAGTCCCCCTAGCCGATTTCGACTACGGTGACCCAGTCACAACGACTAGCCGTCTGCGCGGGACATATTATAGTGCACAAGTGTGTGCGCAAACTCAGGTGCACACTCTATTCCTTTCACTCTCATAACCCGATGGGACAGCCATCTGACACGACCAGAGAGAGATCAGGCGCAGGACCAACGGCTTTACGTGCTTTCCGAGGAGAAACACCGCTAAATCCCAAACTCCGGGCTGCCCTAAGAATTTCTAAATAGAAAAAACCCAGGTACATATCTTTGGCCTGACCCGTGGATCGAACCCTGAACCTCTAGCGCAGTCGCCGCTTCAAAGTGTGACACTTCCTACCGCTGCACCACCAAGGCAGTTGAAAAAACTGGAAATACTTTAGGTTTCATGGTAAAAATCTATATAACAAAGTATACTTTAATTCTACAAGTGCAAATGGGTGTCTGGTAACCGTTTTATTATTATCAAAGTGTTAAACTAAAGTACTGTAGATCTCTTTGACTTTATATTCCCTTTGTCCAATGGACAAACGTACTTTTTGTCTGTTTAAAATTCCAACCCAAGAACTCGATTCACTTTTATTTTTGTTCGGAGTAAAAGCGTGCTTGCTTTTTGAGTTATTTTTTTTTGAAGTTGAGACAGAAACCTGAACTATTTAATTAGATTCGATTAGAGATTCAAGGATTGTTTAGTATGAAGACAAAGGGTTTTCACCATTTACTCGTTTTACTATCAGAATGTTTTTGTGTTGTATTTTAGATTGGTAATGATGACTTTTGAAAACATACGACCAACTGCTTGACGTACTGAAGCACTGATTTGACTGTGATACACGTCACTTATACGGTTAGAGAGGACACCAATCCAATCACAACAGTTTAGGTTGGGTTAACTTGGTTATCACTAGCAAAGCGCTACCACCACTGCTCTTCGAGCACCTTACACTCAAATTCGTAACTACTGAAACTACCAAATCTCAATCAGACAAAAGACAATCCGAAAAAATGCCACATCCAAGCAATCTAATGTCAAAACTCACGACGAAGTGTTCTCAGGTCGACTCCGCATTAATTTATTCTACCTGCAGCCCCAGTAGAGTTGAGACTTTGAGCGGATTCTATATAATAACGCGGCCCATCTATGTCATGTCACTGAGTAGTGAGTATGGTCTGCACAAAAATCAGTGAATACAATTTATCCAGCACTAATGCCGACGTATTTTTTAAAACCGGCTATGTGCGAGTCGGACTCGCGCACTGAGGGTACCGTGCCAATTTTAAACTGAATTTGGGAATCCACTTACTTCCACTTAATCTCAACTGGACAACATGGGCCACAAAGGTTCCTTCACTGTCCTAGTTCAGTGACACAGCTGTCCAACATGACTGGAAAGACCAGACCAATTTACTTATTATTTTGCTAAAAGCTGGAGATATTATGACATCAAAATAATAGAAAACGTTTAGTAGTTTTTTTTTTTTGGTTTTCTTATAGCTATAAATTTTTCAAACATAATTTCACTGTATGAGAGAATTGTTTCATAATTGTTTTATTTTCACTACGGCTGTACTTTATATATCAATTTCAGCTGCAAAAGGTACAAACCAATAAAGAAGAAAATACGTCTATTTGCCCAACACGAATACACTGAATATCCAGGATGTTGTTTCCGTCAGTAAGGTCCAACTCAGGGATAATAATATGACTTAGCTATGTTTATTCTTAAAAAAAAAATCTTTGAATCACGAGTATATGCAAGATTTATAAAAGAAAACCTCTCCACAAAATTCTAATAAAATCAAAACAAATGAAGAAACTCGCACCATCGCGCGTAGCTCGCGCGTATCTACAAAATACTACGCCGTAGCTAGTAAGCTACGAAGAGGCGACGTTGGGCCCTATTTTTGAATCATTTGCTTGAAAAAACTTTAAAAAAAAGTAAAAACCGACTTCAAAACCAAAATGCACTAAAAAGTCTTAAATAAACCCTTCACCATTGAAAGGAAAGGAATCCGTTTTAGGCAAACAATTTCTTTTTGGAGTCGGTGCTGTGATAGTTGATGCTTGATGGTCAAAGTGATGGATAGTTGATGCTTGATGGTCAAAGCGACTCCAAAAAGAAATTGTTTGCCTAAAACGGATTCCTTTCCTTTCAATGGTGAAGGGTTTATTTAAGACTTTTTAGTGCATTTTGGTTTTGAAGTCGGTTTTTACTTTTTTTTAAAGTTTATTTTATTCCTTCATTTTTAGTGATTATATAAGAGGGGGGAGGGGGGAGGGGGAATTGCAATTTATGATTCTATTTTTTAAGAAGCTTCAAATTACCTATCATAAGTTCCGTCACTATAATTACTGAACTCCTAAGCGTTAAGGAGTTCCACCATCAGCTCAGCCCCACAAGATGTTGACTATCAGACGTAACAATACGTCAACATTAAGATTCTAGTAAAGAAACACTATACGTGCCTTTAAAATTTTAGGGTTTCCCTCGATTACACCAAGATCCCATCATCAGATCCCAAAATGGAAAAAATGGGACCAACTAAAAGGTATACCCTCTAAGTAGGCGAAAAATTTTTTCGATTCAGTCGACAAACGACTGAGATATGAGGTAACAAACATACAAAAAAAAAACATACAGTCGAATTGATAACCTCCTCCTTTTTTGAAGTCGGTTAATAACGTTTAAATTTCATTTTAAACATATTAAAAATCAATGAAAATTATATACATTGTTAAAGTAAGCACCTTCAGGTATCTTATTTCAAATCGTTCCGGTATGGAATTGTACAATATTTCATTGGAAAAACGGCAACCTTGACGCGAACGATCCCAAAATCGAGGCCATGGTCTAGGTACTTTTGACTTACTCGCTTGTAGGTATCGCAATAATAAAAAAGTGGGCTTTTCCTTAAAAAAAAAACAGTATCGTTTGCACAACCACCCCTGAGCCGCACGTCTCTAACAAAACAACAACCTGTAGTTAGAATCACAAGCAAAATGTATGCAACCATACTAATATTGTTTCAATGCTGATTGGCTGATACATCAGGTTAATTAGTAAGATTGTCGAGAAGATATAGATCAGACTGACATGAACACACTGCTATTGTGTTCAGGCAGGTTGTGAGCCAGGACCCGTGATACCTAACTTCAGTTCATTGGTTCAAGTTGAATTCATTTATGACGTCATAAAACTATTTTGACATGAATGTGTATTTTGAATGCGATATTTGAACGCGGTATTGTGACGGTATACTATTCAAGGAATTGAGCGCTTACAAATGGTAATTATTTTACTTGTAATATAAAATGTGAATTGTTAAAAGTCCGTTTCTCTTCGTTTGTTGAATATTGTAAACAATCTTGAACGTCCTTTTTACCAAAATTATTTATTTTAAAATAACATAAACACAATACTCACCAACTGCAGAGGTAATTCATCGCTTAGCACAGAGCTTTTTAAATTAAACAGCATTTTTTTTTACTGATAATATTTTAAAAGTTATCAAAAGATTGTTTAAATTATTTGACTAGCAAAGGAAAACGGACTGTATACACACACACACACACACACACACACACACACACACACACACACACACAAATTGTTCAGCCATATACACGAATTGACTATAACTGTAAAAACCATATAAAGACGCCATGTTAGAAATTGTTTAATGTGTTCAATATAACGCTTCAATTGATCACTGATTTTTTTAAATATTTTTATGCTGCCCGTACTCAACTGAAAATAGATGCGAAACATAAATATAGCTTTTATTTCAAGCCTACTTAATCTAAACAAATCTGAAGGTTGGTTGTTAGTTATTTTTAAACCAGTGTCCATTTTCTTCATGAAAATGTATTTTTGAAGCTTTAAAAAAGAATTTATAACATTTGACTGGGTTGAATTTTCTAACTTTCTAAAAGATATGAAGCGATAAGTCATATTTATGGCACGTGTCACAAGTCCTTTTAAGTAACCAGGGCCCCTATTTTTGAATAACTCGCGTCAAGATGGCGAGTGAAAATCATTCATTAAAGTCGAATTTTCTAATGAAAATCAGTTAAGATCCACATGGGAGGGATTTGCAAAAATATATTTTAATTTTGTAAGTACTAACGTCATTAATTCGCGTGATTATCGTTGTTTTTAATTCGTTTTCGAACAATTATCACACGCCATATTTACACACGTTACAAAATGTAAATTAGTGTTTATTTGTCGATAGCGAAACGGGCCCATACTGTCAAGATACTGCTTTCAAAAGCGAAATGATTTAGCACAAAATTCTTAACAACACTAACAAGGACACAAAGTCCAACCTAAGCTATGTAGGTTATATTAAAGTGTAGATAAATGTGATCACGGAGAAACTACTGGCGCTATCTCAATCTAAGCCAGAAGTGGAACAATGTCTAGCCCGTAACTAAGTAATTTACAAGAAAATGAAACAAAGCGCTTAGTTTCGTGATTGTGGTCTTGTACAATCGCCAGCGTATCAGTTTTTTTTTACCTTTTACCCCTTACACACTGCACTCAAGCAATCAACAGATTTAATTTGGCATCGACGCTTACCGCGTTAATATCGATTCAGAAGCGCGACTGCATCGAAGCAAACGCGCGTTAGTATCGTTGCAGTCACCTATTACAGTACATATGTTTTTAATGTCCAGCTTCTGCATCGCGACTGCATCAATACTAACTCACATTAGCTGCGTGTATTTATCGATGCTAAAAGTAGCGCAAGTGTTTTAAGGTTGTCATTATGCGACTGCATCAATACTGCATCGCGTCTGCATCGTAGCTAAAAGTCGAATTGTGCAAAGGGTCTAACCCTTATTACTAATCCATAAGATAGCGCAGTGTTTACTTTGACGTGCTGTCGTCCTTACAATATCAGTCGAAACTACTTTGGTTAACGTCATATTAGTTACGCCATTAATTATTACGTATTATGACTGAACGAAATGGCTGGACTGATTTTCATGAATTGTGTCACTATTCACAATAGCAAAAACATAGTTGGATACCTATTTCTATTTCAAATCGATTGAACTGGAATAACAATGTGTATGAGAAATCTTTGATTTTGAAAGACGCATCTTTGAAAAGTGACCCCGGCCGCTCGAGCAGATAATATTTCATAATATTAAAAACTTTTAAAATGAAGTACTAAAAAGCACTACATCAAAAGTATCAATTCAGTTTAAATAGGGTAAAATCACCTGAATGTAGGTTTATTTCGATAAATCTTTTTTTTTTTTACATATTTAGACCCGTGTTTGACAATGTTCATCATGTTTTTTTTTGGAAACTAATATTTTCATAAATGGTTCTTCTCTTTGACTGTGTACTAATTTACAAGACAACCACTTTTAAGCAAAGCGCACAGTAAATCCGTTCGAATCCGTTTGTAAGAGCATTGTAAGTCATCTCCGAGTCACAGAGAATCGTAAACGAGGTCTCAGCTAGGATTACGAAGTTTGATTGGCCGTTGCAATTTTGATCTGGTACCTAGTACTTGAGACCGAACACTTTAGTACTCAATGGGAGTTTAGAAACTGTTTGGTGTTAGAGTTGAATTGAAATCCTATTTTAACATGAAAATTTTATCTAGTTGTATTCCACATAAAAAAAAAACTACCTATTCAAAAACGAAAGCGTCCTTGTGACAAGGACGCTATGATGCTGGCTGCATTACCGATAGCTATACTAATCCTTTGAGCTGAAACCGTTCAGCTTTATTATTTGCCGTACTAGTAACATAATACATATTTTGTATTTTTATCTTGTAAATAATGATTCTATTCTCTGTTATTGGAAGCTTTTAACAAACATTTCACGATACACGATATCTAATATGAGTTTTAATACTATAAATAAAATGGTAGGCATTTATTTAATTTTTATGTTGTGTGTTCCTTTTTTACTCATGCTTTTTTGCCTTATAATTTGAAGATAATTACGTGTCTATAAAGAAACGAGTGAGAGGTGAGTTATTTTTGCTTCAGTATACGTCTTATCAGATTATAAAAATCTTTTTCAAATAAAAATGCGTTAGTTTACGTATTTTGGGTGTTCAATGAAAGGGCTTATGTCGTAGATACATTTGAGTTCACCAAAATTTTCTACATTTTATTCAGGCTGCAAATATATATATATATATATATATATATATATATTATTCATTTAATTATGATTCTATTACAAGAGGAAATCGACATCACCGGGCTAATTATATTATTTTAGCGAGTAAAATATTCACTAAGATTATAAAATAATAATCTTAATTAATCACGAATGACACGTTTTAAATAAGGAACCCGTAATTCGATCCCTATATTAAAAAAATACTAGAGTCATAATAAAACGTTTGAAAATAAAAGCCAAACAAGCACTTGAGTTTCTTGCGCCGAGTTACCAACGTTACAAAACACACGGCTACGTCAAACAAGTAAAGTTTCATACCAATCTTGATACTCCAACACTATCCAAAGTCTTAACTTCAGTTGACTTAAAGAACTTTGCGGGCGGGCGGCAAGTTAAGTGCCGTGAAGTATGTGATTTTAAGTTTGAGTTACTCAAATACGACGGATGGATGAGTAGAAGTTTGGGATGTCATAAGAACCAACTAGGTCAGGTAGTTAGTATTATCTTGACTAGAAATTACAAAAGAAAATTACGTTAAACACAAAGGATTTCGATGAGTCAGTTCTTATGACTGGTAAGTCATCTTTCATAATACAAAATTCAGTGCTAGTTTATACAGAATACTGCAATAAACTTTATCCCACTTATTACGAAAGATATAGTATTATACTTCAGTATTCGTCCTCGATATTAGTATTATACACATGTAGTATCGCTTGCACTTATCACCACATAGCACAATTTTAGAGCAAGAAAAAAAAATTACAACAAAGTACAACCAATTTCCGTGTCCGGTAAAAATAATTAAATAAATTATGAACATTTCCGTTACGTCACATCCTCCAAGCCATAATTTTCAAAGTCTTCGTTCGCTTATTGTGCTTCGCCACTAAAACATGTCTATTTTCGTTACGTGCATACAACATTTATTAATATTTTTTGTCATTTCAGTGATTTTAGTGAACTATCAAGATTGGATTCTTTGAACTCAAGATCCTTCCGGATAGTTGAACAAATACGCATTTCTATGCGTAAATACAAGGTTTCTAGCCCTCGGATTTGTATTTCAGACTCTTCCACGCTGAAACCATTTAGCTTCGTCTCAAGACGTAGCTTGACTGAACACGGCCGCTGCAGTTGACGGGCAACGGAGAAAAAGCTACACATGTGCAACCCGCATGGGCGGCGTTGCATCTACCCCTTACATCCAGAGATGATGTAGTCCTGCCACCATCAACACCGCCGAGCCGCCCACGTCTCGCATGTATATATGTTTGATGCAGCTGGGATAGAGGGGTCGACGACACCACCAGAGATCGGGATACAACCGGTGAGTCATTACAAATCCTGCAATAAACGGACGGATTCCATTCCAAACCTATTAGATATTTTCTCTGAACCGATCCTACTACTTGTTGGCAACTCCAACAATAACAAACTTTTTGTATGTTTTTATATATGTACTTGTCTATGACAGAAAATAATTATCTTTAGTCTTATCATCTTGACTTCTATAAGTTTATAAGGTTTATGTTGTGTCCTTAGCAAATAAATATAATTTGTCCTCACGAAGTCTTTTATAATCAACCAAATAGACCAGCCACGTAATCAGTGCCTACAGCAAATATATACAGTCCACTCTAAAGAAGCACAAGGCGACCACGAGATCATCTGGTCCACGAGCCTACGATATTGGTGAAGGTTGGGTTGACAAGGATTTCAAAGGCAACAATAATATAAAGGAGCAACTGCAAGTAAAACCGCATACAATATCATCATATCACTCTTCCAACAAGTGCTAGAAATACCTCATTCATTTCACGCAATAGGACATACTTGCATCGTGCGAGAAAGAGGAGCACACTCATATGAGCGAGGAACGAGTGCGAAGGAGACAAAGAAATCAACACGAAGTTACTAATTTCTGCGCAGCCTGCGTAGCTTCTACCAGTGACGGGGCGAACTCAATCGACTAATCAGATTGCCCCATTCACGTCAACGACTTGCGACTGTCTACGTCTGTCTGCGTCTGTCTGCGTCTGCTGCGTCAACAGGACAGCTGCCAACTTCCATTTTATCGGCTCTCGTTTGGTCGTGACGTGTTTGTATTTTTATCACTAATGTTTTTTATACCTAGTTTATACGTTTTTTATGCGTAGTATTGTTTTGATATCAGTCTCAATAATGACCGAGCAAGGTGATTTAAAAAGCTTAAAGGCTGCACGAGATTACGCCAAGGCGTCACTAACAAGGGTGCACACTTTCAGTCAAGATGTAGCATCTCTTGCAAATATTTCGTTAGTGACAGCGAAACGTGACCACCTTGTAAAACTTTTTCGCCAGTATGAGGAATGCAATATGGCCATCCTCGCATTAGATGAGACAGATGCTGAGGATATTGCCGTAGTGGAAGAAAAATATTTCCTCTCGCTAACTCTTTTAAATGACGCCATTATGGCAAATAGCATGCCTTCAGGCCCCAATAATGAACACAAAGTGAGAACGAGGCTACCTGAAATTAAAATTCCAGCATTCAGTGGTAAGTACAGTGATTATACACCATTCATTAACTTGTTTAAAGCAGTCGTACATAGTGACTCATCTTTAGATAATATCCAAAAGCTTTATTATTTACGATCCTTCTTACAAAAGGAACCCTTGGACTTAATTAAAAATTTACCAATAGAACCATCGAGCTACAATGAAGCGCTGCGGCTTCTCGACTCTCGTTTCAACCACAAGTTTAAGATAATTAGTGAACATATTAGCACTTTGCTCGATCTTAACACGTTACCAAACTCAAACCCTAATAATATTAGAGAATTTGTTTCACTTGTTAAACAGTCTCTGTCAAGTCTCAGGAATTTAAACGTCAACATCACAACTTGGGATCCAATTGTTCTAACCATTCTTTTTCGCAAATTAGACATATACTCTGCACGTGCCTATCAACTAGAAAGGAGCACCGACACAAATCCCAGTGTTGAGGATTTTCTCCAATTTATGGACAAAAGAGCTTTGGCATTGGAGAATGTAGAGCCGCAGAAGTATGGGAAGATCTCCAAGGCAGTGGTAAACATTGCTGCAGCATCTACAAGTGAAGCAAGTTCGGCGTGTCAATACTGTAAGTCCAAAGAACACAAATTATTTGCATGCAACAAGTTTAAAACCTTGCCTTCTGCACAACGAGTCAATTTTGCGAAAGAAAACGAACTCTGCAATGTGTGTCTGAACCCGCATCGTGGTAAATGCCGATTTCACTTTAGATGTAGTATGTGCAAACAAACACATAATACACTACTACATCACGAAAAGCAAGAATCAGGCCCGATCACATTAATTTCAAACACGGAGTCTAACAGGGTATTACTCCCCACTGTAAAAATAAAACTTTATTCCAGAACTGGCACCGAGGTTCAAGTGAGAGCTATTTTGGACTCTGCTTCACAGATTTCTTTGATAACAAGTAAAGTAATTGATATTTTGGGTATAACACCTAACAAGGATGGTACTAATATAGTAGGAGTGAGCGAGACTACTAACATTTCTAACTATTCTGTTCCTTTAGAAGTGTTCTCACTGGCTACACCTTACCGAGTCACTGTAAACTGCCATGTGCTAGATAAAATAACTTGCAAAATACCCCAATACAAAGTAGATACAACTTCTTTGTTTATACCTTCCGGTGTGTCATTGGCTGATGCTGATTTCCATACACCAGCTGAGATAAACATGTTACTTGGAGCCGATGTATTTTTTCAGGCGTTACTACCAGAGCAACGAGCTACTCAGCAACCTGCTTGGCAATCTAATAAAGAGCAATACCTGCAACCATGCTTCATTAACACAAGGTTTGGTCATGTCATAGGCGGTGCTCTACCACAGTCTACAAATCAGAACACAAGTAAGGTCTCACTTTTATGTCTAGATTGTAAATCTGATCTTAATGATACCTTACAACATTTTTTCGAAACTGAAAAGGTACCTGAAACTTACACTGAGAAACTTTCCGAGCATGATTTGTGTGAAAATGTTTTTAAAACAACAACAGTCCTGAAAGATAATAAGTTTCAAGTAGATTTACCTTTAAAATTACCATTGAGCAAAATTAATAATTCTCTTGGTAATTCATTTGAATTTGCCTATTATAGGTTTCTCAATCTTGAAAAAAAGTTGCAAAAAAACCCCAACTTACTTTCCGAGTATGAAAAGTTTATTAATGAATACATAGAGTTAGGCCATGGTCACTATGTCGATTTCAATTCATTAGATTTTCGCAACGATCCTATGTATTTCTTACCACACCATGCTGTTTTTAACGAAAATAGCACGACTACTAAGACAAGGGTGGTTTTTGATGCATCTATGCAAACTGATAAGAAGATATCTCTTAACGACTTGTTACTCAATGGGCCTCCTGTTCAAAAGGAGCTGTTTGACATTATGCTTTTGTTTCGCTTTGGTAAATATACGTTTTCCACTGATATACGTCGCATGTTTCGCTGTGTCAACGTTAATCCTGCTCACACTTGGTTACAAAATATTTTGTGGAGGAACAATGTTAATGATGATATAAAATGTATACGGTTGGACACGGTAACATATGGTCAAAAGAGTTCAAGTTTTCTTGCCACACGCTGTTTGTACGAACTTGCTTGTATACATGAGGACGAATTTCCATTAGCCTCCTACGTTTTAAAAAACTGCACTTATGTGGACGATGCTTGCTATTCAAACTCTGATATTAATTTGGTCATCGAAGCTAAGAAACAGTTATGCGAGTTACTATGTAAAGGTAATTTCTTTACTCATAAATGGGCATCTAATTGTCGAGAAATATTACAAGGGATTTCGCCAACATAAACAACAATTTGATAATTTCGATTTACAAAAGAATGATCTTTATATTAAAACTTTAGGTATGACACTTAATATTTCTAAAGATTGCTTTGTGATGTCATGTCCTGAACCTTTTGAAATTAAAACCCCTAACAAAAGACAGGTTTTAAGCTATATTTCTAAATTTTATGACCCTCTAGGATTCATGTCTCCTGTTATAATGAAAGCAAAGGCCTTCATGCAAAAACTATGGTCAGAAAAAATAGGTTGGAATGAACTTCTTCCACTAACTCTTAAAACTGAATGGCTTATTTTCGCAACAAAACTGTCGGATATAAAAACTTTTACTGTTCAAAGGAATATTATTATTCCTAGCAAAACAATCGCTGTGCAACTCATCGGCTTTGCTGATGCTTCATTCACAACCGGTTATGGCTGCTGTGTATACCTTCGGGTGGTAGATGACTCAGGTAAGGTTACTATTTCTTTACTCTGCTCTAAATCTCGAATTAACCCCCGCAATAATAAGGCACTAACCATACCGCGACTTGAGCTCAATGCAATGATTTTGCTTACAAAGTTAATAAACAGAGTCTATGATACCCTCAGCTTGAAAATTAAAATTGATGAGGTTTTCTTGTTCTCTGATTCACAAATTTCGCTTGCGTGGATAGCTACAGAGCCCATGAAACTCAACGCTTACGTTGCGAACAGGGTTAAGGTAATTCGAGAGAGCACCGCTAGGTGGCGCTGGCTCTACGTAGCCACCAAGGAGAACCCCGCAGATCATGTGAGCAGAGGATTAGATCCTGATGAGCTGATTAACTGCGAACAATGGTGGTCAGGTCCTTGTTTCCTGAAAGACAGTAAGTACGATTTTAAAAATGGAATTACTTCTTTGTCTCTAAATGACGTACCTGAGATGAAGCAACCCCCTGCGTCCTCCGATGCTAAAATGTCTCTCGTCCTTCAATGCAGTGACGATATCTACCAAGCTATTAATAAATTCTCTGATTTAAATAAAATGACACGAATAATGGCATACATTCTCAGGTTTTGTCATAATATAGATATAAAAAATAAGAATAACAAGGTTTCAAGTTCTTATTTATCACCTTGCGAGTATCGAAAAGCTTTGCATAAGATCATTCGACACGAGCAAGGCATCTATTTTAAAGATGAAATAAATAGTTTATGTAGTAACTGTGAAAATATCAAGGGTTCTTTAAAACCTTTGCACCCGGTTTTAGACGGCGAAGATATGCTTCGAGTAGGCGGTAGAATTGAGCACTCCTCAGTATCTTTCTCTCAAAAGCACCCGATCATATTGCCTAAAGCATCTCGTATCACTGAGCTTATTATACACCATGAGCACATAAGATTATTACATGCTGCTCCTAGATTGTTATTATCTAGCCTAAATAAATCTTACTGGATTGTAAATGGTTACAAACATGTAAAGAAGATAATTCATAAATGTTTAATTTGTTTTAGGATGAAAGCAGAATGCGCCAAACAATTAATGGGTTCCTTGCCACCTGAGAGGGTAACTGCCTGCCGCCCATTCCAAAAGATAGGCGTAGACTTCGCGGGTCCCATCCCTGTCAAAAACTCGCGCGTGCGACGTGCTGTACAGACAAAAGGGTACATATGTGTGTTTGTCTGTTTCGTAACAAAAGCCGTCCACTTAGAGCTTTCATCGGATATAAGTACTGACGCTTTTCTTGCTTGTTTTAAGCGCTTTATAGCGCGACGTGGCCTACCAACAGACGTGTTCTGCGATAATGGTGGTTGCTTCAGGGGGCAAGGAACGAATTAAGCCGTTTGTATGAACTTCATGCTTCACAAAGTCATCAAGCACGGGTGCTAGATTATGTTACTCAACAAGGTATAGCCTTTCATTTTACCCCAAGTTACTCACCAGTTTTTGCTGGCCTTACCGAAGCATCTGTGAAAAGCATGAAGTTCCACCTAAAACGCATAATACAGAACTATGTACTAACATACGAACAATTGAGTACAATTTTATGTCAGATAGAAGCGGTTCTAAACTATAGACCGTTGTTACCTGTATCAGCTCGAGATGTAAACGATTTTAGCTACCTTACACCGGGGCATTGGTTGATAGCCACAGCATTAACTTCATTTCCTGAAAAACAGGTTATAGATGTACCTACAAACAGAATTAAATTTTGGGAGCTATGTAATAAAGTAAGATCCCACTTTTGGAATATTTGGCATAAGTACTACTTAAATGCTCTTCAGTCTCGTCCTAAATGGCGTGACAGTGAAACCAACGTTGAAGTTGGCGATTTAGTTATCTTAAGAGAGCCTAATGCCCCACCTCTTACTTGGCCTATGGCCAGAGTGATAAAGGTCTATCCAGGGTTAGACAACAAAACGCGTGTTTTGGATGTCATAACACCTAATAGAAAGATCTATAAGAGATCACTAAGTGGTATATGTATTTTACCCTTTGAATAAGTTGTTATGTGACTTACCTTTTCTTTAAACGATGCTAATAAGACACTAAGCACTAAGCGTAGAATACATTTTTATTTTCAACTATGAAATGTTTTTATTTTATAAAATGCTATTTAAAGTGTAGCATGCATTTGTTTCAATTTTATTACTAACTATGAATTATTTATAAGTGGTTAAAAGAAACTATTATGGAATTTGCAAATATGATGAATGTTTATGTTTAAAAACTATTTATGTGGCGATATGCTGGATGCAATAATATAAAATTTGGATATCTTGAATACATTAGTATATATAACTTGTAACATCAATTTCTCTGGCGCCCCCAGCATGTTGGCAACTCCAACAATAACAAACTTTTTGTATGTTTTTTTATATGTACTTGTCTATGACAGAAAATAATTATCTTTAGTCTTATCATCTTGACTTCTATAAGTTTATAAGGTTTATGTTGTGTCCTTAGCAAATAAATATAATTTGTCCTCACGAAGTCTTTTATAATCAACCAAATAGACCAGCCACGTAATCAGTGCCTACAGCAAATATATACAGTCCACTCTAAAGAAGCACAAGGCGACCACGAGATCACTACTTGCCTAAGCATGAAAACCGCCACAAATATATTTTTATTTGTTTGTGTTCATCTGAATACGGCCAAACCTGATTACGGAAGCTGAAATATTTATTTCACGCCACTGCCCTCGCCTACTGTGCGACGCGCAGTTTAACCATTCATCATCATTTTATTTTATTTCACTTTTACCGCCAAAGAAACGAAGAAAACTGCCAAAGCAGTATCTAAATCACGCCTACTAGGTACCTTTTTGAAACTATATGTATAGTGTTTTATCACTACACAAACTTTGTATAGAACACAGGGGTAGATTCCTTGTCTGACAACGTTGTTTTTTTTTAAAGTGCCATTTATATAATTTATAATGATTTCGGCTGGCTAAGTGACTTATCCGCCTAAGTTTATTAATACTTGCTCCAGGTTAAATGACCTAACCACCTAGTAATGAATGTTATAGCTCCAGGTTAAATGGTTTAAATTGAAGAGTTTTTCATATTTCATAGTTGAACTAAATGATTTAAATGACATAAATCATACAATTTCGTGTATAGCCTATTCAGTTTAAGCGCCGATTTACTTACGCCGATTACTAATTTGTTCCTAATCGTGCCTGAGTAATGAAGTTAATGAAAGGGGCAGTTAAAATATTGTTGAATTTTATGGAACCTAGGAATTATTATCCAGACAATAATTAGGAAATAAGAAATAAAACAGATTGTATTGCTGAAATGTACTCTTTATTTTAATTATCATCAGGAACTACAGTAACTTTCCAGTTTACCAGAGTAACCACTAAGGTTTTTATCACAATTGTATATGTCTGTGAACTTAGCAGAGCAAAGTCTGGCAGAGCATAAAAAAATTGGAGTTCTATTCGCATGCACATGAGTTCTATAGTTCCTGATACTTGTTAGAGATAGTTCTACCATTTAAACCCACTAAAAAGTATGTGGTTGAAATGCTCTGCTAACTTCCGGTAGCAGAGCACTTTGTTGAAAAATATAAAATAAATATACACGATTAGTTAAAAAAATATAAAAAAGAGTTCCTCATTCTCAAAAAAAATAGTTCTGGTGTATAAAAGACACTATTTAAAAAAAACTTTTTTTTTCGTTAAAAAATATATATATTACAATCAAACCGACGAAAATAAAACTAAAAGGAAGGAAAACCATAAAAAATAAAGATAAAATAACATAGCCCTGTGTATGAGCCATCTTAAAAAAATACACCTAGACCTGGAACTCTCACCAGCATATCAGCAGAGCATACAGTAAAAACAGAGGTGTACCGAAAAAACTTTATTTTATTTTAAAAAATCACATCAATACAGGTAAACCATAAGAAAGCTGGAACTCCTCGAGATCAAACAGGATAAAACGTAAGCTATCTTAATGGTATTCATCTAGACCTGGAACTCTCAACAGCATATCAGCAGAGCATAGGTGAAGACAGGTAGGTAGCGAAATATCTTAATTTTCTTCAAAAAAATCTCATTAATTCAGGTAGACAAACAGAAAGCAAAAACTTCCTGGAATCCAAAAGGACAAGACGTGAGCTATCTAAACAGTAACCATCTAGACCTAGAACTCTCAACAGTATGTCAGCAGAGCATAGGTGAAGACAGGTATGTAGTGAAATAACTTATTTTTCGTCAAAAAAATCTCATTTATTCAGATAGACCATAAAGAAGCTATAAATTCTCATAATACAACAGGTCAAGACGTAAGCTATCGAGTTAGTAACAATTTAGACCTGGAACTCTCAACAGCATATCAGCAGAGCATAGGTGAAGACAGGTATGCAGCGAAAAAGATTAATTTTCTTCAAAAAAATCTCATTTATTCAGGTAGACCATCAGGAAGCTTGATCTTACTGAAATCCAAAAAGTCAAAACATAAGCTATCTAAGTAGTATCCATCTAGACCTAGAACTCTCAACAGCATATCAGCAGAGCATAGGTGAAGACAGGTATGTAGCGAAAGCTTATTTTTCTTAAAAATAATCTCATTTATTCAGGAAGACCATCAGGAAGCTTGACCTTACCGAAATCCAAAAGGTCAAGACGTAAGCTATCGAGCTAGTAACAATTTAAACCTGGAACTCTCAACAGCATATTAGCAGAGCATAGGTGAAGACAGATATATAGCGAAAAATCTAATTTTTCGTCAAAAAAATCTCATTTATTCAGGTAGACCATCACGAAGCTAGAACTCCGCGGGATCCAACAGGTCAAGACGTGAACTATCGAGTTAGTAACAATTTCGACCTGGAACTCTCAACAGAGTATCAGCAGAGCATAGGTGAAGACAGGTATGCAGCGAAAAAGATAATTTTTTTTTAAAAAATCTCATTTATTCAGGTAGACCATCAGGAAGCTTGATCTTACCGAAATTCAAAAGGTCAAAACATAAGCTATCTGAATAGTATCCATCTAGACCTAGAACTCTCAACAGCATATCAGCAGAGCATAGGTGAAGACAGGTATGTAGCGAAAAATCTTATTTTTCTTTAAAAAAATCACATTTATTCAGGTAGACTATCAGGTAGCTAGAACTCCGCGGAATCCAACAGGTCAAGACGTAAACTATCGAGCTAGTAACAATTCAAACCTATAACTCTCAACAGCATATTAGCAGAGCATAGGTGAATACAGGTATATAGCGAAAAATCTAATTTTTCGTCAAAAAAATCTCATTTATTCAGGTAGACCATCAGGAAGCTAGAACTCCACGGGATCCTACAGGTTTAGACTTAATCTATCGCGTTAGTAGCAATTCAGACCTGGAACTCTCAACATCATATCAGCAGAGCATAGGTGAAGACAGGTATGCAGCGAAAAAGATTAATTTTCTTCAAAAAAATCTCATTTATTCAGGTAGACCATCAGGAAGCTTGATCTTACCGAAATCCAAAAAGTCAAAACATAAGCTATCTAAGTAGTATCCATCTAGACCTAGAACTCTCAACAGCATATCAGCAGAGCATAGGTGAAGACAGGTATGTAGCGAAAAAGCTTATTTTTCTTCAAAATAATCTCATTTATTCAGGAAGACCATCAGGAAGCTTGATCTTACCGAAATCCAAAAGGTCAAAATATAAGCTATCTAAGTAGTATCCACCTAGACCTAGAACTCTCAACAGCATATCAACAGAGCATAGGTGAAGACAGGTATGTAGCGAAAAATCTAATTTTTTTTCAAAAAAATCTCATTTATTCAGATAGACCATCAGGAAGCTATATTTTTCCAGAATCCAACAGGTTAAGACGTAAACTATCTAGTTGGTATGAATCTAGACCTATTAATTTCAACAACATATCAGCAGAGCATAGGTGAAAACAGGTATATAGCGAAATATCTAATTTTTCTTCGAAAAAATCTCATTTATTCAGGTAGACCATCAGGAAACTAGAACTCCCCGGAATCTAACAGGTCAAAACGTAGGCTATCGAGGTAGTATCCATCTAGACCTAGAACTCTCAACACCATACCAGCAGAGCATAGGTGAAAACAGGTATGCAGCGAAAAAGATTAATTTTCTTCAAAAAAGCTCATTTATTCAGGTAGACCATCAGGAAGCTTGATCCTGCCGAAATACAAAAGTTCAAGACAAAACCTATCTAAGTAGTATCCATCTAGACCTCGAACTCTCAATAGCATATCAGCAGAGCATAGGTGAAAACAGGTATGTAGCGAAAAATCTTATTTTTCTTCAAAAAAATCTCTTTTATTCAGGTAGACCATCAGGAAGCTAGAACTTCGCGGAATCCAACAGGTCAAGACGTAAACTATTGAGTTAGTAACAATACAGACCTGGAACTCTCAACAGCATATCAGCAGAGCATAGGTGAAGACAGGTATATAGCGAAAAAGATTAATTTTTCGTCAAAAAAATCTCATTTATTCAGGAAGACCATCAGGAAGCTAGAACTCCGCGGAATCCTACAGGTTTAGACTTAATCTATCGCGTTAGTAGCAATTTAGACCTAGAACTCTCAAAAGCATATCAGCAGAGCATAGGTGAAAACAGGTATGTAGCGAAAAATCTTATTTTTCTTCAAAAAAATCTCATTTATTCAGGTAGACTATCAGGAAGCTAGAACTCCGCGGGATCCTACAGGTTTAGACTTAATCTATCGCGTTAGTAGCAATTTAGACCTAGAACTCTCAAAAGCATATCAGCAGAGCATAGGTGAAGACAGGTATGTAGCGAAAAATCTTATTTTTCTTCAAAAAAATCTCATTTATTCAGGTAGACTATCAGGAAGCTTAAACTTACCGAAATCCAAAAGGGCAAGACGTAAACTATCGAGCTAGTAACAATTTAAACCTAGAACTCTCAACAGCATATTAGCAGAGCATAGGTGAAGACAGGTATATAGCGAAAAATATAATTTTTCGTCAAAAAAATCTCATTTATTCAGGTAGACCATCAGGAAGCTAGAACTCCGCGGAACCCAATAAATCAAGACATAACCTATCGAGAAAGTATCCATCTAGACCTGGAACTCTCAACAGTATATCAGCAGAGCATAGGTGAAGACAGGTATATAGCGAAAAATCTATTTTTTCTTCAAAAAAATCTCATTTATTCAGATAGACCATCAGGAAGCTATAACTTTCCAGAATCCAACAGGTCAAGACGTAAACTATCTAGTTGGTATGAATCTAGACCTATTGATTTCAACAGCATATCAGCAGAGCATAGGTGAAGACAGGTATGTAGCGAAAAATCTTATTTTTCGTCAAAAAAATCTCATTTATTCAGATAGACCACAAAGAAGCTATAACTTCCCATAATACAACAGGTCAAGACGTAAGCTATCGAGTTAGTAACAATTCAGACCTGGAACTCTCAACATCATATCAGCAGAGCATAGGTGAAGACAGGTATGCAGCGAAAAAGATTAATTTTTCGTCAAAAAAATCTCATTTATTCAGGTAGACCATCAGGAAGCTTGATCTTACCGAAATCCAAAAAGTCAAAACATAAGCTATCTAAGTAGTATCCATCTAGACCTAGAACTCTCAACAGCATATCAGCAGAGCATAGGTGAAGACAGGTATGTAGCGAAAAAGCTTATTTTTCTTCAAAATAATCTCATTTATTCAGGAAGACCATCAGGAAGCTTGACCTTACCGAAATCCAAAAAGCCAAGACGTAAACTATCGAGCTAAGTACAATTTAAACCTAGAACTCTCAACAGCATATCAGCAGAGCATAGGTGAAGACAGGTATATAGCGAAAAATCTAATTTTTCTTAAAAAAAATCTCATTTATTCAGATAGACCATCAGGAAGCTATAACTTTCCAGATTCCAACAGGTCAAGACGTAAACTATCTAGTTGGTATGAATCTAGACCTATTAATTTCAACAACATATCAGCAGAGCATAGGTGAAAACAGGTTTATAGCGAAATATCTAATTTTTCTTCAAAAAATTTCAATTATTCAGGTAGACCATCAGGAAACTAGATCTCCCCGGAATCTAACAGGTCAAAACGTAGGCTTTCGAGGTAGTATCCATCTAGACCTGGAACTCTCAACACCATACCAGCAGAGCATAGGTGAATACAGGTATGCAGCGAAAAATATTAATTTTCTTCAAAAAAATCTCATTTATTCAGGTAGACCATCAGGAAGCTTGATCCTGCCGAAATACAAAAGTTTAAGACATAAGCTATCTAAGTAGTATCCATCTAGACCTCAAACTTTCAACAGTATATCAGCAGAGCATAGGTGAAAACAGGTATGTAGCGAAAAATCTTATTTTTCTTCAAAAAAAAATCATTTATTCAGGTAGACCATCAGGAAGCTAGAACTTCGCGGAATCCAACAGGTCAAGACGTAAACTATTGAGTTAGTAACAATTCAAACCTATAACTCTCAACAGCATATCAGCAGAGCATAGGTGAAGACAGGTATGTAGCGAAAAATCTTATTTTTCGTCAAAAAAATCTCATTTATTCAGGTAGACCATCAGGAAGCTATAACTTCCCATAATACAACAGGTCAAGACGTAAGCTATCGAGTTAGTAACAATTCAGACCTGGAACTCTCAACATCATATCAGCAGAGCATAGGTGAAGACAGGTATGCAGCGAAAAAGATTAATTTTCTTCAAAAAAATCTCATTTATTCAGGAAGACCATCAGGAAGCTTGATCTTACCGAAATCCAAAAGGTCAAAATATAAGCTATCTAAGTAGTATCCACCTAGACCTAGAACTCTCAACAGCATATCAACAGAGCATAGGTGAAGACAGGTATGTAGCGAAGAATCTAATTTTTCTTCAAAAAAATCTCATTTATTCAGATAGACCATCAGGAAGCTATATTTTTCCAGAATCCAACAGGTTAAGACGTAAACTATCTAGTTGGTATGAATCTAGACCTATTAATTTCAACAACATATCAGCAGAGCATAGGTGAAAACAGGTATATAGCGAAATATCTAATTTTTCTTCGAAAAAATCTCATTTATTCAGGTAGACCATCAGGAAACTAGAACTCCCCGGAATCTAACAGGTCAAAACGTAAGCTATCGAGGTAGTATCCATCTAGACCTGGAACTCTCAACACCATACCAGCAGAGCATTGGTGAAAACAGGTATGCAGCGAAAAAGATTAATTTTCTTCAAAAAAATCTCATTTATTCAGGTAGACCATCAGGAAGCTTGATTCTGCCGAAATACAAAAGTTTAAGACATAAGCTATCTAAGTGGTATCCATCTAGACCTCGAACTCTCAACAGTATATCAGCAGAGCATAGGTGAAAACAGGTATGTAGCGAAAAATCTTATTTTTCTTCAAAAAAATTTCATTTATTCAGGTAGACCATCAGGAAGCTAGAACTTCGCGGAATCCAACAGGTCAAGACGTAAACTATTGAGTTAGTAACAATTCAGACCTGGAACTCTCAACAGCATATCAGCAGAGCATAGGTGAAAACAGGTATATAGCGAAATATCTAATTTTTCTTCGAAAAAATCTCATTTATTCAGGTAGACCATCAGGCAGCTAGAACTCCCCGGAATCTAACAGGTCGAAACGTAAATTATCGAGTAAGTAACAATTTAGACCTGGAACTCTCAACACCGTACCAGCAGAGCATAGGTGAAAACCGGTATGCAGCGAAAAAGATTAATTTTCTTCAAAAAAATCTCATTTATTCAGGTAGACCATCAGGAAGCTTGATCTTGCCAAAATACAAAAGTTCAAGACGTTAGCTATCTAAACAGTATCCATCTAGACCTGGAACTCTTAACAGCATGTCAGCAGAGCATAGGTGAATACAGGAATGTAGCGAAAAAGATTAATTTTCTTCAAAAATATCTCACTTATTCAGGCAGACTATCAGGAAGCTTGGTCTCGCCGGAATCCATCAGGTCAAGACGTATGCTATCGAGGTATTATCCATCTAGACCTGGAAATCTCAACTGCATATCATCAAAGCATAGGTGAAGACAGGTATGTAGCGAAAAATCTTAATTTTCGTCAAAAAAATCTCATTTACTTAGGTAGACCATCAGGAAGCTGGAACTCAACGGAATCCAACAGGTCAAGGCGTAAACTATCTAGAGGATATCAATCTAGATATGGGATTCTCAACAGTATATCAGCAGAGCATAGGTGAAGACAGGTATGTAGCGAAAAACTTATTTTTATTCAAAAAAATCTCATTTATTCAGGTAGCATCAGGAAGCGGGAACTCCCTGGATTCCAAAAGGTCAAGACGTTAGCTATCTAGATGGCATCCATATAGACCAAGAACTCTTAACAGCATATCAGCAGAGCATAGGAGAAGACAGGTATGTAGCGGAAAAGATGAATTTTCTTCAAAAAAATCTCATTTATTCAGGTAGACCATCAGGAAGCGGCAACTCCCCGGAATCCAACAGGTCAAGATGTAAGCAATCGAGATGGTATCTTTTTAGAGTTGGAACTTTCTACATTATATCAGCAAAGCAAAGGTGAATACAGATATGTACATAATGTTATTTTGTTAAGTGTTAAAACCCTGCTTACTTCAAATACGTTTACTAATATTCTTAAATACACTTCTGGACACATCTATTGGCCCACTTTAGAGTTTAGGTTTCGATGGCCCTTACCGAAATATGATTGCTATATTGATCAAAAACTGTTGATGCAGTTTTAAACCTGATACGTTTTACCACCTTTTTCGACCGTATTGTTTTAAATTTGAATTCAAAATACCATACGACATGGAGCTATGCCTAACAAGTCGGATATGCGCCTTGTTGAAGGCAATTGATTTTTGATTAAAAAACATGTTTTATCAAATAAGGGTTTAATTTAATTACGCGTGTTGCCTCCATGGGCATCTACCACAGCTCTCATACGATTAGGCATAGAGTTTTTCAACCGCTTTATGAAATTTTGGGGGATCACCTCCCATTCCTCTTTTATGGCAGTTTTCAACTCCTGCATCGTCTAGGCAACTGACTGACGAGCCCTTACACGTCTTTTTAGCTCGTCCCACATGTGCTCAATGGGGTTCATGTCTGGGCTTCTGGCTGGCCAGTCCATAACGGTGATGTTCACATCCCGAATATATTCCCTGACGATGCCGGCCGCATGGGCTCTTGCATTATCATGCATAAAAAGGAAATTTGGGCCCACATAGTCCGCGTATGGTATCACGTGAGATTCTTAGCACTCACGAATGTACCTTTCAGCATTTAATGTTGGCAGCCGTGGTTCTGTAACAACCTCAAGTTGATTTTTGCCGCTCGCGGATATACCGCCCCAGACAGTCCACGAGCCACCGCCATAAGCAACCCTCTCTTCAAAGCAGCATTGTGTGAAACGCTCTCCCTTTCGTCAGTAGACCTTCTTCTTTCCATCTTTGCCATGTAAAACAAATTTATACTCATCAGAAAAGAGTACACGGCTCCAATCTTGCTGTGTCCATTTTAAATGACTGCGTGCGAAATGAAGGCGCGCTGTTCGGTGGGCTCGCGTTAGTTTGGGCCCATTAGCTGGCTTGTGTGGTACCATATCGCGTTCTTCTCCGAACAGTTCGAGCGCTCACAGATACTCCGTGTAAGTCGCGAAGTTGGTTTTGTATCTCACTGGAGGTAAGGTGACAATTTTAAGCTGGTCGTCACGATGAATCGATCCTGCCTTAAAGTTGTGACCCGAGATCGTGGCCTTTCTTAGCGACGAACAAAGCCGCCAGTCTCTAGGTACCTCCGATAAACATTTCGGACCGCAGATCGACTTAAATTAAGTTGAGCACTCACGTTTCTTTAGCTGTGTCCGGCCTGAATAAGTGCCACAGCTTTGGCGGCGACTTCAGGTGAAGTATCAATAGATTATTGATAGAACCAACACCTTAATGTTAAGAATAAGTAATGTTTGTTGCAAAACCAAAGATATCAATCACTTTTTCAAGAATTAAATCCAAGTAAACCAATAAAACCAAGTTTTCTTGGTATTCGATTGTTTGATATCAACAAACAGGCTCCAAATTGTCTTTTGTTTCTTTAAATTCTGTGTTTGAAATTCAAAAAAATACCATTGAATGAAACTGTAAATGTGCCAGGTTCAAAACTGCATAAATTTTTTTTGCTCGACCTAATATAAAATTTTAGCTAGGACCAAACGAAACTGAAAATACAAGGTGGGCCAATAGATGTGTCCAGAAGTGTATTTTATTTTGGTCGGACGCTAGAATGTTACTTTTGAATGGGCAAACAATGTACCGACGTTCATCCGTTTCTTTTCATAAAATATGTTATTTGTATGTGTTGCCGCATTAACAATTAATACTGGCCGTTTTTTTTAACAATCGGAAAAGTTGATTCTTTCCTAATAAGACTTTTACACACTGCGAGTTTTAGCTTAGCATCGTGGCCCCAGCAAAAAAATAAATATTTTTGCATCAATGCAGTCGCGATGCAGAAGATGGCCATACACATCTTTGCCTGTATATTAACATGTGTAAAGATACTAACGCGCAACAATATCAATACTAAAAGTCGCTGAATTTAAAGGGCCTTAGATTGATTTGCCTCTTGTTTTTTATAGGATATTTTTACAATGTTTTTATTTTTATATTTTGATTTACTTACAAAAGAAATATTGCAATCACTTTTTCTAATTCCATTTCATTTCTCTTTATTTTCTGTGGCATGTTTTTTTTATTATTTTTTGGTTTTACATACAACATTATATTTCTTTCAAAAGACAATTATGAAATTATAATATAGGTATACATGATTATTTTTTTGCATTTATTATTTATTTTTAGTCAGATATAGGCATACACTTTTTTTTTAATGCGGCACCATGCGTATGTGCATGTTACCATCCTTTTAAACTAATATAAGGTTACGTTTTCCATTTTTGTACACATTTATTCTACCAGAATGTAATATATTTATTATATATTTTTTTACATGTTAATTTAACCTTATAAATCAATTTTCTTTTGTTGTACAACTTTTATTAATTGACATGAATTTATAATTAAAATCAACATAGGTACTCATATTGTTTATTTCTTGATAATCTAATAAATGATTCTTTATATAGGTTTTATGCTTTTTTTGCTGTTGATGTTTATTAATATTATCTACGGACATTGTATTAACTCGTTATTACATAAAATACTATCTGCTCCTAAGTTTGATACGCTTGTCACCGTCAACTCTATATTTTTCATTAACACTTCCGTTGTTTTCATTTTGATTTCTGTACATTTTCTCGTAAATTTAATTTGTTACATTTTTTTAATTCATATTTATTCCTTTATTTTTATATATATTTTTTTTGTTTTTATATACGAGGTGTTATTAGTAGTTTTTTGTTGTTTAGCATTTTTTTTTCCTTTTTGTTGATTTTTTAAGCACATTTTTATAATATTTTGACAAATTAATAGTAACTTAAAAACTACCTACTATCATTCTGCTAATCAAGTACTGCATTTTGAATAAATTATTAAGTGGGGCGTCACGCAAGTGTGTATGTTTACTGACCTCTGTTTTTTTAATAAACCGTCGTATTTATGCCAATATTCCCCCATCAACCCATATGCAACATAGTGCTTATGTTTAATTTGGTAATCTATCACCGCAGATACCATGTACATATCACCAGATAATTTAACTATTTTCGTAACATCCTTTAATTTGCTACGGAATAAACTAAAATCTTTATTGTTTGGGTAGCCAGGGTCACTTATAACGCTTGTGTCGATGAAAAGATGAGCTCCATATTCAACAACACAATGTATTTTTTTTCCACAGTCGGGGCATGTTCTTTCGTTCGAAATGCATTCATCGATAGCCTCTTGTAATGAGTTCAGACCATTTGTCATTATTTTGTCGATATGTATGTTTAAAAATATATTTGATATAGCATTTTCATAACCACAGGTACATATTACTTGGCATTCGGTACTTGGTTCATTCTCAAACAGATGTTGCGCTAAATGAGCAACATTACAATCCACGTCCAGGCGTTCAATGTTTCGGGTAAATGTAGTAGATTTTCCTTTAAAGATGGGGATAGTGGCCAGTATTTCGGCGCGTTGAATATAATGCTCTTTGGTTATCTTTTTACGCGTTTGGACATTTTTGCAGAGATTTATAATAGGGCAATTTGATGAACTTAAAGAGTCCGCGTGTATTTTATTTGTGACTAAACCATTTAAAATTGCCTGAAACAGCGAATCGAATGCACATGTTGATGTTATATTTAAATACTTGCCTTTTGTGTGCACCGATCCTGAAATATTTCCGTTCAGAAGAATTGGAATACTATTACCTTTTGCATTTTTTATAAAATTCCATTCAGGACAATCATCTAATGATGTTGCTTTACGTTTTTTCGAATTCGTTTCTTTATCTTTTGCGGTTCTTTTTTTATTTTTTCCTATTCCTCCCCACTCTTCACAAACATTCCAATCGTTATCACCAGGTATGTTCTCATCTCTCACAAAGTTACTATTTTCTTGATGAGTTTCACTGTCATCTTCCAACTCGATTTTATTTAGTTCTGATGTGGTGGTCACTTTCATCTGAGTACTTTTTGGACGGTCGGATTCGTTGCTGCGCTCTTTGAGTTTATTTCCTAGTTTCTCTAAGTGCTCCAAGCTAAATCGGTCTATACGCATAGGCAGTTCCCCTTTAAAATCTCTGTGTTTCAAATCAGCAAATTCAGCCTCTACTGCAGCGGAGGTTGCAGACACAGATCCTTTGGAAAATTTTGGCACCATCAATGCGGTCCACAATGGTACATAAGGCAGGAGTTTTTTTTTTAATCTACATCCAAACTGAGCATTATAACATGCATTAATAGTGTCCCCACTTGTAGATCGCTCAGCAATATTTTGGGCTTCATTTAGTAAAGTGTCCGCCCACGATTTCCACCCAGTTGGAGAAACATTTTCAATTGTTTCGTCTAAGTCCTCGTCATGATCTGCTACAATATCATGATCATTTTCATAATCTGAGGATAAACTGTCATCACTGTGTACACCTTGAATTTTTTTGCTTAAAAAACGAAGCCTCTCCTCTGAAGGCAAATCGTCACCATTAGTATCTTTACCAATATATTTGCTTAGAGAAACAGCAAGAAGTGATTCCAGAAAATATGAGAGTTCTGCAAAATCTGTTATTTGATGTGCTTTGGCTATCGACCTTTTATAAAATCTACGAACCAAAGTTTTATCGGTTCCCTTTAAGCAAGGCCATCGTGTTACCATGGACATCAAATGGCATATATCCAATCTTATAAAAGTCGATGGTAAAGAAGCAGCTTTGTGAACAACCACTTCGTAACATTTCTGTAAATAGTCGCTGAGACTTGCGCATCGGCCGAATATTTGCGCTACCGCTATTAAAATTGACCACCCAAAATCTGTCACAACAATGGGGGGCACTGGAGCGTTTGCCGCCAGAATATGACTAAAAAAATGTGACACTATTATGGCTCGTTGGTCTGCCGACACCATTTGAAATACTGGTAAGCTACCATCTTTTGTTATAAGCACGCATTGGTATAATAAGATGTGCTTGCCAGTATTATCTTTCTTTGCTATGCCACCAGTAGCATCAATCGCTAAGGTGGCATCGCTATCCCTTCGGCAACGTTCAGTGTATATTTGAAGTTGTTCGGGCAACCAATAAATACAATTAAACTTATAAAACCCAATAAATCGAATACACCCAACCAATTTTCCATGCTCAGCACTTTTAAGTGGATTAAGAGCAGGATTTCCAAACAGCAATCCGTATTTATTTAAAAGCCGCTGCTCTTTTGCCTTTCGAACTACTTCGTTGCTTGGTAAAATTGGTGGGTTTTTTCCTCCAACTTCCTTTAACCGGCCAGCTTCGATTCTCCTCCAGGTTACAGCATCTTTTCGCCCATCAATTAAATAATCAGCCACTTCTCGGCGGCGATCGCCCCTTAATGGCCTGCGTCTTTTTCCCGAATGAGAAGAGGCTACAATGATTTCAACACTGCATTCTAAGATGACATCGACTCCTTTTGACGGCTCTTTTAAAAGAGTGCAGCAAATATGTGATTTGCACTCCCTGCAAAAGCCTTCAATAGTCAAAAAGACTTTTGCATTAGCGCTTGGGTATATGTTGTGGTTTTTAAACACAAAAACGCAATCCATATGATGCTGCACCCATAAAGCTTCACTTAATACATCTGCCCATCCTGGCCGAAGTTTCCAATAAATCCGTTTCCCATATATTTTCTCCTGTGGTTCAATAACGCGCCATTTTTCTGGTGAGATCACAATTGGAACTTTTACTGATGTAAAACTGGTTGAACAGCTGTTATCTTGAGACATAGAGTTCTCAACACTGTAATTTGAGTCGTTGACAGATAAACTAATTTTTGTACAGGGATATTAAAAAAATCAAAAATTAAGTCCTTAAACCCACCACGATTATTATTTATAATTGTGTGGACGTGCTTAGGACTAATAAGCGATCCCTTTTCAGACATTAATTTAGATATTTTTTTGTAAACATCATGAGAGGGAGGAAAAAGTTTCCCATTATCATCGATGGTCCGATAATCTGCATCAGATAGAATTTTTCGTAATGCAGTTTTATCATAAGGAGACTTAGTAGACATTTTTATCCAATTTTTAATTTAGTTATTTACAACACTCGATTTAAATAACAAACTATTTTTATAAACGATCAAACTTAATTATTAATGAGTTTAAGACACGTAAAACAAGAAATTACTACTAAGAAATAATGATATCAATATACAATGATATTTTAGAAAGCGATTTAAATTGTAATTAACAAAACACTTAACTCAAGTCTAGTGCAACAGACACCAAAATAAAATAAAAAACAAAACCTCCCTTTTCGAAAACAGTAATTAAACTACGATATAAGTAAAGAACAGTAATATGAATGTTACGCAAATATAAACGACCAAGATGGAAATTCGAAACTATACTTATTATTATATTATAAATACAGTTCTGAAAAAGTTGCAACTTTGAACACTGATTTGAGACGAGATTAGAGCATAACTATCACGTGATTTGCAGTGAGGTTAAAATAATGCTCCAATGGCAATCCAGTATTAGAGGAAAAGAAAAAACCTGGTCAAAATGCGAGTTAACTCGGGACAGCGCCATCTATCGAGTGAAGTTCAAACTACTCGCAAATATTCGTAAGAAAAACACTAACTATTAAAATCTTTGAAAATATAACTAATTGAAAATTATCTTCTAGGGTAAACGTTTTGAATCATGGTTTTCAGGTCAGATCAATCACCTGGATTGTCTACAAGTTTACTTGTATTTTAAGAAAAAAAAAAAACTCATAAGTTATTATTATAAGGCGGGACTTTATCACTTTTTTTACAAATAACAAAAAAAAATACTAAGACAATGAAAAAAAATATTTACCTACCTATTAAAAAAAAATATTTCCTTTCCTTTCATATAAGCTGATACTATTGTACAAAAATATTAAATGAAATTACATTAATTGCGGTAAATCTGCATTTTTGGTACATATTGTAGGTGCACCAAGACAAACTACAGTCGTTAAATGAGGATTATAGATAGTTGGATATATTATAGATAATTTATTTTAAATAAGTATAAAAATGGTTTTATTTGTTTGATTGTCCTGCCTTCGACTCTGAGATTTAATTGACCATGTAGTATCCCCTACTACGCGTCCATTCACTCGCACACAGGTTTAGCGCAAGAAAGAGAAGGTAAATAACCTCAATCCCTCCCACGCCTCACAGCACTGCCAGCCGCCTGTCGCTCATTCGTGTCCGTGCGCGCGCGCCGTTACAACGCACGCAGTAACCACAGTATTTAATCGTTAAGTTTTTTATTTCGTGCTAAACGAAACTTACCTTATAGTGATACGTATTTATTCATAAAGTGAATGTGAAGTAAAACGCACTACTCAGCGTGGCTGCACCATGCATGCTTTACGCTTCGCGGCCGAGCTAGCACGCGATGCTAGCCAGTCCGCATTTTCCGCTCCGAATCAATACGCGATATTGATCTGTAGCAAATAATGGCCGAGCTGACACGCGATGTCAGCCAGTCCTAATTATCTAGATCATTTTTGATCTCAACTGAGACTTTTGGTATGCGTTCCTTCCAATATCCTACCCTCATTTTCATTGCGAAAAAGGGGGAACAAGTTGAGTGAATTGGGCTTAAATGCTAACAATAAATTACAGCCAAAGGCATTCATGCATAATTCCACATACTAAGCAGCGCTGACGATGCGCCATCATGGCCTCTAAGTATGAAGCAGCGGCCCTCGCCCGCACTCATCCGGCCCAACAGGCGCCTGCCTGGGTATGTTCTACCTGTGAGAACGCGACGGCCCATGATGCGCCGCGAATTACGTCGTGACGGTGATCTACCGTCACAATTCCAGCGTTTTTTCAACAAATATTAAAATGGAGCATAATGTAAGCCATCACACTTACAAACAAAAATAGCAATAAAATAATACCAAGTATCTTTTTCGTAAGTACCGAAAAATAATAGTGGCAGATTTATTTCAAATCGAATAAATTTATATTAATTATTTTGTACATTTTTGCTCGGAAAAGTAAAATTGAGATATTTAAAAACACTTTTACTGCCTAGACCTTAATCATAAATACACGTATTCTGCAACCTGCAGTACACGCTCCAAATTTTTTCCCAAAGCTCTAAAAACGGTAGCATGGCATCCCTCCATAGCTCACGTAGTTATGCGTGGTTTTGGTCCTATATCCGCGATTGATTACAACTCTTTTGTACCTACTTATTTCTTGCCAATGGCTATAAAATTGTCTAATTAGACAATGCTATGGTAAACACAACATTGCCTTATAATACTACTTAAAATATCGAATTTAATAGATTGTGTAAAAACAAAACAATTTACTTTTTAAGAAAGCAAGTTGCTACATACATTTCTGCTTTCTGCTTATACCTATAAATATTTAGCTTGTGGTTGGCTCTTTGATTATAAATAGCAAGCAAGCAAGCTGTAAGCTTGCCCAGTACGTACCAAAATATGGTTGGGTCCATATAAAAACTGGTCCGTTTAAAAACCCCATTTTTTGCTTTTAATTTTAACAGCTATGATAAAAATGAGAATGAGCTTTGCTCAATACCTGGCATATGTATGATTCTGAATAGTAGAAAATTTGCCGTATTTAGTTTTGAAATCCAACTAAGATTTAATCAATTTCTCAGTAAATAAATCGGTAAAGCTTAGATTTTATTTACCGACGCAATAACAACTAGCTGGAAACCGTAATTATTTTGAAATGTATCAAATTCCGTAATCAATTTAGTACTACAGTCATATTAGATCTATTAAGGTGCCCGCGGTATTCCATTGTTTTAGAGTTTATTACATTTTTAGAAAAATATGCTGTGACAGTGATACGCTTTTTATGAATGCATTCATATGACCGTCGCAAAGTTTGGTACTTAATCTCGAGTCGAGAAAACTGTGTCCTTTATCTTTGGAACAGTCAGCCACCACCCAGTCAAAATTGTGACAACCTTTGGTCACCTTTCTCATAGAAACAAAAGTCAATTTTGTTTCTATGAGCTTGTTTTTTAACATATGCTGCCACAAGCACCACCGAAGATTAATTCAAATAAAACGTCATATTGTATGAAGGCAGGTAGCACTAACTAGAATTAATCGACACATTGTTAAATGTACCGTAAAAATAGGTAGCCACAAAATTAAAACAAGTCCATTTTACGAAAATAATGCCTTTTTTGTTTTTTATGGATATGCATAAACAAAGCATATGAATTGGTAGAAATTCATTTTCTCAAGTATAATATTATTATATTTCATATTCTTCGGTTATTTTTATTTGCCATTTGCCACATGTCACACGTTAAACGTAGGGACGTTTAAGGTAAGATAAATACAAGACATGTTCAATATTACACAAATACCACTACCTATCGATATTTTTTAACACAAGGCAATCTATGTTATTCATAAACAGACGGCTAGATGGCGCTAAGCGTCACGCAATTGACGTTTTCATAAGAGACCACAAATTTCGCAGGGTCGGACTATCAGCACGGTAGCTCAATTGGTAAGAGCGTTTGGCCCGGTTTGCCAAAAGGTTGCTGGTTCAAGTCCCGCCCGTGCGCAAATTTTTGGTTTCTTATTTCATCTTTATGAATATAAAATATGACACTGTGAGTGTTAAAAACATTCTAAAGCATAGATAGCGAAGCGACATCAATTTCCGAGTTGAATTTATTCCGTAAAGAATAACTGCTTGGGCCATCTGTTTCATAAACAGACGGCTAGATGGCGCTAAGCGTCACGCAATTGACGTTTTCATAAGAGACCACAAATTTCGCAGGGTCGGACTAACAGCACGGTAGCTCAATTGGTAAGAGCGTTTGGCCCGGTTTGCCAAAAGGTTGCTGGTTCAAGTCCCGCCCGTGCGCAAATTTTTGGTTTCTTATTTCATCTTTATGAATATAAAATATGACACTGTGAGTGTTAAAAACATTCTAAAGCATAGATAGCGAAGCGACATCAATTTCCAAGTTGAATTTATTCTGTAAAGAATAACTGCTTGGGCCATCTGTTTCATAAACAGACGGCTAGATGGCGCTAAGCGTCACGCAATTGACGTTTTCATAAGAGACCACAAATTTCGCAGGGTCGGACTAACAGCACGGTAGCTCAATTGGTAAGAGCGTTTGGCCCGGTTTGCCAAAAGGTTGCTGGTTCAAGTCCCGCCCGTGCGCAAATTTTTGGTTTCTTATTTCATCTTTATGAATATAAAATATGACACTGTGAGTGTTAAAAACATTCTAAAGCACACAAAATTATATTTTTCGCTATATACCTGACTTCACCTATGCTCTGCTAATATGCTGTTGAGAGTTCCAGGTCTAGGTTGATACTACCTCGATAGCTTACGTCTTGACCTTTTGGATTCCGCGGAGTTCTAGCTTCCTGATAGTCTACCTGAATAAATGAGATTTTTTTGAAGAAAAATAAGATTTTTCGCTACATACCTGTCTTCACCTATGCTCTGCTGATATGCTTTTGAGAGTTCTAGGTCTAAATTGCTACTAACGCGATAGACTAAGTCTAAACCTGTAGGATCCCGCGAAGTTCTAGCTTCCTGATGGTCTACCTGAATAAATGAGATTCTTTTGACGAAAAATTAGATTTTTCGCTATATACCTGTCTTCACCTATGCTCTGCTAATATGCTGTTGAGAGTTCCAGGTTTGAATTGTTACTAGCTCTATAGTTTACGTCTTGACCTGTTGGATTCCGTGGAGTTCTAGCTTCCTGATAGTCTACCTGAATAAATGAGATTTTTTTGAAGAAAAATAAGATTTTTCGCTACATACCTGTCTTCACCTATGCTCTGCTGATATGCTTTTGAGAGTTCTAGGTCTAAATTGCTACTAACGCGATCGATTAAGTCTAAACCTGTAGGATCCCGCGGAGTTCTAGCTTCCTGATGGTCTACCCGAATAAATGAGATTTTTTTGACGAAATATTAGATTTTTCGCTATATACCTGTCTTCACCTATGCTCTGCTAATATGCTGTTGAGAGTTTCAGGTTTGAATTGTTACTAGCTCGATAGTTAACGTCTTGACCTGTTGGATTCCGCGGAGTTCTTGCTTCCTGATAGTCTACCTGAATAAATGAGATTTTTTTGAAGAAAAATAAGATTTTTCGTTACATACCTGTCTTCACCTATGCTCTGCTGATATGCTTTTGAGAGTTCTAGGTCTAAATTGCTACTAACGCGATAGACTAAGTCTAAACCTGTAGGATCCCGCGGAGATCTAGCTTCCTGATCGTCTACCTGAATAAATGAGATTTTTTTGACGAAAAATTAGATTTTTCGCTATATACCTGTATTCACCTATGCTCTGCTAATATGCTGTTGAGAGTTCCAGGTCTAGGTGTATACTACCTCGATAGCTTACGTCTTGACCTGTTGGATTCCGCGGAGTTCTAGCTTCCTGATAGTCTATCTGAATAAATGAGATTTTTTTGAAGAAAAATAAGATTTTTCGCTACATACCTGTCTTCACCTATGCTCTACTGATATGCTGTTGAGAGTTCAAGGTCTAAATTGTTACTAATTCGATAGTTTATGTCTTGACCTGTTGGATTTCGCGGAGTTCTAGCTTCCTGATGGTCTACCTGAATAAATGAGATTTTTTTGACGAAAAATTATATTTTTCGCCATATACCTGTCTTCACCTATGCTCTGCTAATATGCTGTTGAGAGTTCCAGGTCTAGGTTGATACTACCTCGATAGCTTACGTCTTGACCTGTTGGATTCCGCGGAGTTCTAGCTTCCTGATAGTCTACCTGAATAAATGAGATTTTTTTGAAGAAAAATAAGATTTTTCGCTACATACCTGTCTTCACCTATGCTCTGCTGATATGCTTTTGAGAGTTCTAGGTCTAAATTGCTACTAACGCGATTGATTAAGTCTAAACCTGTAGGATCCCGCGAAGTTCTAGCTTCCTGATGGTCTACCTGAATAAATGAGATTCTTTTGACGAAAAATTAGATTTTTCGCTATATACCTGTCTTCACCTATGCTCTGCTAATATGCTGTTGAGAGTTCCAGGTTTGAATTGTTACTAGCTCAATAGTTTACGTTTTGACCTGTTGGATTCCGCGGAGTTCTAGCTTCCTGATAGTCTACCTGAATAAATGAGATTTTTTTGAAGAAAAATAAGATTTTTCGTTACATACCTGTCTTCACCTATGCTCTGCTGATATGCTTTTGAGAGTTCTAGGTCTAAATTGCTACTAACGCGATAGACTAAGTCTAAACCTGTAGGATCCCGTGGAGATCTAGCTTCCTGATGGTCTACCTGAATGAATGAGATTTTTTTGACAAACAAATTAGATTTTTCGCTATATACCTGTATTCACCTATGCTCTGCTAATATGCTGTTGAGAGTTCCAGGTCTAGGTGTATACTACCTCGATAGCTTACGTCTTGACCTGTTGGATTTCGCGGAGTTCTAGCTTCCTGATGGTCTACCTGAATAAATGAGATTTTTTTGACGAAAAATTATATTTTTCGCAATATACCTGTCTTCACCTATGCTCTGCTAATATGCTGTTGAGAGTTCCAGGTCTAGGTTGATACTACCTCGATAGCTTACGTCTTGACCTGTTGGATTCCGCGGAGTTCTAGCTTCCTGATAGTCTACCTGAATAAATGAGATTTTTTTGAAGAAAAATAAGATTTTTCGCTACATACCTGTCTTCACCTATGCTCTGCTGATATGCTTTTGAGAGTTCTAGGTCTAAATTGCTACTAACGCGATAGATTAAGTCTAAACCTGTAGGATCCCGCGGAGTTCTAGCTTTCTGATGGTCTACCTTAATAAATGAGATTTTTTTGAAGAAAAATAAGATTTTTCGCTACATACCTGTCTTCACCTATGCTCTGCTGATGTGCTTTTGAGAGTTCTAGGTCTAAATTGCTACTAACGCGATAGATTTAGTCTAAACCTGTAGGATCCCATGGAGTTTTAGCTTCCTGATGGTCTACCTGAATAAATGAGATTTTTTTGACGAAAAATTAGATTTTTCGCTATATACCTGTCTTAATCTATGCTCTACTAATATGCTGTTGAGAGTTATAGGTTTGAATTGTTACTAGCTCAATAGTTTACGTTTTGACCTGTTGGATTCCGCGGAGTTCTAGCTTCCTGATAGTCTACCTGAATAAATGAGATTTTTTTGAAGAAAAATAAGATTTTTCGCTACATACCTGTCTTCACCTATGCTCTGCTGATATGCTTTTGAGAGTTCCAGGTCTAAATTGCTACTAACGCGATAGACTAAGTCTAAACCTGTAGGATCCCGTGGAGTTCTAGCTTCCTGATGGTCTACCTGAATAAATGAGATTTTTTTGACGAAAAATTAGATTTTTCGCTATCTATGCTCTACTAATATGCTGTTGAGAGTTATAGGTTTGAATTGTTACTAGCTCAATAGTTTACGTTTTGATCTGTTGGATTCCGCGGAGTTCTAGCTTCCTGATAGTCTACCTGAATAAATGAGATTTTTTTGAAGAAAAATAAGATTTTTCGCCACATACCTGTCTTCACCTATGCTCTGCTGATATGCTTTTGAGAGTTCTGGGTCTAAATTGCTACTAACGCGATAGATTAAGTCTAAACCTGTAGGATCCCGCGGAGTTCTAGCTTCCTGATGGTCTACCTGAATAAATGAGATTTTTTTGACGAAAAATTAGATTTTTCGCTATATACCTGTCTTAACCTATGCTCTGCTAATATGCTGTTGAGAGTTCCAGGTCTGAATTGTTACTAACTCGATAGTTTACGTCTTGACCTGTTGTATTATGAGAACTTATAGCTTCTTTATGGTCTATCTGAATAAATGAGATTTTTTTGACGAAAAATAAGTTATTTCATTACATACCTGTCTTTACCTATGCTCTGCTGACATATTGTTGAGAGTTCTAGGTCTAGGTGGATACTGTTTAGATAGCTCACGTCTTGTCTTTTTGGATTCCAGGAAGTTTTTGCTTCCTGTTTGTCTACCTGAATTAATGAGATTTTTTTGAAGAAAATTAAGATATTTCGCTACCTACCTGTCTTCACCTATGCTCTGCTGATATGCTGTTGAGAGTTCCAGGTCTAGATGAATACCATTAAGATAGCTTACGTTTTATCCTATTTGATTTCGAGGAGTTCCAGCTTTCTTATTGTTTACCTGTATTGATGTGATTTTTTAAAATAAAATAAAGTTTTTTCGGTACACCTCTGTTTTTACTGTATGCTCTGCTGATATGCTGGTGAGAGTTCCAGGTCTAGGTGTAATTTTTTAAGATGGCTCATACACAGGGCTATGTTATTTTATCTTTATTTTTTATGGTTTTCCTTCCTTTTAGTTTTATTTTCGTCGGTTTGATTGTAATATATATATATTTTAACGAAAAAAAAATTAGAAGTTTTTTTTAAATAGTGTCTTTTATACACCAGAACTATTTTTTTTGAGAATGAGGAACTCTTTTTTATATTTTTTTAACTAATCTGGCATATTTATTTTATATTTTTCAACAAAGTGCTCTGCTACCGGAAGTTAGCAGAGCATTTCAACCACATACTTTTTAGTGGGTTTAAATGGTAGAATTATCTCTAACAAGTATCAGGAACTGTAGAACTCATGTGCATGCGAATAGAACTCCATTTTTTTTATGCTCTGCCAGACTTTGCTCTGCTAAGTTCACAGACATCAATTGTATAGGAATCACAAGTTAACAGTATTTTAAGTAGCCTATAGTCTCATTATAAATGTTTTAAACGAACTACATACATACATACTTATTTTAAATTTATTTAGGTACTTAGTATTCTCAACTTAGCTGGGCAGTGTTCGGATAGTTACGCAAGAGATGAGTGTCTTCTGATCTCAACTACCTCAGTATCTGAAGACGAAAGTCTTCAACCAATGTGTGATGACATGCGGATCTGAATCATGGTCTCTAACTATAGGCCTCATAAAGATGCTCAAAACCACAAAAGGAGGAATGGAGAGGGCTATGCTCAGTGTACGGACATAGCCTTGAGAATCAATAAGCTCAAGTGGAAATAGGCATGGCACATAGCGCGAAGCCGTTGCACTGATGGCCGTTGGGGCAGGAAAGTTCTAGATTGGAGACCCTTCAACCAAAGACGTAGCGTAGGACGTGAAGACAAGATGGACAGATGACCTTGTGAACATCGCAAGATCAAACTGGATGCTGGCCGCTAGTGATCGGTCGCTGTGGAAAGCCGTGGGGGAGGCCTATGTTCAGCAGTGGACGTCCTTTGGCTGATAATGATGATGACTTAGTATTCTTACATATACCTACCTATCTCAAATTAAAAACATAACAAAAAAATAAGCATTTAAATCTTCTTTCACTATCTAGGAACCATGCCTTGTTTCTCTTCCTTCACAAAAAAAAAAAACTTCTTAAGCAATAATAACATGTGTTGTACTACAATCACATTTTGTTTTATTAATCACAATTAATAAAAAATAACGCCTTAATTAAAATTCAACCAAACATTTCCTTAATACTTATAGGTATAATTTCTTTTTTCTTTACTCTTTTTCTTCTTCTATAAACATTCTTTTTATTTTTTATTTCAACCTCACAAACTTTACTTGATTTATATTAAAAATCAGATACCAGCCTAATTTTCTTTGTTTGATACTGGTGCTTTTTTCATTTTACCACTGTTCTTCATTGTTATATACACGTATAATAAAGTGAAATTGGTTTATTTATTTACATAATTTCCTCACATTGACACAATTAAAAGTTCAATAGCATGGTAGCCATAGCAACCTAGTCTATGTAGAAACGTTAGAGACGTGACACACCTCCGCGACGAATCCTGGCTGTGGCACCGGCACGTGGGACGCCGGCAGGAGCTGGTCTAAATGAGTCCAGGTCAAACCGTCATCAGTGCGCACTGTGTAGTGTAGCTGACCCAAGCGTTGCGTCACTGTGCCAAATGTCCATCTTTGGGATGGGTCGCTGTAATTCCTAGCTTGCACTCTGTCGCCAATAGAGAAAGTTCTGACTCTTGTACTGTTGTTAGTCGATCTTGAAGCGTTGGCCAAAGGCTTCTTAAGCATACAGTGTAATTTAGTTCTCACATCTCTTCCAAACATTAAATAATAAGCAGACTGGTCATTGGATCTTGGTGTACGCCTTAGTGTACATTTAATTTGTTGTAATTTATCTGTTAGATCACCTCTCTCCACCGCCATGGAGCGCAGTGATCTTTTTATAGTTTGAACATACCTTTCTGCTTGCCCGTTTGTAGCAGGGTGGTAAGGGGCGGTAGTTTTGTGGGTAATACTACATTCATGAAGAAAAGTTTTAAAACGTGTGAAGTAAATTGACGGCCATTATCTGAAACTAAAGTGTAAGGCAACCCAAATGTGCAGAATATTTCTTTTAATTTTCGGATGCACCAGGAACTTGTTGTTGTTTTTGTAGGAATTATATCTACCCACTTAGAAAATGCGTCAACAATTATAAAAAGGTAGTGTCCCTGTATCGGTCCTGCAAAGTCTATATGGATTCTTTGCCATGGGCCTGCCGGTTCCTCCCAGTGATGTAAAGGTGCTCGAGGAGGTTGATTTTGTTCCATACGGCATGTTCTGCAAGACTTTACTTTAATTTCGATGTCATTATCTATATGTTTCCAGTAAACAAAGCTACGCGCCAGTGATTTCATTTTCACAATACCGATATGACCTGTATGTAGCTCATCCAGAACTTGTTTGCGCAATTTTTCTGGTATCATGACTCTGCAACCTTTCAAAATGCACCCGTCTTGTAATGTAAGTTCATTATCATTATATCCTAAGGATTTCAACGAGTTCCCTAGTCTTAGCGCATGGAGAATTGGAATCAGCTCTGTATCTTTAGTAGTTTCTTCAGCGATTGACTGTGGGCTAATTTCTAAAGTATTGATTTGTTTTATTTGGAATGCACAATGCTGATCTATTGATTCATTAGCCTTTTCTACAGGAAATCTGGAAAGGTAATCTGCGTTTGATTTTTTTACAGACGTTCTATACTCAATATTGTAATCGAAACCAGACAAGAAGTGGGCATAGTGAAACAACCTCATAGTGCTTAATTCGGGTAAGGTCTGATTAGGGTGAAATATCGATGTCAGAGGCTTATGGTCAGTAATAAGTGTAAACTTTCGGCCGTAACAGTAATGGAAGAATTTCTTAAGGCCCCAATATATAGCAGTCGCTTCCTTATCAATTTGACTGTACTTCTTTTCACTACTAGATAAAGATCGAGATGCAAATGCGATTGGTCGTTCTGAACCATCCAAGTATCGATGAGAAAGAACAGCACCCAAACCAAATGGTGATGCATCTGTCGCTAAAACAATGGGTTTGGAGGGATCAAAGTGTGTAAGCATTCTTTCACTCAAAATTTCTTTCTTAATTCTCTCAAAGCTGTACTGGCATTTTGAAGTCCAGTTGAATTCTGCTCTCTTTTGTAGTAATTCATTAAGGGGATTTGTAATTGATGCAAGATTCGGTATAAATTTATTATAGTAATTTGCCATGCCGAGAAATGTACGTAGCTCAGTAACGTTTTTGGGTGGTTCCGTGTTACAAATGGTAACGCTTTTACTTTATCCTTGTTTTTATGTAGGCCTGATTCGTCGATAGTGTGTCCAAGATAATTAATGCTGTGTTTGAAAAAGTGACATTTATCTTTATTTACTCTGAGATTACTATCTTTGAGTTTTTGAAGAACTGTTCTTAATCTGTTCAATAATTCAGATTCTGTAGATCCTTGAATAATAATATCATCAAAGAAACATTTCACGCCATCGAGCCCTTGTAGCAATTTGTCCATAAATTTTTGCCAAAGGCTTGGGGCAACTTTTACTCCGAACATAAGTCTATTCACTTTGAATGTTCCTCTGTGTGTACTTAAAGTTTGAAGTAAAGAACTCTCTTCGTCCATTTCCATGTTCAGGTATGCTTGTGTGATATCCAAAGTACAGAAATATTTACCTCCATTCATTTCTTCGAAAATATCTTCAATTATAGGGATAGGATACTTTTCATCTTGAATTACTTTGTTTAATGTAATTTTGTAGTCAGCACAAAGTCGAATAGAGCCATTCGGTTTGACGATAGGCACTATCGGTGTTCCCCAATCCGAATGATCGACTTTTGTAATAACTCCTATGGAGCAAAGACGATCAATTTCTTCGTCGACCTTTGGTTTCAAAGCGTATGGAATTCTTCGAGGTTTAATGAAAATGGGTTGAATATTTTCTCTTAACGTAAGATGTCCTTTGAAATCCGGTATTTTCCCAAGGTCTGTTCTAAAAACTGTTGTAGAAAATTCATCTAATAACTGATCTAATTTCGCATCTTGTTGTACCATTTCAACAAGTCGTATATCGGCTAATTTAACGTCTATCTCTTTCATCCAGCTTCTTCCAAAAATTGGATCTACGTTCTTGTCAATTATATATAACTTGCCATAAAAAGTTTGGTTCTTATAAACTCCTTTAATGTATGCAACTCCAACGGGTTTGATAATTTCTCCCGTGTAAGTTCGAAGTTTCATTTCAGTTTTGAAAATCTTTTTATTAATTCCTAAACCCTTGTAATCCTTTAGAGAAATTGAAGATAAGGCGGCACCAGTGTCGAACTCCATACGTATTTTCTTATTTTCGACAACCACGGTAATCATATATCTTTCAGATATTTCGCTCTTGATAAGATTGATTTCTGCAATACTTTCATGACTAGTAGTACTAGTTAATTCGTCTAATTGATTTGTATTAGTTCTTTTGAGACAAACTCTGGCAAGGTGTCCTTCTTTTTGACATTTTCTGCAAATGGATTTTGAAGCTCCACATTCATTAGCGCGGTGGTCGCTCTTACCGCATCTGAAACATCTGCCTTGCAAATCTTTTATCGTCATCGGTGGTTTGTGAATTCCTGATGGCTGCCGAGTGGAAATTGTAGGGTTGGTTTTAATAATTTTGTGAATGGGTTCTGGTATTCGTTGTAAGTCAGTGTGTATATTCGAGTTCTCTATTTTTCCCATCTCAATAGCTTGAGCTAGTTGCACTAATTTTGTAAAAGATGGAGTTTCTCGTTCTTGTAATATTTTTGTACGTATATCACCGTCTTTTAAGCCACGTATAAATTGCAGAGATAAAAAGCTTTCCATTGTAGTTTTTTTACAATTTTGGCAATAGAATTCGCAATTTGTTGAAATTGCGGAAAGATTCATTTTCATGTAATGGTTGGAAATTCAATTTCGGTAAATGATCTATTGTTGAACTTGTACTCGGAATTGTAGACGATGATCCGTACCTTTCGTCTTCACGCACTGGACTATTTTTCTTTTTTAATGTCGTCAGCTTGGTTTTCAATGTCGTACACATTTCTTCAATTTCATACCTTTGCTCAATTTCATTTTCGAGAAGCTCGTCAGTTGTATGTAACTCAATTTCTTCTTGGATTTCTCTGAATTTTTGTGTTGTACTATCAAGGGATTGTAATCGGGATTCAATTTCTTCGGCACATAAAGTTTGGTGTAAGTTTAGATAATTTGCGGTTCATGTCAAAATACCTCGTAATGCGGATCGCACTCTGTTGTAATTCTTCTCATTCGAAGACATCTCGTCGCCAAATTGTTATATACACGTATAATAAAGTGAAATTGGTTTATTTATTTACATAATTTCCTCACATTGACACAATTAAAAGTTCAATAGCATGGTAGCCATAGCAACCTAGTCTATGTAGAAACGTTAGAGACGTGACATTCATCTTTATTGTTCAGGTCATTTTCTACATTTTGGGAAACATTTTTTAAATCTAATAGTTGCAGAATAAGCAGATCTTTGTTGTGTACCATGTAAGACTGACTTCTGAAAACTGTTACCGTTTCAGGCAACGGATTCACCATTTTTTTTAGGTCTTGCACTTTATTTTCCTTAACCATATTTTGTATTTTGTGGTATTTCAGGCCCCAAAAAATATTGAACATTCTTTTTGAACACTTTCTTGTTTTCGGTTCCATAATTGGATATCGAACTGCAAAACAAAAAAATGAAATTATTTAAAATTATGCAGGTATCAAGATTTTTAAACAAATGTTACTAATGGTGATGATTAGTTAATTATTTCGGTAAGTGGGACAACATCATGTAAGTGCATTCCTCTGATGCCAGATGCCAGTAAATAGCCAAATCACTTGTATTATACAAATCCGATAGTACCACAACACCCGGACCCAACTCAATATAGGATAACTAGTTTCAATATCGACCCGACCGAGAATCGAACTCTGGACCTCAGAGAAAGTTATACCATGAAAACCGGCGTCTTAGTATAGGAAAATATAAGAAGGTAAGCAATAACTCTTGTATGTTTCGATTTATACCTACCTTCATCAAGCAAGTTAAGTTAACATTAGACAGTGTTACCCTTAAAAAGTAAAACAATAATTAATGCATGAATATAAAAACTCACCAAAAATCCAGTATTGACAACCAAATGCTTTGCGTTGCCCGAGCTCCCATAAAATACTTAACACGTCAGAACCAGAGGTATGAACTAGTCCACGGTTTGCATCGACTAAAGCGGCGGCGCACGGGAATATAAAATCTCGTGCGGTTTGTTGCGCTGCGGTGCCAGCGCAGCGGTACCAAAACCAATTTTTAACCAACGCCTCAATAGTTAATCCATAGTCAATTTTGATTGTATTAAGTGAACGCGGCTATTATTAAATTTGTTTGAAGTACTAACATTTTGCTTTTGTAGTAACTGAAGCGACAGTGAAAGTTTAATATAATAGGAAGGAATATAGGTTTATTCGCCGTCTTTACTTTAATGTTGAAACCTTAAATGGCTCAAGCGACTGTCCATCTACCAAATTCAAGTATTTAGCTAATTGTATTATGCGACATTCTTATGTATTTATGAGGTAAAGCTAATTGTATGAAGCGGCATTATTATGTATCTGTAAGAAAAGGCCAATTGTATTATGCGTCAATCAATCAATCAATCAAATCATTTATTGCATGTCACATTACATAAGATGGTATAAAAGTTTTAAAGGTAGGTACATTGCGTCAATCTTATATAATCATAAGGTAAAGCCAATTGTATGAAGCGACATTTCAAAAAGTTTATAAGGTGAGGCTAATTGGTTTAACGTACATTGCTTTTAAATTTTGATCCAGGAATGAGGGTTTAAGTAATTCCTTGGTATTTCGTAGTGAGTTTAAGTACACAGTTCCTAAATTTGACAAAATTTTGAGTCGGTACATACATCGCAGTGCAAAATGGGCTCCGAAAATGCGATAGTATGAAGCGACAAAAAAGTGCTCAGATCGTCACAAAATTCAGCTCAAACTTCGTGGAAAAATTCGCTGATTCCGAATATGTACATAAGTCAATTTCGCCCAAAATGTCGCTTAATACAAATAGCCCGGGAACCGTCGAAATATTAATGATAACATCAGAAACAATAATCACGTTATTGTAACACAAATATTATCGTTTTGTTTTTTACTGTCGATACTGGCAAATACCAAGCGTATATCTTTTGATGCCAGTAATTACTATAACACCATTATCCTTTTTTGTCTACATTTAAAGAATGAAATTTATGATTTGTACAAAGTAACGTTTTTTCTTTAGTAAATTGTGCCGAATGGGCCATTTGCAACATTGATATCCTCTTTTCGTAATACCTAAGAGATTGAAATAACAGACGTAATACATATTTTTAAAATTATTTAATTCAGGTTCGATTCCCGGTCGGGTCAATGTCGAAATCAAAATTTTCTATATTGTCTCGGATCTGGGTGTTGTAATACCACCGTTGTCTGATTTCCATAACACAAGTGCATTAGCTACTTACTTTGAGATCAGAGCAATGTATGTGATTGGTGTCCAAAACAATACAATACTTCAATTGTACAACAACACGTTGTAGCATTTCAGAATATTATTTTTATCAAAAGATGGTATTGTTATTGCATAACTTACAATATCTATTGGTTTCTATCTAACGAATACTAAATGGATTTCAGATTACCCCACAACCAGAACCATAAAATAAAAAATAAAACAGTATTGCATTTTTTTTAAAGGCATTTTTGTTGCTAAATATTGGAGATTCTGTTTATTTAATTGGAATTACAAAATAAATGTTAATTTCTTGGGAACATATGACCTTAGCCCGTTGGAGCTAAGCGTTTTGTGGGAACTATACGTCTTTTGCCTGTTTATGTCAACATTAAATAACTTTCTTTTGAATACTAGGTATTTTTCCTAAAATTTCTATGCATTGCATACTTAAAACACTTCAGCAAAATAACCTCCTTATATATATAACGTAATTTAAATTAATTTACAAGAATTATATGTAACAACAAAAAAAGGAAATCCTTACCCAGGCACAGGGATTATTTCCCACATTTATTTTTCAGGGTTATTAGTATTTTTTCTGGACTCTGTTGATGAGGAATGAAACAAGGCATTATCCAAAACCAAAATCTATATGCAACTCTTAATTTCTTTCAGCAGTTTTCCGCGGCCTGGATGTCGAGTCTCGTGGCAATCGAACTTTTTTCGTGTGGTACCTCGATTGCGAGTTTAACTTATTTACCTAAAAATCAAATCAAGATTGGAGATACATGTAAAAAAACTATCGCACGACCAAAAACTAATTACATTGAAATCGTGACTCTGACAAATTTAAAAATATTTTTTCTTTGACAAAGAAAATTTGATCGGTCAATTTATTCGTATACGAATTGCGCGAAAATTGGTTAAGGGTTAAACCGTCTCATTTTTCAGTCTTACTTTATGTCCTCTTATTATTGTCACGTGGAGACACCCTATTATATGTCATTTAAACCAAAAATTTAGTTTTGTATATCTATAAAAGTAAAAAGTAATATCAAACTGTGTACCACCGAATATTTTATAGTATTTTTGCACAAAAAATCATATGTTCACTCTTTCTTTTAAGTTAACTTAGCAAAAAAAGTTTTAAGTATTGAGCGATGGCGGACGGAGTGAGCACCAGGCATCCATTTTACTCATGAACGCACAGTAAAAGTGGTTTGTTTTATACTGAATAGTCCTTTTTCTTACAATGCCAATTCATACAATGTAAACGATGGAATGCGAATCTATAGTTGGTTCATAGAGATACAATAGCGTGTGGATGGAGTGAGCACAATAAATTAATAGTAAATGTTCTTATACGAAACTGGATGATCTGAAATTCCAGGCTTCAATTAAATAGAGGTGTAACAAAAAAAATAACACTCAATGACTCGACCAACTTATTTCAGTATGAAGATATGGCTGACCGCTTGTGTGGACTGAGTGAGCACACGTTTAACTAAATATCTTTCATTCAATCGCATTACAAAAAGAAAACCTTGTTTTTACAATTGTTTTAAACCTGTAACTAAATGATAAATATACATTTAATTAAATCTGGTGCTGCTCACCTGGTGGAAACGCAGACCAATGTTACGAATATTAATATTTATGTTGCTTTATTATAATAATATATATAAATATCATGAGAAATCAAAATACGAATTGCTTATTTGACCGTCAAGCTAAGCTGCTAACCTATCAAAACCGCATCGCAATAAGCGCCCTGTTGGTTTATTTACTTCAATGCTTTATAGGTCTTCATAATTCAATATAATTTTCTCTCATATAGTTAGGTATGTACAATAATATTATGTAAACTGTCGGTGTACCTTTTAAATGAAATAGTCTAATATAGTTCCATCTTAAGTCATTTTAATATTAATGCTTATGTATAAATTATAGTTTTTATATGATAAAGAATAAAAAAATGCAAGGTGTCTATTAGATGTGTATTTTTAATGCTTGTGATAGTAGAGTACATCAAGGATATTAAAGTATAATATCATCAGCTAAGGTTCAGTATTTCAATAAGGAAAAAATAAACCGATTATATTTATCATTTTACATACACGTGCAGCAATCGCATGAAGATTAAGAAAAAACAGAAACATACATGTTTTTTTTCAATTAGCTAATAGAAGAATTTTGTTTTTTTCCTATTTCCCTGTCCCTTCCAGTAGATTCTATTAAGCCTATTAGACAATTCGCAGCAGGCGCGGAGCAGGTGCGGGTAATAGCTCCGCGTAATAGCTCCGGTGATACTATCAGGTTTATTTTTAGGTGAAAAGTTATTTTGGACATGATATTTGGGACATGTAGTACCTGTTTACATAGTTAGTCACTGTGAAAAAATAACACTGTGCAAATCAGTCGGGGACGCATTTCGTAATTGATTTTCGTTTTATATCATTGAAATAAGTCACAAAACATTTTTAAAGTATGCACACTTTTCAACTTGTATGGGTTCCGTCATTTACGGTCTTTGACGATTAATCACTAAACGTAGGAAAAAGCATATTTCCATCACAACGCGTAAACTATAGAAACATTAAGATAAAGATAAATGGCAGACATGTTTGAGAGGCATATAATACTTTTTGCATTAAGTCTACCTTTTTATACAATGACTAGCGGTCCCCCGCGACTTCGTCCGCGCGTTTTGAGTTTGCTCCCTCCCCTCCCGTCGCAGCGTGATGTTTTATATCCTAAAGCCTTTTTCAATAAATAAGCTATCTAACACAGAAATATTTTTTCAAATCGGTTCAGCAGTTCCTGAAATGAGCGCGTTCAAACCAACAAACTCTTTAGCTTTATAATATAATAAGCGCAAGCGCACGTTGTACTTGAGCTACGAACATTATTTTGGTGCGGAGTTATGTTAAAACTGTGATAGCTCCTAAGATATTTGTTGGAATCAAATGATATAAAGAGCAACTTTGTTCTAAATGAAATTCTCGTGATGATGAATCTATTTATTTTGATAAGAATAAATACCTGTGTGTATAATACACCTCTAAAAGTAATGCATTATTTTTTTACAAAATTATTAACATAAAAAAGGTTGTAGTAAGTCAACCATAAAAGATAGACCTATGCTGTCGCGGACTTTATTATAGAACTTTTCATGCTGAACAATCTTGTGATACATGGTTTTTGTGTAACTTTAGCGGTTTCCGCAGCGTACGCAGCGGAAGCTCTCAAAAGGAATATCTTTCTCCCGTTTTCGCAACATTTTTCATTGCTGCTGTGGTCTTGTGAGTCGTATCTTTATGTTATATAGCTTAAAGCCTTCCTCGATAAATGGACTATCTAACATAAAAATATTTTTTCAAATCGGGCCAGTAGTTTCTGAGATTAGCGCGTTCAAACAAACAAACAAACAAACTCTTCAGCTTTATAATATTAGTATAGATTTATGCAAGTAAGTCTGTAAATAAATAAAAAATAAAGCCTTTGCTAACTGTTGTTAGTAAATCATAAAATGTAGAGATCACATAAAATCAAAATTATGTACCTATTAATACATAACCGAGGAAGTTAATTCAAACAGAAACAGGCTGAGCAGTAAAAATGGTTGTGTCAACCTGCACTGTATTGCCGCTAGTACAGTCGCTAGCACATCAGGTTACCCACTTTTGCTGCAAACTAGCCATTATAACGGCATAAGACACCGCAGTGTTTACCTTGACGTGCTGTTGTCCGTACATCAACGCATTCGCATGCGGCACCGATATGGCTGAACGACACCACAACTATCACATCTAGCTATGTAAGACATAGCATTGCAAATGTATTAATGCTCTAAGTATTTAAATCACGTTCCTTAAAACATCTTCAATTTTAAGATCCCTGTGCTTAGTATAAAAGCTAAGAACCTACTTACCTCAATTACTACTCAGTAACTTGCCAACTTGGAATTTTTGGGGGATTAACCCATTCTTAATTACACCTAGGAAGTTACTAAACGGCTCCATTTGCATAAACGTTTGAAATTTATAACCCGTTCCTTGAATGCTCTCCAGATTGTGCCTTCATTGCATCAAGATTGTTTTAGCATAAAACACCAAGTTTTGCTTCATATTTTAAAGCGTTTATTTCCGTGTGTTATGGTCCGTGTTTGGTTGGTTTGAAGCTAAAATAGATTTGTGGGTTTTTGCAACGTTCAACTTTATTTGCGTTTCGATGAACACATTGTGATGCAACTTATTTTTAAGTTGGTTTTACTGTTATTATAAATGTTAATCGTTAAAATTGTACTTATAATTATATCTGGTATCTACTTAGTACATAAAAATTCTTTGAACATTATGACATTTATAATTATGTTAACTCAACACAATAAATAAAATAGTACAATCTTGGATGAATTAACCACTGGATATGAAATGCAAGAGCGAATGTATGAAAACATCATTAGCTAATTTCTGCGGGGGGGGGGGGGGGGGGGAGCTTGTCGTGTCAATTATTGACATTTAGTGCTTATGAGTGACGATATATTTTTAATGGATATGTGTGAAACGAATGAATGAACGAATCATTTGTAAAATGATATTTATTATTTATCACTAAAACAATAAATTACATTATGAGCATGTAATGCACCAGCCATCAAATGAACAATTGAAACATAGAACGTCGTTTTATATGAACGGTCTAGCAAGTGACACTAACTAGAACTTCCTAAGACATATTGAAACAGCCCGTAAATACACATAGCCTTGCACCATTAAAATCCTCATAATGGATAATTAACCAGAAGATTTATTGCGTTGGCATTATGTCACGTTTGGTGTAAAATGGATACCACACATTCGGTGATGTTTTGTGGGGATCCATTTTGCCTCTCTTTGGACGGATTCTACCCACTTTATTTTCCGTAATGGATCTACAGGATCTAATCTAAAATTATATAATAAGGATGTATTATCATATAATATGAAGTTTAAAATTTTAAATCAATCTGTTGTATATTTAAGATTACCTTAATCTACTCTCGAGTGCAACATTTTACAGATTTATAATTTTATTTTAAAAGTATTTATTATATTCAAAAATTTAATAAAAGTACGTTTATCGATATGATTTATCGACATTTGTCAAGCACAAATAAAACTAAACTGACAAAGGAGCGAATATTGAACGTACGACAATCTTACCGTATAAAGAATACGTTATCTTGTTGATTTTGTAGTAACTGACCACCACTTTTTTAAATGGCAATATAACTGTTCTCTTGAAAAACACATTTCACTATTTTCAAGCAAAATTAACAGCTTTATTGGGATAAGAAGTTACGAATGGATGAAAAGAAATATTTTTTTGTCTTGTCACTATAATTTTTGCACAAAATTAGGCCACATTTACCCATTTCCTCCGACAATGTTTCTCACTGAGCTCTATCACCGTACTGACAAGACGTCACCTGTAAGTGAGGCCAAAAAGCCCGCTTCGTGGCTAAGGGGGCACAAGAAAATTGCATTCATTGCGCGTCCAGTGGTTTATTCGTCCAAGAGTACAATGCAAAAAACCTTAAATTGTTGATGGTGCAACTACCCCTTAGTTTTACAAAATTTCTACTTCTCACTGAAAATGTTATGGCTTCCACCTGTTCGGTTCTGAATTTTATGAGGCAAATGAAAATTTGATGGGATTTTATTGTGCTTAGCCTACCTACTTTATAATCAGTCTTTTATATCATGGCTTTCTTTTTTGACACTTGAAATACTAAAGCTAAAATTTACGAGATCACTGCTACAGCAGCTGCTGTACCTTTAATATCAACTATATCTTAAGATATGACAAATTAAATAAATTGTAAACATCCCACTGCTGGAAAAAGGCCTTACCTCAACTATGAGGTAGCCCTTCCCTAACAGCATGTCCTTTTTAGGGTTCCGTAGCCGAATGGCAAAAAACGGAACTCTTATAGTTTCATCAAGTCTGTCTGTCTGTCTGTCCGTCCGTCCGTATGTCCCAGCCGTTTTATTCTGCAACTATAAGCATCACACTGTTGATATGTGGTAGGAAGGTGTATCCTGTTAACAGCTTCACAATTCATATATTTAAAAAAATAATGATATTGAAGGGGTCCCATACATGTATATTAAACCGAATTTTTTTTAAGGCAAACCTATGGGTGTCTATGGATAGGTCTTTTAAAATGACATAGAGGTTTGTAAAACTTTTTTCTTTTAAAGTCTAAAGTTCGGAGTCTAATGGGAGTCCCCCTCCCCCATCTAACTTCTTAACTAAACGAGTGTATATTTTGAAAAATATATATAATATAGATCTCAACAAATATTTTCAACAAAAATTGGTTTGGACGGGATCGAACGAGAAGTTTTTGAGATAAAGCACATTTTCAACAACTTCTAACATAACTTTGTTCTTCAAACACACTATGAAAAACAAAGTTATATTTGCTGTCAACCAAATATTGTGGTATTTAACTAAGTGGAAGTAAGTGGATTCCCTAATTCAGTTGAAGTTGGCACGGAACTCTCAGTGCGCGAGTCCAACTCGCACTTGGCCGGTTTTTTTAGATTATTTACAACTTTGATATAACTTTAAAAGTAATAAAAGCATTGTTTAAATTATTGGATTAGCCAAGCAAAACGGAATTTACCTCAAGTAATCTATTTTTTTATCAATTTTCGGAACAGTGAAGGGGTCTTTGCAAGACAAGCGACGAACATCGCTGTCAGATTTTATCAAGCCGCCCATAGGGCCTCTGTCTTGCTTAACGACTAATATAAGGCAATATTATCCGGGAACAACTGCTTAACGTACCTTCTGAATCACGGAGATGCTCATGATATACTTGACTTATAAGGTCGGAATTGATGGGTATCCAAATAGCATACGTTATGTTCAATTTTAAATCCAACTAAAGATCTAAGCCTTAACGACTACTAATTACCATATTAACCTAACAAGCCAAGGACGTCTGTCTGGCATAAAATCCATTAATTAACTCATTAAGAACATCAATGGAACAGAAACGTACTCTAATTAAATTTAACAATACCCTGTTATGTGGAACGGACTGTGATTATGGAAAGAATGAAAAGTTGAAAGGTTTAACAATCCTTATGTTAAAAAAAAAATCAAAATCGGTAAGCTTTTTTACCGATAAAACGAAACAACGTAATTTGGGTATTTAAGGAGGAACTATTAACTCTTTCCTTTTCCTTACTTTATCAATGAAATGTTACTTTAAGCCAATCTCCCTTTTACATCTGTATACGTACAGGTTGGTTAATGTTTATCTCACGTGCGCTTTTTGTCTTCAAACAATACGTCACATGAAAAGTTTTTCAGTCTGAAATCTATTGTTTAGTTTTATCGCCTGCGTTCTGTTGTTGTTACTACTCGTACGTGTTTTTTTGTAATTTGTGATGGATAGAAGGTAAAATATTCAGCGATTATTTTTTTAAAGCTCAAATCATTGAATGTTTTGTTTGCCCACAGAGTCAGATTTCTAGGTCTAAGCCCCTTTACAGTCGCGATGCTACGCGCTTTAGCATCGATGCAGTCGCAAAATGTCAACATTGCGCTAATTTTAGCATCGATGCAGTCGCGATGCTAACGCACGTTTGCATCAATACAGTCGAGATGCAGGAGCTGGAAATTGTCAAATTATGTTCTGAATTTTGGCGACTGACGTGCGTTAGTATCGATGCAAAATTAAATCTGTTCATTACGTGAGTCGCAAAGCTAAAGCGCATTTTCAAAACGCGCGACTGCATCGATGCTAAAAGTCGCGGTGTAAGGGGTCTAAATAACCTAGTTTTTCTAAGGTTTTGTCGACTGCAACACATTTTGTCCATATACCGACTGAAGAACACAAACTTATACACATATAGTCTTTATAATAAAACTAGCAGGCGCGACAGACGTTGTCCTGTCTACACGTCTTTAATTTGTAAATTTTAAAAAAAATATTGTAAATCTAAACCATTCCCAGATCCCCTTGAACACAGAAAAAAAATTCATCAAAATCGGTTCAGTCGTTTGAGAGAAGTTCAGTGACATACATACTCACAGAAGAATTATATATATATAAAGATTGCTAATGAAACGAATTCCCTTTTTAATTACAATAGTCACTGCAATACAATATCAAGTAAACACTTTTTAGGGTTCCGTAGCCGAATGGCAAAAATTGTCAAGTCTGTCTGTCTGTCTGTCTGTCCGTCTGTATGTCACAGCCATTTTATTCTGTAACTGTAACACTATTGAAATTTGGTAGAAAGATGTATCCTGTTAACCGCTTACCGATTCTCATATATAAAATAAAAAATAATGTCATTTAAGGGTATGAAACTCATCATCATCATCATAATCAGCCAAAGGACGTCCACTGCTGAACATAGGCCTCCCCCACGGCTTTCCACAGCGACCGATCACCAGCGGTCTGCATCCAGTTTGATCCTGCGATCTTTTTAAGGTCGTCTGTCCATCTTGTTGGTGGACGTCCTACGCTGCGTCTTTGGTCGAAGGGTCTCCAATCTAGAACCTTCCTGCCCCAACGGCCATCAGTTCTTCGCGCTATGTGCCCTGCCACTGCCACTTAAGCTTACTGATTCTCAAGGCTATGTCCGTTACCTTGGTTCTTCTACGTATCTCTTCGTTTCTGATTCGATCTCGTAGAGAGACACCGAGCATAGCCCGCTCCATCGCTCGTTGTGTAATTTTGAGCTTCATTATAAGGCCCATAGTAAGAGACCACGTTTCGGATCCGTATGTCATCACTGGTAACACACACTGATTGAAGACTTTCGTCTTCAGACACTGAGGTAATTGAGACGAGAAGACGCTCTTGCGCAGTTTCCCGAACGTTGCCCAGCCGAGTTGGATTCGTCGATTGACCTCTTTCTCAAAGTTGGACCTACCCAATGGGATCACTTGTCCCAGGTAGACGTACTCGTCGACAACTTCGAGAGTTGAGTTCCCAATAGTTCCCAAAGATACTGGAGTGGGTACAACAAGGGAACTCGACATAATTTTCGTCTTCTTCATGTTCATTTTAAGACCCACTTGTTGGGATACTCGGTCGAGGTCTTCGAGCATAGTGCCTAGATCATCCAGCGTCTTTGCCACAACGACTATGTCATCGGCAAACCGAAGGTGTGTTATGTATTCGCCATTGACGGAGATGCCGAATCCTTCCCATTCCAGGAGCTTGAAGGCGTCTTCCAATGCCGCTGTAAACAGTTTCGGAGATATAACATCGCCCTGTCTTACACCTCTTCGCAATGGAATCGCCCTCGTATTCTGTTCCTGTATTCGGACCGACATGGTGGCGTTGTTATATAGACACTTTAACACCTCTATATACCTATAGTCTATGTGACACCGCTGAAGAGACTGAAGCACCGCCCAAGTTTCGATCGAATCAAAGGCCTTCTCATAGTCCACAAAAGCTAAACATAGAGGCATATTGTACTCCTCGGACTTCTGTATAATTTGCCTTAGCGTATGAATGTGGTCTATGGTACTGCAGCCTTTTCGGAATCCGGCTTGTTCGGGAGGCTGGAAGTCATCAAACCTACGTGCGAGACGATTCGTGATGACCCTTGAGAACAGCTTGTAGACATGGCTCAGGAGTGAGATGGGTCTATAGTTCTTCAATAAGGTTTTGTCTCCTTTTTTGAAAAACAACACCACCACACTCCTGTTCCATGCCTCAGGCGTGATGAACTGTAAGCTCTTTCTACGTAGATAGGAACGTATATTATTAAATGAGTGAAGGTAGTTTTATTTTTCATAACTATGTAAAGATAAAATAGCACATTAGTCTTGTGTAACGCCTTAGCCCAGCCGATGCCAACCCGACGACAATGCAATACCAATCCAACGCCAAGCTTTCCAAGCCGGCCAATCTAGTCAAACCATAGACAAGCAGCCGCTTTAAAGCCACGTTCTCCCACCACAACTTCCGCCAGCCATACCTGTGATAGAGGGAACAAGCCTATATAAGCGCCGGACAGCTCAGTCAAGCTCTCTTGTACGCCGCAGGCAACTCTACTAGTTTGGGCACCCATTATTGTATAATTAATTTTCCTATGGAAAATTTCTGTGTGCTTTATGTTGATGAGCGTTTCTTATTTATGCCACTTGTTTCACTTGCCTGTGACCACGGATGCTGTAAAGGAGTTTAAATAAATGAGCGCGAAATAAATCCGTAAGCGATTTATTTCAATGAGAAGAACTCGCGTAAACTTCAGAATCAAATATTTAATATAACTAAGAAAAACGTAATAATTGGTAAAACATGAAGTATGATTGTCTTTATTACAAGTAACATGAGAAAATAAAATAAACAAAAAGTTAATTAATGGAATCAGGCGTTACTTTGCGGAAATCCATTATTAAGTTGAAATTTATAAAATTATTTTGCTTTAAATTTCCGCGAAGCGGAATATTAAGGGAGAAATCGTCATTCAAACCAAAATATTCTTTAATAAATAGCTTAGATTTAATTAAGAAAATACAATTTGTCTCTCTCCCTCGGAATGCAAAGTTGATATCATTAGACGTAGAAAGTTTATTTACCAACGTACCTTATCAAGAATGCCTTAATATTTTAAAGAATCACTTAGAAAAACAGCGATTGCATCCGGGGGAGGTAGAAGATCTCATATCATTAACATTATTATGCATGAAACAAAATTATTTCCGGTTCAACAATCTATATTACAGACAAAGGGAGGGCTTAGCAATGGGTTCTCCTTTAAGTCCATTAATGGCAGATATTTTTATGGATTATTTTGAAAATAAATACTTAATTCAAGAAAGAAAAATACTTTATTATTATAGATACGTTGACGATATTTTGATTTGTTGGACCGGAACTAATAGACAGTTAGATATTTTTCTTTCTAAAATTAACAACATCCATCCTAAAATTAAATTTAAATTAGAAATAGAACAAAACGATAGTATTAACTTTTTAGATTTAACTATAACAAGGGTGCAGGGTAAACATGAATTTCAAATATATCGAAAACCAACACATACTGACACTGTCATTCATGCATCATCTTGTCATCCGTGGCAACATAAGATGGCCGCGTTCAATTCATATATTCATCGTCTCTTCACTGTACCACTTAGTAAAGACAATTACCATAAAGAACTTAATATTTTGTATCATATCGCCATATCAAACGGATACAAGAGATGCATTATTGACAACTTAATAAAAAACAAGACTAACAAAATCATAACTAGTTTATTATACTCTGTTCCTTAAGAAAGGGTAGACAGGTATAATTCTAGTTTGATTTACTTAGGAGAGGTGTCGGAGCGTATTTCTAAAACATTAAAACGTCAAAATATCCGCGTAGCTTTTAAAACTAATAATTCTTTAAGATTAGTTTGTAACGGAAAAGATAAGCTTGATAAACACCAAAAATCTGGTGTTTATAGGCTTAACTGTAGTGCATGTAACGCCATTTATGTAGGTCAGACCGGCCGTAGCTTCAACACACGTTATAAAGAACATATTTCCGCTTACCGAAACAACCATCCTGAGAGGTCTCATTTCGCCAAACATCTTTTAGATTCAGGACATAGTATTCCTGATAATCATACATTTTCTGTCCTTCATACTTGTGAAAAAGGCTTAAAACTATCCGTTTTGGAACAATTAGAAATAATAAAACATAATAAAGATAATACGCTTACATTGTTGAACGAACAGGTCAGTTATACCACCTCTCCACTTCTAAATATATTTTCAAATCAACAATCTATTAATAATAACCGTCAACTACCATCGGATTAACTTCATTTTCAAATTTCCGTGACAACGATTACGTCACCTCATTAGTGGACGGAAAGTATAAAAGGCCTGTTCGCCAGTCGACACAGTTCAGTCGTCCGTGCTCCGCCGAGGCGACAACATCTCCTGAGGATGCCACGTGTAGTGGCGAAACGCGTCGAGGTTTTTTGCACGTTGGTGTTGGGTACTATTAATTGCATCAGCTGTGCCGCATGCGTATTGAGGGAGGGCGGGTGGTGCATCCTGCATTTGCCTGAACTAATACTAAACGCGGTGACGGTTCGTGTAGTTAGTTGCCTGCGCCGGCGTCGCTTCGCGGAAATTTAAAGCAAAATAATTTTATAAATTTCAACTTAAACAAAAAGTTGTCGTAACCAACATGACAAGGTTGCATTTGATTTCACTTATCTGTTTTAGCCCCACCATAAAAAATAAACACGAATGTGATACATTTTGTATTTATTAAAAATAGCTTTGCTGACGCCACATTGTTAACTTATAAAGCAAAACACAGCTGCGAAGCAAGGAAATCCTAGCTAAAACATCGCTCGGACTTTACTCAACCTTTTTTACTACACGAAAACAACAAATTTAGTCTCTCAACTTCTGCAAATAGGGATTAATACGGAATGTGGTGGATGTGCAATTTGCTACGGAGTATTTCGTCTGTGATCTTGTAGTACAATTTTGTCCACTGTGTGCAAAAAGGATTTTCTTTGTATGCATAGCATGCATCGCTGAGTTTGCGTCTGTGGTAAAAAAAACAAAGAGAATTTATGGCTTTGAATGCTAGATTCATGTTCTCAGTTGACAAACATACAAGCTTAGAAGCGTATGAAATTGTTGCAAAAACGGCCGAACCAAAAAGAAGGATAGCATATTTTGTGATAGTAATGATAGTCGGTTACAAAGTACTTTGTTTGAACAGTTAACAGCCTGTTAAGTGAATGGTTATTCCAAATATGTTTATGTATTTAATTTTATTGATTAAGTCAGATAATACAATCCATTTTCGTTAGTAGTTCCTTATGCTAAGTTAGTAGTTTGTGTGATATAATAAAAAGTCAGATTACAATATACAATTACAATTATATAAGTATAGAATTTAACGAATAAAATTAAAAAAACAATCCACCTTTAAGGAAATTACTTAAAAGCTAAGGATAACGCATTCGTCTTCTATTTAGGTAAATCAAATTCTTGTGAAGTCGTTGCATGACGTGTGTACTTGAAAAATTCGTTTCTTCCTTAAACAAATGCGTTATTTTCAGATTTTTTGTCAGTTTTGAAGGCTGTTTAATTTTTATTTCACGATTTTTAGTAAACCTCATATAAAATCTAGAAAACTATTGGACCGATTTTGATGAAACTTACATCTTGCCCTTATTTGAAAAACACCGAATATAATCTTCTCGCTATAACTTCTCGTTTTCGATAAATCTTTAGAGAAAAATACAACTATACAACTTACGAAAATTTGCACGTGTGTAAGGAAACTTTAATAGATCACGGTACTAAAATTTTTATCCAATGCTGACGATAACAAATACAAACAAGTAGAACTGATTATCTCCTTTTTCTATATATCCTTTTTTTATATTTTTCCAAAATATTCATTCCAAAATTTTGATCACATGCTATACCTCATAAAGTTCTTCTTGATTCATCATTGTAATTAAGATCTTGTTTTTACAAATATAACCTATTCCCAAAAACAAATGCCAGTACTTTTCACAGCGTTTCTCTTGAAAAAGTAAATACTTGTTCCAACTAGACCATTCGAGTAATTTCTGTGAGCTAACGAAGTGAATCGTTGATGAGGCGAGACGGTTCCAGAAATATTTTTTACTTGAAAAGATATCTTAATTTTTACTGAGATTGAGGAGTGTAATGGAGGGTATTAAACGTAATGTTTTGTTATTTTAAACTGCCGTAAACTATTCAAACAAGATCTAAGGTGGAATTGTGTAAAGCAATCTTATTCATTTGACAGTTCAAAATGTACGATATGATTTGTCAAACGCTTTGTTCTTTGCCGTTTGACAAATCATACCGTACGTTTTGAACTGTCAAATGTATACGATTGCTTCACACAATTGGACCTCAGAAATGGTTTGGGAAAATAAAAATACTGACTTAAAAAGAAAAAGGTTATAGATTTGACTGTATGTTGACAGTGCCATCGCATTAGTCATCACAAACATTAACAATCAGGGCACCGACTCCAATAACGAATTGTCCTAAGATGTTTTTTTTATAAAAAGCCAAAGGATTAAATAATTTATTGTCTTTTGTTTTTTAAATTCGGTTTACTTTTACTTTAAAAAAACATATATTTTTATGTTTAATTTCCTGCCCTGTCTAAGTGCGAACATTTCCAAAGCAAAAAATCTCTCATTAACCTAATACCTCTTATCACAGAAAACAAGACTAAAATCTTTAATTTACCAAGCCTTCGGTTTCTGAATCCTACGTTTAAATTCGCGGATTGTTTGAACAGCAAATTACAAGACAGATTACGATGGCAAATTGTTTGGAATTCAAGTATTTGTGCTCCTCTCGGCATCGTGAATGATTCGGGAGAGCTTGTGAATTGACAAGGTTTTCTTTGGGAATTCTTGAATCGAGATTATGCTATGATTAGTGTTAGCTTGTTAAACGCAATAAATTAATGTAACTGACAAATTGTGGAATTACGTGGGGCGCGGCGGTGGTGTTGAAGTAAAACAAGGTGGTTGTTGTGTGGTTGTAACTGAACTGCTTCATTGTACATTTTCCAGAGGTTTATATACACGATTATCCTACTTAATTATACGTCACATGACATTTCCTTAACCTGTGACCTTTGACTTATCTAGGAATATGTTACAAGATAATAAAACAATATTATTTATTAAAGGTCAGTTGTCGTATGAGTGATGATGTGTGTCGTCACACACCACACCTTCCCAAGAGACAAAAATTATACATTTTTGGCTTAAGTAAAATCATACAAAATAAGAAAAGCAATTTTGGTTTTCAGCTATTGAAATTTTAGTTTTTAAAACATGACATGTGGCTTCCTCTCACCCTTTTTTTTAAATACGATTTATACATGTTTCTAATCGGATACATGAATTACTTATATCTATGATTAAATGTATACATGACTTAAAATAAGGTTACAATGAGTTCTTATATCCAGGTATATCTAGGTTATACAATAAAATATACATATACTACATCTAACTATATAGTTGTTATGTTATTGTTTCATTTAAAATAGGTTAAAGTGTTAATTTATCCAATGCATAACTATATATTATATCTATAAAGGTATACAAAGAATGATAAATTAACCTTTAAAAAAAAACAATTGGAAATATTCAATCAAATTACAAGTCGCATTAATACTCAAATTAAAATATACATAGGTATACCTAGTGGGAACCTTATACCTGTTTTTAACTAAATATCATCTATCAATGTGTGAGCAAAGCCACAGACAAAAATTAGTCTCTTTAAACATTATTTAGCTACGTCAACGTCAACACATCTTTAAAGTGTATTTATTAATTATGTGATATAAGTTCCATGACCTTCATCTCATTAAATTATATAATGATATGAAACATATAAATTATTAGCATCAATTTACCGAACAAAACTTATATTTTTTCTTACATTCTCAAAAATTCACACATTAAATCTTCAATGTTTTTTTTTATAAATTGGCACATTACAAATACTCAACATCTTCATTATTCATCTAACCCTTTAGGTACATTTATACTTATTTGGCGTATCTACCTATCATCTTACTTGCACAGTCTTATTTATTTTATTTATAGTCGACTAATTATTATTAACAGACATTTTAGTCCTTAATGCTATGCATAGACTTATTTTAAGGTTCATGTTTTAAGATCACTTATTCTCCAACTATTTTCACGGAGAGAAACTCGTCTGCACCATGATCAAATGAAGGATCTGATACCATTGACTGTACCTTGTACCCTTATTACACCATTTCATAACAAGTCCTCTTTTAAGATCTTTATTGACCTCCAACGGCTCACACGAAGAAAACTCGTTTACATCATGTTAAAACTGAAGGATTCGACATCGTTTTGTACCTCTTAATAAACACCATTAGTACCATTAGTAGTAATCAATTACACAAAGAGCACTTTCATATCTAAAAACTATCATTTCCAACCGTGACGTACAAACCAACAAAATGAATTCCTTAGCATAAATAACTTTGTTTACTTATGGTTGATCAGGCCATTCGTGATACAAAATATTTCTACTAAGTATTATCTGACTAAATATGCAATTAAGTTTCCGTCATACAAACATAACCAACTTGAAGTTTCTTTCATTAATCCATCTATCTACATAAATAACAATTCCATTTCGAATTTAACTAATGTACTCCAGGTTACAAAAGATTTTAATACATTCATACCGTCTCAAAATATAATCTATAAAACAGTTTACACTACAATCTTAGTATTGTTTACTTGTTTTTTATCTACTACGTATAAAAGATGAGCATGGAGTATTTTCTTTTGTTATTATTAAACGGTTTTATTTAGCTCACCCCGTTTGTTTTATTTATTATTCTTGGATCAAATTTAGTAATTCAAATTTCACCCTCTTCCTGTCAACCGATTAATCTGAAATTTTGTGTACACTTTGGATTTTTGTGACAATACAATTATGTTTATTCATTATCATTATAAATTGAAGATGGCCGCCGCTACAAAATGGCGGATAATTTATGTTTTATTAATCCCATCAATATGGGTATCAAATGAAAGGGCTCAACAAGCAGAATACAATATACTATAAAAAATTGAAATCCAAGATGGCAGCCGCTACGAAATGGCGGATAACGTAGGTTTTATCAATCCCATCAACATGGGTATCAAATGAAAGGTCTCAACAAGTAGAATACAATTTACTATGCAAAATTAAAATCTAAGATGGCCGCCGCTACCAAATGGCTGATAACATTTTTTTATTAATCCCACCAATATGGGTATCAAATAAAAGGGCTTGACAAGAAGAATACAGTGCACTATACAACCTCAATATTTAAGATGGGCGCAGCCACCACTGGCGTATAATAATAAGATTTAAATTTAGAAATTGAATCTGTAATTTAGGTATCTGATTAATCCAGCCTGAATCCACCACCCAAGTCAAGATTTTGTATCGTGTTGAGGACTGTGTGGCGTTAGGGTGGCTAAAAATGATACGTCGTCAGCGGTACACCACCCAAGTTAAGGTGAAAGGTCAAAACGCGCCGAGAACTGTATGGCATTTTTCGAACGATATGAAAAGCGACCAGCAGAGCACCCCAACTATGATTTTAACAATATGTGTCTTATAGAATTTGCGATGTTATTTGAGCCACACTACACAAAACCGCCAGTTATAAATGAAGAGAGCATCGATACCGATGCTAATGCACCGCACGAGCAAACAACAAGAAGGCGTCTTATAACTTTAACAGACAACACCAAAATGACTATTAGAAACACGCCAGCTGTAGTACAGGTACCTAACATCGTAGCAGCTTCTGATCCAGAGTCATATTATTACAGTTTACTTTTTTTTTTTTCCATTTATTACAAATAAAAGAACTTATAAACATGCAGGTATACTTAGCATAAAACCACTAAGGTTTGTTACTTACTAAGTTAACAGTATACGTCGACCAACTTATAAACAAACAACTTAAAGTATAATGTAGCTTAGTTAGAAAATATTTCGTACTTAATTATCTATATTATTTCAGACATACATGATAGAATTAGACAAATACGTGCTGGTTTATTACAATCTAATATGAAACCTCTAAAAGCGAATTTAGGAAATGTGTTTTGAGCTTGTGTTTAATGTTTTTACGTGTCAAATTTTATTCTTTAAATCTGTAGGCAGTTTATTTATCAGTCGCGGAACAATATATACAGATGTTCGTCTACCATATTCATACTAATCCAGTATAGACCGTATCGCAATGAGGCCGAACTTTTAGGAGAATTTAATAGTGCCAGAGATGCATTTCTCGCCAACGAAGAAAGTTTAAGATAAACAAACGCCTACTTGAAAATATATCGTGAACGTGACAGGCAGCTTGAAAATGCATTTGCGCAAGTACACGCATTTCAGAAACTGGAACACGCAGAGCCGATGGAACTAGACCATGAAGAAGAAGTTCCTTATTTGCCAATGAATGAAGACCAGTTCTTTCAGGCTAAGCAGTCTATGAATGCAGGACAATAGGAAATTTTTACATTAGTTACCCAGTCCATACAAAATCAAATGTCAGGTGCTGAAGAATGTTTAAAAATATTCTTTACAGGAGGAGCTGGTGTGGGCAAGACTTTTCTATTAAAGTTATTACGAGACCAAATTAATAGGTGCTACGCAAATGATGCGGTTAAAGTCTGCTTACTAACAGGAGTTGCAGCTAGATTAATAAATGGAGCTACGATACACAGTACTTTAAAATTGCCTGTACAGAAAGACGGTCGCATAACAGGTATGTCACCACTGTCCGGAAACTATTTGCGAATAATGAGGCAACAATGGCATCAGACAGAATTTTTGATTGTCGACGAAATTTCCATGGTGTCTTATCAAATGTTATGCATGATGGACGCTCGATTAAGGCAAATTAAGAACTGTGAAAATGAGTTTTTTGGAGGAGTAAACGTATTACTTTTCGGTGATCTTTTACAACTGCCTCCTATAAAACGATCAGGAACACCTGTTTTCAAACAGCTAGAACATCTCCAACCAGCTACACATCTCTGGCGTTTATTCACGCTGTGTGAATTAACTGAAAATATGCGTCAGCAAGGTGACCAGACTTTTATTGATATTTTGAATGCTTTGAGAGTCGGTGAGCTAACAACCCAACATTTTAGTATTTTAATGGGAAGACTTCTTCAAGACACGAGTGATGAGTTTGCAATAGACAAAGCGTTAAGGGTATACCAAACAAATCAACAAGTTAACGACCACAACTCTGCTGTATTGAATTTGTACAGAAATAATCGTGCTCGCATTTACAAAATAAAAGTGCAGGATCAGCTAGTACACGCCACACGAAATGCAGACAATGTGGATATAGCTACTATAATACCAGCTGATATCAACAAAACTGGGGGTTTACCAGCGGAACTGCAAATATTTGTGGGGGCAAAAGTCATGCTACGGTCCAATATTGACGTTTCGAAGGGATTAGTAAATGGCGCTATATATAGGCTACATCAACGAAATCGTTTGGCTTCAATTTCGTCGAACACAGATGTATGCAACAGATGTACCTTCCGTCCGAATTGATTTCGCAAGAGACGGAGTACATCTTATACACACGAAAGCCATACAGTTTCCAGCTAAGTACAATTACGGGACGGCTGAAAGAAGAATGTTGCCTTTAATACTATCATGGGCTTCTACAATACATAAAATGCAGGGCAGCACTGTGGATCACGCAGTCGTATACTTAGGTGCGAAACTGTTTGAAGAAGGTCAAGCCTACGTGGCTCTTAGTAGAGTAAGATCTTAGAAGGGACTACGTATAGAGGAGTTGGACTGCAATAAACTATCGGGCAAGACACCTTGCAATAATGAAGCACTAAATGAATTAAACAGAATGCGAAATAAAAACAAAAAACTAGAAAATAAAAATAGGTAAAAAAACTTTTTAAGTTAAACGGTTTTATGTTAAACATACATTGCAATGTTTAAGATAATTATTTTCTAGTTTTTTGTTTTTATTTTTTCAGTAACTTTACATTGTTTTTATTTTTAACCTTAAATGTGTTTTTTCTTTCAAAAGCAAATAAACTTTTTAATCATTATTATTATAATAAATTATAATAAATTACAAAATATATAATTGGTCTACACGGTGAAAACAACATAAGCTTTCGTTATGGAGACAAAATATATATATATTGGTTTTATTATTTTCATGGTACAGACAAAAAACCTCGTGGCCCTTATTTTGTTTTGAGTAGTATATATTTTAAAAAGCTACTTTACGTTTGTAGCATACCCGTATTCGATATGGCTTACTGTAGACCAGTGACGCGTTATCTTTTAATTGTATAGCTTGTTCGTAAATATTAGTTGTATTTAGTGAGTTACTCCGTAAGTGAAAAATATCGGCGAACTTTGCACAAATATTTTTAATTGTAACTCTTTCTTCTTTATTTAAGTTATTTAATTTTAACATTGTCAGTAGTAATTTAAATCTTTCCGCATTATTTTCCTGCGCCTGATCTCTCATCAGTTATGTCGGACTACCGTCATACCGTATTAATGAGGGTGAAGGAACAGATAGTGTACCTACTTGTGTATTGCGCTTACATCTGGGCACTATAATAGCTCCTGCGTACCTGGCCGACGGATTGCTTCTGAGAGGAGCCACTATTGCTGAAAATCGGAAGGAGAATCTTATTAGCTAACTACCAATTTACGGGATTGATATCAAGTAGATAACTTATCAAGGTCAAAGATGATTGAAAAGATAGTGAAACCGTATCTTACATTTATAAGGTTTGTCATTATACAATTTTTTATATCCATTAATCTAAGTTTAATTAGCGCGCCTTCACATAAGAGCGACAGTAGCGTGACTTCTGCGCGCCGCTGCTGATATTTATGTATGAAACTATAAGCAGTGCGATTGTCGTGCTAAGTTCGCCTAAAAGCGAAAGCACTCGAAGTGCGCCTTCACCTTAGAGCGACAGCAGCGGATAACATAAAAAAACAGAAATCAGCAGCAATTCTGCCGCGGGACAGTCGCGCTGCTGATAATTTATCATTTAGGTGTCGCGCTGCTAAAGTCGCCTAAATGTGAAAACGCCTTTAATGTGGAAGTGCTCTAAGAGCGCTTTCACACTTAGGCGACTTTAGCAGCGTGACGGTCGCGCGGCAGTAGCGCTGCTGTCATTTTCATACATAAAATGACAGTAGTAAGCTTTTCACCATTAAGAGACGCGCTGCTGTCGCTCTAATGTGAAAGCGCACTAAAGGCTGATATTTCAACTGTTAAATAAAAATAACTGACAACAAAAAGAGAGAAAAAAAATTAGCTGGGAATAATTTACCTAAATTACACTTCTCACTATGGTCCATAAACACGTTCATCTTAATGATGTTTATTAAGCTTCCAATACATTTCAATTAGCGCCGAATATTATGTCAATAATAACTTAAATTACCAACAATATACATCATGAAAGCGAGTAACGACGCCCAATTCGATTCCGTTCATCAATGGGTATCCTAACTCGGTTTACCACATCCCAATTTGGGGTGCTCTGGGGGATTCCCTTTATCATTACAACTCGCAAACGCAACAAGCTTATAGGTAAATAATTTTCGAGTTTGATCTTTTGGGTAGTCTACACAATTTCATGATCTAAAAGTTACTAAGACTTTCTCCTAAATATAACAAGCACTTCTGCAAACCGCATCGAAATTTGTTCAGCCAAACGTGAGATAAACGCGGACTTATATAACGTCCGTTTTTGTTTGCTAATCGAATAATGTAAACAATCTTTTCGTCACTTTAAAAATAATATCAGTGAATAAAATTAACAAATTTACTATTTGATATATAAACGTCTCTGAAAATAATTAGTGCAGTAAAGTAAAGTTAGCCTGTAACGTCCCACTGCTGGGCAAAGGCCTTACCTCAACTATGAGGAAGTTCGAGCCATTTTTTTTTTAATGTATTGGATACCAATCACTTACATTGCTCTGATCCCAAAGTAAGTAGCTAATGCACTTGTGTTATGGAAATCAGACACAACGGTGGTACCATAACACCCAGACCCAAGACAATATAGAAATTTTGATTTCTATATTGACCCGACCGGGAATCGAAACCAGGCGTGGTAGTTTCGACGCCAAGTGACGTATGCTAACTCGAGTAACTCGTGAATTGCGAGACTCGACACGGTGTTTTGACAGTCGATACGCCGACAACGCAAATTTGCAGGACTCGACACACTAATTTTGACAGATGTTGACGATAACGCTATCGTAGCTAATGAAAATCTGTAAAAGCTCATCTTAGCAGAAAAATCGAAAATTATGCTAGAATTATGTTAGAAGAAATCAAAAGATTTTTCTATGTATTTTTTACCTTTACTCAAGTGTTTAATTCCTAGAAACGATATATTATTGTTTTCGAATGTAAAGAACCTCTTGCGGATACTTCTAGGAACTAACTTCTAGAGACATGCTTTTAATAGATTATGATGCTTTTTAATAATTTTCATACATTTCCTTTACTTAGGATTTGTATTTGAATACGGCTAATTTCGACGATAACTCCATTCGTCGGGACTTGCAATTTTTACAAATGTCAATCTCGCAAGCACAATTTTCTAATGTCATTTTCATTATCGTCGAAAAAAGATAAGTAACTAGAAATTATTTTATTTAATACTCGTGGCCCAGTTGTCGCATTTGTGCGGTAATAAGGTTAAAATAAACGCAGTATTTTTAATTATCATTTTCAAAAGCCTGATAACAATTCCAATGATGTATACAACAAATTGTGTTGAGGGTTGAATGAAAAGAAAAAAGGAAATCCCGTCGGAATTCCCTAATTTAACTCCATAATTGATAATTTTAATTACATTAAGTATTTACTTCTTAATTTACGTACCTTCTTACCTACGTTACCTCAAATTTTAAGGCACTTACGAAATAATTAGTGATAGTTATAGAGATAGAGAATAGCTAATAAAACAATGTATAATATTGCACCTGTACTTGAAATTATATTTTTAAAGTATATTTAAGACAATAATGCACGATGAGGGCAACAATTTTTAAAAGAAAGTTGATAACTACTAGAACACTCGATCACTATTTGCAACCCTTATTCGGCTCTCATTAATACAGCTAAAAGGTAGACTACTAGATAAATAACAGCTTCTAAAGCTCTTGAGTTCTTGTGTATTTTTTTATGAAACCAAAGTTATTTACGGCTCCGTCGCATTTGGATGGGTGATCATTCTAACTAAAATGACATTTCTGTCCTTTTGAATTGAGTGGTTTTTATCTAAGCGAATATACTTCTACGTTACCATCATCATTCTATAAGCTAGAATAGGCCTCCACCACAGTTTTCTACAGTAACTGTTTGCGGGTTGCATCCAGTGTGATCCTGCGAGCGCAACGAACTTAGACCAGTGAAACTATAGACCCTTTACACTCTGTGATTTTTAGCAGCGATGCAGTCGCGATGAAGACGCTGAAAATTGTCAAATTATGTTCTGAATTTTGGCGTTTGCATCCATTCCAACGCTAACTGCATCGATGCTAAATTAAATCTGTTCATTTTGTGAGTCCCGATGCTGAAGCGCATTTTCAACACGCGCGAGTGCATCAATGTAAAAAAAAGTCGTAGTGTGGGTTCATAAGTTCAAGTAGCAACGGGCAGAGAACATATCGCAAAGGACAGTCATTGGGACAGAAAAGTTCTAGGTTGCACCGATGAATTAGTGATAATTAGTTATCAAACTAACATTAAGTACAAAAGCATTTTATGATGATAGCTGACATATGTCCTATTCGGCGCGACGACGAATTCAACTAACTCTAAATAATGAAAATTGTGCCCCCGTCTGGAGTTATTAGTACTATAACAAACGCGACTTTCTGTTACTATACATAACGTATGAGAAAAGATAAATAAAATATTGTGGGATGATTCGCATTTAATGATATTAATAATAATATTAAAGAATATTGCACAAATAAGGACACAAGAAACAAAAACATTTCAATCAAATCATAAGAAGTACAATATTGGCGGTCTTGTCGCTAGGAGCGATCTCATCCAGACAACCATAGAGGGAATAACGTTTATTAGAGAGGTAGAATCGTTTATTAGAAGGTATTGTGTAGGTTTGAATTAAATTACGAGGGTCAAACTGAAAGTTCTTAGAAAATCAAAAACTGATTACATTAGCCAGTTATTAGTTTTATTATATCTTTTCAAAATATTGTCCATTGACGTCAATACACCGCTGCATGCGATGGAACCACTGGGAAAAGCACTTTGCCCACTCGTCCTTAGGGGTCTCTTGAATGGCATCGCGATACGCAGCCACCGCTTCTTCAGCATTCATAAACCGCTTTCCTTTAAGTTTTTCTTTAATTTTTGGAAATAAATAAAAATCACAAGGCGCGAGGTCGGCGCTATACGGCGGGTGACCCAGTAATTCAACGTTTGATGTCGCCAAATAGTCGATCGTTCGCTTGGCGGTGTGCGACGAGGCGTTGTCGTGGTGAAGGAGGATCCTACTGCGAGGTCGTTTCTCTCGAACTTTTTCCAAGACAAGTGGCAAACAATTGGTAGTGTACCATTCTGCAGAAACTGTTTTTTGATCCTCTAACACAATTGTTGCGAAATGACCTCTCCTTCCAAAGAACGAGGCCACCATTTTTTTCCCGCACTTCGATCTCTCTTCACTTTAGTTGGCAACTCCTCGAAAGGAAACACCCACTGAGCAGATTGTCTTTTGGTTTCAGGATCATAACAGTAAATCCAGCTTTCGTCACCTGTTAGTATGTCGAACACAGCATTTGAGTCACCTCCGTTACATCTTTCAATCATTTTACGGCACCAATCCACACGATGGAGTTTTTGAGCCTTAGTCAAATTATGAGGTATCCACCGGGCGCAAAGCTTCCTGACCGCTAAATGTTCGTGGAGGATTTTGTGCACTTGACTCATACCGATGCCTAAGCTTGTCCGAATCTGCTGATAGGTCACTCTTTTGTCAGTCTCTATCATACGCCGCACAACACAGATGTTATTTTCAGTCGTCGCCGTAGAAGGCCGTCCCTCACGTACATCATCAGTGAGATTAGTGCGACCACGTTTAAACTCATTAAACCAGTTGTAAACAGTCGCACGAGATGGGGCTTCATCGTGAAAGGCCAATCGTAGTCTATCATAACTTTCTTGTTGACTTAAATGACATCGAAAGTCATAAAAAATCATTGCACGACAATTTTCTCGTGTTAAATTCATATTGACGTGACACAGACAATTTTCAATTTGCCGCCAAATCGTAAAACAAATGACAAATGAATGAAATATATACTCAGTAATATTGGCAAAGAGTTCTATTTTCAAATTTTAGAATATTTTTTTTATTATATTGTTTATAAGTGGCCAGTTCTAAGAACTTTTAGTTTGACCCTCGTATTACACGGTCATTTTTATTGTACTGCAATTATTGCTTTATCACTCCTTCAAACTTTCAACTGCAGCAATTCGTGAAAAAATCCTGAAAATAATCAAAAAAGCTATTATAAATCATTCTTAATGCACTTCACATGTCTCCTGCACCTTTATGCGCTCACTTTGGTTTCGTTTTTCGGGTTTTGTAAGTTCTTGCTCTGTCTTTTAAGTCTTTTTAACTGTAATCTGCTGAAAACTTGTTTTTAAATAGTTCTGCAATACATGAGGGGCTCGAATCTTATTAAGTGAGAAACCGATAATAAACTCAGTTTGATACCGCTACCTTGCGGGGATTTTGACCATTTAATAATCACTAGTTGAATATTATATTTAAATCATGAAACCATAAACAGACACTGAATATCTAGCTTCTTATGCACATAGAAACACGTTAAAAATTGTATTACTTACAAGCATAGAATCTATTTATTTATCTGATCTCTACATTAAACGATGTATCGAAAGTCAAGATAATGTGTTTTTATATTTTCCAATTTTGTATCTTACTATATTGGCTGGGAATTCTTGTGAAATTTAATTTAATAGTTGCAATAATAAATTATTTGCAAAACGTTGTTAATATAATGTCAAACTGACATAAATTGTTGATTTACTTATTACCGGTGTTGCAGGAATTATTTTTAATTTTCCTTAAATTAATATTCACCGCGAACCTTAAACCTTATTAAAATAAGGCTCGTGTATCGTCATAGCCGTATCACAAAGCTTATTTTTAGGGTCCCGTAGCTGAATGGCAAAAAATGGAACTCTTATAGTTTCGTCAAGTCTGTCTGTCTGTCTGTATGTCCGTCCGTATGTCACAGCCACTTTATTCTGAAACTATAAGCATTACACTATTGAAATTTGGCAGGAAGATGTATCCTGTTAACCGCTTTACGATTCTAATACAAACAATACAAAATAATGATATTTAAGGAGGGGCTCCCATACACGGAACTAAAACGAAAAAAAATATTTTGCAAACCTATGCGTGTAGCGTGTCTATGGTCTATTAAAATGACAACGAGATTCCTCAAACCATTTTCTCTAAAAGTCTAGGAAAGTGGGTGTCCACCCATCTAACTTTTAAACTAAGCGAGTGTAAATTTTGAAAAAAATACATGATGTAGATGTTGGTTTGAACGAGAACGAAATATCAGTTTTTGAGATAGAGCATATTTCTGAACTTTGCCATTTGATTGATGATGATTTCATGCCATTTTTTGTCTCTATTTACAATCAGTCAGACAGCTTTAATTAAATTTGATAAATTGTTGCATATTTATTGACAGTAAAAACCATCAGTTTGACAGTAAGGACTATAAGCTCTTTAATATAAAAATATCTTCCGTTATAACAGTTACCCCAAATAATAGGAGGATGTGTATCGGGTACGATCCGTGGCAAATGTGTACGTTTGAAGATTGCGATATGAATACGGTTAATTTTATCAGATTTCGTGATACTGCAAGCTATTTTTTGTGATAATGAAATGTCAAATTTTTGCAACATCAGACTACCAGCGCAGGACCTCGGAGCGGCGACGCCTTGAAACCAGCGTGCTTAGCCACTACGGACCACCGCGGAGGTCGTCCAACATACTCCAACAGCCAGGCTCAGTGCGGATTGGTGGAGGGGTGTTTTTTTTTATTTATTCAAAATGGGTTTGCTCTTGACTCTAGCCTACACCTAATTGGGCTTAGACAGAGTCGACGATGAAGCGAGCTCACCCAGAAGAAGCCTGTTCACTCTGTTTTTAAAAGTCTTCGGGTTATGTTCTCTTGGAAACACCGATGCAGATTCGCACGCCGTCCGCCGTCCCAAGCGTCACGATAATTGACCGCTCCGCGCACGAAAAATCGAAAAAGTGGGTTTTTTCGCAAAAAACACCAAGTGTGATACACCGTCGCATTTGCGCTAACGAGGCGCATCTTACAGTGAAAGTGCCATCTTGATATCATAATCGGTGTGGGAGTTATACCCAAAAAAGTGATTTTTTGCACCTTCAAAGTGAAACGCTGCTCGATTTTGAGCGGTGACCCACCATTCTTCAAGTGCAGCCGGGACCATCTTGACGAGACCTACAAGGCGACACCTCATTTTCAAAATTCGGACCACGCATTCCTGAGAAAACATCAAAAAAACAAGTGACCACGTAGCACGTGGTCCCAGTTCCAGTAGAGTGCGGCCGAATACGGAAGCGGCGATCAACAGTATTACAGACGAGGAGCCCCTAGGCGTTTTCGGAACAAAAATCGGATCACGTTAAGTGGACAATTTTTAATTTTAAAATTTGGTATAGTTTGCGACAGCCCTAACTTTAAATTAAGATCGACAACTCTAGTTTTTCTCAATTGTAAAAAATAGCTTGTTATTAGTTCTACTTGTGTTTTAAATTTCATTAAAATCCATTCATAAATTAATTTTTTATTCAACTTTTAAATATTCCAAAATTTGGGGGTTGAAAATTTCAACCCTAATTCAGTCGGAAAAAATATATTTAGTCGATCTTATAAGGGCCTAGCATATTTTGTGTAATTTAGATTTTTAAATTTATAAACAGTATTTAATAAGTTAATTTGAACGTGTAAAAACTCGGTAAATTTAAGCTTCTTTATTTTATAAGTTAAATTACACCACCAAGGGGTTGCGCTAAAATTATTTTGATTATACCACCAGAAAGGTCCTTTTACACCCTTTCTGTATAAATAAGTCAAATCCACGCGCACACATAAATATAAGTTTTATTTAGCCCCGAAAAAGTGTAAACAAAACAAAATTTAGTCTAAGATTGTGTATTTCAATTGTCACTTGGACTTCTGGACCTATTTTCATTCAAAATTTTCTTTATAGTAGTGTGTTGTTATAGCTTATTTTAGAAGTGTAGTTAATAGGCAATCTATTTTCGGTAAACTTAGATTTTTAATATATCTCATTTATTATAAATAAGCCATATAAAAACACTTACCAAAATCTGGGCATATTTCAACCCCCTCATTTCAACCCCTAACATTAACCCTTATCCATTTTAAGTTAATAATAAGTTACTCCTATCTAAATCTACTTTTGGTGAAGCGAAAAAGACTTTAATTTTAATGGTATGCTTATTTGTGCGAAGAAATAATAAATTGCTTATTTAATTAATCGATCAAATTCTAAATTGCAATTATTTTGTCGCTGAACGTAATTATTCAAAAATGAATTAGAAATTATTGTTGTTGGATTTAAAGAGCTTGATTTAAGATAATTAAAATCCAAACTAATCAATTGGTTGTTTTATGGGTTCTGATGTTGCTGTCCCCTTTTTCTAGGCGCCTTTATCAACAGGGCTTGATTTTACGTAACTTATCACCTTTTTAAAACAAATTAGTCTTAAGACATGTGATACAGCTTAAGTTAAGTCTTTAAGATTGTTTCGATACCTACGTTTTAATCCACCTCAATTATCCGAGAAAGTTAGCAATTTGCAATTTGTGAAATTTTGTAGTCATGTCGTAAGAAACTGCGTTGCATGCCTTCAAATGGTTGATTAAAGTGTAGGCTTTTGAACCTAAGGTTTGGAGTTCGAATCCTGGGCGGGCAACGCAAACAAAGTAAGAGCTACCAACCTACCTACTACTTACTCTGACAATAACTGGAGGTGGTTTATTTAGTTGATTTAAGGCAAAAACCAATAAATTAAGTAGTAATAAATAAAGTCAGCAAGCCAACTTTTCAATAAACCACACACAGCTACCAGCTGATCGGACGCGCGCGATCAGCTGTAAGCGTTCGTCGACCTCGCTCGACGAGTGCGTTGCTACGCAGCGAGGGTACGCACACTAAGACATTATTGTTGTGTGATGTGCGCGGTTCATTGCGGATTGCTATCTTTAAATCGATTTCATTAATAAAGTTCAAAAAATTGACAACATGTTTCTTCGGGAAAAAGATTAGTAATAACAAACAGAAGGTTTTCATGCAGAAATCTCGAAAAAAAAATTTTCACTTTGACCTTCAATATCTCAGTAACCAGGCATTTCCCAGGTATGGTGTCAAGGAAAAAAATGATCGTCCAAGTGGGTAGAATACGTGGTCTTCGGCTTCGTTAAGCCTTTTGTTACACCCGATATTATGATTTAGAAGCAATGTTAATGGAAAATAACACTTCATTAATATTTTTTTAGTCTCAAACCATTAACGAGTTTACTCGGACGCAAGTATCTGTCTGTAAGCTTAAATCAAACTCAAAACGATAATGTCGGTAAGTTCAGTGCAATTTATATATAAGAAATCTGTAAAAACTAGATTATTATAAATCATTTTTATGTAAACACATTTCATCTTCTTCAGGATCGGAGTCTCTGTTCAATTTCGTGCGACCTAACCAAGTACAAGAAAGTTATGGTAAACAGGCTGCTGAAGGATCAAGTGCATCAAGAAAGCGCACTAAAGAAAATGAAACATATTCCTTTATCAAAATTCCTGCCGTAGGGCGAAAAGTTATCAAATTAAAAATCTATGATGCCGATCTGTTCAAAAGTGATGGAGCAGTCTGTAAATGTAATGCTGAAATATGTTGCCAGCATATCGTTCAAAATATGTTTAAGGATGAAATATACAAAGCTGTCCGCGAAATAATTGATAAAATAAGTGAGCAAATGTGTAATGAAAGTAGCAAGTATTTTTAATGTATTACAACATCTGTAAATATTTGATCAATAAATGATTAATATTATTTGACTGTTTTATTTATTTATTTATTAGCACCACACCTTATCACTTTATATCTAATTTTTTTAACTTCGTATTCATCCGCTTATTACTTTTATGACTTATCCATGCAAGAATACAGAAGTTCATTAATATAAATAAATGTAAATGAATACTACAGATTTTTTAAACTGCTGTCTTCAAAAGAAGTTCTAGTTTTCAGACTCGAAGAATGGAGCTGCTCATAGGCTTACTTAATTGTCTTACACTATTAGTAGGTACACCAACACATTCCCTTGCAGCAACAATGCGGGTGAACTGTTATGTCTCGCTCTAACATAGTGAGATGTGATAGTTGCATCCTTGTTGTTATCATTCAACCGCATCGCTGCTTGCATGCAAATCCCTAAGTGTATTTACAATGTTTAAGTTTCAATATTAACTCTTAGTGAAAGGTAGCAATTATTGTGATGATAGATAGGTACCTAGTACTAGCATAAACTATCTATTTATCTAGTCGTAAGTGTGACAGTAGGGAATTGGGTTCTCTGGATCGTGGTCGTTCAACCTAATCGGAGTTTTAGTTTTCAGTCTAGGTGAATTGTTCAACTCATAGCGCGCATAAGAGGCGCCGCTAGGCGCCTCTCAAGCGCGCCCTAAGTTCGAGGGAGATCGAAAGGTTCTATGGGCAGTTGTACACCTCAGTAGCTAAACCCGTAGATAGCTCGGCTAGAGACCCACGAGCTATCCTGACCCGACACTACACCGAAGACATCCCGGACATCAGCCTCTACGAGATTAGGATGGCCCTTAAACAGCTCAAAAACAACAAGGCACCTGGTGAGGACGGAATCACAGCAGAGCTTCTGAAGGCGGGTGGAACACCGGTACTTAAAATCCTTCAGAGACTCTTTAATTCCGTGTTGCTGGAGGGCATCACGCCCGTGGCGTGGAACAGGAGTGTGGTGGTGTTGTTCGTCAAAAAAGGAGACAAAACCTTATTGAAGAACTATAGACCCATCTCACTCCTGAGCCATGTCTACAAGCTGTTTTTAAGGGTCATCACGAATCGTCTCGCACGTAGGTTTGATGACTTCCAGCCTCCCGAACAAGCCGGTTTCCGAAAAGGCTACAGTACCATAGACCACATCCATACGCTTAGGCAAATTATACAGAAGTCCGAGGAGTATAATATGCCTCTATGCTTAGCGTTTGTGGACTATGAGAAGGCCTTTGATTCGATCGAAACTTGGGCGGTGCTTCAGTCTCTGCAGCGGTGCCACATAGACTATAGGTATATAGAGGTGTTAAGGTGCCTTTACAATAACGCTACCATGTTGATCCGAGTACAGAAGCAGATCACTAGGGCGATTCCACTGCGGAGAGGTGTGAGACAGGGAGATTTGATAACTCCGAAACTGTTCACTGCGGCATTGGAAGACGATTTCAAGCTTCTGGAATGGGAAGGAATCGGCATCAATATTAATGGCGAATACATCACACACCTCCGATTTGCCGATGATATAGTCGTTGTGGCAAAGACGCTGGACGATCTTGGCACTATGCTCGAAGACCTTGACCGAGTCTCCCTACAAGTGAGTCTTAAAATAAACATGGGGAAGACGAAAATTATGTCGAGTTCCCTTGTTGTACCCACTCCAGTATCCATTGGGAACTCAACTCTCGAAGTTGTCGACGAGTACGTCTACCTGGGACAAGTGATCCAATTGGGTAGTTCCAACTTCGAGAAAGAGGTCAATCGACGAATCCAACTCGGCTGGGCAGCGTTCGGGAAATTACGCAAGAGTGTCTTCTCATCTCATCTACCTCAGTGTCTGAAGACGAAAGTCTTCAACCAGTGTGTGTTATCAGTGATGACATACGGATCCGAAACATGGTCTCTTACTATGGGCCTCATAATGAAGCTCAAAATCACACAACGAGCGATGGAAAGGGCTATGCTGGGTGTTTCTCTACGGGATCGAATCAGAAATGAGGAGATACGTAGAAGAACTAAGGTAACGTACATAGCCTTGAGAATCAGTAAGCTCAAGTGGCAATGGGCATGGCACATAGCGCGAAGAACTGATGGCCGTTGGGGCAGGAAAGTTCTAGATTGGAGACCCTTCGACCAGAGACGCAGCGTGGGACGTCCACCAACAAGATGGACAGACGACCTTATAAAGATCGCAGGATCAAACTGGATGCGGACCGCTAGTGATCGGTCGCTGTGGAAAGTCGTGGGGGAGGCCTATGTTCAGCAGTGGACGTCCTTTGGCTGATAATGATGATGATGATGATGATGATGTGAGATTTTTATTAGTTTACAGCCCGGCTAGATACAAAATCAGGTTTGTTACATTAAATCGTAATTCAGTAGCTGCCAATTTCCTAGATATTGTCCGAGACAGAAACTGATATTTTAACTATTTTGACCAAAATGCCTTGAAATCAGACATACTGATCTAATTATTATTTTAAGCTGATATGCACTGAGTTATAATAATTTTAGTGTTTGTCAAATTTTGCTTTGAGTTTGAACTTGTATAATAGAGCCTTAAAAACCTACACTCGGCTTTTAAGTCAATGTTCTAACAAAAATGCTTTTAGATATATTAAAATACTAGCGGTCCCCCGCGACTTCGTCTGCGCGTTTTGAGTTTTCTCCCTCCCCTTCCGTTGCAGCGTCATGTTTTATATCCTAAAGCCTTTCTCGATAAATAAGCTATCCATCACAGAAATATTTTTTCAAATCGGTCCAGCAGTTCCTGAGATAAGCGCGTTCAAACAAACAAACTCTTCAGCTTTATAATATTAGTATAGATTAGCGCAAGCGCACGTTGTACTTAAGCTGCGAACATTATTTTGGTGCGGAGTTATGTTAAAACTGTGATAGCTCCTAAGATATTTATTGAAATCAAATGATATAAAGGGCAACTTGGTTCTAAATGAAATGCTCGTGATGATGAATGTATTTATTTTGATAAGAATAAATACCTGTGTGTATAATACACCTCTAAAAATGAAGCATTATTTTTTTACAAATTTATTAACATAAAAAAGGTTGTAGTAAGTCAACCATAAAAGATAGACATATGCTGTCGCGGACTCTATTATAGAAATCTTGATGCTGAACAATCCTGTCATACATAATTTTTGTGTAACTTTAGCGGTTTCCGCAGCGTATGCAGCGGAAGCTCTCAAAAGGAATATCTTTCTCCCGTTTTCGCAACATTTTTCATTTCTGCTGTGGTCTTATGAGTCGTATCTTTATGTTATATAGCCTAAAGCCTTCCTCGATAAATGGACTATCTAACGTAAAAATATTTTTTCAAATCGGGCCAGTAGTTTTTGAGAGTAGCGCGTTCAAACAAACAAACAAACAAACTCTTCAGCTTTATAATATTAGTATAGATTATCAAATTCCAACAAAATCACACACAAACAAGTCAAATTACATAGTTCCTCTTTTTTAAGTTGGTAAAAAATACAAAGACAAGGAATAATTAAGACATCATCATATCCTTGACCTGCTCCCAGACAGGTTCTTACTACTTCTTACACTACATTCAATAAATAAAAACCTTTTTTTTTTTTACATAACCTTTACATTGACAAGACGCCCCCCTAATACCCAATGCACAAGTTTGTTAAGAATTTTCTCTTATTTGTTCCTTTGGAAAGTCAATTTTATAGTTCGGCTAAATAACCCTATTTCCCCGGAGAAATAAGGTGGACACACCGAGGTGATCGGATTTTAGAATGTGCAACACTGCAAATCGCGGAATTGGATTATTGGGTAAAATACACAGACTACATCTGCTCCATCCGGGCTGGAGAGGCTTTATATTTAAGTTTAGCGCTTTCGTACTGTTCCGAATCTGAATTTTAATGTCGTGATAAGAGCTCTGATAAGTTCAAGGACACTTTCGCACAAATTCAATTTCTATAAATGAGCAAATCAAATACAGTAGAAAAGCGCCTTTAAACTGTAATATGTTTTTAATTGCTGTTAGTTCCATTGTTGTCGACAGAGGTGAAACGAAGTTTTGACCTTTCATAAAATTTTGACTCTATAGGTAAGTACACTACAAGTCCAAACATTCGAAAGAACCTATTTGAAAGTTATCATCATCATTATCACCTAAAAGACAAACAATCTCAGCAGGATCCAACTAACACAATCTTACAAATTACATACAAAAGATACAGAAACTACTGCAATAACTTACTGAAAAAACTGAAAAGACAATATGAGAGAGATCAATTGACTAAATCAAAACATAATTATAAACTTTTATGGAATACAATAAAATCTATAACTAACTTAAATGTAACCAAACCTAAACACCAAGAATTGATTAATATAGCAAGCTCAGAAATAGAGTCCTCAAATATAATTAATAAACATTTCATTAACGTAGGTAAGACACTAGCAGAGGAAATATCACCAAATATAGACACCGACGAGCCATTAGGCTCTATCATTACCAATCCTGTTAACTCTATTGGTATTATTGAGCCGGATCCAGCAGAGATTGAATGCGTTATTATGAATCTAAAGTCTGACTCTGCCTGTGGATGGAACAATATACCAAGTAAATTCATAAAATTGGCGAAAAATGAATTAATTCCTCTCTTGCATCACTTGTTTTCTCTATGTTTTAGCAAGGGAGTGTTTCCTAAAGTTTTCAAACGTGCCATAATACATCCCGTTTATAAGAGTGGGGACAGGGACAGTATCAATAATTATAGACCAATATCAGTACTCAGTGCTCTTTCTAAAATATTAGAAAAATTAATCAATAAACGTCTCGTAAATTTCCTTGATAAATATCAAATAATTTCTGACTCCCAATTTGGCTTTCGGGAAGGAAGAAACACTGAAGATGCAGTATTGTCTTTGACTAGTAAAGTAGTTGATTTAATTGATAAAAAAAAGAAAAGCCTATGCGTCTTCCTAGATCTTAAAAAGGCGTTTGATGCTGTCTCTGTTCCTATCCTTCTAAAAAAGCTTGAAAAGCTTGGTATCCGTGGGCCTTTTCACACCATCCTTTCCGATTATTTAAGCAATAGGTCCCAACAAGTTAAGCTCGATAAACATATATTTAGCTCAGTAGAGCCTACACTGCTATATGGCGTGCCACAAGGTAGCGTCCTTGGCCCTACATTGTTTCTTCTTTATATAAACGATCTTACTACACTAAAGCTTGATAACGCATCCATCATCTCATATGCTGACGATACGGCTCTTCTTTTTTATGGTAATAGCTGGACTGAAGCCTATAACAAAGCGGAGAAGGGTCTTCAAACTGTAATTAAATGGCTCAAAAATAACTTACTAACATTAAACACAGAAAAAACTAATTACATTACATTTTCCATTCTAAATCACTTGCAACCTCCAACTAACCTTCACTTAACGGCTCACAAATGTAAAAATTTTCCAACAACACCTTGCAACTGCTCTTCTCTTAAAAAAGTAACCTCAGTGAAATATCTCGGCGTTTATATTGACCAACAGCTTAACTGGCATAAACAGATTGAAAATTGTATTTCTCGAGTTAGAAAATTAATATGGCTATTTAAATATCTCAGACACGTTTCTGACAGACACCTTCTAATACAAATTTATAAAACATTGGTGCAGTCAATTATTTCTTATTGCCTGCCCATTTGGGGTGGAACTCATAAAACGAAACTGATCCAACTTGAACGCGCCCAAAGGTGTATCTTAAAAGTTTTACTTCTGAAAAAAATAACCTACAGTACTGTAAAAGTCTACGAAGATTGTAACGTGCTGACTATTAGACAACTTTACATATTTTTATCTACATTAAAAACCCATAAAAAGACGATTCCCGATCCTATTATTAATGCTAAACGTAATCCATATAATGTTATTGCAAATCTAAATACCAATACAAATTTCGCACGCAACCAATTTAACTGTAAATCAATAAGTTTATATAATAAAATAAATAGAATACTGCATATTTATAACATGACCTACAACGACTGTAAAAAAACTTTACATAATTGGTTAATACAGATGAATTATACTGAAACAGAAAAGGTACTAAACTTAGATTTATAAAAGCAGAAAAATAACGCATATCTACTGATAAATAATTCAAATTGTATCTTGTAATTGTCCCATCTCTGGTGCTAATTATTCAAGTGCAATAATATTTAACTTAGTTTAAATTTAAAAATCTCAAGGCTATTTTTTATTTTATTGTTTTTAAGTAGGTACTTTGATACGAGGAAATTTGGAAATGTAACTTACATGTTATGTATTAGTGTAAATGGCTGAAGAGCGGCTTTATCCTTGCACAGGTTTATATAAACTTAACTGGATAAGGCCTATTTTTTGTGTTAACGTAACATGTATTTTTACCAATAAAATATTTTGTATTTTGTATTTTTTGTAAAAGACGTCCACTGCTGAACACAGGCCTTTCCTACATTTTTCCACAGCAACTGATCACAAGCGATTCGCATTCAGTGTGATTCTGCGAGCTTTACAAGGTCGTCTGTCCAGCTTGTCGGTGAACGATAGATGTGGTGGATTTACAATTATACTTCTTTATTAATAGCGGTCTATTTTTGATCACCTACCCTATCAGACGATTACTATATTTTTAACAAAATTAACTGCATTCCTTCTTGGTGGTGATTCTGTTACTAAAATACAATAACTTTTTGAATAAGACCAACATCAAAATCCAAAAAAATATGTTTGACCTTCATGCAAACTAGCATCACCTGATCAGCACTCTAGTATTGGGAAGCAACTGTAATTTATTAAAAACAAGCAAATCAAATAAAACTAAGGCATAAAACATTAAAAAAAAATAACAAATTAATATCTACCTATTAAAAACGAAACCATTTCTTTGCGGCAAGGAGGCTATGATATTGGCTGCCTTGCCGCGTTGGATAGCTATGTTTCTTTGAGCTAGGAACCAGCCAGCTTCTTTATTGGCTGTTACATAATTTAATTTTGGCGCAATTTTTCTAAAGCAGAGAATTGCTGTGCTCAAACGTTTCAACGTCAAACGGTGCAAACTCATAATCACTTGCAAGTGAGACGTTATTGCAACGCTTGGCGTTTGCAGCCAACTCCGCTGCTGCACCAGCTTTAAGGGGTGATTCTCTGAGATGGGAGGGGGCCAAAGTATCGACACAAGTTGCATCCCAAAACTTAGGCCCTGCCCCGTTCCCAGGAAATAAATGTGAGGCCATCGGGTCTCTTGCCATCATCACGGACCAAAGCACGTGGTTCCAACGTGGAAGGAACATTAATGGTCGCAAGAGCTCTTTTAAGGCCGTCATTAAGGGTAGAGTGTCGAACAAAACGCCCAGCGCTTTGCTGGCAACAAAGGCAGTGGAGACCAAATTTGTCAACATCCTTAGCACACGGACACGTAAAATTTTTACATATTGTGATGTTGGTCCCATACAAAAAGTTGTTGTATTTGAGCATTAAAATTATCCCAAAGAAGGAATGCAGTCAATTTTCATAGGTCCTGTATTGATGAGTTGAATTGTCAGCTAATTCACATAATATTAGTTGTTGTTGCTTAAGACTGGATAGACACTAAATTGAATTGTATTTATCCAAATAATCATGTGGTATCCCTATCAGGACAAATTCAACCCCACAAAAATATAAATACCCCCGTTCCGAGATTAATTAGTATTTCAAACAACCAACAAAAATTGGGTGACCCTCTGCCGTGCACCTAAGTCTTCATACGCTCGGACGCCTGTCGTTGTGAAATATTAATGTTGCACACGCCGTTAAGGCTTCTCTACACTTTAGAACAGTATTTCTGAAGTGACGGCAGTTATAACGTGTGAAATAATATGGCTGGGGGCTAGGTGTTGGCTGTTTATAACTTCTCACTAGGAGGTCTAGACGTGAGGATGTGAAATATAATGCCTGATATTTATTTATTCATTAAAATTGTGATTCCAAGTAAGGTAGATTCAAAGGCGTATGGAACTCTTGGCTTACTTTTAGGTCCGACATTCTAATTTTGTTCGAAATTAGCGGCCATCATAACACGACCGTTTAATTAATGTAGAGGTTTGCGCTTTTGACTTTTATGCCAACCAGCGGTCACGAGTTCAAATCCCGCAAGGGGCAAATGTTTATGCGATGAGCACAAACATTTGTACCTTTAGTCGTGGATGTTTACCTCCTATGTACTTAAGTATATATGAGAGATGCCCCATTATAATTGTTATCTGGTATTCGTAACATAAGAAAGAAATTCATAACTTTGCCCAAAACAATTGGTGTGTTTTGGCGCCTTAATCTGGGGCATACTTATTATTTTTATTACTAATAAATCCTGTATAAAATAAATATTCTATAACAAAATCGCCTGAAACGTTACGTTAAGCCGTAAACAGGCTGTAAAGGATGCTTATATTTTAGTTGGAAATCTTTGACAGCTTATAATTCGAAAACCTGATGATGAAAGAGGTTTTACTAAGATATATTTTCGATTTTAATTAATGTGATCTGTCTTTTTTGGAAAAAAATAAAAACCATGTGAGCTACGCTCCATATAAAAAATTCTCCACCTCGCATTTCAATGAGTTAGGTTAAGTTAGGTTAGTTTAGTGTAAGTTTTAGTTTTAAGTGTTGAAAAATGAAAATAAAAATGAAGAATAGGCTGTATGGCGTACAGCCAATGACGTTAAATTAGTAATTAAAAAAAATCATACGTATGCTGGCCTATTCGCAAGATGATTTCTAACGTCACGATGATTTTTCTCGTAGCTCTCTAAAAATACCTACACTTATGATTTACCGTAACATTTTCACGTTTTTTCGATACAAGAAGGATTGAATAAACAATGCGGATTAAATGCACTTCTGCCGCAAATTCATGCTAACTATAATTTACCTACATAACTTGTATGAATTAACCACTGGATATGAAACGCAAGAGCGAATGTATGAAAACCAAAACAAATGGTGTGTTTTCTGGCGCCTTAATCGGGCATATTTATTATTTTTATTACTAATAAATCCTGTATAAAATAAATATTCTATTTACAAACAATACAAAATAATGATATTTAAGGAGGGGCTCCCATACACGGAACTAAAACGAAAAAAAATATTTTGCAAACCTATGCGTGTAGCGTGTCTATGGTCTATTAAAATGACAACGAGATTCCTCAAACCATTTTCTCTAAAAGTCTAGGAAAGTGGGTGTCCACCCATCTAACTTTTAAACTAAGCGAGTGTAAATTTTGAAAAAAATACATGATGTAGATGTTGGTTTGAACGAGAACGAAATATCAGTTTTTGAGATAGAGCATATTTCTGAACTTTGCCATTTGATTGATGATGATTTCATGCCATTTTTTGTCTCTATTTACAATCAGTCAGACAGCTTTAATTAAATTTGATAAATTGTTGCATATTTATTGACAGTAAAAACCATCAGTTTGACAGTAAGGACTATAAGCTCTTTAATATAAAAATATCTTCCGTTATAACAGTTACCCCAAATAATAGGAGGATGTGTATCGGGTACGATCCGTGGCAAATGTGTACGTTTGAAGATTGCGATATGAATACGGTTAATTTTATCAGATTTCGTGATACTGCAAGCTATTTTTTGTGATAATGAAATGTCAAATTTTTGCAACATCAGACTACCAGCGCAGGACCTCGGAGCGGCGACGCCTTGAAACCAGCGTGCTTAGCCACTACGGACCACCGCGGAGGTCGTCCAACATACTCCAACAGCCAGGCTCAGTGCGGATTGGTGGAGGGGTGTTTTTTTTTATTTATTCAAAATGGGTTTGCTCTTGACTCTAGCCTACACCTAATTGGGCTTAGACAGAGTCGACGATGAAGCGAGCTCACCCAGAAGAAGCCTGTTCACTCTGTTTTTAAAAGTCTTCGGGTTATGTTCTCTTGGAAACACCGATGCAGATTCGCACGCCGTCCGCCGTCCCAAGCGTCACGATAATTGACCGCTCCGCGCACGAAAAATCGAAAAAGTGGGTTTTTTCGCAAAAAACACCAAGTGTGATACACCGTCGCATTTGCGCTAACGAGGCGCATCTTACAGTGAAAGTGCCATCTTGATATCATAATCGGTGTGGGAGTTATACCCAAAAAAGTGATTTTTTGCACCTTCAAAGTGAAACGCTGCTCGATTTTGAGCGGTGACCCACCATTCTTCAAGTGCAGCCGGGACCATCTTGACGAGACCTACAAGGCGACACCTCATTTTCAAAATTCGGACCACGCATTCCTGAGAAAACATCAAAAAAACAAGTGACCACGTAGCACGTGGTCCCAGTTCCAGTAGAGTGCGGCCGAATACGGAAGCGGCGATCAACAGTATTACAGACGAGGAGCCCCTAGGCGTTTTCGGAACAAAAATCGGATCACGTTAAGTGGACAATTTTTAATTTTAAAATTTGGTATAGTTTGCGACAGCCCTAACTTTAAATTAAGATCGACAACTCTAGTTTTTCTCAATTGTAAAAAATAGCTTGTTATTAGTTCTACTTGTGTTTTAAATTTCATTAAAATCCATTCATAAATTAATTTTTTATTCAACTTTTAAATATTCCAAAATTTGGGGGTTGAAAATTTCAACCCTAATTCAGTCGGAAAAAATATATTTAGTCGATCTTATAAGGGCCTAGCATATTTTGTGTAATTTAGATTTTTAAATTTATAAACAGTATTTAATAAGTTAATTTGAACGTGTAAAAACTCGGTAAATTTAAGCTTCTTTATTTTATAAGTTAAATTACACCACCAAGGGGTTGCGCTAAAATTATTTTGATTATACCACCAGAAAGGTCCTTTTACACCCTTTCTGTATAAATAAGTCAAATCCACGCGCACACATAAATATAAGTTTTATTTAGCCCCGAAAAAGTGTAAACAAAACAAAATTTAGTCTAAGATTGTGTATTTCAATTGTCACTTGGACTTCTGGACCTATTTTCATTCAAAATTTTCTTTATAGTAGTGTGTTGTTATAGCTTATTTTAGAAGTGTATCTATTTTCGGTAAACTTAGATTTTTAATATATCTCATTTATTATAAATAAGCCATATAAAAACACTTACCAAAATCTGGGCATATTTCAACCCCCTCATTTCAACCCCTAACATTAACCCTTATCCATTTTAAGTTAATAATAAGTTACTCCTATCTAAATCCTTTATTTATATAAAATTTTGAGTTTCTTGGACATTCGGTTTTTATATTATCTAAGTTTATAACCTAAATTTGTGCCTTAAACCGAATATCGGGATAAAAACTACCCCCAAATCCGAGCCCAGTGTCCAAAAATTTTGATCTTTGTGTCACTAGATAGCCTGTTTTACACGCTTTCCGAAAGTATTAATAAAATCCACGCGACTTGTAAAGGGTAGTTTCGAGAACACCCCTAAACCTGCCCGAAAACCGCGTAAAATCCGCCGGCGTAACACTAGTACATATATATATGTAGGCTTAAAGCCTACGCACAGAAGGCTGAGACTGGTGAAAGAAGAACTCCAACAATTTTTCACTTAGTTTATTCAGATAACCCTGATAACTTTTACACTTCGTTTATTACAATATAACACACAGGTAATCGCATAATGTTATCTAACTAACACTAGGTACTGCACCATGCAAGCGCTCGTAACAGAATGCCCCGAGCAGTGTTTGTTTCGACCTTACCAAAATGTCGGCGGAAATGCCGTGCTACCATTGATTAAATTTATTTATCTTAAGAAAGCATTGTTTTTAAAATTAGTAAACTATATGCATAATTAGTTATATAAAACAAGGATAATTTTAAAAATGAGTTACATAGTTAAATAATTAGTTTGAATACACCGGATACTTAATTTTTAACCGAACAAAATGGCGGCGGAAATACCGTGTAACGAGTATACATTTTATTCATTTATTTTAATAAAACATTGGTTTTAAAATTATAACTCTGTATGCATAATAATTTGTAAAATTTAAGACTTATTTTGGAAGTGAGTTTTACAATTTAATAATATTTTATTACTAACAGGAAACATAATTGATAAACTTCATAAAATTAATCGTTTCATTACAAAAAACAACCTATTTTTTTTATGGAACCTTACACTCGACCATCCTGATGTCGTGTGTGGTCTCCATACACGTGACTGGTGAAACCTTACACTTGGCTACTGTTATACATCACAAATAAGCAACAAACAACACTTTATCAAATTTGAACACAACTAACAACAAAATAATTACAATCATCCTTTCGATTTAAATTATTACGTTACATTGTCAAAATATTAAGCCTCGAAAAATTCACTCCGGGGCTTAAATTAACTACAATAATCTCTTTAAGTGCCATGAAAAATTCACTTCAGGGGCTTTTATTTAAATCTTGGAAAATTCACTCCAAGGACTTAAACTTAAAACACCTTGAAAAATTCACTCCAAGGTCTTATCCTACTTAACGCCTTGAAAACTGCACTCCAAGGTCTTATTCTACTTAACGCCTTGAAAAATTCACTCCAAGGACTTATTTTACATAATGCCTTGAAAAATTCACTCCAAGGACTTATACTTAAAACACCTTGAAAAATTCACTCCAAGGTCTTATACTACTTAACGCCTTGAAAAATTCACTCCAAAGACTTATTTTACATATTGCCTTGAAAAATTCACTCCAAGGACTTGATAAAACCTCAAAAAGCTAAATAATAGAATGATTTATATATTATCTCGCGCATTTAATAATTAAACTAGCTAATCGTCTACATCATTATCGTCACTAACATGGCATTCATAATTATCATCGTCACTATTCTGTTCTACTTCTAATGCGGATAAGTGAATCCAGGGCTGCATCCTGTCAGAAGCAACCGTGGTTTTTCGTTTCTTTCGCATACCCTCAAACCCCGGTATTGGTGCTAGTTTGTAGCGGTCATTACCTAGAACTTTTGCTACCCGATATGGTCCTTCATATACTGGCATGAGTTTGGAACTTTTTCCATTATTATTGAAAGCAGTCTTTGTTATTTTAACTAAATCCCCGAGATTATATATACGGGCTGGTCGTCTGCCCTTGTCATAGTACCGCTTTTGATTAGCCTGTTCTTTATCGATTCGCTCTTTTACCTCACTGCGCAACTCGGTTAAATCAATTTCTTCGCGGGTTTCATCAGATATCTCATTAAGTATAGGATTAATTTCACTAGACATGGACGTTCCGAACAACACCTCGGCTGGAGCCCTACCAGTAGTCTTTTGGATCGTGTTATTAAGTCCCCATTGTATCCTACCTAACTTGTTGTCCCAATCTTTTTCGTCCGATTTTAAATTTTGAGCAGTTAGTGAATCTAAAATGGTACGGTTGTAGCGTTCCACCTGTCCATTGGATCTAGGGGACGCTACAGCGTTCAGAACATGCTTGACTCCTCTATTCAAACAAAACCTTTTAAACGCATGCGATGTAAAACAACTGCCGCGATCACTTATAATACGCTCAGGTGTCCGAAAGGTGTCAAAAATGTCTTCTAGTACTCTGACAACATTCAACGTGCTAGTATTCCTAACGGGCTTTATGAAAATGAACTTTGTAAACGAGTCTACTACGACTAATAAGTGAGTAAAACCTCGTTTAGACTTCACAAAGGGCCCAAGATGGTCTAGGTGCAAGGTATGAAAGGGTTTTTCAACTTTGTGAATAGGATGTAATAAACCTTCTCGTGTATTAGCCATCTTTTTGGCATATGCGCACTCTATGCAAGAATCAACGTATTTTCTAACAAATTTTGACATTTTCGAGAACCAATATTTACTTTTAATTCGATCCAAAGTTTTTTCATAACCAACATGACCAATGTCATCGTGGTTCATCTTACACAACTGCCATCGTGCGCCCTTTGGAACCACCCACCGAATATCTTCCTTGTTACCGTTTATGCATCTAAATATCTTGTTATCCTGAATAATGTAATTGTCTCTAATATAATCAAGTCCCTTTTCATCTAGTCCACTGCGGAGAATATCTCGTATCCTATGCAACTCTGAATCACCCAACTGTAGAGTCAAGAGCCAATCTTGGTCACTTATTGCCATCACTGCCGGAAATGGCTCTGGGTCTTGATCCTCCGGACCATCGATCGGATTTCTGGACAGTGCGTCAACATGTGACATTTTATTTCCCGCCCTATATTCTACCGAACAGTCAAATTCTTGGAGTGCCAACCACCAGCGAGCTATCCTTGGTACTAAATCACGTTTCTGAAACGTAGATCGTAGCGCACTACAGTCGGTTACGACTTTGAAGCTTTTGCCCAATAAGAAAACTCTAAACTTTTTAAGTGAACTAACGACAGCTAAGGTTTCCAGCTCGTAAGAGTGGAAGTTTTTCTCTTCAGGTGTCGTTTGCCGACTGTAAAACGCTACGGCTTTGAATGGCTCATTTTCATGGGAACGTTGCATGAGGATCCCACCTATGCCAATACGACTCGCGTCAGTGTGCAGTTCCGTCTCTCCTGAATTATCGAAAATTGCTAAAATTGGTCTATTCGTCAGTTTTTCCTTCAAAACGTTAAACGATTTTTCTTGAGCCTCGCCCCATTCCCATCTTGCGTCTTTTTTCAAAAGTTTAGTAAGAGGAAATGCCACAACTGCGAACCCGTATATGAACTTTCGGAAATAACCTACGAGCCCGAGAAACTGACGCACGCCATGAACATTCTCTGGTCGTGGAAAACTCATAACCGATTTTATTTTAGCTTCACCAGGTCTCATCCCTTTCGCACTAATCTCGTATCCTAAATAATCGATCCTGTTCATCAAAAAATTACATTTAGCCAAATTCAACTTTAAATTCGCCTTGTCTAAAAGCAAAAGAACCTCTTTAAGACGATCAAGACATTCGCTTGGATCTTTGCCGAATATTAATAGATCATCTATATAAACCGTGGCTTTGTCAAACCGAACAGGGCCCAGGACGTGATTCATCATTCTCTGAAATACTGCTGGTGCATTTGCCAAGCCAAACGGCATACGATTAAACTCGTAGTGGCCGTCCGGCGTGACAAACGCAGTTAAATGTTTAGATTGCTCCGAAATTGGTACCTGATAGTACCCAGACATTAAATCTAGAGTGATGAACCACGCTTGACCTGACAACCTTGCAATTTCGTCCTCTATTAGAGGCATAGGGTAACGCTCTTTAATGGTGATTGAGTTAAGCATCCGATAGTCGACACACATTCTTGCACTACCGTCCTTCTTTTTGACCAATATTATAGGACTCGCGTAGCTGGATACTGATTCCCTAATTATTCCCGCGTTCAGCATGTCACCTACCATTTGTCGTACCCTATCACGCTCATGATATGATAGTCTATATGGTCTGTATACTACGGGACGCTGACTGTTTAGCTCTATGTTCATTTTGGTAGTATTTGTACATCCTAGACTAGCCAAGTCATTTGCAAAACAATGTTTGAAGCCGTCAAGTAGATCGAAAAGTTTTATTTTGTCTTCTTCAGACACTGAATCTCCTAGCAACACTTGTGTTTTATCAATAGGAGCATGAGAAGCGATAGCCTCACCTTCACATATAAGGGGACTTGGGGAGACTATACGATTTACAATTTCTACCTTTTCGGCGCGAGAAAAAATAGAGTTCTCTAAGAGAGTGCAAGGTATTGAGCAAGGTGTTATTGTGACATATACAACACCCTTTTGAACGTTATAAATTCCACCAGAAACTATAAACTGCGCATTTGGTTTTCCAATAACCTTGGTATCTAGTAAAACATTACCTGAAAATGCTGGTTCACTTTCAGCCCTAACACTGGCAGACCCATAAAGTACACTGTGCTTGCTAACTCTCATTCTAGCTATAAGTTCATTACGACAGTCATCTAACCCATCACCTGGCATGACAGTGTCAAGCGCATGAAATTGTAACTCAGTTGAATCTTTATAGACCACAACGTGTGGTTGCTCTGAAAACGATTGACCGATTATCATTGGTTTTTCAAGAAACTCATCCTTCACTACCCTACAGGGTACTTTAGCATAAACTTTGTCGATTGTCACGTTAAGCATAACCGTTCCTAACGACTTAACCAAGCTGTTTCCGAATCCTTTCATGGTTGTAGGCTGACTGTCATGTGAAACACCTAGATCCCTCATAACCGACTCCTTTATCAAAGTGACCTCACTGCCAAAATCTACAAACGCATCTAACTGAATATCATTAACAAGAACTTGTTTAATAAATTTAGCGTTTTGATTTGAACTAGAAATACACATTGTCTTTTGTGATACGTCAACGTTAGTGGGCTTTTCTTTACTAAAACAACTTTCAGTGTTGTGTCCTACCTTATTGCAACGCTTGCACTTTAATAGAGGTTTCGGGCATTGTGTAAACATATGACCTTTATCCCTACAGTTAAAACAAAACATTGTCCCTAACGTTGGCCTCGCACCTGACCTACTATTCTGGTTAGCATCAGATGAGGTGGCATTATTCCTGTTCCTAAATGGCACGGTACTATGTGACATAGTCTCCCTACTACTTAGTAAGAATTGCAATAATTGGTCTGGTTCCGTACATCTAAGAGCAAGGGCACTGGACTTGATGGTTTTATCGCTAATTCCGTGGATTATACAATCCACAGCTCGCTTGCCCTGAATATCACATTGATTTAACAATGCAATTTTCTCGTAAAAGTAAGTCTCGATGGGTTCATTATATCTACTCCGCCGCTTCAGCATATCCTCCAAGGACTGGCCATAGTTTTGCTCATAGGGAAACGCACTAAGTAATTTCTCCTGCCATTGGGGCCATGTGTACAAAATAGTGTTAAGGCTCTCATACCATGTTTTGGCCAGTCCTTGCAGCTTCTGCATAGCAAAGTGTATTGTAGTCCTTTCGTCCCACCCGTAAACAGAAGCGCATTCGTTGACCTTTTTCAACCAGACGTCTACGCGTTGATTTTTAGTTGATGGATCGAATCCGGGAACTATGTTGTGATGATCTAAGCTCTTATTCAACGGTTGCGCACTCTGTGTTACTGGTTGAGACGAAACACCACTTTTAAGGGATTGCAAAAGATTAAAAATATCCTTACTAGTAAAAGTAGGGCTACGTGACCTGCGAGGTGACTGGTGCGTGGCGACGCGCCTGTCGCGTTGGCTTCTTGATGCTCGAGGCTCGGCAGCGTTGACCTTCAGTGGCAGCAGAAGGCTGCGGCGCTCGCTGTGTCGTTCTTCATCACGAAGGTGCCCTTGTCGCTCGTCCCGGTGCCTTCGGCTTCCCTCGCGGTCTCTCTCCAGTTCACGCTCCAAGCGTTGAATCCTTCTGCGTTCTAGCTCCAACTCTTGCTCCCGCCTCTGCAGGTGGCGGCTGCTACTGCGACTGCGCGTGCGTGTCCGAGTTCGGCTTCGCCTGCGGCCACCACTACGAGGGCGCGCTGAAGCACCACTCCTAGCGTGCCTCGTTGTGTCTCTGCTCTGCAGGCGGCTGCGGGGTCGGCCACGTCTTGAACTATCCCGGTCAGGCTGAAGCGGACTCGGTTCTGGCGTCGCCAGCTCGCGACGACCCTCATCTTGATCTTCACACTGCTCTTCCATCGTAGAACCTCGTGGAAAATAATGAGAGTTATTTCACTGTTATGCATATATTATCCATAAAAACAGTTTTATTGCTCTATCTTCTAAACCGTGCACTTTACGTAAAAAATAATGAAATTTTGACCCCTTTTAGATACCAGTATGTAACTGCACGAATGTGTTCACGGTGTGAAAATTCAGTTTCGAGATCAAAAAAAATACCAGTCCATATAATACATCGAAATGTGTAACTTAAATTATTTCGTTAATTCAACATCAACACACCATTCTAGCGAATATCGTTTAGATAGCAACGCAATATGGCACACATACCCGTGTGTAATTTAAATGTAATAGGTTAATCGTAATTAAAATTAAAAAGAAAATATACTTGTACAAAATCGAACAAAGCTAAAATCAGTCCACTTTAGTTTTTTTTAAAAAAAAGATCCACACATTGCACACAATTGGTTAAAATGTTTGCATTGAACACATTGTGTGCAATAAGACTCATCACTTCTTGCATGCATTACATTAAGTACAACATGGATTATAATTAGGAGATTATAGACTCGAATATGGACGTGTACTTACGCGATTCAGCGTTGGATCCCACTTCTGACTTGTAGGCTTAAAGCCTACGCACAGAAGGCTGAGACTGGTGAAAGAAGAACTCCAACAATTTTTCACTTAGTTTATTCAGATAACCCTGATAACTTTTACACTTCGTTTATTACAATATAACACACAGGTAATCGCATAATGTTATCTAACTAACACTAGGTACTGCACCATGCAAGCGCTCGTAACAGAATGCCCCGAGCAGTGTTTGTTTCGACCTTACCAAAATGTCGGCGGAAATGCCGTGCTACCATTGATTAAATTTATTTATCTTAAGAAAGCATTGTTTTTAAAATTAGTAAACTATATGCATAATTAGTTATATAAAACAAGGATAATTTTAAAAATGAGTTACATAGTTAAATAATTAGTTTGAATACACCGGATACTTAATTTTTAACCGAACAAAATGGCGGCGGAAATACCGTGTAACGAGTATACATTTTATTCATTTATTTTAATAAAACATTGGTTTTAAAATTATAACTCTGTATGCATAATAATTTGTAAAATTTAAGACTTATTTTGGAAGTGAGTTTTACAATTTAATAATATTTTATTACTAACAGGAAACATAATTGATAAACTTCATAAAATTAATCGTTTCATTACAAAAAACAACCTATTTTTTTTATGGAACCTTACATATATATACGTATATATACGTCTTAAAAAATATATTAAACTAGATAACAAATTTAAAATTATAGTCAATAGTTAGGAAATTTAATAGACAATAATAATATACATTCATATCCCACGCGCATTTAATAGTTTTAGAGTTATTCGTGTTTCCCCGTAGTAAGGTAGCAGAAAAACACAAAATTGTACATAAAATCCTGAATAACAAGTAAATAAATAAAGTTTAAAATACCGAAAAACCATTTAAATACAGCTTAGTTATTAGTTAATAGTATTTACTCGTTAGAAATTTTTTTTAAAGTTAATTACAACACAAAAATCTATATAGAAACCAAACAGTCCAATAAAATCGGATCCAACCAAAATTTTTCTAAGTCACTGAAACAAAATTAGGAAAAACTCCTTAAAATCCATATCTCAGAAAGTATTTGATAGATTGAAAAGCGGTTTTCTTCTAAATACTAGTCTAGACGAGACCTACCTGAAAATCAAAACGCCGAAGCTCTAGCTAGAGAAGTAGAGTTTTTACATTTTCGCGGGAAAAGTGCCGCGGTAACAGGGGAAAAACCTTCAAAAATTTTATTCTGCCAGCAGAATCGGTGTTAAAACAGCCTTTTACGCCAATTTCCAAAAAAAGATTTAGAGTTTCCTCATTTTTAAAATTTCCACTTTTTGAAAATTATTCTGTCTAGCTCCAACAAAAATTTACAAAAACCGTTTAAATTCTATAACTTCGAAACCAATCAACAGATCGGGACAGGGTTTCCAGCTAATAGCCTGAAATAGAAAGGAGCACTTTATTAACTTTAGACCGAAGCTCTACATAGAGCGGTTAAGAAGTTGGCTCTACGGACCAAAAGGCGCCTGTAAAATACACAAAATCAAACTAAAAATTTTTTCTTCCACTAGATTCATAATAGGTATTTCTTTTTCTTTCGAAATCTTTACAAAAACACAAAAATTTTCAAAATTTCATTTTTCAAAAATCGCAAAATTTTTCTAAGTCCTAACCATATTCACAAAAATTATTCTAAGTCCCGACAAAAATAAGAAAAACACGTTAAATTATATAACTCGGGAACAAGTTATCATATCCTGACCAGGTTAAGACCTAAGGACCTAGAATCAAAAGGCGCACCTGACAAAGTAGAGTCAAGAGCTCTAGGTAGAGTCCTTAGACTTTTCGCTCTACAAAAACAAAATATTAATATTAGCGTATAATAAGTCGGTCTAGAGACGCTTGGTACCTTTAATTTTGGTAGAGCCTTACTCTATACTTACCGTGGTAGTAACATAAATTTTTTTATTTAAAATTTTAGTGTATTATTTAGTCATTTGACTGATTATCGTGTCTTTTGACCGATAATCCTAGGTTAAGTTGTTTTTTGGTTCTCTATTATATATTTTATTTGACAAGACAACGCTCTGTACATAACAATGGCAACGACGCGCACCCCGGCTAAAAAACCAGTAGGGACGAACTCTCCCATCTCGCCGATAGTCATAGTTGACGAGAGGGCCGGCCACTCGCAAACCACACCGCCCCAACCCTCCAGGGTGAGGCGTAGTATAGGAGAGTGGGAGAGCGCTATGACAGAGCCCGCGCCCTGCACCGTGGCAGCGCACGGGCATGCTCACTCACCGGCAAAGCTTGCCCCGGCACCGCGGGCGCCGCTGAAGCCCAGGACGAGGACGATGCACCAGACAGAGCCGAAGATCGCGGCACGTAGAGCCTCGACTGAGGCAGCCGCGGTGTCGCCGGGGCCGGGACAAGAACCGGCCAAATCCACCGACCGGGTGACCCAGGCCAGGAGGCTCCTGGCGAAGGCGAAGACCCACATAAGTGAGTCTCGCAATCTCCGGTCAGACCTTAAGGTCGGGATCACCCAGGCGCTGGACGGCTTATTTGCCCTGGTGAAAGAACTAGCAGCAGCATCGGGATCTAAAATAGAAAAAACAGCTAGTGAGATTGTAGAAGTTGAAGCCAGAGAGGGGGGATTAGGCCGGGAGGGGATAAGATCGGAGGGAAAGGAATTGGTAAAAATGATGCGGGAGCAAGGGGAGAAAATCGACAAAACCAATAGGGAGCTGGAGAGGCTAAGAGAGGCCATCGCTTCGCAACAGGAGGCAGCGCAGATCCAGACATATGCGAACGTCACAGCAGCAGCGCCACTTAGTAGAGCACCCGCGAGGAAGAGCGCACTGCACTCCATTGTGGTAGAGTCTAAGGACGAAGCCGCAACTGGAGACGACGTCATGCAGCTAGTCAGAGACGCAGTCAACGCGAAGGATGGCTGGGTCACCGTCGAGAGGGTCAGGAAAGTGAAGGACAAGAAGGTCATTCTAGGTTGCAAGACTGTCGAAGAACGCGACAGAGTGAAAGAACGCCTCCAGAGCGCAGCCAATCACCTTCGCTTCGAGGAAATGAGGAACCAAGATCCTATGGTTATACTCAGGGATGTTATGTCCAGTCACAGTGACTCGGACATACTCATGGCCCTGAGAAACCAGAACGGAGCGGTGTTTCATGGCCTCGAAGCGAAGGACAGCCGCATGGAGGTGAAGTTCAGGCGCAAGGCTAGGAATCACCTCATGAATCATATTGTACTTAAGGTCTCACCGCAAATTTACAATAGGATGATTGACAGAGAGGCTGTCCACATTGACATCCAGAGGGTACGGGTTGCGGATCAGTCTCCACTCGTGCAGTGCTCTATGTGCCTGGCATACGGGCATGGGAGGCGATTCTGCAAGCAGACCGTACCCCGGTGCACACATTGCGGGGGCCCTCACATGAGAACCGAATGCGCTGATGTCCTCGCGTCCATAGCACCAACTTGCTGTAATTGTGTGGCCGCGAAGCTAGAAAACAGTGAACACTAGCTCGGAGTGTCCGGTGCGAAGGAAGTGGGAGGCACTGGCCCGGGCTAAGGTACAATACCAGTGCTGAGGTGGTCCCATCGCGTTCAGGGGCAGGCGACCCCAACAGATTTTATGCAGTGGCTCAGGCAAACCTCCAACGTAAACAGCTAGCTACGACCGAACTCATGGTGGAGGCCAGCAAACGCAAATTGGCGTTTGCGCTGGTCCAGGAGCCGTACGTGGGCCGGATAAAGAGGATGAAGGACTACCGTGGGGCGAGACTCTACCAGAACGCAGTAGTAGGAGATGGGACGGTAAAAGCAGCGATAGTCGTCTTCGATGGCGATCTCGATGTTATACCGTGCCCGAAACTCACTTGCGACAACATAGTCGCAGTGAGGATCCGAACCAGCGCCTGGGAAATCGCGGCGGTGTCCTTCTACTTCGAACCGGAGCAACCCATCGGGCCATACCTGGAGCGGCTGAAGGAGGTCGTAGAGGAGCTGGGCCCAGGGCTACTGCTGGTCGGCGGAGACAGCAACGCAAAGAGCAGCTGGTGGGGCAGTACAGAGGAAGACCACAGGGGAGAAGAAATGCTTGGCACCCTAGAAGAAATCGGTTTACAAGTACTCAACAGAGGCGACACACCCACTTTCGACACCATTAGGGGTACAAAGATCTATCAAAGCCATGTAGACATTACAGCTTGCTCTGAAAACCTCCTAGACCCGGTTGACAACTGGCGAGTGGACCAAAATATGACAAGTTCCGATCACAACACAATAGCCTTCGAAATAAGCCTCCGCAAAAGCAAGGGACTAAAGGTCCATAGGACTACCAGGCTTTATAACACAAGGAAAGCGGACTGGGACATCTTTAACACCACACTACTTGAGGCCAAGCAATACCATGACCTAAATACTGGAACGGTCAACAGAATCACAGATCCAAAACACCAGCGGGCGTAGTCTGATGTATCATTTTTGATATTTCACGTCGACAATTTCAATTTTATGATTTTCTAATTCATTAAATATCATTTTAACTTACGTAGCTATATCTTTAATAAATCTTAAAAAATATTTGTTGTTTTTTAAGCATGATTCAAAAATTCTTCTCAATCAATAAATACACGAAAACACCAATTTTGTCGCAGCATTTTTCGAGCACCACCTGGTGGTTTTACACGGAACTATGTCGAGTCTTCCGACACTGGAACAAGTGGTTAAAAGCTACGAAGCGGCCATCACATCAGCCTGTAAGGCAAGTATGCCCATGAAGAAAACCAAAGAGGTTCTTAAGGTTCCGTGGTGGAGCGAGGAGCTCGCAAGGTTAAAAAAGGTTGCCACAACTTTCAGGCGCAAAATTAAAAACGCTGCTCCGCACCGAAGGGAGATAGTGGTAGCCATGTACCTGGAGAAGAAAACCGAATATGAATGCGAAGCCAAGAAAGCCCAAGTAGAGAGTTGGAGGAACTTCTGTAGCAGGCAAGATCGGGAGGGATTATGGGAAGGAATATACAGAGTAATAGGCCGTACCACCAGAAGGACAGAGGATTTGACCCTAACCAAGGACGGAGCCCACCTAAACCCCAAGGAATCGGCAAATCTACTAGTGGATACCTTTTACCCTCAGGACCTGGATGCCACAGACAATCAACACCACCGCACAGTCAGAAAGACAGCGGAAACGGTAAACGAGTGGAAGCATGGTGAGCATCATGATCCACCGTTTACGCAGTTGGAGCTAGAGACTGCGGTGGGGAGCTTTAATCCTAAGAAGGCCCCTGGAGCAGATGGCTTTACAGCGGACATTTGTAGTCGCGCTATCCACCAAGATCTGGATGTTTTCCTTTCCCTGTGTAATAGGTGCCTACTGATCGGGCATTTCCCGTTTACATGGAAAAAAGCCACAGTGGTGGTACTCAGAAAACCGGGCAAGGAGGACTACACAAATGCAAAAGCTTACCGACCGATTGGTCTTCTGCCGGTCCTGGGTAAAGTTCTCGAGAAGATGTTAGTAGCAAGGTTGAAATGGCACCTCGTACCGCGGTTTAGTACTCGCCAGTTCGGATTCATGCCCCAGCGTAGCACCGAGGACGCCCTCTATAATCTAATACACCGAATTAAGGGTAAGATTGAGCTGAAGAAGCTGGTAACCCTAGTGTCATTGGATATAGAGGGGGCCTTCGATAGCGCCTGGTGGCCAGCCATCAGAGTCCGTCTGGCTGAGGAAAAGTGCCCGGTGAATATCAGAAGGTTGCTAGATAGCTACTTAGAGGACAGAAGAGTTAGCGTTAGATTCGCCGGGGAAGAGGTTAACAAGAATACAACCAAAGGGTGCGTGCAAGGGTCAATCGGTGGTCCCATTCTGTGGAATTTACTCTTGGACCCACTCTTGCGGAATTTAGAGAGACAGGGACACTACGTTCAAGCATTCGCTGACGACGTTGTATTAGTCTTCGACGGCGATACAGCTTTAGATATTTCTAGGGAGGCCAATGCGGCCCTTTCATACGTAGACAAGTGGGGTAGGGACAATAAATTAAAGTTCGCGCCGCATAAAACCTGCGCCATGGTCCTCACACGGAAACATAAATATGACGCGCCGCGAATAAGTATGAGCGGAATCGAAATTAAACTATCAAAAGAGGTTAAGATACTAGGGCTCACCATCGACAATAAACTTACGTTTAATAGTCACATCGCAACACAAGTTAAAAAAGCTCTAGACATTTATAAACAGCTTTCGAGAGCCGCGAAAGTGAACTGGGGCCTACACCCTGAAGTCATACGTCTGATATACAACGCGTGTGTAGAGCCGGTAATTCTCTACGCCTCAGCGGCATGGGCACCTGCAGCCCGAAAGTTAGGCACACAAAAGTTTCTCAATTCGGTGCAACGAGGTTTCGCCCAGAAGCTCTGCAAAGCATATCGGACAGTCTCCCTACACTCGGCACTGACTATATCTGGGATACTTCCTCTCGACCTCAGGATACAGGAGGCAGCTGCCCTGTATGAGACGAAGAGAGGGTCACCCTTGGTAGAGTTAGGAGACAGGGAGACCGAGAGTCAGGTAAGCTTTGCAGAGACTCCTCATCCGGCAACGCATATGGCCATAGCGTTTAACCACCTAGAGGACCAAAGTCAGGTTGACAGATACAACGTGCAGACGGTGCGAATCTTCACCGACGGCAGCAAAATTGAGGGGAAGGTCGGAGCCGCCCTTTCCTTATGGAAAGGCGAAGCCGAAATCCGGAACCGAAAATTTTGTCTGTCCGCGTACTGCACGGTCTATCAGGCGGAAATGTTGGCCATATGCAGGGCTACTGGTGAGATCCTCAAAGGGAAGGAGAAGAGTTATGGTCTATATAGCGATTCGATGGCCGCTTTGGAGACGATCGTTAACCATAGCTCTCTCCACCCTCTCGCCGTAGAGACGAGGGAAAATCTGCAAAAGGCCTTTATCCAGGGCAAAGATGTCTCTTTGTTCTGGATAAAAGCACATGCAGGTCTCCCCGGCAACGAGCGGGCTGACGAATTGGCAAAGGAAGCCGCTCTAGGATCCAAAAAGAAGCCGGACTACGATAGGTGTCCAGTTTCGTACACAAAACGTATCCTGCGGGAAAGATCCATTATGGAATGGAACGACAGGTATATGGTAGGGGAAACGGCATCCGTCACGAAAATGTTTTTACCAAACGCAGTAGAGGCTTACCGACTTGTGCGCAAAATAAAACCCGCCGGAAAACTTACCCAAATTCTCACGGGGCATGGTGGATTCTCCCAATACTTACACCGCTTTAAGTGTCGGGACAGTCCATCATGCGCGTGTGACCCCGCCGCCGAAGAAACAGTCCCTCATGTCCTTACCCAATGCCCCATGTATGACAGACTCAGATATGATTTTGAACAGAAAATAGGCATGAAGATTGGTCCTAAGAATCTAAGTGACTTATTAGCCGATAAAGAAACAAGAGACGCATTCATTGAATATTGTGAAATGATATGCACTAGAGTAAACAATAAGAATAAGAAATAGATGTAAAACTGTTGCTGTAACTTATTATGTTGATAACAAGACGACAGCACAAACCTAATTATAAGATATATATGTTATAGATGAAATAAGTAGATTATTCAAAGAAATGTTAGCACTTAGAAGTTTAATTAAGGACCAAAATGTATGCTTAATTATAAGTTAATATAAATATGTTGTATTAGTTAAGAAAATTGTATTAGTTGTAAGCAAAGTAGATTAGTTTTTATGCAAATAAAGAAAGTAGCGACTTTCGATGAAGCAGAGAAACCCAATCCCCAGTTGCAATGAATCCTAAATTACGAGCATCCAATCCTGGAACTCCATATTCGGGTACAGAGCGGCTAAAAAAAAAATTAAAAAAAAAAAAAAAAAACGATGCAGGCAAAGAGTTCCACTCTTTGGCTGTGCGCATTATGAAAGATGATGCGAAGCGCTTAGTTCGCAACAGTGGAATATCTACACGGTATGGGTGGTAGCCTGCGGTGCGTCTAGACGTGCGGTAGTAAAAAGGGGATGGAGGAATGAGCTCATGGAGTTCCTGTGCACACTCCCCAAAATAGAGCCTGTAAAAGACCGACAGACAGGCAACTTTGCGTCGATGAGCCAGGCTATGGAGTTTGGCGCATAAATTTTTATCGCCAATGAGCCTTCTAGCTCTGCTTTCCACCGTTTCAAGTGCAGCTAGTTGGTACTTAGCTGATCCATCCCAGAGATGGCAGCAATACTCCATGCAGGAACGGACTTGTGCTTGGTAGAGTGTGTTTGCAATGCAAGCGACTAACCTTGCTGTCAGATGATATCAAGTCACCTATAAGGTTAATGACTAGGTTTAACGACTAATATCAACCGATATTAGCCGGGACCAACGGCTTAACGTGCCTTCCGAAGCACGGAGATACTCGTGATATACTTATCTTAGATTTTAAAGCGCATGTGTATAGTACCGATTACCAACATAGGTGTGAGCGATACCATTTCCTACCACTAGAGACAAGACGCAACATAAGTGACATTTGTTTCTTGGCAAAGATTGCCACCGGTGTCATAGATAGCCCAGAACTGCTATCGAAAATATCATTAAACACCAACATACTAAGGTTCCGATCACGCCCAATACTATATGTACCCTTAGTCCATGCAAATTACAGGCAGAACGCATTTCTGATCCGTAGTTGTAAAAGTTTTTCCAAATTATCACAGCACTACCTCTATTAAGCGATTAATGACTAAATCATATTTTGAGATTCTCAATCTTCGTGATAAATTGGACTTACACCATTGTTCCTCAGATATATATTTTTAACTTTGCTTTTTATTTTGTATTAAGAGATTATTGTTTCTTTCCTTTGGATTGTAGTTGCCCCAATCGGACTTTATCTTGATATCTGACTACTCAAATGTGGAGATTTATTATTAGTATTGATGTTAGCATTAAGTTATTTAAATAAAGTGATTATTAAAACTGTAAATCTTCCTAAGAATATATAAATAAATAAATAAATACGTCACTTATATGGTCAGAATGGTCACCCATCCAAACACGACCGCGCTGTAGGTTTCTTCACTTTGGTATCACTTCCAAAGCACTGCTACCACTGCGCTACGAGCACCAGAAGTAAATTACCTTACACTTACACTTTTCGGGGCAGTGAACGGCTATAGCCTTAGGTACAACATTAAAAGTTCTATTGTGTCGGGGTAAATATGTATTTATAACGCTATGTATTGTTTTACTTGTCTTCTTATCGTGATGAGTAAAACCACGTTATTGAAAAAAAAAGTAAAAACCGACTTCAAAACCAAAATGCACTAAAAAGTCTTAAATAAACTCTTCACCGTTGAAAGGAAAGGAATCCGTTTTAGGCAAACAATTTCTTTTTGGAGTCGGTGCTGTGATAGTTGATAATTGATGGTCAAAGTGATGGCACCGATTCCAAAAAGAAATAGTTTGCCTAAAACGGATTCCTTTCCTTTCAATGGTGAAGAGTTTATAGATAGACTTTTTAGTGCATTTTGGTTTTGAAGTCGGTTTTTACTTTTTTTAAAGTTTATTTTATTTCTTCATTTTTAGTGATTACATAAGAGGGGAGGGGGGGGGGGGGGAGTTGCACCTTATGATTCTATTTTTAAAGAAGCTACAAATTACCTTTCATAAGCTCCGTCATTATAATTACTGAACTCCGAAGCGTTAAGGAGTTCCACCATCAGCTCAGCCCCACAAGATGTTGACTATCAGACGTAACAACACATGTATTTGATGCTTATGATAATAGGCATGATGATTTAGGGATTTTCTGTGATCTATCGAAAGCGTTTGATTGTGTGGATCATGAAACATTACTTAAAAAAATATGTCACTATGGGGCATCATTGAACTCGTTAAATTTAATTAATTTATATCTTTCAGGTATAATGCAAAAAGTATGTATAAACGGAACTCAGTCTTCTGGAGCACCTCTAACAATGGGTGTGCCCCAAGGATCTATATTAGGACCTCTTTTATTTTTAATATATATATAAATGACCTCCCGCATTTTGTAGGGAATCTTTGTGATATAGTATTGTTTGCAGATGATACTTCACTTATATTTAAAATTCCAAGAGGTGAAGGAAATGTGTAAAGTGTACGATGCCTAATGTCTAACAGACATCAACTCAGGTTAAGTAGACTTCAAACTACGTTGGGGTCCTCATATAGACACCTTGACAGGGAAACTTAGCTCAGCTGCTTTTGCTGTAAGGAAGATTAGACGTTTGACTGATGTAGAAACAGCCAGGTTAGTTTATTTTAGTTATTTCCATAGCTTAATGTCCTACGGCATTTTACTGTGGGGCACGGCTGCTGATGTAGAGATAATTTTTGTGTAACAAAAAAGAGCCGTGCGAGCTATTTATAATCTTAAACCTCAAGATTCCTTTCGAGAGGTGTTTAAAGAAATTAGAATATTAACTCTAGCCTCTCAGTATATTTACAAAAATTTAATGTATGTACGGAAAAAATTACATTTATTCACGAAAAATAGTGACATACACAAATATTACACTAGAAATAAGGATAAGCTTGCTATTCCACAATTAAGGCTTCGAAAGGTTGGTAATTCTTTCATGGGGAAAGGTATAAAATTTTTCAATAAACTACCAGAACACATTATTAACTTACCGGTTAATAAATTTAAAACTGTTATTAAAGAAACCCTTATGACGAAAGGGTATTATAAAGTAGATGATTATTTAAATGATAATAATGTATGGACTTGCATGATCACTACAAACATTGTAAACCTTTTAAAAAGAGGCATTGACAATAGTGACTGAGTTTCTTGCGCAGCTTCTTCTCAGCACTAGCCCACAATTGTCCCGAAGCTGTGGTAGGGTTTATATCGGGACGTGTAAAAGTGCCCCCAGAGGGCCTATTTGCATAAATAAATGACTTTTATGACTTTTAGATCCCAAAATGGAAAAAATGGGACCAACTAGAAGGTCCTCTAAGGACCTCTAAGTTGGTGAAAAAATTTTTCGATTCGGTTGACAAACGACTGAGATATGAGGTAACATACATACAAAAAAAAAAAAAAAAACGTACAGTCGAATTGTAAACCTCCTCCTTTTTTGAAGTCGGTTAAAAATAAAAAGTTATAACAGAAGTTCAATTAATCGTTGAAAACGTTTATTGCCTTCATTTAAAAAAAATGGTACAAAATCATAAGCAAAGGCTCAGTAAAAAAGGAAAGCAAATGGTCAATGGCTCAGCTTGTGCTGATATGGGATGTGATCCCACTCAGCGCTGGTTTTCAGCCACTCCCAACTCTCAATAGGTTAAAGTTATTAGGTGAGAGTTAAATAGTTACAACACTTTTATCAATTCGCTAGCAACATTAAAGATATTAAAGTGCGATTGATGCTGTCATTTAGTTCTATCTAATTAAAAATCAGTGTATATGATACATGCCTAACACGTATTGATATGACGGGTCACCCGTTAGTATGGATCAGCGATACTCCAGTAAACATGTTACAACAATATCGAGTGATAGGGTTCACAGCTTTCCATTAATTACTATAGTCGTTAGTATTGTAACAGGATCACTAATGTATTCGCCAGGTAAGATAATATCTCAAGCTCCAATAATAATTAGTACCTATCTTTAGTGAGCGGAAAATCTATGGAAGCATTTCAAGGCTTATATAATTTTGTTCATAAGTTCTAGATAAGTATATTATTATTATAAAAATTGATCACAACATATTATGACAATAACAGGTTATGCGTCTTTATTAAATAAAATTAAAAATAGTCACTAAGGGCCATACCTCACCTAGACACTTGGCAACGACACTGGCTACGTATCGATAAAATTGAATTTAAGGTAGCCAAACCGACGCCAAGTGAGTGAGGTACCGTGCATGTCACTATATCTGCTTGGATTCTAGCTGCCGATGTCGCCATAGCGTCTCACAAAGGTTATATAGCATCTCACTGAGGTTACGGCCCTAAATAAAAAGCTTATTAGTCGTCATATTGCCAAACTGCTACAAAGAGAATACTTCCACACAAATTCGTTCGCTGACCGCAAAAATAAAGCTCAAATAAAGAAACACATTGGCAATATAATATTAATGTACAATTAGTGGGGCGAGAATGTTTCCCTAAGTAATTACAGAGCCAGAGGCAAACAGACCAACTAATCTAAGTTGGATCGGTTGCTACGAGTTGGTGATAGGCTTAAGACACACGTGACGGTTTTTGGGTTTCATGTTTTGGAATAATTTACTGGAAAGTGAAAGTGAGCTAGATAGTTTTTTTAACGGACTTTAAAAAAACCGGCTAAGTGCGAGTTGGACTCGCGCACTGAGGGTTCCGTGTCACAATTACCATCCACAATATTTTGTCGACTGCAAATATAACTTTGTTTTTATAGTGTTTGTATGAAGTACAAAGTTATGTTTGCGGTTGTTGAAAATGTGCTATATCTCTAAAACTACTTATTCGATCCCGTCCGAACTAATTTTCAATGAAAGTATTTACTAGGATCTACATCACATATTTTTTTCAATATTTACACTTGCTTGGTTTATAATTTAGATGGGAGGGGGACGCCCATTTTACCACTTTGGAAGCGTCTAGCTATGAAACGTTAGACTTTAAAAGGCAGGCAGGCACACGCATAGGTTTGACTAAAAAAAAATTTTTTGGTTTTAGTTTCATGTATAGGAGCCCCCCTCCCCCCCCCCCCCAATAAATTACATTATTTTTTTTATTTTTTGTATGAGAATCGGTAAGCGGTTAACAGGATACATCATCCTACCAAATTTCAACAGTGTAATGCTTATAGTTACAGAATAAAATGGCTGTGATATACGGATGGACAGACAGACAGACAGACAGACAGACTTGACGAGACTACAAGGGTTCCGTTTTTTGCCATTCGGCTACGGAACCCTAAAAAGGAGTTTCTCAGTTCGACCTGTATGTATGCATGTTTGTCCGCAAATGTATTGCGTTCGACTGGACCGATTTTGATGCGGTTTTCTTTAAAGCATTTATTACACTATGAAAAAAGCTTTCGAAACGATATACGTTCAATCAAGTGCATTGTAACTTATAAAATAACTAAAAACGACGAAAAATATATATTTTACGACTGCAGTGTCAGTATCCGTCACGATTTCTGTTAGCCATTTAGCGTTTTAAGGATGGATGCATGTTTGTTACTCATTCACGCAAAAAGTATTGAATGGATTATGATGAAACCTTACGATACTATAGCTTATAGATCGGAATATACCTATACAGGGTGTGTTTTGGTCAGCGACAAGCGACTCAGAGGTGGCTGTACAAATGATACTGATGCCATTTTTTTTTGTTGGAAAAACATACTTAATCATTTTTTATGCGGTACAGCGATCGAGTCAAAACTACCAATACCAGGTAGCATCTTCGTAGCTTACTAGCTACGGTGAAGTATTTCGTAGATAAGCGCAGGCTACGCGCTAGGGTGCGAGTTTTCCCATTCGTTAAGTATTTTTTTGAATGTTGTAAACAGGTTTTCTTGTATAAAACTTGCTCAGAATTTAAAGAAAACATTTTTGTTAGAATAAACATAACTCATATTATCATCCCTGAGTTGGATGTCACTGACCTAAACCACATCCTGTATACAGGGCTTATCAAAATCAACTGCATTCCTTCTCGGTGGTGATTCTGTTGCTTATATACAATAACTTATTGTATGGGACCAAAATTGAAAACTCAAGAAATTTTTAGACTTCTCCATACAAACTAGAATCAGCTGATTGACACTCTAGTATGAGAAAGTGAAATCTATTTTTGAAATTACGATGTTGGTCCAATACAAAAAGTTGTTGTTTTTGAGGGCTAGAATTTCCCCTAGAAGGAATGCAGTTAATTTTGTTAGACCCTATATATTATTGTATGCACTATAATTAATTGTGTTTTTTTAAGATCAGGCAATTACGCGAGTAACGCCGCGGGAAATCACTAGTCTCATAGTGTACCTCGTTTCACCGATCTGCACTCAGCCTAACATCTCTATCTCTATCGGACGTGAGTTTTGATAGCGTCTCTTCGCTCGGCAAACGAGAATACTATTGCGAATCAACATAACAAATTATTGCTGGGAATGTTGGATTAGAGCTGTTGGTGCTAATTTCTTGGACTGCAAGGATTATTGAAGATTCCTTGACGTGTGGGAATGAAGACACTTAGACCCCGTACATACTGCGACTTTTAGCATCGATGCAGTCGCGCGTTTTAAAAACGCGCTTCAGCATCGCGACTCACATAATAAACTAATTTAATTCAGCATCACTGCAGTCGCCAGAATTCAGTACATAATTTGATATTTTCCAGCTTCTGCATCGCGACTGTGTCGATGCTAAAAGTAGCAGTGTGTAAGGGGTCAAAGGTTGATAATTAACGACCGCATCGATGCTGCGTCGCGACTGCACCGCTGCTAAAAGTTGTTGCAGTGTGCAAACAGTCTAATAGTTACGAAATCACGTAATCTAGAAGTTTAATATCTGACATTCCCTTTTAAGTTATTTCTTTTATTTTTTGTAACGTTTAAAAAAAGGAATGAATTGGCTGTGCTTAATAGTCAGACTTCCAAATATTTATACTACAAACCTATTTATTAATTTACGAATAATGTTGACTTTATGTTAGACTTAATGCTCATAGCATTCCCTGCCAGGCAAACCTTTTGATTATGCAAAGAGGGGATTATGGGTGCAATAAAAAGTAGAAGGTAATAGAAATATAATAATCTGTTGTCATCAGTTGAGATCGTGGCTATTCACAATAAAAAGATTCTTATTTCATCTTATAAGGGTAAAAAATGACACTGTGAGTGTATAAAAAATATTCTAAAGCAATACTATAAAAGGTATTTATCATTACATTTTGAACCTACTATCAATACAGTAGATTATTAATAATCTTCGTTTTTTTGGTCTGGCAACACTACCGCTAACAGCTGGATTGCATTTGTCTCATATTTAAACATCGAATTTAATTAATTTAATAGTTATTTAGCGGCTCAAAATCAACATTAAACATAACTAAGCTGTATAATTGAGTGCTAGTGTAAAAAAAGTGCAACAACTCACGGACTTTAGTGTTTATGTGTAACGGTGATAACCGGTCAATGACATTGCGAATTCGAACTTGTGAAATATTGTGAATCATTGTTTTCTCTTTCTGATATTTCTAATTATCTTGTTTATGCGTCATAGTTCACGTATAACAAATATTTAACTATAAAATTACGCCTTATGAACATTTTTTTCGCGTTGAGGTTATATTGTTTACGTATTTACGTTAACAAATATCTAACCTCTAGTTGATCAACCAATTCTTTGGCTTACTTTTTACGTGTTTTTATTTTCATTGAGCGTAAAGATGCTTACTCGCAAAGCCTATGCTCGCCAGGAGGAATCTAAACTCCTACTGGCTTTGAAGGAACTGCAGGCGGCCAAGGAACGGATTGAGCAACTGAATAGGGAAAGCGAAGACAATGAGAGGATACTGTTGGATGTGCTGGATAGTAACAGTCAATTGAAGAAAGAGATGGCTGAGCTGCACACCAACTACGGCTTATTAATTGACGAACGTGACAAGCTGCAATCCGTCATAAGTGGGTTCGGTGAGTGCTGTGAGGAGTACGAGCAGAACCTCAATCGCATAACTGCCCTTCAACAAGATCTTGAGGAGGCCCGAGATCATATTCACCACTTGGAGATGGAGAAGCAAAACTACATTGACAGCCAAACCAGCCTTTTATTTGACAAGTTAGTTGGTAGTGCGCCCAGCCAGATCCAAACTGCACCTGGAAGTCCACCTATTGTAACTATAGATTTAACAACGGATTCCCCTACCACAATCTCTACAGGGATTTCAAGGTGCAGTAAAAACAAATTTAAGAAATATGTTAGAATTAACAGGTTTATAATAAAAACAAATAAATTAGTTAAAAAACAAAATTGTTTGTTTACAAAAGTAAAATATATAAATGAGAGAAGGCAACTTGGCGATGAGTTAGATGCATGTTCTTTAATATTACAAAATAGTGTGACAAAATATGAAAAAGACATATTGAATTTAGAAAATGAATTAGAAAATCTCAAACTCTCATTAAAAATAATGACTGAGACATATAAATGTACCAAAAAAGAGTGTGGTGAACACATCCAGATGTTAACAGACATCATAACTTCTTGCGATTGTAATTACCCTTCTAAATCAAATTCCAGCCCATTGATGTTTGTTGGGTCCGGGTGTGAGTCATCATCACTTCACAAATCAACCACAAGCCCTCTCAAACTGTCCTGTGTACAATCCAACAGTTTCCTGCCTAACAAAACTCCATACCAATCAACAAATAATATAGTTATGTTTAGTGATGAGATGGGTAAAAACATGGGGCCCATACTTGCACAATATATGGGACAAAGTGTGATAAATCACTGCATGCCTGGAGCATCTTATGATGTTATTATCAATAAAATACTTAGTTTTAAATTCAGTGTTAATTCTACCCTAATAATTTTTATAGGAAATAGAGGTAATGTAAACAAAAGAAAATTCATAAATATTTTTGAAAGTTTAAAATTTCTAAATATAGGTAAAATTGTTTTGTTTACCTTACCATATAGCAGCGGCTTGCCAGACGAAGAAAATAATCACAGTTATAAAATAAACCTGGACATGCATAAATTGACATTCTTTAATGATCACAAATTCCATGTAATTGACATTAATAATTATTTTAAAAATAAGATTTACCTGACGAGAGATAAATATTATGTGAATAATTATCTCAAAAGACAAATAGCTTTTTCGCTATCATATTGTATAGATTGTTCAGCCAAGAACTTGGCTACCAAGTCTGCTTCTATTGAGCAGACCATTGACATGAATATTCTACCATTGGAATCCGTTCCAATTAACAATTATTTAAATTAAATATTCAGACAATAGAGGAAAACTCTTGCTTAGAACATAACTTAGCGAGCTCAAAAATTTCAAATCATTTAAACATAGTGCATCAAAATATCCAAGGCTTATCCGGGAAGGAATTAGAAGTAGAATTATTCATACAAGAAAGGAATATTCATGTTTTGTGTGTTACTGAGCACTGGCTCAAAAAGTATGAACTTATGTTGTCTATAGAAAATTGTAGCCTTATTAGTTCGTTCTCAAGGGAAACAGCCATCCATGGCGGGTCACTTATATTAATCAATAATAATTTAAAATGTAAAGAGCGTAAAGATATTGTATCTCTTTCTGTTGAACGAACTATTGAGATATCATGTGCAGAGCTGGACGATTACATAATTGTTTGTGTTAATAGGCCCCCTACTGGTAATTTTAAATTATTTGAGTCTATTATGGAGGACTCACTCAGGAAATTATTTACAAATAAAAAGAAAGTAGTTGTATGTGGCGATTTCAATGTCGATATTATAGATGAAGAAAAAACCTATCGAGTGAGGTTTTTAAGCCTTTTCAAATCCTTTAATTTAATTCCTGTTTTTGCTGAACCAACTAGAATTACTGCTACAACAGCTACTTGCTTAGACAATATATTTTGTAACTCTAGTGTGATTAAAAAATCTATAGTAAATTTTGTAAAATCCGATCACTGTGGACAGTCAGTCACGTTTGGACACCGTTTTGTGCCAACTAAAAATGAAATTAAATTTAGACCAGTCACTGATTACCGTAAAGAAAAATTTAAATCTAACTTAAGTGATAAAATTCCGCTTTTGCCTTTTATTAATGACAATGTTAATAACCAATATAAGTATTTTTTTGAATTAATTAAAAGTGAATTTGACAAAAATTTTCCTAAAAAGAAATTAGTTACAAACAACCTAAAACCAAAATTCAGTGACTGGGCTACAGTAGGCATACACATCAGCAGGAAAAAAATGTTTGAATTATATAATCAAAAAGTATATAGAAATAATGACCCAATATTTTTAGAATATGTTAAAAAATACTCAAAGTTATTCAAGAATGTTTGCATGGTAGCTAAATCTAATTATATACGTGAGAAAATTAATAAATCCAGTAATAAAATTAAAGAGACTTGGAATATTATAAACAAAGAAACTTGTAAAAATAAACCACGTGATCATACGTTTACATTAAAAATTGATAATAAAAATATTAAATCTGACAATGAAGTTGCAGGTGCCTTCGAGAAGTACTTCTGTAATATACCCATCGAAACCACAAAACAACTTAATTCGTGCGCTCTGCATGCTAAATCACTGCTGGTATCGTGTGTTGACAGGTGTAACTCCTCATTTGATTTCACTTATATTAACCCTTTGATGATCGTTAAAACTTTCAAGGAATTAAAACAAAAAAAAACAGAGGATATATGGGGAATATCAACTGACACAATAAAACCCATTATACCTCTCGTAGCATCTCACTTAGCACATATATTCAACGAATGTATTGATCAAGGTCAATTTCCTACTTTACTGAAATATAGTAAAATTATACCTTTATTTAAGTCAGGAGAAAAAAGTGACCCAAGCAACTTCAGGCCAATTTCCATTCTACCTGCATTTAGCAAAATATTTGAAAAAGTTATATTTAATCAATTGCTCTCTCATTTTAAACTTCATAAATTACTGCATGAGAAACAGTTTGGTTTCTCCAAAGGTAGAAATACAACAGATGCTGGGGTGGCACTCGTCAAACACATTTTGGATGCCTATGAAGATAAACATGATGCGATAGGTGTATTCTGTGACTTATCGAAGGCATTTGATTGTGTCGATCATCAAACACTCATTATCAAGCTGGAACATTACGGTGTATCTAATAATGCGTCAAAACTGTTGAATTCTTACCTCTCAGGCAGACTACAAACAGTAAACGTTAATGGCATTAACTCCTCAGGTGCCCCGCTTCAAATGGGAGTGCCCCAGGGCTCAATATTGGGACCTTTGCTGTTTTTGATCTATATTAATGACCTTCCTTTTTATTCAAAGGACTCCTGTGAGATAGTTCTGTTTGCTGATGATACATCTTTAATCTTCAAATCAAGAAGAGGCGAAAAATCATTTGACAATGTTAGCAGAGCTCTCTCTAAGGTATCAAATTGGTTCACTAGCAATAACTTGCTTCTTAATACAAAAAAGACTAAATGTATTAAATTCACCATGCCTAACGTGAAGCAAGCTACCACAGAAATTGTACTTAACGGTGAAAAATTAGATCTATCAAACTCCACTGTTTTTCTGGGCATTACATTGGATTCGAAATTGCAGTGGGGACCACATGTTGACGCTCTGGCTGGGAGACTCGCTTCAGCTGCCTTTGCGGTTAGAAAAATTAGACATTTGACTGATGTTGAAACAGCCAGGCTTGTGTATTTTAGTTACTTTCATAGTATAATGTCTTATGGTCTTCTCTTGTGGGGTTCTGCTGCGGACATCGATACCATCTTTATTTTACAGAAAAGAGCCATTCGTGCCATTTACAAACTTAGTCCCCGCGAATCCCTGAGAGAATTCTTTAAGGAAATTAACATCCTCACTGTCGCTTCTCAATACATATTTGATAATATCATGTATGTACGTAAAAATTTAGATGTTTTCATGAAAAAAAGTGACATACATTCGTATAACACACGAAATAAAAGCAAACTTGTTCTTCCAAACTTCAGGTTAGCCAAAACAATGAATTCATTCCTGGGAAATTGTGTTAAATTTTTCAACAATATACCTAATAATGTCATCGAACTACCTATTCACAAATTTAAGTTACATGTCAAAACTACCCTAATGTCGAAGGGGTATTATAAAATTCAAGACTATCTTAATGACGAAAATGTATGGACAGTCCAGCCTGCACCAAACTGATGTACCTACCTGTTTATTTTGATTTGTATCATTTTTGAGGCAGCTAGTGGTGACTGAGTTTGTTCCGGCGTTTCTTCTCAGCACTTGCCAAATTGTCTGTGTTTTGTCTCGAAGCGCTAGTAGGGCCCAAAAGATAAGGAGACATGTTCTTGCCCCATACGGGCCAAAATTGATTGATATTACACTAATTATTGACGTTCATAAGTGGCATTTTGTGTCCTAAATTGAATAAATTATTTTTGATTTGATTTGATTTGATTTGTGGTGTTAACCAAATCCAAGTTATCGATCCTGTACCAATTAACCAAGCGCCGGGCCACCCGTTAATGATATTAAATAACATTAAGGATTTAATTAATTTTAATGGTATCCACCACCCTCGTAATACAAACACATAAATTAAGCGTAAGTTGGATACAAAATATTGTTATTGCTGTACTAAACATTCCATTTATTAGGATTAGTTCGTTTGTGCAATGTAGAGAATATATATAAAAATAATATGCCAGTCGGGTTGTATATAAATGTTTTTTTTCACGTTTGACACACAAAAAGATTTTAAGATATGATAATGAAAGCAGCTTAAATTAGTATCGTCGTAACTAACGTCTGATGTCTTTCTTTGGCGACCTCCTATCAATTCAGTTTTTCAAAATCATCCCCATTCAGTCAAAAAATATAAAAAATGATTTTTATTATCTTTTGAGTGGCATAACCTCGCAATATTTTTCTTTTTTTTTAAATCTGTTGCGATAATTTAAAAAATCAACATGGTATGGATATTTAAATTTTAGGCCAATGTAAAAGTTTGCAATCAGATCTGTAATTATTTTTGAGTTATTTATTTTAAAATTAGGTTAAAAATTTGAGACCCGATTTTTTAATGCCATATAAGGAATATTCGTCGAATAAAATACTAAAGCCCTAATTTGAAAACGTCACCTATTAATCGGCAATTACTAATGTAAATGTCATTTTCTTATCGGCCATTTTATACTTATTTCGCCGGAAATTCCCTTTCTGACGTTGAAAAAACCGGCTAAGTGTTAGTTGAAATCGCCCACTGAGGACGGAACCCTCAGTGGGCGATTTCAACTAACACTTAGCCAACAACTGAATTAGGGATCCACTTACTTCCACTAAGATATAATACCACAATATTTTGTTGCTATCCAAAGACTTAGACCCACACGTATAGGTTTGACTACACGTATGTATGAGAATTGTAAAGTGGTTAACAGGATTCATCTTCCTACCGAATTTAAACAGTGTGATGCTTATAGTTACAGAATAAAATGGCGGTGACATACGGACGGACAGACAGACAGACAGACTTGACGAAACTATAAGGGTTCCGTTTTTTGCCATTCGACGACGGAACCCTAAAAAGAAACAGGCCTCAAATAATAATAATAAATATCCTTTGGACATTCCCACACATCGCGATCTAATCCCAAAGTAAGCTACTCAAAGCTTGTGTGATGGGTGCCAGACAACTGATATAATACTTATATACTTTTTGTTTGTAAATACATACATGATATACATAGAAAACACCTAGACCAATACAAACAGACATGTTCATGCACACAAATGTTTGTATTGTGCGGGGATCGAACCCGCAACCCGCTGCGTAGGAGGCGATTTCGCGACCACTACACCAGACGGGTCGTCGAGATTCGACGTTACCGACGTCAGATAAGACTTATCCGACTGAAAAAGTATAAACCGACCGGTTTTAAAATGACCTTTACATAAATGATTGCTGACAAATAGGTGAAGTTTTTAAATAAGGCGTTTTATATTATATTCCACGAATATTCCTTATCTGACCGTAGTAAAATTGGGCCTCAGTGTTGATTTTACCAGCGTATCAACACTTCGTTTATGGAAATGTCATATTAAAATCGGTCGATTTATAATTATGCAGATGGTTAAGTATTATCTGACAGATTATATCTGTCGGATAACACGCGGGCGTTTTGTATTATATTCGACGAATACTCCTTACCTATTGTTAGTAAAATCAACACTTAGGCTCGATACTACTAAAGTCATATAAGGAATATTCGTCGAATATAATACAAAACGCCTAATTTGAAAACGTCTCTTATTTGTAAGCAATCATTTATATAAATGTCATTTTAAAATCGGTCGGTTTATACTCATTTATTCCGATAAGTCTTGTCCAATGATATTGTATTTAGAATTAGATGACGCCTCGCGAACTAAAACAGTACACAAATATGTCATCGTCTGATTAATAGATGTCAACAGATTGAAATTTATCACTCAGACATCAGTTTCGGAACAGAGTCGTAATAGACTAGCTTTCTTAATATATTTTTTAAAGTATGTAGGTACATCACAATAGACTCGTTGACCTAACTTTAAAAACGAGTTCACACTATAGCTCGGTAGTATATTAATCAACAACATCATTTTATTTATAATTATTTAACATTTACAATATTGAATAATGATCTAATAAATGCAATGTGAATGTGTCACGTGAATGCTTGAAATGTCATGGCACCAATATCAGAGTCACGCTCACTGCTAGGCATTCACGATCACGTGACCATATATATATATTTTACACATGAAATTAATTAAAATATTTACAGTCCTTATTTAAATAAATAAAAAATATTTATGAATACACCATAGTCATCTTGCATCATGTATACGTGATGATTTCTTCAAATAACAATATGCTAATAGTTAACATACATGTTTTTTTCTACAATGGTTAGTATCATCCCTCACGTATGTGTTTATCAACAGTCTTATGTTATACTTTTGTTTACGTGAGCGCCGGCGGCCTTTTGATCCGTCACCGTCTACACTGTTACTTTAAAGAAATTAAAGGTGTAATTTATATGTATAATAACACAGAGACGGATATTATTATCCATGTACATAGACATATGTGGTAGGTTCGTTTGGGCGGGATTCAAACCCGCGACTACTTAACTTTGTAGTCCAGAACGTAAACCACCACACTATGACAGTCGTTAAAATATTTTTTAAAAGATTAGTACCAAATTACTCCATATATGACACTGTCTTAGAAAATCGACTTTTGACGTCAAAATATCGACCATGTTGGTGCGTGGGTTGGCTAAGAAACAAAACTCGCTGATTTTATAGAAAATACTTCAATCATCAATGATAGGCATCATTAAATACAATTTACTTAACGAAAATATGATATTCGGACTGAAAGATTTTTATTTAATAAGTTGTTTCTGCGGTATTCAAAGGCGCACTGAGGCATTGAGACACGCATGATCGCTGACGCCATCAAAAACAGACTAAGTCAAACTTAAGACCTCATTTTGAAGTGAGGTGGTGTTTGCTTGACTATCTTTTAGCGTATCACCGGTGATCTAGTTCTTAATACAATATCATTGGTCTTGTCAGACGTTTGAAAAATTGGCTCAAGACATTAAATCACAATCTCTATTTATCAACCTCCCAAGATGACTATCCAACCGAATAAAACAAACACGCAGAGCAATCTTCAAAATTAACAATGTACAATCTGGATTCATCAAGCGAATTCCGACCACGGTCAAAACTACAAGACAAACTCAAATAAGCAATTAAACTATACCCCGGCAGATTAATTATTTGTTTGCCCAACAAACTGAACGGGATTGCTTTTGTTTACTATTGTAACTCGAATGGAGAAACTGCACGAAAGATAATCTAAGATATAGATTTGTCACCGGTCTTAAGGTGAAAACCTGGTGACATATAATACAGGTTTTTTCATACCTACCATAGGCACCAGTCCACAGTTACTTTAGAATAATAGCTTAGAATTTGTATGTACCGACTTTTCAACATTGTTGCTGTGGTGCAAAATAACTTTATTATTATTTGTTATTAGTAATATATTATCTAACAATCTAGTTCAGGTAGGTATCAAAAATGCACTTCGAAACAGACGGTAATTCACTAAAGAAAAGAGTTAGCGGCTGCCATTTGCGTGCCCTCAATGTGTTGTATATTCTTGACGTTTTAAGTGTACTGTCAATGGCTGCCGTTATCTTCAACGGCTGTTTGCCTCAATGTTATAGATAACGATCCACCCTGCCAGTATTCTTTGTATGAAGCTCCATATTTCAACGCACATCTATCAACTTTGTAACGTCTCCACCTCAGATTACCACTTCGGGACCGACTCGCGACCAGCGGCGCATGCATTGCAACGCGCTTACGACGAGTCACCCGATGGTTGTTAACTATCCGCCAACCCTGTCAAACGGGATGTCATTCACAAGAAGTACTGCTGCCATAAGTTGTAGAAAACCATAGAAGTACTATCCCCTTGTAGCAAACACGATACGAGGCGAGACGTTCGCTATTCGGTGCCGATTCCATAACGCCGGTTGCTGTTCCCTTTACATTACGTGCTTCCATATAATGGAAGCCTGTTTGACGCCTGATCGATGCGGTTCCCATTACTGATTGATAAAAGTGCTTAACTTTCATTCCTCATACGCTACGCTTTGCAGGATTTTTGAATTCTGCTTCGTCAAGGATTTAAAAAAAACTACCTTAATCTGCAAGACGAAAGTATTTTTTCTTTGCTTTCCAATATTGTAAACAATAATAACATTCCTTTTAAATTAAATAATTAATTTTAAAGTACGATAAACACAAAACTTTAAACCTACATAGGCCAGTTCTTGTTAAGACACTGAGATATTTTTAAATCAAATAGTTTATAATTGTTTTTTTCACTGATATTATTTAAAAGTAATGAAAACATTGTTAATATTGTTCGACTAGCAAAAAAACGGACTATAGTCAGATGAGCGCTTTTGACCAGTCGCTGCGAGAAACTATGGGCAGGCCTATGTTGACTTCACTAAAGAAGTTTGAATAACATAAATATCAATGTCCGTCGCGTCGTATTAATTGTTTGAAATGTCACCAGTTATTAAGTAATTTATGCAAGCGATTCTTGTTTAAAAGGAAGTCCGCTGAGCAGATACCTCGACCGTAGGTACTTATTAAGAGTGGCTAGAAACAGTGTGCCTATGTCTGCGGGATCACTTCACAAGACATGTTCCATTTGTAGTCTTTACCGGCGTGCCCTGTTTCATGATTTCTAGAAGACTATGTTTGCATTGGGCACAACAAAAGGAAATGTATAATTTTGGTCAAGCCACGGATAGCGCTGAAACAAATCTCGAAAACATTTACTTAAAAAAAAAGAAAAACCGTTTTCAAAACCAAATGTACTAAAAAGTCTCAAATAAACTCTTCACTCTCTAAAGGAAAGGACTTCATTTTAGCTGAACAATTTCTTTTTGGAGTCGGTGCCATCGCTTTGGTCTATCAACTTTTCAGTGCATTTTTATATTGAAGTCGGTTTTTACTTTATTTTCAAGTAAATTTTATTTGCAAGTTTTTAGTGATTACAGGAGGGGTTGCACCTTTTGACTCTGTTTTTAATAGGCTCAAAATAACCTACCATAAGTTACGTCATAAGTTATCATCATGATTTTACATTGAACTTTTAAAAGCGTTAAGAGTTTCACTATCAGCTCATTTCCACACAATGTCGACTATCAAAAGCAAAAACAAGTCTTCATTAAGGCGCTACCCGGTTTTTTACCGCGCACACTAGCGCTATTTTACACACGTTAAATAAAAGACCAATCGAAAATCTGGTACATACGATTGAAGCTCTGATTATGTAGTTTAGATACAATGTTTAATTTTAATAAAATAGAGTTATCTGCAGTTACAGTTAGAAAAAATGCTAAAAGTGGCCATATTTAGCAGTTTTTCTAACTCTAACTACGGTAAACTACTTTAGAAACAATTTAAACGTACTAAATAAACTATAGAACCTGTACTACAATCGTATCTACCAGATTTTTTATTGGTCTTTTATTTAACGAGTTATGATTTTTCTACTAAAGTGGCGCTAGTGTGTGCGTTAAAAATCCGGGTAGCCCCTTAAGATTCTAGTACGAAAACGAGGTTTTCCCTCGATACAGATTTGGTAATAATGGAACCAACTAGAAGGTATAACCTTTAAGTAGGCGAAAAAGGTTTTTTCGGCAAATGACTGAGATATGAGGTAACATAGATACAAAAAAACACACACTTGAAATGATAACATCCTCCTTTTTAAAGTCGGTATTTTTTGTATACTCAACACAAATATTAATATCCTCAGAGATCTTCTCATGTTTTGTTTTTTTTTTTTATTTTTAATAGTTCTTAGCAAAATTTTGGGTTTTTGTCTAGCCATAACTCCTTTTAGGGAAGTTTAGCATTAATTTTACTTCTCTTAGTGGTATTTAGGGCTGCATAGTAACTGTATATAAATAATAATATGGGCCAAATCTTCTATGGCCAGTGGTCAATTGCCTTTAAGTCACTTACCCATCGACACTATAAGAATAATTAGTTTGTCAAAATCCAATAGAGTTTCCTTAGTAACGCCGCCATTGGTACAGTTTGTCCAACTTTATATTATTGGAGTTGGTGAGTTGTCGCGGTGACTGAGCTAGAAGGTTCTATAGAAGCGCTGCGGAACCCTTATGATAATGAGGTAGAGGCTTTTAATGAGGACGTAACAGAGAATACAGAATTGGGAACTGGTATACTATTCAAAACTTAAACTTATGTGGTGAGGTGGATTTAAAGCTGACGATAAACTTAGCTTTCAAAATCGTAATGTTATTGCTATTTCTATAAGACGATTTTTATATGAGCAAAAATTGTAAAAAACAATCCTATTAAGATTGTCGTACGACTTAAATTGCGGAGTTATAGTTTTTTTTGCTAGTCAAATATTGTAAGCTTTCTTCCTTTCTAACGAAATGATTCATTTAAAAAACAGTGAAAACAAAACTCACAACCTATTTAGGTAATTTAGCGTTGAACACTGAGATATTTTTCAATTAAATTGTTAATTACATAATTAATTCATTGATATTATTGTAAAAGTTAAAAAAAGTTTGTTTACAACATTCGACAAGCAATCAAAATAGACTATCTGGTGATCCAGTTACAAAATTAGTATTACACAGAACAGTGTCATCACTTAATTATTCAAGTGGCACTGAAATAACGGTCAAGAAAAGAATAACTACATGAATAAATACTTAAAAAGCCTGTAACATCCTACTGCTGGGCAAAGGCCTTACCTCACTATGAGGTAGTTCGATCCATACTCCACCACGCGAGCTCACTGCGGATTGATGGAGGGGTGTTTGCAAGGCAAGTGACTAACCCTGCTGTCAGATGTTTTCAAGCCCCCCATAAGGCCTCTGACTAGGCTTAACGACTTATATTAACCGGGACTGAAAAATTAGCCGGGACCAACGCTCATACAGGTATTTTCATGATCTACGCAGCCAAAATTATTTTATTGATTAATTGCTATCTAAACGACTTAAATAAATAAAAAAACACTTTTTTCACAAAAAAACAATATATAATTTCAACAAAATATACTTAACACAAAAAATATTATATAATTATTTTACTTTTTTTTACATAGAATAACGCATAACAATGCTTAGTTTGTTATTTTCTTCGTAGCTCTCTGATGAATTATCTGATGTAATTGTATATTAACTTTTTCATAGGTTTTTCCACAAACTAATTCAAGAGGTACGAAGCAGTTTTGAAATATGTTTGAATCAGTATCAGTATGAATTTCTAGTTTTTGCTTGAACTGTTATTGTTGGGACCCATCGTAGCCCCATTTACTTATAACAGTTAAGCATTCACGCTCTTGCTCCTTTAAATTTATTAAAACCTCTTCTAGGTACTCCGATGAACGCCGAACGGTAACATCTATTAGAGGCTGTAACTGAGCTTCTGCACTGGTACTCGTTTCGGTCGGTTTTCTCTTTTCTTGATTTCGTAAGATAAAATGCTTTTTATATTTGGTTGCTCTTGTCGGAGTAAGTAAAGTACTGGTGATATCTTTAAGGACACCACCTGCGAAGCATACATGATGATTTCCATTTTAAAATTAAAACGAAGCTCTTCAGTTTTTCGCCTTTTGGTTCCCTCACTTGCGTCTTCGAACGAGTTAGCTGGTCGACCTAGCCGTTTTTGTGAAGTCTTAACAACAGGTATTTCAAAAGTACCTTCCAGCCAAGACCGGTTGTATTTCATAAAATTATCTTTTATATATTGAGCTTTTTTCCACCTTTGTTTGATTTCTGATTTAAAATGGGCAAACTACGTTTTAATTTAACAATTTCATCCTTATTGTAGTATTCACTTAACAATAGTTGATCTTTTAGATAAAATAATTTGGCGTCCAAATAAGGCATATTTTCATTCTTCATGCGATTGAACAAGTATTGTCGGGTCATATTTCTTACTCCTGATGCACCCCCTGAACCTTAAACTAATTATTAATATGTTAAAAGTCGATTAAAAATATTTCCAATTATAATTGATTTTTTTTCAAACATCTTTAATCCCTGATAAATGTTTTAATCCGGAAGTTTCCGGATAAGTTTTTGATAGTTTTTGGGAGGGAAAAGATAAAATAATAAACTCTAACTAAAATTATATCCTGATCTACCCCGATACATAAACAAAATCACAGGTAACGACAAAATACTGATAGAAATCGTGGTTCGAAAACGAGTCTTTTTGTCATTAAATAAATTTGGTACTTTAATAATTGATCACAACTTTATCTACGTAGTTTGTAAATCTCTTACCTTGTCCATCAGAATCCATCATATTAAATTCGAAAGAAAAACTTGATAACACAAAAATTCAATTTGAAAGTTTAATGTTTAGAAAAACGCCGAGAACAGATTCGTGCACTAGGTGAAACGGTCCGATTCCAAATGACTCTACGAGTGCGGGGTGCGAGGTAACAGGTAGATAATGCATGGGTTATGTTCCCGGGTCTGTCCTCTTCTCCTGGAACTAGGACTTATGAATATTATTGCTATTTTGTTTTTCGCACTTTTGGCCGCGTAGATCGTGCAAATACTTGTATGTGCAACGGCTTAACGTGCCTTCAGAAGCACGGAGATGCTTGTGATATACGTCACTTATAAGGTCGGAGTGGTCACCCATCCAAACACGACCTGCGCTGTAGGTTGCTTCACTTCGGTATCACTACCAAAGCGCTGCTACCACTGCGCTACGAGCACCTCTTAAATATATACTTATGTAAATTTGTCTTTTTATCACGGTGCCTATCAAACCCTTGCTTATTGTTATCACGACGTTTTAATCTGTTTTTTTAAACGTTCTTAATTAAATTTGATCTTATTTTTCAGACTGTACAAACTAATTTTTCGTTAAACTAGTTTTCATAACTGAATATTACTAAAAATACGAGGTTAAAACAATAATATACTTAATAATGAAGCCGGTGATTGTAACAAAAATACTAAATATTGCTGGACTTACTACTTATTTTTACCGAAGAAAATATACCTAGTTCCAATATTTTTCCGCGTAAACTATGTCACTAAATCATCAGAGTTGCGCGCAGGACGCGATAGCGAACGCACGTAGCAGTGATCCGTACGATTTTGGAGTGTTATTTTTGTAAACTACCCACCTTTTAAAAATGGAAGAGGATGATGTGGGCGATAAGGACAAAAGTGATACCGAAATATTAAATGAATGTGAAAGGGAATTAGAAGAATTAACGAGAGAAAAAAGAAGGAGGGAAAGTGAAGAAAGTAGTGAAGAAGGATTCATAACAGTCGTTCGCCGGAAACCGAAGAGATTGATAAGAAGTGAGTCAGGTAACCCTTATGATGAAAATAATAAAGAAACACAAGAAAAAATAGATGAGTTAGAGGGAGACAAGAATGTAGTGTGCTTGTTTTCGACTCAAATGTTACCGAAACAAATGGCTTTGGCTCGACTTCTAAGAAATGAAGGTATACAAAACATTTGTAAGATAAAATATAAAAGTCCTTATAGGCTATTTATATCATTTAGTGAGAAACATCAAGCTCAAAAACTGGTAGAAAGTAAGAAGCTGTCCGAATTAGACATAAGAGCTCAGTTTACTGACCACAGTTCTTTCTCGTATGGCATTATAAGAGGAGTAGACTTAGATATGAGTGAAAAAGAGATTTTAGAAAACCTGAATGCTCCTTGCGATATAATATCAGCTAAAAGAATGAAGCGATTAAACTTTGAGAACAAATGGGTAGATTCTGAAACTGTACGCTTATGTTTTAAAAGTGTGTCGATTCCGCGAGTCATCGAAGCTTATGGCATTAACTTCTTGGTGGAAAAATTCGTGTTTCCAGTTACTCAATGTTCGGCGTGCTGGAAATTTGGCCACACAAAGAAATTCTGTTCTGTTAATAAAACCTTTTGCCCTAAATGTGGTGGAGAACACAGTAACTGTGAAACTGAAGATTTCAGGTGCATAAACTGTAAAGGTCCACATGTGGCATTGAATAAAACTTGCCCGATATTCATCAAAGAAAAGGAAATACGTCGTTTAATGAGCGAAAAAGATGTGACTTACAAAAAAGCTTTAGAATTCTACTTACAAAACAATAAGAATAATAATCTGCAATTGAACAAAACTGTAAGTAGCGTACATACCCCTATCTCATCTACTACATCATCTAGCGCTAATCAAGATGTGAGAACGTACAGTCAAATCCTTCAAGAAACTGCCAAAATTCAAGAAGATAAAGAAGAAACATCTACTTATAAGAAAAGCTCAACTCAGAGAAAGAATAAAAATAAAAGTCTAAAAGGAAATCATATAGAAATTACACATTGTATTCCGATGGAGAGCGAGAACGAAGGACCAGAATATGTAGAAACAAGGCGAGAAACAACAGAAGATTCAGCTAAAAGAAGAGAAAGGAAATTTGATTTATGGAATTTAATTTTAAAATTGAAAAATATTATTTTGTCTCAGGATAAGTTTGAAAACAAGATACTTTTTGTGCTTAAAGTAATAGTTGACGAATGTAAATCAGTTGTACTTAATTTGTTTTCTGGCGGAGATTTAGCTGAACGCTTATACAAAACATTTGATGGGTAGACAGTTTATTAATATTCTACAGTGGAACTCACAAAGTGTGCGGCCTAAATTAGTAGACTTTGACGCTTTATTAAATAAGGAAAAAGTGCATATAGCAATACTTAGTGAAACGTGGTTGGAAGAAGACATCCCAATCCATCTTCGCAGTTACAACATCTATCGTAAGGACAGATACGACGCTTATGGAGGAGTAGCTGTGATTGCTCATAAATCTTTAAGTATACAGGTTTGTTCCATCAATAACATTAATCCGGGTATAGAAGCAATATATGTGAAACTATTTAATTGTAAATATTTAGAAAATATAATATCCATCTATTGTCCATCAACAGTGCGTACAAATCAGTCAGATTGGGATAACATTTTTAGCCTAGCTTCAAGGAAAACATTAATTGCAGGAGATTTTAATGGACATCATTGTAATTGGTCTGTTAAAAACGATCAAAGAGGCCTTCAACTATTTGATTCAGCATTGGAACATGGTTTTTCGTCATTGAACAACGGATAACATACTAGGGTAAAATTAGTTAACGGTACACTGCAGAAATCTTCCCCTGATATTTCTTTTTTGTCGTCTGATATAGTGATATTTTTTAATTGGCAAGTTCTTAACGAAAACTTAGGTAGCGATCATCTAATCATTAAAATGACATTGAATTTTAATGATAGCCTTGATTTTACTGTAAGGAGAAATTTTAAACGAGCAGATTGGATTGCATATAAAAAGGAACTTAAAGACTCTTTTTTTAATTTTGACAGCTCTAATTGTACTGCTAACAATATTCAAGAATACTACGATTTTTTTTTGGACAAAATTTATCATGCATCCAATAAAAGTATCCCTTTAATCAAATTATGCACGAATCCTACTAATAAATTTAAACCTAAAGAGTATTGGTGTCCTTCATTGTCTAGAGCGGTAGCTGAACGACGACTGGCTCTAAGTACCTTCAGAAGAAATCCTACTCCAGAAAACCTAGAAAAATTAGAAAATAAAGTCGCTGAAACAAGGAAAAAAATACAGAAAGCTAAAAGTAAAAGTAGGCAAGATTTCTGCAGTAGTATTGATGAGTGTACATCTATTGCTGAAATGTGGGCTAAAATGAGGTGGTATAAGGGCTGCCGTAATTCAACAAGCGTAATACCAGACGTGGAAAAAAAAGAGTTATTACATTCTCTCACACCGGATACTGTTGCCAATTGTCCCCCTCGTTTTCAATCTAGTAATTATTTACTGGAATCCCCGTTTTCTATTCAGGAATTAGTTAAATTATTGAAAACACACGATACTGCTCCAGGAAATGATAAGATCACCTACTCTATGATTTATCACTTACCGTTATCCGGTAAATTTTTTCTTTTGAACTTATTTAACTCTATTTTTAGATTAGGTATCATTCCACAACAATGGAGGTCAATATTAATTGTACCAATTCCAAAACCCGGAGTTGTCATAAATTCTAGCAATGATATGAAACTGAGGCCTATTGCTCTGATTTCATGTATATGCAAAATATTTCATGGTATGTTAGCCAAGAGATTGGAATGGTTTATAGAAAAGCATAGAATCTTATCCAACTATACAAGTGGTTTTAGAAGAGCGCAATCATGCTTAGACTGTTTAACTCGGCTTGTAACATACGTCCAAATAGGCTTGGCCTCTAATATTCCAACAGCGTGTTGTTTTCTTGATATCGAAAACGCTTATAATAATGTTTTAGTGGAAAAATTAGTCTGCGTTCTAGATGATTTGGGGGTTGGAAAGAGCATATGCCAATACTTCTGGTCTTTTTTAAGTGATAGATACCTTACAATTAAAAGTGATAAAGAGAATGACAGTACAGAAGTTAGACATGCAAGAGTAGGATTAGCGCAAGGAGACCCTATTTCTCCCTTGTTATTTAATACAGTAACTCACCACGTATGTCGCCAAATTTCTAATGTCATGATCTTACAATACGCTGATGACTATGTATTATATATAAGTAGCAAAGATTTATTAAAATGCGAAATGGAATTACAATCAGCAATTAATAACATGATTTATTTGTTAGATAACATTGGTCTTCGATTATCTGCAAATAAAACTAAAATATGTTTATTTACTAGGGGCTTTAGGAGGAAACAAATTATGATTAAAATTAATGAGCAAACGATAGAGGCACAGAGAAACGTTAAATACCTAGGTATGTGGCTGGATGCATGTTTGCGATGGAACAAACATGTTAATGAAACTGCGGAAAAAACCCTAAAGTTCCTAAATATTTTAAAGGTGTTGTCAGGATCGGGATGGGGTCTCCATCCTAACCATATGCGATCTTTATATATAAGGTTACCTCGTTTTAAGTGATAATATTTTAACAGAGCATCAAACAATAACATAGAAAGAGGACCCAATAATTATTTTTTTTGAAAACTGGCCCGTTTACGTTTTTATTTTTCCTAACAAAAAAAATATTATTTTTTAAGAGCACCCTGTTCCGCGACATCGCCTTTCGTCTCTTACATAAGTACTACATTGAGCGAAAACTAGACAGACGTATGGGCCTGAGTGTGACGGAAGATGGACTAGCTAAGCGAGAACGAGACAGACGCGTGGGCGTGAGCGTGACAGAAGATGCCTATCTCATTCATGCGGCGTGCCGATGCGCGGTACTCGGGCGGTAGGGGGCGCCGCTGCGCGCCTATTTATTTGGTCCTACATAATAATAATAATAAAGGTAACTACCTACTGCATTCGATTACCTATTATAACGAAACACTAATATGAAAAAAACATTATCAACGTGTATCAGTACCTAATAAATCAAACAGATAGATCAGTTAGATAAACGCTAAACAAACAAAACAGCTGGGTATGAAAACAAAGACAAAAACTTAAGAAGGTATGTGCCCATTTATCTGAGGCCTAAAACAGCTGGGTAGGTATGATTCTCTGAAACAGAAACTCAACTTAGGTAGGTATGTGTTCATTAATCGTAGGCCTAAAACCCTAACATCTAGGTATGTATGATAAACTAAGACAGAAACTCAACTTAGGTACCTATGTGTTTATCGCAGGCTTAAAACATGAACAGCTGGGCAGGTATGATAAACTAAAACTACCTAATTGTGTTGTGTTCCTTCTGTTTATTTAATAATAATAAGGAGACAAAGCTTATGTGAAAGTAAACTTCCTAATTGTGTTGTGTTACCTCTGTTTATTTAATAATAATAAGACAAATCTTATGTGAAAGTAAACTTTAAAAAGAATACCTATTAAAATTCTCAATCTTACTAAATTTAACTTAGACAGATGTTGTAGTTACCTACCTACCTACCTAATGAGTACCTATTGATTCCTTTTGATTCAGAAGATGGATATGCACTTAAAATTGCGTGAGTAAATTTAACACAGTTTTGTTTTAAATTTCGTTTATTAGGTACCGTAAATTAACATAACACATAAAACGCGAACACATCTTTGAAAATTACGTACATTTTTATTATTTTTTACTTTTAATTATCACACTTGCTCAGTTTTTGTACAGATATGTGGATACAAGTCTTATTTCACAATAAAATAAATTAAAACTAGGATTTCTGCATTGGTTTACAAATACGTTTTCTTTATTAGCAGCGATAAGTTAACATTTGAAAACAATGACGTCAAAGATTTGAAGTAAAACAGGTTACTATTTTTACGGTAACATCTTATTTTACAATTGCCAATTGAGGCGATACCTCCTAACCTTATTATTATGCAAACTGGGCCTCTATTTTTGAATCACTCGCTTGAACATGGCGTGTGAGTTTTGTTTGAAAACAAATTAAAAATCAATAAAAATCACGCAAAATATTCGCGTTGGTACTCAAAAAATTCATTAATCATTTTTGCAAATCACTTCCACGTGAGATTATACTAATTTTCATAGGAAAATCGGACATTAAACAATGAATATCACACACCATCTTGACGCGAGTGATTCAAAAATAAGGGCCCTGAAGTGAGCACTAGACAATCTAGCTATCACGAGCACTGCTTTTTTTTCACTAGTCATCACGGCATTCACTGTTCATTCACACACGTATGCACTGAACCTTTGCTGGAATTGGTGGCGAATAACTGCAGCATTGTGTTGTGCATGCACGTTATCCCAACAACGTGCAATTGCGCAGTAGTCAACGGGAGGACTCGAGCTCGTGCTGTTCGATCTTCGTCGCATAGTCCGCACCAGCAGCAAAACTTGGACCCTCAAGTGATAAAGGCGTAATCCCCGCCAACAGCAAATCTTGGACCCTCAAGTGATAAAGGTGGAGGGCTTCGTTGTGCAGAAACCGCCATAGCAAGCGTCTGCGGTGTTTGGCAGTCGGTGCCGTACCAGGTCAAGGCGCGGCGGGAAACTATGTGATGCTGGTCACACGACCCAGGCTTCGGAAAACGCACCGCAGGTCCGCGACGCGCGCGCACACGACATACAAACGCGAATTTTTTTGGCAGACTGACTCGCGTCGCGCGCGCGGCCGCAGCTATCCGGTGGGGCCCCCGCCCCCGCTCCCCAGCGGCCGCGAGCGCGACACGTGTAGGCAGGCAGGCAACACGGCGGCGATGGGCGGCGCGTATGACAATACCTACAAAGAAAGACCGAGAGCTCCGCTCAGCAACACGCGGCACGGGGTGTTTTATTTTACTCTTTTTTCTACACGTTTAGAGGCGATTTTCTCGAAAACTAGCGTATAAAAATTTTTTTTTTTCGTACAAAATATATTTCATTTATTTTTCTGAATCTGCCTTTAAAATATTATCACTTAAAACGAGGTAGCCTTATATATCATTAATTAGAAGTCGGCTTGATTATGGCTGCTTCCTCTACGACAACAGTGCCAAAACTAATTTAGAAAAACTTGATCGGATTCAAAATCAAGCATTAAGGGTTATCGGAGGTTTTATAAGAAGTACACCGATTCATGTCATGGAGTGTGAAATAGGCATACCACCTTTAGGTTTGAGGAGATTGTATCTTGCATATAAGTACTGCATTAAAAATATGTCACTGTCGGACAATTTAACCATAAAACTCTTGAACGATCTTTGCTCAACCAGTTATGATAATTATTGGCAGAGAGTTAAAAAACCTTTACTTTGGACAGTCTACAGAGAATGTAAAATTATCAATATGTTCAGTTCAAATCCTATAGAGATGTTTAACTTAGATAAATGGGTAAACAGCATAAGAATAAGTGATATTATATTTTGTGAATTAGATTGTATTAGGAAGGCTAAAAAAGAACTAAACTTATGTATAAAATTTGAAATTTTAAGAGAATTATTGGTAAAATACACTGGTTGGGCGAAAGTGTTCACTGACGGTTCAAAGAATAATGACGGGATAGGAGCAGCTTATATTGACCCTGTTAGAGGCAAATCAGCACTGTTTAAAATTGATGCAACAGTTTCAATTATGACGGTGGAACTCATTGCCATCTCGGAAGCATTAAAATATATTGAAAGTCAAAGCTTAACCCACTGTGTCATTCTGACAGACAGCAAGAGTGCTCTTCAACATGTGGCTCGGTGTGCCTCTGGATATAGCAGAGGTGCTCCGATAGCCTATGACGTCTTGAAAATGATACTAAAGCTAAGAAACCATAGAGGCATAAATCTGACATTGCAATGGATTCCATCCCACGTAGGATTAAGTGGTAATGAGGAAGCTGACAGACTAGCCAAAATGGCTTGCACTGTTGGTATTAATCTTAACGTCTTACCATATTACACTGATATAATACCTAAATTTAAAAAACTATGCTATATCAAATTCAAAGAATATTTTGACAAAAGGAGTGTTGAAAAAGGGATTTGGTTCAAAACGATCCAATGTCAGCTTTCTCGGTTTCAGTGGTTCTATCACAATAGTTTAAGCAGAAAACACATTGTTGTACTGCACAGATTGCGTTCTGGACATTATCCGTCAAATAAATTTGCATTCCTTATGAGGAAGGTCCCTTCCCCAAATTGTGACATTTGTGGCACTATTGACGACGTCCAACATTTTCTTGTCGAATGTGAGAAATATCGGTGTGGGAGGGATTCAATGATTCAGAAGTTCAATATAAACATGTACGATGTAGGTGCATTCATCAAAATTTTATCTGACCCTACATCTGAGGCTGCGAAATGTTTAGCAAACGTATTTCTGAAACCTTGAATTCCTTCTACCTGCGCAACTGTCCGTGTTTACTCTATGTATAAAATAGATTAAGGTACGATGGGGCTGGCATGTGATGTATCAAAAGCCCCAAAATAAATAAAGATTGGAAAAAAAAAATGTCACTAAATCAACTCAGCAATATGATTGTTGGCGTTCTTCCCATCCCAGTCAAGTTATAGTCCTAATATTTGCCTTGATGCTATTATGATGCCAAAACCCATAAAAAAGCGTACAGAAACAACGATATTGCTTCGAAGCGTGTTTTTGCCTATACATATTATGTAATTCGGTTACAATGCCAATAAAATGTCGCACGGTATGGTAAATTAGATCATACATCAGTGTTATTAAAAAAAATGTTTTGGTAAAATTATGTATCTTCTATTTATTCAGTATGAAAATAAAGTTCATAAACGCGAGTTTTCTAAAAACAGGATCTTGTTCGTCCTGCTCCTGAATTACTCCTTTTACCCGACTACGGCGAAGAAAAAAGGAGGGTTGTGATTTTGACCTGTATGTATGTATGTATGTATGTATATATGTATGTGGGTAGAAAATTCATCTGTTCCCTCATAACTACTAAACTGTTTATCATTATTGGACAAATGAGGTGTCGATGCCACTTTGATTTTAATTCATTTAATCCTGAATTACTCTTTTTACCCGACTACGGCGAAGCAAAAAGGAGGGTTGTGATTTTGACCTATATGTATGTATGTATGTATGTATATATGTATGTGGGTATGGATATTCATCTGTTCCCTCATAACTACTAAACTGTTTATCATAATTGGACAAATGAGGTGTCGGTGCCACTTTGATTTTAATTCATTATTACAATGAATCTGTTTTGCTACAGTAAGTGGCATACAACCATGGCTATCCTTTTAGACTATTTTCTTGTTTCGTACTTTTTAACGCGTGTTTTATGTAGTCGGGTTTTAGTTTTATAAACTTTTTTTATTTAACTTATTTTAGAGTTTTGGAAATTTATTTTATGTAGAATTATTATGCAGAGCAGACCTAGTAGAGTACCGAACACCTAACTAGTTTAAAAGTGAGTTTATAAATTCTTGGAATTATCAGGTGATTGCAAGCAAAACCGTGAGCAACAGCTAATATTGTTTAATAACCTGTAAATGGTTTGAAATTTGCTAAAAGAGCTCTTTCATTTAATACCCCACACGACAACGTTTTTTTATAGTTCTTTACTTTAAGGATCCTAGAGGGCGCTGTAGTCATTTTAACGTAACTTCATGTAGGATATAACTAGCGGACGATCAACCTATTTTTGGAACACTCGCGTTAATATATCAAATGATTTTCGTTCTGAAATCAATTATAATACAACAAAAAAAACACGTAATGTAGACACAAGTAGTTACCAAATGAGTTATCTTTTTTTGAATCACCGCCTGTGTGGATTTCAACTCATTTCCATTCGAAAATCGAAATTTTATCACAGATAGCTTATTTTCCGAGGAAGGCTTTATACCATAAAGGTATAAGACATCACGTTGCGACGGGAGGGGGAGAGCTAACTTAAAACAAACGGACGAAGTCGCGGGGCACCGCTAATAACTAAAACAGGGCAGTCCACGTTCTATTATGACATGTTCCAAAAAAAAACTTCAAGGAGGCCATGAGCACAACTGCCAAATGGTTCCAAATTTAACAATCTTTTTCCAAAGTTTTCATGGGTAAGTCATCCAACTCATAATCTAGTAAACCTTTCCATTTCATACGAGAATCCCTTGTTCTCTTGTCCTCTTATAACAAGCTAAATCTTAGACTTTATAACGCTTCTTGCCCTTACGACTTATTGTACAGTCGCTAGAGCATCAGGTTACCCACTTTTGTTGCAAACTAGTCCTTATAACAACTGCATAAGTTACCACAGTGTTTATCGATAATCACTGCGTCAAGATCTTGACGTGCTGTTTTTTAACCGACTTCAAAAAAGGAGGAGGTTATCCATTCGACTGTATGTTTTTTTTTATCATGTTTTTTTTTGTATGTATGTTACCTCATATCTCAGTCGTTTGTCGACCGAATCGAAAATTTTTTTCACCTACTTAGAGGGTATACCTTCTAGTTGGTCCCATTTCTTCCATTTTGGGATCTGATGATGGAATCTTGGTGTATTCGAGGGAAACCCTAAAATTTTAAAGGCACGTATAGTGTTTCTTTACTAGAATCTTAATGTTGACGTGTTGTTACGTCTGATAGTCAACATTTTGTGGGGCTGAGCTGATGGTGGAACTCCTTAACGCCTAGGAGTTCAGTAATTATAATGACGAAACTTATGAAAGGTAATTTGAAGCTTCGTAGAAAATAGAATCATAAGGTGCAACTCCCCCCCCCCCCCCCTCTTATGTAATCATTAAAAATAAAGAAATAAAATAAACTTTTAAAAAAAGTAAAAACCGACTTCAAAACCAAAATGCACTAAAAAGTCTTAAATAAACTCTTCACCATTGAAAGGAAAGGAATCCGTTTTAGGCAAACAATTTCTTTTTGGAGTCGGTGCCATCACTTTGACCATCAAGCATCAACTATCACAGCACCGACTCCAAAAAGAAATTGTTTGCCTAAAACGGATTCCTTTTCTTTCAATGGTGAAGAGTTTATTTAAGACTTTTTAGTGCATTTTTCGTACTTATGGGTCAAAATATTATGATAGTTGCCAAGTTTTAATTATATTTTCGGTGTTTAAGGGTTCTGTAGCCGAATGGCAAAAACGGAACCTTGATAGTTTCAAGTCAAGTCTGTCCATCTGTCCATCCGTATGTCACAGCCACTTTATTCTGAAACCATTGCCATTACACAGTTGAAACTTGGTAGGTAGATGTATTTCGATAAACCTTACGATTACTATACAAAAAGTTTAAATTAATGATATTAAAGGGGGGCTTGGATAGAGGGGCGCCCCCCCCCCCCATTTACTTTTGAACTAAGCGTAAATTTTGAAAAAAATACATGATGTAAAATTTGAAAAAAAAAAAACTTTCAACAAAAATTCGTTTGAACGAGATCGAGGTACTAGTTTTTGAGATATAGCACATTTTCAAAAAACGCAAATATAACTATGTTCTTCATACAAACACTATGAAAAACAAAGTTATGTTTGCTGTCTACAAAATGTTGTGGAATTTTGACTTAGTGGAAGTAAGTGAATCTCTAATTCTGTTAAAGTTGGCACGGAACCCTCAGTGGGCGAGTATGACTCGCACTTGGGCGTTTTTTTTTTCACCTACAAACTTAATGTTACAAATTGTACTTGTAAAACGCGAATATGTGAATCAATTCTTTCACTTAAACAACTTTTACCCCATTAGGGATAGCATGTTCCTGTGACGTCCCATGTTCAAACTCGTGGGTCTGCATCAGTAACCGACTAGAAACAGCTGCGCAGCGTCGGAGAAATGTAAGGAGCTGCCGGTGTAAAGTAAGACCTTGGTGTTTGAGAATTAGGCGACGGAGGCGGGTGAAGAAAAAGGTTAGTAGAAGTTCAAGAAGATAGGTGACTCAACGAACCAAGTGAGTCTTGGCCTCTGATACCAGGGATATATTATTGAATCACTCTCTTGAATATGGCGTGTGATTTTCATTTGAAAACGAAAAAAAAGTAATAGAAATCACACGAAATATATTCGTTATTACTCACAAAATTCACCTACCTTTTTGTAATCACTCCCGTGTGGAATTTTATTAATTTTCATTAAACATCGGGCATTAATCAATTAATGTCACGCACCATCTTGATGCGAGTGATTCAAAAATAGGGCTCCACATCACGCCAGGCATCTCGGTCTTGCGATAATGTAAATAACGTCTATGTTGATAAATTGTTTGGTGTTACAGATTCCGTTAACTCTTAAAAGATAAAGGTTTTTTTTTATTTATTTCATTCCAAGCTTAATACTAGAACAATGCTTATAATTGAGACTACCTAGTAAGTATTAATATAACACTTGTGGCAGGTAGCCCCGCTTTTTCTTATCAATATTACATCAAGATTTGAAATGAAACGATCAAATTACTTACTTAGAAGATACATTAGGCTTATCTATTAATTATCTATCAGTAACCAATGAGTACTCATACAATACTTGATTATGTATGTGGTTTTAACAGATATGTTTATTACACCCTATCATGCTTCTTTAATAAGTTAATTATACTTTTTAATTTGTATTTTTATTACATTGTTTTATTACTGTTTTTGATTATATTTCATATTATTTTTGATACAACCCAAATAATTCTTCAATTTTATTTTAATTTTGTACTTTTGTTTATTTGATGATGAAGAATTGTTAACTATTTAAAGGGCTAACTTTTATTACGCCATATTATTAAACGTTGAGTATTTCTAAACAAATGCATCATTGGTCTAGCCATTTCATTAGATAAAATAAACTAAACTGTCCAGCGGGCGTAATCTGATGCATCATTTTTGACATATCGCGTCGTCAATTTCAATTTTATGATTTTCTTATTCATCAAATATCATTTTAACTTACGTATCATTTAATCTTAAATAAATCTTAAAAAATATTTGTAGTTTTTTAAGCATCATTCAAAAATTCTTCTCAATCAATAAATACACAAAAACACCAGTTTTGTCTCAGCTTTTTTCGAGCGCCACCTGGTGGTTTTACACGGAACTATGTCGAGACTTCCGACACAGGAGCTCTATTTTTGAATCACTTGCTTGAATAGAGTGTGTGAAAATCGTTTGAAAACAAATTAAAAATCAATGAAAATCACGCAAAGTGTTAGCGTTAGTAATAACAAAATTCGTTTATCTTTTTTTAAATCACTTCCACGTGTTATTATACTAATTTCCATTGGAAAATCGGACCTAAAACAATGAATAAATATCACACGCCATCTTGACGCGAGTGATTCAAAAATAAGGGCCCTGGCATTCGATTAACTGGCTGTTTGAACCAAATGGCTGCGATAGTGATTGTTACCAAGCAAAAGCGGAAAGGCATTCAAATATGTATGGATTTTATTCTACCACCTGCGTAACTAACTTGGTACAAAATCACTTTTGTTTAAAAGTTAGAAGCATAATATGCTTTGCAGAAAAATAAAATGATTTTAATATTTTTTTTCTAGTTTAGCCTGTGCACAAGCAAAGTTACAAAAGTACCTAAATTTTTTTTTTTTGCGGCAAGAAAGTCAGGTATTGCACTCGGGAAATACCTTCAGAGATGTGCGACTCTCAAAAATGCAGTCTGGAGTCTTCGCCGCTACCCAGAAATGTATGCAGATTCACTGTTGATGCTTTTTTCACATAAAAACGTAGCTAGATTTGTTTAATAATTTTGTGAAGTTTCGAAATAAATCTTTTGAAACTACAATTAGCCAGCATTCAGTAGTCATTTTGCGTTCTGCGTATCTATCTAAACATTACCTTACTAATTGTGTAAAATCGTAACGTTGATATCAAGTTATTAAATATTATGCTACAAGTTTAAAATATCTCAGCATTCGTTTTTTGAAATTTAATTCATGGATGATATTTAAAAAGAGAAATACTTTACTTTTTATACAATAAGGTAGGTAAGGCTAAAACAATATAGCTGATCAATCGAGTTACCTTAATGATAAGTGTCGCTGTGTCTTTACTTACGGTTGTTCTTAATATTCAAATTACAGTCCAACATAGCTATCCTCAACCGGTATTTCTCAGCCGTCTACCTTGAGAAGTCGTCACAATATTACAAGAATGTAGGTGTTTTCTTTCTCCCATTAAAAGCAAATCCGTTTACCCAAACTCTCATTTAAATATAATGTCTAACTCAACTGCATGTTCTCTCGCTTTTAAAAAGGAGTTTATTTAAAGAAAAAAACGTTGTGTAGTAGCAAAGTATTACAATCTACATTGAATAGACTTTTAAAAGAATGTCCGTACCAAGATACGCCCCGAGGGAACAATCGACATATCTAAATAGAAGCACTGTGTACTTTTGCTATTGTAATTGAGAGATTCTGTCTCTTTTCGCTATTTAATTAAAACTTCGCGATCATTTTGTACCACACCAGTTAGGCTTTTGTACCAAGGGGGGCTGCGAAGCCGCTGTTTATGCGCTTCGTACTCATCTTTCACAAAATCAGACGGAGGTGATGCTTAAATTAGATGTCAAAAATGCTTTTAATTCGGTTCACAGGGACTTCTTGTTGCATGAAGTAAAAATTAACTCTCCAGAATTTTTTAACTTTGTTAATCAGTGTTACTATAACCCATCTAAATTGCTATACAAAAGTCATGAAATTTATTCTGCTGTTGGCTGTCAACAAGGAGACCCTCTCGGGCCTGCCATTTTTATCTTGTGCATCAACCCATTTATTAAAAAAATATTTTCTAAATTTAATGTTTGGTATTTGGACGACGGGACCTTAGGAGGTGATGCCCATACCGTTTTTCTAGACCTGTCAAGAATTGTTCAAAAATTTGACACTATAGGCCTTTCTTTAAATTTTGATAAGTGTGAAATTTTCATTTCAGATCTGCTATTTCCCTCTAGAAAAGCTGAAATAATTTCAAAATTTAATACACTGGCTCCTGGCATAAAGATTTTAACTGATTCAACCCTCAACCTTCTAGGATCTCCGATTTTCGAAAATTCATTTTCAAAAAACTATTACCAAATTCAATGAATGTTCAGATCGTCTTTTAGAAATCAACGCACATTCGGCTCTCTTCATTCTAAAATCGTGTCTTTTAGTCCCTAAATTTAGTTATTTGATTCGATGTTGTCCGATTTGGAAGTTCCAAAACTTTACAAACAATTTTGACAGTTTGGTTAAAATACAACTTGAAAAAATTCTGAACATTCGTCTTTCGGAACGGTCTTGGGACCAGGCTTCCCTTCCTATCCGTTTTGGTGGGATTGGAGCTCGAAAAATTTCTAGTGTTTGTTTACCTGCTTTTCTCTCATCATCCTACAGCACGTCCGCTCTCGTTGGTAGTATCCTGCGGCTTTCCACCGCAAACATCGAAGTGGCGTGTTTGGATGAAGGTTAAAATGCATGGCAAGTGGCGTACCCAGATAAATTCCCATCAGATTACAAAATTCAAAGGAGCTGGGACCAAATTTCTTGTGAGTCCCTTTTTAATAGTTTAATTGAGAGTGCAACCGACAACGGGGACCTCGCCAGGCTCAAGGCTGTCTCTGCAAAAGAGGCAGGGTACTGGTTAAATGCATACCCATCATCGAACGTTGGTACTCTACTTGATGCAGAGACCCTCCGCGTGGCGATTGGTCTTCGTGTTGGTGCTGAGATCTGTCAACCACACAAATGTCCTTGTGGTTCTGAAGTCAGCTAGTTGGGACACCACGGATTTTCATGTGTTAAGAGCGCAGGCCGATTTTCCCGCCATGCCAGCATCAACGACATCATTCGTCGTTCTCTTGCCTCCATCAACGTGCCGGCTATTCTTGAGCCGAACGGTATCGCGCGTGATGACGGCAAGAGGCCGGATGGCATGTCACTTGTTCCTTGGCGGATGGGTCGGGCTCTAGTGTGGGATGCTACCTGTGTCGACACATTGGCAGCCTCCCATCTACCAAGTACAACCCGTGGTGCTGGTTTGGCTGCGTCAAGCGCAGAAAATAATAAAACAAAAAAAACAGCCTGATCGACTCCCGGTATCATTTTGTACCGTTCGGAGTCGAGACATAAGGTTTGTGGGGTCCCAACGCTATCTCTTTGCACAGGCAAATTGCTAAGAGGCTAACTGACGTCAGTGGTGACCCAAGAGCTGGCAGCTACCTCGCACAGCGTATAAGTATAGCCATTCAGCGAGGCAATGCTGCCAGCATTTTGGGCACCTTACCACAAGGGCCATTTTTATAATTTTATTTTAATATCCCTTTTGTAATACTTTTTATTTTATTTTGTAGTTTATAATTTCTATTCTATACGGCGGGTGACCCAGTAATTCAACGTTTGATGTCGCCAAATAGTCGATCGTTCGCTTGGCGGTGTGCGACGAGGCGTTGTCGTGGTGAAGGAGGATCCTACTGCGAGGTCGTTTCTCTCGAACTTTTTCCAAGACAAGTGGCAAACAATTGGTAGTGTACCATTCTGCAGAAACTGTTTTTTGATCCTCTAACACAATTGTTGCGAAATGACCTATCCTTCCAAAGAACGAGGCCACCATTTTTTTTCCCGCACTTCGATCTCTCTTCACTTTAGTTGGCAACTCCTCGAAAGGAAACACCCACTGAGCAGATTGTCTTTTGGTTTCAGGATCATAACAGTAAATCCAGCTTTCGTCACCTGTTAGTATGTCGAACACAGCATTTGAGTCACCTCCGTTAAATCTTTCAATCATTTTACGGCACCAATCCACACGATGGAGTTTTTGAGCCTTAGTCAAATTATGAGGTATCCACCGGGCGCAAAGCTTCCTGACCGCTAAATGTTCGTGGAGGATTTTGTGCACTTGACTCATACCGATGCCTAAGCTTGTCCGAATCTGCTGATAGGTCATTCTTTTGTCAGTCTCTATCATACGCCGCACAACACAGATGTTATTTTCAGTCGTCGCCGTAGAAGGCCGTCCCTCACGTACATCATCAGTGAGATTAGTGCGACCACGGTTAAACTCATTAAACCAGTTGTAAACAGTCGCACGAGATGGGGCTTCATCGTGAAAGGCCAATCGTAGTCTATCATAACTTTCTTGTTGACTTAAATGACATCGAAAGTCATAAAAAATCATTGCACGAAAATTTTCTCGTGTTAAATTCATGTTGACGTGACACAGACAATTTTCAATTTGCCGCCAAATCGTAAAACAAATGACAAATGAATGAAATATATACTCAGTAATATTGGCAAAGAGTTCTATTTTCAAATTTTAGATTTTTTTTTTTATTATATTGTTTATAAGTGGCCAGTTCTAAGAACTTTCAGTTTGACCCTCGTATTTCATAGATGTATATTTTAGTTTACGGTTTTAAGTATGTACATAATTTTTGAATTGATTACGTTGATAAAAAAAACTGAAACTTAGTTAAAACTGGTAGAAAAGCTTTTTCTTTGGAGAACTTAGCCTCAAATACATTGAAGACAATATTCTATTATTAAAATCACATCTAAAAATAGCCACACATTGTATTGGCGCCTTAGGCACGATATTATCCTCTGATAGATATTTATTCTATGTGACCAAAAATCTAAAGTAAGATAAAACTTTTAAAATAATGTCTATGATATAAATTGATTAACTAATTGATTTAAAAAGGTCTCAGTGATATAAATGATCAATTTACTATGTTTTTAATGGGATTTTTTGTGTTTATCTTTTTTTATGAAGAACAAAGTTATGTTTGCAGTTGTAATTTACAATCTATCAAGTGCTTTTTAATCAATGCTAAATAATGCAATGAAATCTGCAATAAAATCTGTACTTGAATTAAAATGTAAATACCTAAATACGCGTAAGAAGCTCAAGCCAAGACTTTTTATTGGAAGGGTATAATTTTTACCACCATCTATACTAATATTATAAAGCTGAAGAGTTTGTTTGTTTGTTTGTTTGAACGCGCTAATCTTAAAAAGTACTGGCCCGATTTGAAAAATTATTTTTACGTTGGATAGTCCATTTATCGAGGAAGGCTTTAGGCTATAAAACATAAAGATACAACTCATAAGACCACAGCAGAAATGAAAAATGTTGCGAAAACGGGAGAAAGATATTCCTTTTGAGAGCTTAAGTTACACAAAAATCATGTATGACAGGATTGTTCAGCATTAAGAGTTCTATAATAAAGTCCGCGACAGCATATGTCTATCTACCTTTTCGACACAAGTATTATAATATTCATTTGGATTGTTTGTTTTTTGTTTATTTTTCTTTTTTGTTAGTACTTTGTGTCGAATAAAGTTATTTCATTTCATTTTTTTTATTTCATTTCATTTCATTTCATTTATCTTGTATGGTTGACTTACTACAAACTTTTTTATGTTAATAAATTTGTAAAAAATAAATAAATTATTTTTAGGGGTGTATTATACACACAGGTATTTATTCTTATCAAAATAAATACATTCATCATCACGAGCATTTCATTTAGAACCAAGTTGCCATTTATTATTTGATTTCAATAAATATCTTAGGAGCTATCACAGTTTTAACATAACTCTGCACCAAAATAATGTTCGCAGCTTAAGTACAACGTGCGCTTGCGCTAATATATTATAAAGCTGAAGAGTTTGTTTGTTTGAACGCGCTTATCTCAGGAACTGCTGGACCGATTTGAAAAAATATTTCTGTGTTGGATAGCTTATTTATCGAGAAAGGCTTTTGGAAATAAAACATGACGCTACGACGGGAGGGGAGGGAGCAAACTCAAAACGCGCGGACGAAGTCGCGGGGGACCGCTAGTATTTAATAAAAAGGACAAACGATTATGTTAACCATCTACATAAAGCGTAAATAGACTAGGTACAATCGCTTCATAAAATTAAGATAAATCGAATTCATTGTGATTGAGCGAAGGTTAGTTTCAATTTCCATGTCATAAGCTGCGTTTTGATTCGGTCTTATACGGTACCAAAAGTACCTTGTGTCAAGGATAAAAAATATTGTCCTCACCAATACATGGCCTGTATAAACTTCTGTGTATACTGAGTTATTAATTTTGTTTTGCCCAAAACATAGCTTTAAGGTTGCTTGTTTAATTGATTTTACACCCAAATACTAGTGATCTGGAAAAACTCGTCTAATCATGAAAAAATAAAGTACCATAGCCAAATGTTTAAAGATTGAGTGTTGCTAGTCAAAAGAATCATCGATCTAGCCATTTCATTAAATTTTGGAGTTTAAATGAACTATTATTTTTTTGAACTTTCGCGTTGCATTATAACTTATAACTGCGGGTCTAAACGCGACGTATATAATGTTTTGGTGTTGGTGTTGCAACCGTCGTGGTCACGATCCAGTCTCCTCGTGACCACGATGGTTGCAACACCGTCGAAACGTCAAGGGTGTAAGTAGTAACAATACTACTACATTATATACGTCGCGTTTAGACCCGCAGTTATAAGTTTTAAATGAACTGTCCAGGAATTCGATTAACTGTAGTAGGGAAGCCCAGCATGCTAAATAGGGATTTACTCGAGCGTCAAAGAGACCTATTGGATTGCAAAGCTTAGATGATAAGAAGAAAAAAATGACATATAATATATACACTTTCATCGGAGGGAGGAGCGGCTACAAGTTTTCAAAAATGTAAAAAAAAACAGTTGCATGGACATACTCGAGCGCGGCAGATATAAATAGTATCCATATCCTACGTATTTTTGTAGTCAGGGATACCCTTACTGGCTTACCACTCCGGTGATTCTGTAAAGGTATACGGGTATGCGACCCCGACTCCCCGAGCTGCTACTGTCTCTCTCCTTTGTTTTCCCGAGGCAGTAGTATCCCCTTCCCTTCTTCCTTCCCTAACCCCATGGGCTGATCCCCCCTCACTGTCAAGTCAAGTCTGCATCGGTTCGGAAGGCGGACACTGCTAGATATGGCGATGACTCCGGCAACCTAAGCGATGCAGCAGGGCACCTGTGACGTGCCTAAAGGGCGCATGTCGGGATCCGAGTGGCTTGCGGCCAGTCACTGCATCTTAGAGTACTAACCAGTCGTAGCGGTTCTCCACTCCACTAGTAACTAGTACTTAAAGACGAGAGTGTGGGTTTGTGTATGCGCAAACGCTCACCCACTTTAATATATTCCCGCGCCGATGACCCCTGGCTGAAAAACCTGGACCTTGAGTGCAAGTCCTGCGGCGATGGAGACTGGTGGTGGGGACTGAGCTGGTGGGTTCGGTCTCTAGCTGGTTCTCTGCACGTATGGCGGTTGGGTGGTGATGGTCGTTCCGGAACTCAGTCGAGGCAAGAGGGCTGGTTCGGCAGCTCACCTGACGACAGAGCAGCCCTATTTAGGGATAGCACTGCTCTCCCCAATCCGGGGAGGGGCCTAGAAAAGGTGGCCTAAACAAAGCTTGCCTCAATACTAACCCAGGCAGCTAGCCGCGGTCGTCTGGCACCAACCGGAAGCGGTCGAAAGACACATAATATAAATAAATCCCTTAATATAGCTGCGTGGAATGTAAGAACGTTACTGGACAATGACAACAACCTGTGTCCAGAAAGAAAGATTGCACTCATTGCACGTGAATTGTCCCGCTATAACATTGACATAGCAGCAATCAGTGAAACACATTTAGCGGATAGCGGTGAGCTCTGTGAGGGTCTGGGTGGGTACACTTATTACTGGATGGGTAAACCTGCAAGTGAGCGTGCCGCGAGTGGCGTTGGATTTGCGATCCGGAACAGCATTGCCAAATCTTTAATAGAACTCCCTAAAGGCATTAACGATCGAATCATGTCCTTGCGGCTTTATATGGCGCCCAGTAAATACCTACATCTAGTGAGCGTGTATGCACCTACGATGACTTCATCTGATGAAGATAACCTGAATTTTTATGAGGATCTTCGCGAAGTTTTGTTTCGTATACCAGCCTGTGACAAACTGATTTTGCTCGGTGACTTCAACGCGCGTGTTGGTACAGAACATATCGCCTGGAAGAATGTGTTGGGGAGGCATGGAGTCGGCAAGTGCAACTCCAATGGCTTATCACTGCTAACCCTATGCTCTGAATTCGAGCTCAGCATTTCGAACATTTTTTTAGGTTACCTGACAAATATAAGATATCCTGGATGCACCCCCGCTCAAAGCACTGGCATCTTCTTGATTACATCATTGTACGAAGGCGTGACCTGAAAGATGTACTCATTACAAGAGCAATGCGTGGTGCCCAGGGCTGGACTGACCACCGCCTTATCAGATCCAGAATGAGGCTGAACTACAAGCCCCCGCGCAGAGTAGAACATAAGGTCCCGGCTCGACTAGCTTTTGCTAAATTGGTGTGCGACAAGGACATGCGACACAAACTTGATTCGAAGTTTGGTGCGGCGATGCCCGGCACTGAATTCTACAGTTCGGTAGACGAGCACTGACGTTGTTACGCGAAAACACTTAACGATGTTTCTCAACAAGTCATTGGTAAACCAACAAAGAAAAACCAAGACTGGTTCGATGACTCTGATTTGGAAATACGTCGGCTTGTTGAGAAATCACGTCTTGCCTTGAGAGGTGTCATCGGTGCGGGGCAGCGCAGATTTATACAACGGGATCTCAAAAATAAGATGCGCGAACTTAAGGATAGTTGGTGGAGTCAGAAAGCCCAACAGCTGCAGATGCTAGCTGATAGCGGATAGCGAATAGACTGCAAAGTTTTTTGATGGGCTGAAGTCCGTTTACGGTCCTCGGGTGAAGAAAATTGCCCCAGTTTATACGCGCGATAAATCCAGGCGATTGACAGATTCGGAAGAGGTTCTCCTTCGTTGGGATGAACACTTCAATGAAGTGCTGAATCCTGGTAGTCAAGGAGCAGATCTGTCTGATATCAATTCGCTTGAGAGCTTGCCCAGTGAATCAAGTTTGGAAGAGCCTCCGTCGTATGAAGAGTTCATTGGTGCCGTAAAGCGGTTAAAAAATGGTAAATCACCTGGTTCGGACAGTCTTCCTTCTGAAGTTTTTAAATATGGTGGATCGAACATCAGGTCCAAGCTGTTCGACCTTATCAAAATTATTTGGGACGTTGAGACTGTACCACAAGACAGGAAGGATGCTTCAATAACCAAATTATATAAAGGCAAAAGAGAACTCTCCGATTGTAGCTCCTATCGAGGTATTTCTCTTCTCTCTACGGCAGGGAAAATTTTGGCGCATATTCTGAACAGACGCCTAAGTACCCTAGCCGAGAGCTTCCTTCCCGAAACTCAATGTGGGTTTCGACCTAATAGGGGCACGGTTGACGCCATCTTTGTTGTCAAGCAAATGCAAGAAAAAAGCCTTGAACAACATCGTGACCTCTATTTATATTTTGTGGACCTAGAGAAAGCCTTTGACCGCGTACCTAGAATTGCTCTCTGGGCTGTTCTGGAGAAATATGGTTGTTCCGTGAAGTTTGTCAATTTAGTGCGACAGTTTCATGAGGGTATGACAGCCCGCGTACGTCACGAAAACGACTTCACGGAACAGTTCCCTGTCACAAGCGGTGTCAAACAAGGCTGCGTTATGGCTTCGACCCTTTTCGCCATTTACTTTGCGGCAGTAATGAGTGATGCTCTTAAGCGCTGTAATAACCAGATCTCCATAAATGTCCGTATGGATAAAAGCGTCTTCGACCTCACACGCTTTAGAGCAAAACGCAAGGCATACTCCGTTCCGGTAGCGGAAATCCTCTATGCCGATGATGTCTGCCTTATGGCTGACAATTTGGACTACCTGCAGAGTTACCTTGATAGTCTGGACGAATCCTATCGCAAGTTTGGCTTAGTAATCAGTGCTTCTAAGACTCAGATTATTAAACAGCCTATTAAAGGCAAATCTGTGAATGAGAATGCTGTTTACCTGCAAGGCAAGCCACTAGATGAAGTAGGGACCTTGCGGTATCTTGAAAGTTTAGTGCGCAGTGACAATCGCCTTGACTCAGAAATCTCTGCACGGATCGGTAAAGCCGCTGCTGCTTTCGGTGGTCTGAGCCAACGAGTCTGGAAATCGTACGACCTAAAGCTTCACACAAAACTGACCGTTTATAAAGCAATAATATTACCTTTGCTCCTCTATGCCTCGGAGACTTGGTGTCTATACAGTAAAGACATCAAGCGGCTCGATATTTCGGCGGCTCCATCTTAAATGTCTCCGAGCAATTCTCCGGCTGAAGTGGCAGGACCGTGTGTCGAACTCGGAGGTTCTGCGCCGAACCAACCTTACAGGAATGGAGTGCCTGCTGATGAAAGGTCAACTTCGCTGGTGCGGACACGTCGTGCGCATGGAGCCTACCAGGTTGCCAAAACAGATATTTTACTCTGAGCTCAGTTCAGGTAAACGCAAACCAGGTGGGCAGTACCTGCGTTACAAAGACGTGTTGAAGCGCCATCTGACTGCTGCCAATATACCGCATGACTCGTGGGAGAGGCTGGCGACACAGAGGATTGAATGGCGAACTGCTGTCAAGGCGAGTTTGGTAGATTATGAGCAAGCCCGGCTCGAAGATCTCGACGCCAAACGCCAAATCCGCAAGACTCGGCCTAAGCCCTCCTATGAGTACAAGTACAATGAATCTGGGACTCTTTACTGTGCCTCTTGCAACCGGACTTTCAAAACCAAATTTGGCTATGCAAGTCACGCTCGCGCCCATGCAAGAGCCCAGGCTAACACCAGCTAAGGGTGTCGCCGTCGACGAATACGTCTGGGAGGAAATCATCATCATCATTTTTGAAAACATACTTATGTTAATCTGATTATTTCCATGATAGGGGTGGTCGTACGTAAGGGTTGAAAACGGAAAAAAAATGATTTAATCGAGCGCGCCAGATTTTCAAAGGGACGTTAAGTGAACCTTAAAGAAGGCTCTTATGTAATAATCTGACGATTTGAGTGTGATCCAATCTCGCGGCCATTATTAGAATGTGCAAAAAAAATCGCCATTTTGAAATACTCGAGCGCGTCAGATTAAGATATACATAGTTCATTTATATACCGTAAACATGCTGTCTCATAATCTGACGATTATCTGGAGGGATGCGCCTAATCTGACAATGGAAAGTTTTATTTTGTATATTTTCAAATCCTTCAACTTAACAAATTACAGAGCTGAAAAAATAGCATGCAAATAAAACAGTATATATTCTTTGAATTACAAAACTTTTATTTATGAGGTAATAAGTATATGTAATAAGTATAAGTTATTTTTTTTTAATCATCATCTTCGTCGGTACAATCATCTTCCTCTTCTGGCTCAAAAATAATTTCAGGCGTAACTAATACACAAAACAAAACATTTACGCAATCAGCTGTCATGAAATCATGGCAACAGAACCCAAAGAGGGGACGGAGTGAGAGAGTCATAGATAGAGAAAGAGTGAGAGAGGAATAGAAACGCGAGAAGGGTAATACTGGCATGACGTAGCTGCACGCATTAAACTTTATCGATTATTTTTCTTTACTTCGGTTTACGGAAATTGTCAGATTGTATATTATTCGTGAACGTTAAATGATTACCTTCAAAATAAATAAAAATTAAGCCACGCTCGAGAAAGTCGAAATGACGTTTTTTTTTTTCAAGTTTGTAACCCCGCTATTTCTAATCGTGAATCGAAAAATGTCATAATAGTGGAATATATACTTTTTAGCATATAACTAACTTCCCCTTCCTTAATCTGACGCGCTCGAGAATTTCAGAAGATCAATTTTTTTTTACTAATCTGATCCTTTATTTTTGACGTGCGGCGACATATATGGGGCTAATACTTGGTGGAGGTATTTAGTGGGGTACTAGGTTCCTCCCTGTATGTAAATCTGCCGCGCTTTAGTAAATCCCAAAATCCCCTCTTAGGCTCCCCTACTACTGGCTGTTACGAACCAAATTACTGCGAAATAGCAATTGTAACAAAACCATAGCGGAAAAGTATTCAAATATGTGTTGATTTTATACTATCACCTACGTCACGAACTTGATAGAAGTTAACTTTTTTTTAAAGATAAAATCATATGCCATTACCGTAAAATTAAACAAATTTTATAAAAAAAATTATTCTACAAAACTGATTTTATTTTTCCAGTGCAAGAAATGCATATGCGGCAAGAAAGTCAGGTATTGCACACGAGAAATACCTTCAGAGATGTGCGACTCCCAAAAATGCAGTCCAGAGCCGTCGCCGCTACCCAGAAATGTATGCAGGTTCACTGTTGATGCTTTTTTCACATAAGCAAACGTAGCTAGATTTGTTTAATACAATTTTGTGAAATTCCTAAATAAATCTTTTAATAACTACATTCAACCAGCATGTAAGTAGTCATTTTGCGTTCTAAGTATCTATTTACATAACCTTACCTTACTGATTTTAAAGATCATAACTTTGATAGGCTACGAATTTAAAATAGATCTGCTTTTATTTTTTAACATTTAATTCATTGATGATATTTTAGAAAAGAATCACTTCACTTTAAAGACTACAAGGTAGGTCCTGCTTAAGAGAGATAGCTGAACAATTGAATCATCTGAACTCACCAATGTGAGCTCAATAGCCACCTATGATAAATGACCCTGTGTCCTTACTTACGGGAGTTCTCAATATTCAAATAACAATCAAAGATAGCAATCCTTTACTGGTATTAACTATCTACCTTCGGATTCCGTCCCAATATTCCAGGTAGGTGTTTTTTTTACCCATTTATAGCAGATAGGCTGTTACTCAAACCCACACTTAATATTGGACACCAATCCCATTCATTGCTCTGATCCCAAAGTAAGTAGCTTACGCACTTGTGTTATGGGAATCAGAAACAACGGTGGTACCACAACACCCAGACCCGAGAAAATGTAGAAAGTTCTGATTTCTACATTGCCCGACCGGGAATCGAACCCGGGACCATGGAATGGCAACGCCTTGAAACACAGCGTGCTTAGTCACTACATCACGGAGGTTGTCATAAATATCGTGTCTAGAGTTGTAAGTCCAATGTATCCTATCAAAGTTTGCAGCAGCATTCCGGCAGACTACGGTTAGACTTCGGAATCCTTCCATTCAGTGCAGTAGCTTTTGTAGATTTTATTTAACTGTATTACGAATTATACTGGTGAGAAATAAATGTTCTGGAATCTGGATTTGAAATAAATCATGGTCTTTTTACTAAAATAGTGACTGTTATTTATTTTTGATAAATAAGTTTGATTTTAAAACATAAAATAAAAAAATATATTTTTTGACTGAAGTAGTCACAGCAAAAAAGTTATACAGGAAGTAAAAGAGAATTATCTTTCAACTTAAAACGATTGCGAGACTAACAGCCGGTTTCTGAATTGAGCATTTGACGTTGAGAAAAACTTAAGCTCGACTTAAGTATAACTCAAAAGTATTTCTATTTTTGAATTAAGTTTAAGTGTAATTTGAGCATTTGAGGTTGAGAATTTTCAACTTGACATCAACTAGTGCTTTACTCGAAATTTGCGTTGCAGAACACTACTGACAGTACTCAAAGCCTGCTCACTGTGAACTTAAACGTATGACAGCTAAGCAACCCAATGAGGGTACTAAAGTCCTACTTAAATTCAAATTTGCGACAATTTGCGAAATTTGCGACCTGCGAAATTGGGGAAGGCTATATAGCTGTAATAGATCAAGCTATAACAGGTGATGAGGAAGTGCAGGCAAAACACCATAATAATTCAAAGTTATATATATCTCAAAATGTACAATAAATCGGACAAAGTTATATTTATCACAAATATACAAAGGTGAACACAAATAACAGTAAAAAGGATTGGCACACTGGTTGGGTTATGCAATCCGGTCCATACAAAATTGCCTGCATCCGATCAATTTTGTATGGACCGGACCGCAGGCCGCAACCAGTGTGCCAAATCCTCAAAGGATATACTCGTAGTAAGCATTAAGATATGTTATTCTTGACAGCTTCATCCAACTTCATTAAAATCTTTACCTGAAAATCTTGTTTAATTTTTTTATACCAAAATTCAATCTTTTTTAAGTATATTTTGCTTAATAATTCCATTGATTTATTTTTAAAATCAGGTTTGAAATGTTAATTATTATTATAAAAATAAATCAATGGAATTATTAAGCAAAATATACTTAAAAAAGATTGAATTTTGGTATAAAAAAATTAAACAAGATTTTCAGGTAAAGATTTTAATGAAGTTGGATGAAGCTGTCAAGAATAACATATCTTAATGCTTACTACGAGTATATCCTTTTAGGATTTGGCACACTGGTTGTGGTCTGCGGTCCGGTCCATACAAAATTGATATATGTACAGTTTTTTTACATTTTTGAAAACTTATAGCCGTTCCCCCCACCGATGAAAGTGTATATATTATATGACATTTTTTTCTTCTTATCTAAGTTTCGCAATCCAATAGGTCTCTTGGACGCTCGAGTAAATCCTGATTTAGCATCCTAGGCTCCCCTACTACTAGTTTGGTAATTACAATAGCGAAAAGAGACAGAACCTCAACAGGATGTATATTGTATGACCTATATCTATCGGTCATGCGATTGAGTCGTTGAAAAATCAGAAGTTTTAGATATTGAGCAGATAAAATCAGTAGAAATCTAGCGCTCGACATAAGACAAGTAGTTCAAAAATAGACCCCCTGTACATATAACTCAAGAGTGGAAAAAAAGTCACATGGGAGTGAAGGCAGCAAGCCGGAAAATTGGATGCCCGGTTTAAATCGATGGGCTCATTCAAAGAGTCTCCACAGAGGGGTATATGGCAAATAGTTTGCATAAGTACACAGTGCTACCATTGAGGTATGTTGATTGTCGCCTGGGGACGTTTCTTGGTACAGACATTCTTTTAAAAAGGCTATTGAGTATAGATTGTAATACTGTGGTATACAAATCGTTTTTCCTTTAAAGAAACTTTTTTCTAAAAGGGAGAGAACAGGCTGTTAGTATTAGTGTTGTAAGTCTACCGTAGTAACAAAACGCACGGAATCCTTCCGGTAGGATACTACGGTGTACTACGTAGCTTTCCTAAATAACCTTGAGGAATTTATGGTTAAAACACGGTTTTAAAAAGAAAAAACTATTTGCGTCCAAGTGTCAGTAGAATTCTAAGCGTACCAACATCTTCCGCACTCTGTTAAAGAAACTAGAGCAGATTTAGAAACGTACCAAATGTTACATACTAACAGCCGGTTTCTGATTTGAGCATTTGAGTGAAAATCTGTTGAGATCTGCTCAAATAGTTGATGAGTACTTAAGTTTCCTACGTTTCATTCGTAAATTTTTGATTGTCTCAAACCACATTCAACTGAGTTTTGTCCTTGATTATACTGCAACGTTCCGTTACGAGTAAAAACAACCGATTTTTACCGGTTTTTTATAAAGATATTTGGTTTTATTATAGGCATTAATAAATTCTGGATTTCATTACGTTAGTTATCTATTCCTAAGGGCATCAGATTGCGAATAAGTTTTCAAGTCAAATAGTCACAATTCTATATTGTAGTTAAATTCTTAAAATTAAGTTATGAACAACTACCGAGAACGGAATGTCTTTTGTCAATCAATCAATGTCAATGTCATACTCAACTTGATGAAGTTTGATTTCCTGCAATGTTTGATGATTGAAAAGTTTATAAGTTGAGGAACTTCGAAATACATTCATCATCATCATTATCAGCCAAAGGACGTTCACATAGGCCTACCCCACGGTTTTCCACTACAACCGATCGCAAGCGGTCTGCATCCAGTGTGAACCCGCGATCTTAACAAGGTCGTTCGAACATCTTGTCGGTGGACATCCAACGCTACGCTTTTGTTGCGTTGGATTGCCTGCATCCGATCAATTTTGTATGGACCGGACCGCAGACCGCAACCAGTGTGCCAAATCCTAAAAGGATATACTCGTAGTAAGCATTAAGATATGTTATTCTTGACAGCTTCATCCAACTTCATTAAAATCTTTACCTGAAAATCTTGTTTAATTTTTTTATACCAAAATTCAATCTTTTTTAAGTATATTTTGCTTAATAATTCCATTGATTTATTTTTAAAATCAGGTTTGAAATGTTAATTATTATTATTTTTCACTACAGGAACACTATAATTTTCCTTCCCTTCCTGTGTGTAGTTAGGACATCTTTTTTTCTTTGTGGTTTCCATTTCATAAACTTTGAGAGTATTTCTACTCTGAGAAAGAGGTCAATCGTCGAATCCAAATCTGCTGGGCAGCGTTCAGGAAACTGCGCAAGAGCGTCTTCTCGTCTGAATAACCTCAGTGTCTGAATACGAAAGTCTTCAACCAGTGTCTGTTACCAGAGATGACATACGGATTCGAAACGTGTTCTCTAACTATTGACCTCATAAAGAAGCTCAAAATCACACAACGAGCGATGGAGCGGGCTATGCTCGGTGTTTCTCTGCGAGATCGAATTAGAAACGAGATACGTAGAAAAACTCAGGTAACGGACATATCCCTACGAATTAGTAAGCTAAAGTGGCAGTGGGCAGGGCACATAGCGCGAAGAACTGATGGCCGTTGGGGCAGAAAAGTTCTAGATTGGAGACCTTTTGATCAAAAGCGTAGCGTTGGATGTCCACCGACAAGATGTTCGAACGACCTTGTTAAGATCGCGGGTTCACACTGGATGCAGACCGCTTGCGATCGGTTGTAGTGGAAAACCGTGGGGTAGGCCTATGTGAACGTCCTTTGGCTGATAATGATGATGATGAATGTATTTCGAAGTTCTTCAACTTATAAACTTTTCAATCATCAAACATTGCAGGAAATCAAACTTCATCAAGTTGAGTATGACATTGACATTGATTGATTGACAAAAGACATTCCGTTCTCGGTAGTTGTTCACAACTTAATTTTAAGAATTTAACTACAATATAGAATTGTGACTATTTGACTTGAAAACTTATTCGCAATCTGATGCCCTTAGGAATAGATAACTAACGTAATGAAATCCAGAACTTATTAATGCTTATAATAAAACCAAATATCTTTATAAAAAACCGGTAAAAATCGGTTGTTTTTACTCGTAACGGAACGTTGCAGTATAATCAAGGACAAAACTCAGTTGAATGTGGTTTGAGACAATCAAAAATTTACGAATGAAACGTAGGAAACTTAAGTACTCATCAACTATTTGAGCAGATCTCAACAGATTTTCACTCAAATGCTCAAATCAGAAACCGGCTGTTAGTATGTAACATTTGGTACGTTTCTAAATCTGCTCTAGTTTCTTTAACAGAGTGCGGAAGATGTTGGTACGCTTAGAATTCTACTGACACTTGGACGCAAATAGTTTTTTCTTTTTAAAACCGTGTTTTAACCATAAATTCCTCAAGGTTATTTAGGAAAGCTACGTAGTACACCGTAGTATCCTACCGGAAGGATTCCGTGCGTTTTGTTACTACGGTAGACTTACAACACTAATACTAACAGCCTGTTCTCTCCCTTTTAGAAAAAAGTTTCTTTAAAGGAAAAACGATTTGTAAACCACAGTATTACAATCTATACTCAATAGCCTTTTTAAAAGAATGTCTGTACCAAGAAACGTCCCCAGGCGACAATCAACATACCTCAATGGTAGCACTGTGTACTTATGCAAACTATTTGCCATATACCCCTCTGTGGAGACTCTTTGAATGAGCCCATCGATTTAAACCAGGCATCCAATTTTCCGGCTTGCTGCCTTCACTCCCATGTGACTTTTTTTCTCTTGAGTTATATGTACAGGGGGTCTATTTTTGAACTACTTGTCTTATGTCGAGCGCTAGATTTCTACTGATTTTATCTGCTCAATATCTAAAACTTCTGATTTTTCAACGACTCAATCGCATGACCGATAGATATAGGTCATACAATATACATCCTGTTGAGGTTCTGTCTCTTTTCGCTATTGTAATTACCAAACTAGTAGTAGGGGAGCCTAGGATGCTAAATCAGGATTTACTCGAGCGTCCAAGAGACCTATTGGATTGCGAAACTTAGATAAGAAGAAAAAAATGTCATATAATATATACACTTTCATCGGTGGGGGGAACGGCTATAAGTTTTCAAAAATGTAAAAAAAATGTTTTTTTTTTATATGTCCATACATACTCGAGCGCGTCAGATATTAATAGTATCCATATCCTAAGTATTTTTGAAAATTTTGTAGTCGTACGTAAGGGTTGAAAACGGAAAAACAAAATCGAGCGCGTCAGATTTTCAAAGGGGATGTTAAGTGAACCTAAAAGAAGGCTCTTATGTAATAATCTGCGATTTGGGTGTGACCCAAACTCGCGGCGATTATTTTAATGTGCAAAAAAATCGCCATTTTGAAATACTCGAGCGCGTCAGATTCAGATATATATGGTTCATTTATATACCCTTAACGTGCTATCTCATAATCTGACGATTATTTGGAGGGATTCGCCTAATCTGACATGGAAAGATATTTTTATTTTGTATTTTTTCAAATCTTTTAACTTAACAAATTAAAAGCTGAAAACATAGCATGCAAATAAAACAGTATATATTCTTTGGAGTTTTATTTATGAGAAAAACTTTTATTTATGAGAAAATAAGTATAAAAATATATATATTTTTTGATAATTTTTATTTTAATCATCATCTTCGTCAGTAGAATCATCTTCCTCTGCTGGCTCAAAAATAATTTCAGGCGTTACAAATTCGTTGTAAACAAAACCATCTGCGCAATCAGCTGTCATGGCGACAAGGCAACAGAAACCAAAGTGGGGACGGAGTGAGAGAGTCATAGATAGAGAAAGAGTGAGACAAGAATAGATAGAGAAAGAGTGAGAGAGGAATAGAATCGCGAAATGGGAAATACCGGCATCATGTAGCTGCACGCATTAAACTTTATCGATTATTTTTCCTAACTTCGGCTTACGTAAATCGTCAGATTATATATTATTCGTGAACGTTGAATCTTCAAAATAAAATAAAAATTAGCCACGCTCGAGAAAGTCGAGGTAACGTTTTTTTTTACAAGTTTGTAACCCACCTACTTCTTATCGTCAATCGAAAGTTGTCAGATTAGTGGAATATACACTTTTTAGCATATAACTAACTTACCCTACCTTGATCTGACGCGCTCGAGAATTTCAGATGATCAATATTTTTTTACTAATCTGATCCATTATCCTTGACGCGCGGCCACATATACGGGGCTAATATTTGGTGGTGGTATTTAATGGGGTACTAGGTTCCTCCCTGTATGGTTATCTGCCGTGCTTTAGTAAATCCCAAAATCCCCTCTTGGGCTCCCCTACTATAGGAACAAGACAAATAACTATAAAATGCGAGTTATTAACCATGAGCCTTAAAACTATCTTGTTTTTAGCATCTTGTTCATGCAAAAAACCGGCTAAGTGCGAGTCGGACTCGCGCAATGAGGATTCCGTGCCAACTTTAACTGAATTAGGGAATCCACTTACTTCTACTAAGTAAAATACCACAATATTTTGTCGAGTGCAAATATAACTTTGTTTTTCATAGTGTTTATGAAGTGTGTATGAAGTACAAAGTTATGCTTGCGGTTGTTGAAAATGTACTATATCTCTAAAACTACTCATTTGATCCCGTCCGAACCAATTTTCGTTGAAAGTATTTATTAAGATCTACATCGCATATTTTTTTCAAAATTTACACTTGCTTGCTTTAGAAGTTAGACGTGGGGGGGGGGGCGCCCATTTTACCACTTTGGGAGTGTCTAGCTATGAAACGTTAGACTTAAAAAGAAAATAGTTTTAGGAACCTCAATGTCATTTTAAATGATAACAATAAAAAATACTTAGTTAAAACTGGTGGAAAAGCTTTTTCTTTGGAGAACTTAGCCTTAAAGACATTGAAGACAGATTTTTATTTATAAAATTACATCTAAACATAGACATATAGTATTGGCGCCTTTTGTAGTTAAAATGTAGCTAGACTTTTATGATTTTAGGAATACAGAAAATAAACTTTGTGGGCATTTTTAATGGGTAGCATATTATCCTCTGATCCTCTCATCTATCCTCTATCCTCTATAGATATTTATTCTATGTGACACAAAATCTAAAGTTAATTTTAATTGCTAGTCTATTAATTTGCTATCTTTATAAAACTTTTAAAATAATGTCAGAGAATAAAATTGATTAACTTGTAGATTTTAAAAGATCTCAGTGATAAACGACCAATTAATTATGTTTTTTACTTAGAATTTTTGTGTTTATCTTTTTTTTGTTTTATTTCCGAAAAAAGGAATGTCAGATTGTTTACAAGTAAAAAGAAACGGACATTTGGCAATGAAAAAAATAAATTTAAATAAAGATACTTATTCTTAAACAAAACTACCGTTTTAACTCAACAATTAAATTCTGAATCTGCCATTGCTATTGACAAACAATAAATAATAGCTACTGTTCATTTTTCATTGAACATTGGAAACAGAATTTGATCAGCGAAACCATTAAAAATGCATATACCAGTTATTTCATGGAGCCAACCTGACGCAGTAAATTTTAAACAAGATAAGCCATCTCATTCAGAAATGTACTGAAACTTCTGCTTCTTTGTTACAAAAGATATTTATTGAAATCAAATGATATAAAGGACAACTTTTTAGAGAGCTCTGTATCGTAATGAAAAAAAAAAATTAATAACATTATTTTGTTAGAGAAATAGTGTCATAATAAGGTAAATTGTTATTATGTTATAAGAAAATATAATAACGTTATAATTAAGTCCTTAAAAATATAAATACAAAATATGCGTTAAGTTTTATGAATCATCTTAACCTTAAAATAGGTAAATTAATAATCAACGTTATCATGATACAATGGTACGATTTTATTTTTACTGTTCCAAACTTTAAATAATAATAGCCTCCACAACACTAAATGTACCTACACTGTGGTTAACTCACGTAGAAACATTCATTGGTAGCAATTTTGTTCAAAAAATACGGAGCTACTTAACTTGAGTAACTAATACTTGAGGAATTAAGTACCTACATTGAAAATAAACGTCAAAAAGTTGAAGGGACAATACATATTTTATGTCTACTTTTTAACCGAATTCTTATTATTTCACCAATGCACAATCTATCAAGTGCTTCATTAATAAATGCTAAAACTAAAAACTGCAATAATTTCTGGACTTGCATTAAAATGCAACTAAACACAGCGAAAGAAGCTCAAGCTGAACTGAAACGGGCTTCTTAGCTAACTTCACAGACTTTTTATTAGAAAGGTATATTTTTTACCCTCAAAATAAATTAAAATGTCAAATGAGTATTCTACCGATTTATATAAAGTGTGCATAGACAAAGTAAAATCGCTTCGTAAAATTAAGGTATATGAAATTTATTGTGATTGAGCGAAGGTTAGTTTCAATTTCCATGTCATAAGCTGCGTTTTAACTCGGTCTTATACAGTACCAAAAGTACCTTGAGTCAAAGATAAATATGACTGGCTTATCTCGTCATGTTGTGACTACAACATCGGGTCACAACAAATATTGTCCTCACCCACAAACAGACCGCGCCAATACATGGCCTGTATAAACTTCTGTGTTTACTGAGTAATTATTTTTTGAACAGCCCAAAACATAGCTTTAAGGTTGCTTGTTGAATTGATTTTACATACAAATACTAGTGATCTTGAAAAACTCGTCTAATCATGAAAAAATATAGTACCAGCCAAAGGTCCTATTTTTCTTCAAAATAAACTAACAAATTTTCGAACGAAAGCCAGATTTGGAATATCGATACGAATGATTCAAAAATACAGCTTAATAAAGATTTAGTTGTCCGACCAATTAGAAAAGTATAATCTACATTGTCAAATCTCGTCTATCATTATTATAAATTGTTTGATTTAAAATTTAGTGTGGTATGTGGCTTTGTACTATCATTAAAGAAGTTTATTACGTCGATTTTAAGAAACAGTACTAAATCTAACAACTAAATCATGGCTCCCAGAATAAGAACTCGGTTATTGCAGATAAGATGTCACTTCCAGTCCATAGTTACGAAAGGAAAAACTAACTACAAATCAGAAACTTGGGATAGTTCGACTGAACTCTGAGTGGGTAAGTTTTCTCTCTTTTTCTGGGAAATTGCGCACATCAATGCAATGGGACGTCCGGGTGTTGCCAACTTTGTGAATGTTTTTGACAAACTTGAAATTCTGATGGCAGGTCCCATAAATACTTGGTATGGTTGTATTAAGTTTGGAGGATATTGTTAGATTTCAGAACACGTAAAAAGTTTTTTTCTAGAGTTTGATTTGGTGTTCAAGATTATTGATTTTATGAAAAAAGTTTTTATTTTAACTGAGTTAAACATAAATCTCAAAATGTGATTTATTAAATCAAATTTTCATCTGACTAAGAATTTACTAGCAGTAAATCAAACAACGACATAATACTAACCGTTTTTATTTTCTTTGTGAAATTTAATTTCTAATAGATACATTATATAACATTTATTTTATAAAATAAAAAATATTAAACAATCAGTCTTTTTGAAGATAATTATCATAAGTTTCAATTTAATAGGAAGTGCATGGTAGTAACTACATTATGTAAAAACCATTTGTAATTGTTGTTTTAGTGGAACTCTATGGTATCGCAAAACGTTGTTACTCCGTATAAATATTTTGTACAAAAGTAAGTAAAATTCATAAAATTTATTAATAATGTCCTAATCCAAATAGGTCTTATGCATTTAAACAACTTACAAAAAATTTAATCTTCTAAGTATTTTGGCACAGAATTTGTAGATATTTGTAATGAGATATGTGCGCGTATTTTTATGAACAAATCGTATGAATCGTTTAATATTTTAAGAAATCAAAACAGTGAGATTCAACAGCCCGTTTTTACTCTAAATGCCTCATAACAAAATTATGATAATCCTGGCATAGTTTTACATGCAAACTGAACATGTAAAAAAAATATCATTGATCAAAGTAGTTCAACCAATGTTCAGACCCTTAAAAATAAAAGAATAAATTACTTTTAAATTGAAACAGATCAGGTTAATAAAGTGAATCGAATTCACTTAGTTTAAGAAAACGTAATTAGTATTTATTTTTCTACTTAAAATCAATTTTATGTACATGTCCTTTATTAGTACAAAAGTATTAAACAATTACAACAAATTGAATTCCTTGACATTGATTATGTTTTGATTTCCTTTACAATCAATAAAAATAAATATCGTTACTTAACTTTTAAAAAAACGAAAATAGTTTTATACAGTTTTATAAAACTGGTTTAAAACTGATTTTTTTTTTCTATTACGATGAGAGCAAAAACTTATCCCTATATTCTTTGGTGGCGTCACATATAGTTTTCTATTGTTGCAATAAACACAACCATTTATAAAACACTAGAATTATATTAATTTTAACTCTTCAGCTATCTGTGATGTGGTAGAATAGGTACCTTCTTCTTTTTAAAGTCGGTATTTTTTTGTTTTCATTTTCCCAAACCACTTCTAATCTTGTTTGAATAGTTTACGGCAGTTTAAAATAACAAAACATTACGTTTAAAACCCTCCATTACACTCCTCAATCTCAGTAAGAATTAAGATATCTTTCCAAGTAAAAAATATTTCTGGAACCGTCTCGCCTCATTAACGATTCACTTCGTTAGTTCACAGAAATTACTCAAATGGTCTAGTTGGAACAGTTATTTACTTTACCAAGAGAAACGCTGTGAAAAATACTGGCATTTGTTTTTGGGAATAGGATATATTTGTAAAAACAAGATCTTAGTACAATGATGGATCAAGAAGAACTATATGAGGTATAGCATGTGATCACAATTTTGGAATGAATATTTTGTCTCGTTATTCGACTTCAAAAAAGGAGATAATCAACTACCTGTTTGTATGTGTTATCGTCAGCATTGGATAAAAATTTTAGTACGGTGATCTATTAAGGTCCTAACACACGTGCGAATTTGCGTAAGTTGTATAATTGTATTTTTCTCTTAAGATTTCTCGAAAACGAGAAGTTATAGCAAAAAGATTCAATTCAGTAGTTTTCAAATAAGGGCAAGATGTAAGTTTTATCAAAATCGGTCCAATAGTTTTCTAGATTTTTTATGAGGTTCACTAAAAATTTTGAAATAAAAATAAAACAGCCTTCAAAACTGTCAAAAAATCTGAAAATAACGCATTTGTTTTAATAAGAAACGAATTCTTCAAGTACACACGTCATACAACGACTTCAAAAGAATTTGATTCACCTAAATAGAAGATGCGTTATCCTTAGCTTTTAAGTAATTTATTTGAAGGCGGATTGTTTTTTTTTTTCATTTTATTCTTTAAACTCTATACTTATATAATATATTATATCACATAAACTACTCACTTAGCATAAGGAACTACTTACGAAAATGGATTGTATTATCTGACTTAATAAATTAAATTAAATACGTAGACATATTTGGAATAACCATTCACTTATAGAAGTACCCTAAGACAGGTTTTTACCTTAACAGGCTGTTATCCGTTCAAATAAAGTACTTTTGTAACCTACTGTCATTACTAACACAAAATATGCTATCCTATTTTTTGGTTCGGCCGTTTTCATACGCTTGTACGTTTGTCAACTGATAACATAAATCTAGCATTCAAAGCCATAAATTCTCTTTGCTTTTTTTACCACATACGCAAACTCAGCGATGCTTGCTATGCACACAAAGAAAATCCTTTTTGCACACAGTGGACAAAATTGTACTACAAGATCACAGTCGAAATACTAAAATTGTACAGTCGGGCACATTCCGTATTAATCCCTATTTGCAGAAGTTTGCTTATGTTTTCGAATTTTTCACCTTTCATGGGATGTAGCTCGAAAACGGCTGCTAATAGAAAAAAAAATTAGGTACAACTTGTAGATAATTTTATGGCCTTTCAACTTTTCCTTGAAAGTTTTTCTCTAACATGTACCGTTTTTTAGATTTAAGCGAAAAGTGAAAAAATGGACCCTTTCCCCCCCTCCCCCCACTCCGGGGCTCCTCCTAGTGTCCCAGGGTTTTAGTATGTTTATTACCTAGGGACTCTTGACATGTTTCCGAAGAAACATCTTACGTTACTAACTCACGCACTCTAGAACTTTTTATTCAATGGACTAAATAGCGACGATCCCTTTAAATTCGTTATAATCTTGTTCTTATTAGGCTTTTTCAATAAACATGTTACCAAAAAAACAACAATTTGATTTTTAAGTTACAACCTGTCTGCGTCTGCGTGTGGAATGCGTGTTTTTTTTTAAGAAAAGAATATTTTGGGTGGGTGATAATGTATATCATTATTTACTTTGATTATTAATTGAATTTAACTTGTAGATGATTTTATGGCATATAATGGCATTATTTTATCTGTAAATATTCAAAAACCCACGAGGACCAATAAGAACGTAGCAATTTTATTTGTTGGTAAGGATTATAAACGATAGGTTTCCCTTCTTATTTGCCGCTGATTAACTTTCGAATTGCTATTTTGATTCGTTTAAGATGCACAAAGATCATAGAACTCGAGAATTGAGCGTGGACGAGTCCGATAAAATTCAAAGGGAAATATGCTCTTAAACAATACCTTCCCATGAAACCCATCAAAAGAGGATAAAATTTGTAGTGATAGGCTGACCAGACAGGAATTGTAAAGTAATTTCAAATATTGATATATTTGAAATTACTTCACAATTCCTGAAATTTCTTCCTGTAAAGAACGAAGAAAGAGCTCAAAACTTGTAGACTGAAACTTAGGGGTAAGAGTGGTGTTAGATTTGACTGAGCAAGAATGAGGAAAAGGCAAAATTGTAAATTTTGTTTTAAAAAAAAATTCTTCTTTTGCCTTACTAGAAAGATTGGAAACTGAAAATACCTTCAGACCATCAGAAGTGGTCGTAAAAGGCTTCCTAAAAATATGCTTGAAGATGCAAAGCTGAAAAGAGGAGACAATGATTATCAAATTTCAAATTAAGACTTTGGATATTGGAAATGGACAGATAAAGTGGTCTTTTTAGTCTCAAGCTTTCACGGGAATGAGGACGCCACAGTGGGACACTGCGGCAAGCAAAAAATTAATCAAAGTGCACAATAATATACCCTATGGTAGTACTGAAGATAACAATGCCTATATGGGTGGTGAGGATATATTGGATCGATTGAGAGCTCTATATTGTGTCGGCCGAAAGTCACCGAAATGGTGGCATAGATACAGTAGCGTTAACATGAGTTAACGACGGTTTTACTCGCTAGCGACGGCGTAAAAGAGTCTATGATAAATTGCACAGCGCCTCTTGCGGTCACTGACAGGACTAAAATTTTCCATACAAAAAGTCACTACGTCGATAGCGAGTAAAACCGTCGTCGCTATCGAGTATACTCATGGTAAGGGAACAGGGATATCATAGACATAGCGTTTGAGAACGCCTTTATTTTACATGGCCTAATATTTGAAAAATCTGTAGTAAAAGACTTCAGACGCTCTACTACTGACGATGTAAGGTGCTGGCCAAAAGTTAAAAGGTGCCAATTGAACTATTCCACTTTGAAAGATGTTACCCAATAACAAAGGTATACATTGGCCTATTTTTACAAAGAATAAAGTAAGATGATATCTTCCTCTCTACATACCCCATAAAGAAGGTGCAATTGAAACCACAAAGCAAATGTTCTCACTGCAACATATTTAAATGTTTTGCTAACTATCACGCAGTAAAGCTGTGATATAACAAAACAGGTTTTTAATCAAATATAATCTTACCTCCTTACTAGCCTTCAACACTAGGGTTAGGGGTAAGAGGCGTTCTTGCCTACTTTTGTCTTGCCTGTATACAGGAACAATGTCTCACGACACAACCCTGCCGCCAGAATGCGTCGCCTATATAATCGCTTGCAGGACAGGCTTGACATATGCAACGCTAGCTCTTCTCGGTTCAAAGCTGCAGTAGAATTTGTCGCTGATGACCTCAGCTAAGACTCAAAAAAAATTAGTAAATCTTATTTTGTATTTAAATTTAAATCGTAACTTTGTACTTTAAATTAATATAGTTTACATGCAACTTGAGTTTGGCGCACAGGTAACATTTTAGGGCATTAGTCCAGTTCCTCTAAGTTTTTAATATTTTTACGATTATTGTCTGCTTTTGTTACCAATTAAATAAACAAATATATCATATTTTATGTCCTAAGTTTGCTAATAAATTTTCTACACTTCTAATACATAAATTTGCTGTCGGTACAAATTAGTCTAGGTCTTAGAAATAGTACTAATAAAAACTGAAAAAATATACATGTTTGATTTTACCTTCTATAGTAATTTATTGCAGTAAAGTTGTAAATAATCTACAAAAAAGGACATGCCGTTAGGAAAGGGCTACCTCAAAGTTGAGGTAAGGCCTTTTTCCAGCAGTGGGATGTTTACAATTAATTTAATTTGACATAGCTTATGATATAGTTGATATTAAAAGTACCGCAGCTGCTGCAGCAGCGATTTCTTAAGTTTTTAGCTTCATTTCAAGTGTCAAAAAAGAAAGCCATGATATGAAAGACTGATTATAAAATAGAAAGGCTAAGCATAACAAAATCAGATAAAATATTCATTCGCCTCATAAAATTCGGAACCGAACAGGTGGAAGCCATAACTTTTTCAGCGAGAAGTAGCAATTTTTTAAAACTAAGAGTGAGTTGCACCATCAACAATTTAAGGTTAATTGCACTGTACCATTTTATTAACTGTGTTGAGTAACATTATCATAAATGTTACAATAATTAAAAAGTTTCAAAGTAATAAGTAAATACTAGATATTACTATACTATTTTAACGACTAACTATAAAATAACTGTAAAAGTAACTCAAAAATAAGTTGCATCACAATCCTTTCATCGAACCGTAAATAAAATTGAACGTTGCGAAAACCCACAAATCTATACCTACATACCAACCAAACACGGACCATAACATAACACACGGAAATAAACGCTTTAAAATATGAAGTAAAACTTGATATTTTATGCTAAAGCAATCTTGTTGCAAATAAGGCACAATCTGGAGAGCATTCAAGGAAGGGATTATAAATTTTAAACGTTTATGCAAATGGGGCCGTTTGGTTACTTCCTAGGTGTAATTAAGAATGTGTTAATCCCCCAAAAATTCCAAGTTGGCAAGTTGCTGAGTAGTAATTAAGGTAAGTAGGTTCTTAGCTTTTATACTAACGTCAGGGATCTTAAAATTGAAGATGTTTTAAAACGGATTAGCAATGAAACGTGTTTTAATACTTTTGCCGTAAGAGCATTATTACATTTGCAATGCGATGTCTCACATAGCTAGATGTGATAGTCGGTGTCGTTCAGCCATATCGCTGACCGTATGCGAATGCGTTGATTTACGGACCGTTGTGCTTATGCCGTTGTAGTAATGGCTAGTTTGCAGCAAAAGTAGGTAACCTGATGTGCTTGCCACTGTACTAGCCCTTGGATAGCCAGAGCGCCCGATGGTGGGCGCTGACAAATGTGCATGAGTTTCGCGATTTTTTCAAGCGCCCACCTGTGGGCGCTTTTTAATTACTTTTTTGCACAAAAATAAAATGGGTGTATAAATGCTTATTCCTTGGGCATGTTAACCTTTATGAATAAAAAACAGATGTTTCTACACCATAGACCGCAAACACATCCGGTTGCTGTCAGTGATTGATTAAAATTCGATATTTTTTTCTCGCAATTTTTTTCGTATATGTCGTCACCCTACCACGAATTTGTTTGGTTCTATGTTTTCATTTTTGAATACATTTTTTTAAAATTACAAGCATAGGTTATTTATTCAGTCACAATAAGCTTTTTACAGAATGATAATACCTGTTCCAATAAGATTTTATAACTGTTTACGTAACGTGTAACCTGACACCGCGCGAATTGCGTACGCGCACGCAGTCTACCGCGGAAACGCGACCGCCACTGCAATTGCGCCTTAGGAGGCTAGCGGCAATACAGTGCAGGTTGACACAACCATTGTTACTGTTCAGATGGCTGATTTCAGATTTTCTATGGTTCAGTTAATTTCCTCGGCTATGTATTAATAGGTACATAATTTTGATGTTATGTGATCTCTATATTCTATGATTTACATACAACAGTCAGCAAAGGCTTTATTATTATTTTTCAATTATAGACTTTATTGTACAAATCATTGTGTAACATGGTGAACTTAATGCTAAAAGTATTATCTGCCTGTCAAACGTTTCTGTCATTTATCTTTATCACAATGTTTCTGTAGTTTACGCGTAGTGATGGAAATATGTCGTAAAAATAAGTAATTTGTTGCAAGTTGACCGGAACTTTTTCTTACGTTTAATGATTAATCGTCAAAGACCGTCAATGACGTTACCGTTACAAATAGAAAAGTGTGCATACTTCAAAAATGGTTTGTGACTTATTTCAATGATAAAAAAACGAAAATCAATTACGAAATGCGGCCCTGACCGATTTACTAAACTTAACCGTTGTCTTAAGAATACTCGCTACTTTTTCACAATGACTAAGTTTGTAAACAGATACTACATGCTCTAAATACCAGGTCCAAAATAACTTTTCACCTAAAAATAAACATAATAGTATCACCGGAGCTATTACGCGGAGCTATTACCCGCACCTGCTCCGCGCCTGCTGCGAATTGTCTTATAGGCTTAAAATCAACTGGAAGGGACAAGGAATTAGAAGAAAAAAAATCGAAGTTCTTCTTTTAGCTGATGAACTATATCAATTTATTAGAATCAAAAAGGATAAAGAAAATACATGCAAAAACTAGTAGCTATAAACCTAATCAAAAATAAAACCGTGTCCATGAGGCAAAGAGGCGAGGATGCTGGCTGCGTTGGATAGATATATATATATAGCTGATTGAAAAAACATATAAGCTTCTGTATTTTCTTAATCTTCATGCGATTACTGCACGTTTATGTAACTGACAAATATAATCGGTTTTTATTTTTATTGTTGAGATACGGAACCTTAGCTGATGATATTATACTTTAATCTCTTTTATGTACTTTACTATCACAAGCATTAAAAATACACATCTATTAGAAACCTTGCATTTTTTATTCTTCTCATATAAAAACTACAATTTATACATAAGCATTAATATTAAAATGACTTAAGATGGAACTATATTAGACTATCTCATTTAAAAGGTACACCGACAGCTTGTACCTTTACAGGGACGTAAGGGAGCTTAACCAAAATCTAAAGCTCCAAGCCAACCTCACCTTCACGTGGTGCGTCCTGTTTATACAGACGAGGCTCTGGCGACCGACCGATGGCGGTATAACCATCCAATATTAGGCGCAGCTAAATGTTGGACTGTGACGGGCAGCAGCGTCACAGCTGCAAGGGGCTGCGTCTCTGCGCTCGCCAACCCGCCTGCCAAGCGTGGCGAGTATTGGCAAAATCCCCTCAATGTTAGTACAGCAGACAACCAGGCCCCCAGTCTCCGGCAGCCCCGCTTTTCCTGACTTTGGTAGCGGTCATGGTAACGGCGGGGCAGGGGGTGCTAAGAATCCCCGGAGGCGGTCGCGCTGCCACCCCCGACGACAACTGGCCCTGGTAACTTATAACGCGTGCACACTGAGGACAGACGAGAAGTTGCTCGAGCTGGAGGAAGAAATGAGCAGGTTAAACTGGGACATAATGGGTTTATCAGAAGTCCGTAGAGAGGGCGAGGACACGATAACTCTTCAGTCCGGCAACCTGCTCTTCTACCGGGAGGGTGACCAAAAGTCCCAAGGCGGTGTCGGGTTTCTCGTTCACAAGTCCCTCGTCAACAATATCGTGACCATCGAGAGTGTGTCGAGCAGGGTGATATACATTATACTCAGAATATCTAAGAGGTATTCGCTGAAGGTCATACAGGTATATGCACCGACCTCGAAATACCCGGATGAAGAGGTGGAGGAAATGTATGAGGACGTAAGTAGAGCCATACATACTTCCAAAACCTATTTTACTGTTGTAATGGGGGACTTCAACGCAAAACTGGGCAAGCGAGGCGAGAATGAGTTGAAGGTGGGACCCTTTGGATACGGGCAAAGGAACGCCAGGGGACAGAGGCTGGCCGACTTTCTGGAGAAGGAGGGACTCTTTGCGATGAACTCTTTCTTCCAGAAGCCGCCTCAAAGGAAGTGGACCTGGTTGAGTCCCAATGGCTTCACGAGAAATGAGATTGACTTCATCATGACTTCCAAGAGACGGTTTTTCAATGATGTCTCCGTGATCAACAGGGTGAAAACCGGTAGCGATCACCGAATGGTTCGAGGCATATTGAATATAAATGTCAAATTCGAAAGATCCCGCCTGATGAAGTCCACGCTCCGACCTACTCGTGCCCATATCCAAAATCCCGAGAGCTTTCAACTCGAGTTGTCAAACCGCTTTGATTGCCTAGAAAATTGCGTTACAGTGGACGAAATTAACAACGGGTTTGTGGAAACTGTTCAAACGGTGGGGTCTAAGTATTTTAGGCCTGGCCGTAAAAATAGACCTCAAAAACTGTCGGTCCACACTCTCGACCTTATGGCAAAACGTCGATCTATGGCACTGCAGACCTCCGTTAATGCTGAAAACTACAGGCAGCTCAATAGACAAATATGGAAGTCCCTGCGACACGACATTCGTTGCTTTAATACTATACTAATAGTGTTAAAGAAACGATAGAGCGGAACCAAGGCTCCAAAGTGTTTGCAAGGGACATGTCTATTGGGCAGAGCCTGTTGACGAAGCTTAATACGGAGGACGGCAGTGTAGCGTCGACGAAAGCAGAGGTTTTGAGGGAGATCGAAAGGTTCTATGGGCAGTTATACACCTCAGTTGCCAAACCCGTTGATAGCTCGGTCAGAGACCCACGAGCTATCCTGACCCGATACTACACCGAAGACATCCCGGACATCAGCCTTTACGAGATTAGGATGGCCCTTAAACAGCTCAAAAACAACAAGGCACCTGGCGAGGACGGAATCCCAGCAGAGCTCCTGAAGGCGGGTGGAACACCGGTACTTAAAGTCCTTCAGAGACTTTTTAATTCCGTGCTGCTAGAGGGCATTACGCCCGAGGCGTGGAACAAGAGTGTGGTGGTGTTGTTCTTCAAAAAAGGAGACAAAACCTTATTGAAGAACTACAGACCCATCTCACTCCTGAGCCATGTCTACAAGCTGTCTTCAAGGGTCATCACGAATCGTCTCGCACGTAGGTTTGATGACTTCCAGCCTCCCGAACAAGCCGGTTTCCGAAAAGGCTATAGTACCATAGACTACATCCATACGCTTAGGCAAATTATACAGAAGTCAGAGGAGTATAGTATGCCTCTATGCTTAGCGTTTGTGGACTATGAAAAGGCCTTTGATTCGATCGAAACTTTGGCGGTGCTTCAGTCTCTGCAGCGGTGCCACATAGACTATAGGTATATAGAGGTGTTAAAGTGCCTTTACAATAACGCCACCATGTCGGTCCGAGTACAGGAGCAGAATACGAGGGCGATTCCACTGCGGAGAGGTGTGAGACAGGGAGATGTTATATCTCCGAAACTGTTCACAGCGGCATTGGAAGACGCCTTCAAACTTCTGGAATGGGAAGGAATCGGCATCAATGTCAATGGCGAATACATCACACACCTCCGATTTGCCGATGATATAGTCGTTGTGGCAAAAATGCTGGACGATCTTGGCACTATGCTCGAAGACCTTGACCGAGTCTCCCAACAAGTGGGTCTTAAAATGAACATGGAGAAGACGAAAATTATGTCAAGTTCCCTTGTTGTACCCACTCCAGTATCCATTGGGAACTCAACTCTCGAAGTTGTCGACGAGTACGTCTACCTGGGACAAGTGATCCAATTGGGTAGGTCCAACTTCGAGAAAGAGGTCAATCGACGAATCCAACTCGGCTGGGCAGCGTTCGGGAAATTACGCAAGAGTGTCTTCTCGTCTCATTTACCGCAGTGTCTAAAGACGAAAGTCTTCAACCAGTGTGTGTTACCAGTGATGACATACGGATCCAAAACATGGTCTCTAACTATGGGCCTTATAAAGAAGCTCAAAGTTACGCAACGAGCGATGGAGAGGGCTATGCTGGGTGATTCTCTACGTGATCGAATCAGAAATGAGGAGATACGTAGAAGAACTAAGGTAACGGACATAGCCTTGAGAATCAGTAAGCTCAAGTGGCAATGGGCAGGGCACATAGCGCGAAGAACTGATGGCCGTTGGGGCAGGAAAGTTCTAGATTGGAGACCCTTTGACCAAAGACGCAGCGTAGGACGTCCACCAACAAAATGGACAGACGACCTTATAAAGATTGCAGGATCAAACTGGATGCAGACCGCTAGTAATCGGTCGCTGTGGAAAGCCGTGGGGGAGGCCTATGTTCAGCAGTGGACGTCCTTTGGCTGATAATGATGATGATGATGATGACCGACAGCTTACATATTGTACACACCTAACTGTATGAAAGAAAATTATATTGAATTATGAAGACCTATGGATGACGTATAAAGCATGGAATAAATAAAACAACAGGGCGCGTATTGTGATGCAGTTTTAATAGGTTAGCGGCTCAGATGTACTAATCAAATAAGCAATTCGTATTGGGATTTCGCATGATATTTTTATACATATGTATATATTTATAATAAAACAAAATAAATATTAATATTCGTACCATTGTAGTATTATTGTAATATTATTATATTGATAATATTCGTTTACACTGAGTCCTTTCAAAATAAAACGTTTTGTTAAACTGTTACCCTAATAAAGTCTTTTAAATAAATATTATGTCTTGTCCAGTGTCTCTTCTTCTCTGTTTTGTACTAATGTTCCACATCTGGATAATACCCGGCATCCGGCTTGTCCCCGTAAGGCTGTGTTATTGTAATCGAGCCTCTTATGTATACATACAACCTTAATTAATGCCTTGAAGATTACACACCAAATACATGTACCATATTATTACGAAAGCTTTCTTCTAGAAGGATACTAAGGTATAAACCGAACAAATCAAAAACAATGTTAGTATTCCATATTGGTGTTTTTTTTAAAATTAGAGTCGATTTCAACAACTTCAGATAGGACTTATCCGACGGAATAAGTTTAAAACTACCAATTTTAAAATGTCATTTTCAAAAATGATTACGGTGACGTTTTCAAATGAGGTGTTTTGTATTATATTCAAGAAATATTTCTTATTGGGCGTTGGTAAAATCGACTTTTAGTCTTGTAACATTAGTCTTGGTTAAAAAACCTAATACTATTTTTTTTGTAATAAGTGGGATAACGATCATAGTAGTTTTATGTATACACTAAATGCCCTGGATTTCGTCTTATGAAAGAAGACTTACCAGTCATAAGAATTGAGGCATCGAAACCCTTTGTGTTTAACGTAAATTTCTGATTTCGAGTTGAGATAATGCTAACTACCTGACCTAGTTGGTTCTTATGATATCTCAAACTTCTACTCATCCATCCGTCGTATTTGAGTAATTCAAACTTAAAATCACATACTTCACGGCACTTAACTTGAGCCCGCAAAGTTCTTGAAGTCAACCGAAGTTAATACTTCAGATAGTGTTGGAGTATCAAGACTGGTATGAAACTTTACTCGTTTGACGTATCCGTGTATTTTGTAACGTTGGTAACTCGGCGTAAGGAACTTAAGTGCTTGTTTGACTTTTATTTTCAAACGTACTTTTATTTTTAAACGTTTAGAAGTTTTTTTTTTATGATTCTAGTGTTTTCAGGGTTCCGTATCCGAATGGCAAAAAACGGATACCTTATAGTTTCATCAAGTCTATCTGTCTGTCTGTCTGTCCGTCCATATGTCACAGTCAATTTATTCTGTAACTATAAGCTTTACACTGTAAAAATTTAGTTGAAAGATGTATCTTGTTAACTGCTTTACGATTCTTATACAACCAATAAAAAAATATGATATTTAAGGCGGGCTCCCATACATGAAATTAAAACCGAAAATTGTTTTTTTAGTCAAACCTATGCGTGTGGCGTAGTCTATGAATAGGTCTCTTAAAATGATATAGAGGTTTCTGAAACTACTTTCTTTTAAAGTCTTACGTTTCATAGCTAGCCGCTTCCAAAGTGGTAAAATGGGCGTCCCCCCCCTCATCTAACTTCTAAACTAAGCGAGTGTCAATTTTGAAAAAATATGTGATATAGATCTTAACAAATACTTTCAACGAAAATTGGTTCAGACGGGATCGAATGAGAAGTATTTGAGATATAATACATTTTCAACAACCGCAAACATAACTTTGTTCTTCATACAAACACTATGAAAAACAAAGTTATATTTTGATTACAACAAAATATTGTGGTGTTTTACTAAGTGGAAGTAAGTGGATTTCTTAATTCAGTTAACGTTGGCACGGAACCCTCAGTTCGCGAGTCCGACACACACTTGGCCGGTTTTTTTTTAAATAACGGGGTTGAATTACGGGGTCCTTATTTAAAACAAGGAGACATCCGTGATTAATAAAGTTTTTTTTAAATCTTAGTGAATATTTACTTACTAGAAAGATATATTCAACCCGCCCGGTGGTGTCGATTTCCTCTTTTTATACAATCATAATAAATGAATAATATACATATTTGCAGGCTGACTAAAATGTAGAAAATTTTGGTGAACTAATATGTATCTAAGACACAAGACTTTTAATTTAACACCCATAAAATACGTAAACAAACGCATTTTTACTTGTATTTGAAAAATATTTTTAAATATGATTAGAGCTCCCTATCCGTCAACGTAGAGACTCTCGAATCCTGTGCATTTTACATGCTATTCTTAATAACCCCTCGTCGCCTTCTTAAAGATATGTTCCCGTTTTTATGCCAAACTCCCGATCGGTCTCTCCGTTCCTCCGACAATCTCCGGCTGGGCACGCTGGCACACCGCTCCACGGACGTATCGAAGTCATTTGCAGTCACGGCAACACGACTGTAGAACTCTCTTCCTTTGGATGTCAGGAGGGCCGAGTCGAAGGTATCATTCAAGAGGAAAGTCCGACATTTTCTTATAGAATAGATAATTGCAAAATAATATTTATTTATTATGTGTTTTATTTATGTATATTTTATAAATATCTTCCAATTATAAGGCAAAAAAGCAAAATTTACATGAGTAAAAAAGGAATACAAAACATGAAAATTTGATAACTTTTAGTAAAATGCCTACCGTTTTATTAATTGTGTTAAACTCATGGTAAGTATTGTTACACAGTAAAAATGGAACCTTTGTTTTAACTTACCTCCTGCGATAGTTTAAGGTTTTTATTGCATTCTTTCGTCTCATTCCTGCACTGCCATTCGTTTTATCATTAAAAAGATTAATTTATTAACTACATTAATTAGATTATTTCATGAATCTTGAGATTGAATTGTAGCTAGGTACCAAAACAAATATTTCATCGAGTTTGACACTGGCGTTGACACCTTAGAAGTATTATTTTCCCGTTGCCACAGATTATGTAGCGATTCGGTTTGTTGAGCTCGTTAGCTCAGCAATTTCATCTTTCCAATTGTTTTTGTTTTGATTCTTAATTTGTTTAATTTGCTTCCAATTAATTCACAGTACAAATATTATCCCTTATAAATATTTATCTAAAATTCAATTAGATTGTAATAGTTTTTATTCTACGTGTCTATGGTCGTTTGGTCAAATGCAGTGACAGTGACAGTTGTTGATATAAAAGTACTGGTCAGCAGATTCCGGGTCCTTTTTCTTGGATTTTGCGTCGTGAAGTTCACATCAACCTTTCCACCGCCTAACAGCGCCACCAGCCTCAGAGATCAGTCCCCGAGACCGTTACTCAATTTCGGATTTATCTTACGATTGTAAGTATTCTCGCATTTTGTGCGATTTTCCATATCACTTTGAGTTCGTTGAGGTTTTGTTGTGTCGGAAACTAACTTTTTGTGGTATTTCCCTCGTCCTCGCAGAATTTTTGGAGGTCACAGGAGACGGCGTGGCAGGCGTGATCCAGCAGTCGACTCGGCGCTGAAATCCGTCATTCCAACCCCTTTTGAGGTAAATTTTTCATTTTTATTCTTGCTGGAGGGTAGATGAAAAGGTCGCGCCCTGTTGTTACAAATTTAGGTTTTTCATTTCAAATTCACTTTATTTAATATTTCCCATAGCATTATTGAAGTAAATTCAGATTTGAAAAGCATTTATTTAAGATAATTTCCCCTCTTTATGAATATTTTTAGTACTGGTTGTGACAAACCATAAAATAGGTCTTTTGTCACTTTCCAGGTTTTTTTTTGTTTTGGTTTGATTTAATCCCATTACCTCCTCTTCGGGTGCCTTCGGGATCTACGTTTGCGGAGAACCCCGGCTTGCCAATTCCGCTCCAGGGTCTCCGATTTCTCTCCGGCCCGAGGCATCTACCCCGGTAACCCGTATAGGGAACTTTACTCTTTTTTATAATACGGCGCTGCATTCGGCAGTGCTTGGCGCCGACACCTTCATATTTATTTAATATTTACCTTAATTTAAGTTAAAATTGTGATTGCTCCCTAAATCATTTTATACGTATCGGCTCCGGTCTCACCCCAAAATTTACCCACAACTCCCATTGTGTTCTGCCATAGGCTAGACCGGCTTTGTTTATTTATACTAGATTTAATTATTTACTTATTTCCTTACATTGAAAAATTGTAATTAAAATTCTAATTAATTACTTAATAAATCAGATATAGAAAGAACTTTTTTTTATTATTTAACAGTATCGTGTATCGTGAAATAATTTTTGAAAACTTCCAAAAACAGAGACAAAAAGAATTATTTAGAAGATAGATAAAAATTCAAAACTCAATAGATACACTAAATTATGTTACAGCCAATAATAAAGCTGGATGGTTTCAGCTCAAAGGGTTAGCATAGCTTTCGGCAACGCAGCCAGCCAGCATCATAGCGTCCTTGTCACAAGAACGCTTTCGTTTATGAATGGGTAGTTTTTTAATGAAGTGAAAACTTCTTTAGCGGCGTTGAGCACTTTTGTGGGATGGGGGAAAAATGTGAAACTCGCGTCAGGACACGTGGGCTGATCGAAAAACCGTAAGACGGTTGGCGAAATTATGGATGTAAGTTGATTTTTCTGAGAGATAAACTTTTTAATGTAATTTAATATAATATAAATTGTAATGTTTGTGTACGATAGCGCAATAAATAAATATTGTATTCTATTATTATTATTATTATTATTATTGTATTCTATTATAAAAATGATAGTACTTTTATATTGATAATAAGAGCAATACATTCAAAATTATTCCCTAACTATTCCAAAAAATCAAAAATGCACAACGTTGATATTCAAGTTTTCACTTCTGCCGGCACTCCCGGAGTGCAATTTTTTTTTTATATATTTTTATGTTGAATACACCTAGACAGTTCTCATGTTAAAATAGGATATCAATTCAACTCTAACACTAAACAGATTCTAATCTCCCTTTGAGTACTAAAGTGTTCGGTCTCAAGTACTAGGTACCAGATCAAAATTGCAACAACCAATCAAACTTCGTAATCCTAGCTGAGACCTCATTTACGATTGTCTGTGACACGGGGATGACTTACAATGCTCTTACGAACGGATTCGAACGGATTTAGTGTGCGCTTCGCTTTAAAGTGGTTGTATTGTAATAAGAAGTACACAGTCGAAGGGACGAAATATTTATGAAAATATTAGTTTCCAAAAAAAACATGATGAACATTCATAAAGACGAAATAAGAAACCAAAGATAATCCCGCACGGGCGGGACTATCTGTTTCATAAACACTGGCCATCGGCCATCACGGGGCCATCTGTTTCATAAACAGACGGCTAGATGGCGCTAAGCGTCACGCAATTGACGTTTTCATAAGAAACCACAAATTTCGCAGGGTCGGACTAACAGCACGGTAGCTCAATTGGTAAGAGCGATTGGCCCGGTTTGCCAAAAGGTTGCTGGTTCAAGTCCCGCCCGTGCGCAAAATTTTTGGTTTCTTATTTCATCTTTATGAATATAAGATATGACACTGTGAGTGTTAAAAACATTCTAAAGCATTAGATAGCGAAGCGACATCAATTTCCAAGTTGAATTTATTCTGTAAAGAATAACTGCTTGGGCCATCTGTTTCATAAACAGACGGCTAGATGGCGCTAAGCGTCACGCAATTGACATTTTCATAAGAAGCCACAAATTTCGCAGGGTCGGACTAACAGCACGGTAGCTCAATTGGTAAGAGCGATTGGCCCGGTTTGCCAAAAAGGTTGCTGGTTCAAGTCCCGCCCGTGCGCAAATTTTTGGTTTCTTATTTCATCTTTATGAATATAAGATATGACACTGTGAGTGTTAAAAACATTCTAAAGCATTAGATAGCGAAGCGACATCAATTTCCAAGTTGAATTTATTCTGTAAAGAATAACTGCTTGGGCCATCTGTTTCATAAACAGACGGCTAGATGGCGCTAAGCGTCACGCAATTGACGTTTTCATAAGAAACCACAAATTTCGCAGGGTCGGACTAACAGCACGGTAGCTCAATTGGTAAGAGCGATTGGCCCGGTTTGCCAAAAGGTTGCTGGTTCAAGTCCCGCCCGTGCGCAATTTTTTTTTTTGGTTTCTTATTTCATCTTTATGAATATAAGATATGACACTGTGAGTGTTAAAAACATTCTAAAGCATTAGATAGCGAAGCGACATCAATTTCCAAGTTGAATTTATTCTGTAAAGAATAACTGAAGTAAATAAAATGAATTGAATTGAAGCAAATGATTTTTGGCGAAATAGGTATCCAACCATGTTTTTGCTACTGAGAATAGTAACACGAACCATGAGAATCAGTCGAGCTATTTCGTTCAGTCATAATAACAAACGGCGTAACTAATATGGCGTTAACCAAAGTGGTTTCGACTAATATTGTTAGGACGACAGCACGTAAAGGTAAACACTGCGCTATCTTATGGATTAGTAATAAGGGTTAGACCCTTTGCACAATGCGACGTTTAGCTACGTCGTAATGTAATCGCGATGCAGTATTGATGTAGTCGCATAATGACAACCTTAAAACACTTGCGCTACTTTTAGCATCGATAAATTCACACAGCTAATGCTAGTTAGTATTGATGCAGTCGCGATGTATAAGCTGAATAATAAAAATATATGTACTGTAATAATTATTGGTGACTACATCGATACTAATGCGCGTTTGTTTCGATGCAGTCGCGCTTCTGCATTGATACTAACGCATTACAGTATCGATGCCAAATTAAATCTGTTAATAGCTTGAGTGCAGTTTGTAAGGGGTATAAGGTAAAAAAAAAACTGATACGCTGGCGATTGTACAAGACCACAATAATGAAAGTAAGCGCTTTGTTTCATTTTCTTGTAAATTACTTAGTTACGGGCTAGACATTGTTCCAATTCTGGCTTAGATTGAGATAGCGCCCGTAGTTTCTCCGTGATCACATTTATCTACACTTTAATATAACCTACATAGCTTAAGTTGGACTTTATGTCCTTGTTAGAGTTATTAAGAATTTTGTTCTTAATCATTTTGCTTTTGGAAGCAGTATCTTGAGAGTATGGGCCCGTTTCACTATTGACAAATGAACACTAATTTACATTTTGTAACGTCATTTCGTATGAAGTAGTGGGCAAGTAACGATACCGGGTCTCTATTTCTGAACCATTCGCTTAAATATGGCGTGTGATAATTGTTCGAAAACGAATTAAAAACAACAATAATCACGCGAATTTATGACGTTAGTACTTACAAAATTAAAACATATTTTTGCAAATCCCTCCCATGTGGATTTCAACTGATTTTCATTAGAAAAATCGACATCCATCATCCCATCGCCATCTTGACGAGAGTGATTCAAAAATAGGTGCCCTGGTTACTTAAAAGTAATTGTGAAACGTGAAATATGACTTATCGCTTTATATCTTTTAAAAAGTTAGAAAATTGAACCCCGTCAAATGTTATAACTAGAAGGCTTCAAAAATACATTTTCATGACGAAAATGGACACTGGTTTAAAAATAACTAACAAACTACCTTCAGATTTGTTTAGATTAAGAAGGCTTGAAATGAAAGCTATGTTTATGTTTCGTATCCATTTTCAGTTGAGTACGGTCAGCATAAAAATATTTAAAAAAGTCAGTGATCAATTGAAGCGTTTTATTGAACATATTAAACAATTTCTAACATGACGTCTTTTTATGGTTTTTTACAATTATAGTCAATTCGGGTATATGGCTGATCAATTTGTGTGTGTGTTTACAGTCCGTTTTCCTTTGCTAGTCAAATAATTTAAACTTCTAAAATATTATCAGTAAAAAAAAGCTGTTTAATTTAAAAAGCTCTGTGCTAAGCGATGAATTACCTCTGCAGTTGGTGAGAATTGTGTTTATCTTATTTTAAAATAAATTATTTCGGAAAAAGGACTTTCAAGATTGTTTACAATATTCAACTCACGAAGAGAAACGGACTTTTAATTATTTACATTTTATATTACAAGTAAAATAATCACCATTTGTAAGCGCTCAATTCCTTGAATAGTACTCCAACGCACGTCACACGACACGCGTTCAAATATTATCGCATTCCAAATACACATTCATGTCAAAATAGTTGTATGACGTCATAAATGAATGCAACTTGAACCAATGAACTGAAGTTAGGTATCACGGGTCCTGGCTCACAACCTGCCTGAACACAATAGCAGTGTGTTCATGTCAGTCTGATCTATATCTACTCGACAATCTTACTAATAAGACTAAATGTATCGGCCAATCAGCACTGAAACAATATTAGTATGGTTGCATATATTTTGCTTGTGATTCTAACTATAGGGAGTTGTTTTTGCTAGCGACGTTTGCTCTGGGGTGGTTGTACAAACGATACTGATTCCAAAAAAAATGATTTTATTGAAAATGTGTGTAGTATGTGTTTACAAAAGTGTATTTTTTTTAAAGTCATCCCTGATGGGGAAAAATATGGGTTGAAAGAACGTTTGCAATTCGTTACTCTTGTAGATAGACACTTTAAATTATGTGTATCTTATGCTTTTTGTTCAAAATAATACTAAGACGTGGAAATTAACAGATAATAGATGTATGGAGTAAAAACGATATGGGTATCGGTATTTAGGTTTACAGGGTTACTGATTCCGAAAATGCCCCGCATTTATAAATTCAAGATGGCATTAATTTTCAGAAAATTGATATTGGTTTCGTGTTTTAGAGTCCTTGGAAAAGTGATTACGAATTCGATTCTTATTTTACAAAGGATACTAACATGTATCTAAAAAAACTGCTCATTAGTCCCACACTTGTTGGCATTAGCGACAATAAAGGTTGCTTTTTATGGCAAGAAATAGTCTGTGAGGTGATTTAATAGGGGAGCAAAGCTAGTAATTCATAAATGAAAATTTTTATGCAGATATTTTTTAAGATAATTTTAACATAATCGCAAACATAATCATATAGGTATAATATAGTGCTGAATTGTTTAGTGTTCATGAAGAGGATCTTTTTCTTCCACTTCGATGTCTAAAATGTGCATAAGTGCAGTGATAAATACATGTACACACACAAGCGTGCGAACGTAAGATTTGTCAGCAAACAAATCCGACGTTGCCACTTCGTGCAACGTGTGATGGTGTGAGCAATATTTTGTATGCATGAATTCAGTCAAAAAAATATTAAGAAAGCATTATTTTCAATGTTTATGTTCATAATATGTATAGATATTTCAGAATATATAAATTCATTCTCCAGTGATACGTGAAAAACTTAAGCCAATTGCTTTGTGATAAGAAATAATAAAATACGAATAATACGAAAAATACTGAATTCTATTATATAATACCGGTATGATTCAGTGCCATTTGGTATAATACGGTATTTTTACATCTCTAGTCAAGATGGCCATTTTACCCATGAAATATTGTACAATTCCATACCGGAACGATTTGAAATAAGATACCTGAAGGTGCTAACTTTAACAATGTTTATATTTTTCATTGATTTTTAATACGTTTAAAATGAATTTTAAACGTCATTTTCAAGCAAATGATTCAAAAATAGGGCCTCACGTCGCCCTTTGTAGCTTACTAGCTACGGCGTAGTATTTTGTACGCGCGAGCTACGCGCGATGGTGCGGGTTTCTTCATTTGTTTTGATTTCATTAGAATGTTGTGAAGAGGCTTTCTTTTATAAAACTTGCATATACTCGTGATTCAACGAACATATTTTTTTAAGAATAAACATAGGTATCTAACTCATATTATCATCCCTGAGTTGGACCTTACTGACGGAAACAACATCCTGGATATTCAGTGTATTTGTGTCGGACAAATAGCCGTATTTTCTACTTTATTGCCTTGTACCTTTTGCAGCTGAAATAGGTTAAGTACAGTCGTAGTGAAAATAAAACAATTATTAAACAATATTCTCATACAGTAAAATTATGTTTAGAAAATTTATAGCTATAAAAAAAACAACTAAACGTTTTCTATTATTTTGATGCCATAATATCTCCAGTTTTTAGCAAAATAGTATGTAAATTGTCTAATGACTGGTCTCTCCTCCCCACTCATGTTGGACAGCTGTTTCACTGAACTAGGACAGTGAAGGAACCTTTGTGTCCCATGCTGTCCAGTTGAGATTAAGTGGAAGTAAGTGGATTCCCTAATTCAGTTAAAAATTAACACGGTACCCTCAGTGCGCGAGTCCGACTCGCACATTGCCGGTTTTTTTTAAATTTGTCGGCATGAGTGCTGAATAAATTGTATTCACTTATTTTTGTGCAGACCATACTCAGTGACACGACATAGGTGGGCCGCGTAATTATACAGAATCCGCTCAAAGTCTCAACTCAACTGGGGCTGCAGGTAGAATAAATTAATGCGGAGTCAACCTGAGAACACTTCGTCGTGAGTTTTGACATAAGATTGCTTGGATGTGGCATTTATTCGGGTTGTTTTCTTGTTGAGATTTGGTAGTTTCAGTAAGTACGAATTTGAGTGTGAGGTGCTCGAAGTGCAGTGGTGGTAGCGCTATGTTAGTGATACCGAAGTTAACCCAACCTAAAGCACTATTGTGATTGGATTGGTGTCCTCTCTAACCGTATAAGTGACGTGTATATGAGTGCTTCACCACGTCTAGCAGTTGGTCGTATGTGTTCAAAAGTCATCATTAACAATCGAAAATATGAGACAAAAACTTTCGGATAGTAAAACGAGTAAATAGTGAAAATCCTGTGTATTCAAACTAAACAATCTTTGAATCTCTAATCGAATCTAATTAAATAGTTCAGTTTTCTTTCTTAACTTCAAAAAAAAAAAAAACTCAAAAAGCAAGCACGCTTTTACTCCGAACAAAAATAAATGTGAATCGAGTTCTTAGGTTGGAATTTAAAACAGACAAAAAGTACGTTTGTCCATTGGACAAACGTACTTTTTGTCAGTTTAAGGCAATATAAAGACAAAGAGATCTACAGCTCTTTATTTTAGCACTTTGATAATAATAAAACGGCTACCAGACACCTATTTGCACTCGTAGAATTAAAACATACTTTGTTTTATAGATTTATTCCCATGAAACCCTAAGTATTTCCAGCTTTTTCAACTGCCCCGGTGGCGCAGCGGTAGGATGGTCGCACTTTAACGCGACGGCTGCGCCAGAGGTCTCGGGTTCGATCCTAAGTTTTTCTACCAAGTAATTCTTAGGGCAGCCCGGAGTTTGGAAGTTGGCGGTGTTTCACCCCCGTGCTTCGGAAAGCACGTAAAGCTGTTGGTCCTGCGCCTGATCTCCCTCCGATCGAGTCAGATTGCTGTCCCATCGGGCTATGAGAGTGAAAGGACCTATGTTTGCGTACACACTTTCGCACTATAATATGTCCCGCGCAGTCGTTGTGACTGGCTACCATAGTCGGAATTGGCTAGGGGGACACTTACTATTATTATTATTTACTAGCTTTTCAGGCAAAATTAATATTTGAGTTAACTTTGACTTACTTTTTGTTCGAATACGCGTTGGGTAAACACATGTTCCTTTCGACGACTGCAGCTGAATAAAGCTCTTAGCTAGTTCTCTTCAGAATAAGTACGTTTTTATAAAAAATAAACAATGAATAACGAGTTTTCTCATAATTAAACTGATCGCTAATATTTGTGAAGTTAGACGCGTAAAAGTGTTATTGCCCTTAAATAGAACCACCAAAACAATCCAAGCACTTCAACCACTAAATCTTACAACAGCACTATAACTGTCAGCATTCCGAATATTGCCAGCGAACGTAGCATTTAAGACGTGAAATTACCCTATCCAAATATCGGAGGCTCTTCATATAGCGGCCTAATCTGCATGTCGTTACAGCCTGTCTCGACTCATCCATAATTTACGTAATAAGGACATGGCATGGAGTCGCCGAAAATAACGTTATAATTTTTTTTTATTAACAGTTCAAACTTTAATCCTCCTTTCTAGTATCAAAAAGACATTGCCAAAATCATTTTTTTATATTTCAACCGAAATGGTTATAACTAAATTTCCATACGAATAAAAAAATATGATTTTTTGCTTCAATAAATATATTCTTATTTAAAAAAAACAACCTCATAAAAGGTTTTTAAAAACCAGACATGTATCAAAACACATTACAACTACTCTGTTTATTATTGTACTAGTCTGATATTTAAAAAAATAACTCTTTTGATGACCTCTTCAACGCTTTTCTGTTCTTTCAACACCAAGGAGACAAATCAAAGGCGTTTGTATTGCGGTGCGCCTGCATACATTATTAAGATTGTTGATAAACCGACAAATTCGTGATACAACACATTTCATTTCATACACAAATAAATACACGTCATTCTCACTTTCTGTCCCTATCAACGCAGGCATAGAGTCGATTTTCAGAAGTCTTCTCCCATTTCAAATTTTAGCATGAACGAAAGTTGTCGCGTCTCCAATGTAAATTTACCCTCTGTTTTGATAGTAATTGGGTCGAAAATTGGTTGTTGTTGTTAATTTGTTTCCGAAGTCAGAATTCGTGAGAATGTTGATATTCCTAAGCCTTAAATGAGGCAAACGTTTGTTCTTTGGTGATTAATACAGACTAACAATGGCAAAGATTCCTTTGTAGTTAAACTTAATTGGGTCAGGGCTAAATCTCAAGTTCGATTAGAAACTAAGTACAAATTATTACAGCAGGCTCAGAATAAAATGTACATGATTTTCACTCTAAGTCTTGTTTTAGTTTAGCCTTAAGACATCTCGTTTTCGAGTGAAAACATAACAAAAAATGTTTTTTTAAATATTTTGGTATTCACTATAGGTAAACCCAACGTTTCGGTCCACGTTTCTTTTGCGTATGGCGCGAATCCCGTTTCCTAGGTTTCGCGCATTTAGAAGTGTTCTATAGCAACTTTGAACATTTTCTAGAAAAAAATGAACAGGCAGAAATCTGTCGGTCGCAATACCACTTCAGCTGCGATTGTGGCCACAAATTGCTGGCTTTTTGCATGAAAACTTAACTAAAACATACAGCTGCAATAAAAAAGTACTATTGAATTTTTTTGTGTTAATAGGATGGAGGAGGGAGAGGGGATTGCTGCACCTTATGACTCTGAATCTACAAATTACCTATCATAAGTTCTGTCATTATAATAACTGAACTCTTAAGCGTTAAGGAGTTTGACTATTAGATAAGCTCCACACAATGTTGACAATCAGATATAACAACATAGTAACCATTAAGATTTTAGTAAACATCACTACCCATCCCTTTAAAATTTGAGGGTTTCCCTCAATTGTACCGAGATCCAATCATCAGATTCCGACTTGGCAACAATAGGAAAAAAACAAATCGGTCTACGAATGACTGAGATTTTAGGTAACATATATACACAAACACAAACAATGGAATTGATGACCTCATCTTTTATGATTTCTGTTAAAAAATATGTTACCACCTTAGACCTCATTCACATCTTTCATCAGTTGCTACCAAAGTCAAATAAATAAATCAAATGACTATTAATTTTATAAACATTATATTATATCTCTTTGAATATGTAATAGGTGCCTAGAAGAGTGATTTCAATATGGACCAAGGGATTATTATACATCTAAAAAGCAAACTAGAAATACAAATTGAAAACAGAGCTATTCTACTGTGTCTTTCTGTGATGCACAGCCAACTGATTGGTTTATAGGAAATGAGATCCACAAGTTTTGTGTTTGTTGTGTTTTTGAGCTGAAATCCGGATTTGTTGGTTAATCTCCGAAGAGTGTAGAGGCATTAACGGGATTACATAAATTGGGGATTGGATTTCTCACGAAAGTTGTCTGCTACGTGTTTCAATTTAAACCATATGGTAATTTAATTAATATGGTTAATATAGTGATTAGGGAAGATATTTATTTATCCAAAATGATATAGGTGAAGATTAACAAAATCTTTATAAAATGGTTGTTATCATTATAAGATAAATGAATTATGAGCATATGGATTTCAAAACTTTTGAAGGTTAGAGTACGTTAGAGGTCACTCGCACCTAACTCAAAATGGAATGTAATATTTGTCTTAGGAAACTTTATTGGTTTTGGTGTTATCTTTAAGTGTTATTTATATTCATTTCACTGTATGTTTCCCTAAAAATAAAAAAATAAAAAAATAAAAATAAACAAACTCTTAGACCCCTTATATACTGCGACTTTTAGCAGCGATGCAGTCGTGATGCTAACGCGCCCCAGCATCGATGCAATCGCAAAATGTCAACATTTACACAGTGCGCTACTTTTAGCATAGATACTGTCGCGATGCTAACGTGCGTTAGCATCGATACAATCGCGATGCAGAAGCTGGAAATAGTCAAATTATGTACTGAATTTTGGCGACTGCAGCGGTACTAACGCGCCTTAGCATCGATGCAGTTGAGCTTCTGCATCGATGCCAACGCGCGACTGCATCGATGCTAAAAGTCGCAGTGTGTAAGGGGTCATAAGTTTGTGGTGAAGCTCGTTTTTATGTAGTGTGAGCAAGCAATTTCCTTAAAGGAGTGAAAAACCTCGACCTTGCCAACTTCTTACTGTAACTTCTAGACAATACCCTCTATATCTTCCTTCGTATTGCCTCTGTATAGACCTATGGTTGTGTGGTAGATAATGTTTTTAGCAATAAGTCCGCCATATGTACTTTTTGTTTGTGCATGAAGTGTTTTAAATAAATAAATAATACCACCGGTATAGTGTAAACCCACTAGGTTTCAACAGTTTCTTTCACTTACTTGAAGTTTTCTACATGCACACAAACCTAATCATAGCTCACTATTATCACACCTCTGAACACTAAAAGTATCATTGATTACTTGTTCTTTAAATGTAGGCATAAAAGCTTTACTACGCACGATGTATTGTCATTAATGTGTTTTCGAATCCTCTCGTGGGTCTTATGTAAAGAATTTTTCATTTCGAAGCTTGTTTTAAGCGGACACCAATGGCAGATAACAGAGAAGTTACAGTTTCCAATATTGCCGCAATGTAAAAAGGTATGTAGCACAATAAAAGTGGATTTCAGAAAGCTTTAAACTGGGCGAGAATTGCTTAAAAATATCCAATACACAACTTTGCATACATCGTGAAAACAACTATGTTAGTTGGACAACCATCATCAAAACTTTCATAATAAATCGATCAGAATAACAAAACTTAAAGTGCAACTAGTTGAGTTGTATTCTATCACAGAAAGAATATCACATCAGAACAAAGACACCAATATGGAAAGTATGACGGTATAGTAGGTAATAGTACCCCTAGCCGATTTTGACTACAGTGGCCAGCAGTCACAACGACCATTTAACTGCGCGGGACATTAAAGTGCACAAGTGTGTGCTCTAACACAAGTGCACTTTCTATTCCTTTGCCTTCAAACTCCGGGCTTCTTTGAGATTATCTTTACCCGACGCCGGGGATTGAACTGGAGACCTCTTTCTCGCTCGAGATGACGGTTTAACAAAGAAGCAATAAAAGTTCTTAGAAATAGCGTTTTGAATACCAGAATAATACTTCAGACATTAATAAGCGGGATGACGAGCACTAAAATCAAAAATAACGTGACTTTATTAAGCAAAAACAAATCTATAGTTTTGCAGAGAACTCACTTACGGTAAATGAACCTCCGGCGTTCCACACTGACAACGGTTTTTAGTAGACCTAAGTTTTTTTTTTATGGTAGTTAGGCCTAATTTCTAACGTCAGAAAAAAAATATTCATCGCATAAAATATAATACGCCATTTGAAAACATCACCTATTTGTCAGCAATTATTTATGTTAATGCGATTTTAAAATCGGTTGTTTTTCTTTATTCAGCCTTAGCAGACAGTCGTTGGAGAAGTCAGCCCTAAGACCCTTATAACTCGCTCCTCCCAGCAGCTGATTTAAGCATAAATTATGAAAAAAGTGGTTTCAATAGCTCTACTTACACAAAACTACATTACGGCATGTAGTTCAAAGCGAATGCTATCCGGTGCTAGAAAAAAACCATTCCGAAGCTGTGCTCAGACAAAAACGTTCAGATCCACTGAAAGCAATTCAGTGTGATACACACAGTTAGTTAGCCCGGCTAACCCAAATATCTCGTATGTTCTGGAGTCCCATAAAACTCTTAACTGCCCTCGCGATTGGAAAGTGAGTATCTATTAAAAACTGCATTTACTTACGTAAAAATAAGATTTATTTATGTTGATGACGTTATCTCATTATCAAAGGTTTACTGACAGTTTGATACCGGTATAATATATCTATTGGAATGATTGCATAAGATACTCTCGGTTATTAAAAGCACTTTACTCATGTTTGTAGTATTCGTCTTGATGACGCTATCTCCTGATCAAACTACAGAGATGATTGTATGAGAAAACCAGTAGGTATAAGTGCAGGCAAAGCTGCATGGAAAAAGTCTTAAAAGTCATTTTATAATGCAAATGGCCACTTGCACACTTTTACACGTCCCCATATAAACCCTACCACAGCTTCGGGACAATTGTGGGCTAGTGCTGAAAATAAGTTGCGCAATAAACTCAGTCACTATTGTCAATGCCTCTTTTTAAAAGTTTTACAATGTTTAAAGTGATCATGCAAGTCCATATATAATTATTTTTGTAATCATAATATTTGCCCTTGTTGTACCCACTCCAATATCCATTGGGAACTCAACTCTCGAAGTTGTCGACGAGTACGTCTACCTGGGACAATTGATCCAATTGGGTAGGTCCAACTTCGAGACAGAGGTTAATCGACGAATCCAACTCGGCTGGGCAGCGTTCGGAAAATTGCGCAAGAGTGTCTTCTCATCTCATCTACCTCAGTGTCTAAAGACGAAAGTCTTCAACCAGTGTGTGTTACCAGTGATGACATACGGATCCGAAACATGGTCTCTAACTATAGGCCTCATAAAGAAGCTCAAAATCACACAATGAGCAATGGAGAGGGCTATGCTGGGTGTTTCTCTACGGGATCAAATGAGGAATGAGGAGATACGTAGGAGAACTAAGGTAACGGACATAGCCTTGAGAATCAGTAAGCTCAAGTGGCAATGGGCAGGGCACATAGCGCGACGAACTGATGGCCGTTGGGGCAGTAAAGTTCCAGATTGGAGACGCTTCGACCAAAGACGCAGCGTAGGACGTCCACCAACAAGATGGACAGACGACCTTAAAAAGATCGCAGGATCAAACTGGATGCAGATCGCTAGTGATCGGTCGCTGTTGAAAGCCGTCGGGGAGGCCTTTGTTCAGCAGTGGACATCCTTTGGCTGATAATGATGATGATGAATGATGAATAATATTTAATGTCATCATAATATCTACTTATAATAATCATCTACTTTATGTTAACGCGCTTTAGTTATAAGGGTTCCATTAAAAAAAAAAAAAAAACCAAACTAATACAAAAATTGATTCTTTATCAGCAGCCGCGCTGTAGCTGTTTCTACATCAGTCAAATGTCTAATCTTCCTTACAGCTAAAGCAGCTGTGCTTAGTTTCCCTGACATGGCCTCTATATGAAGACCCCATTGTAGTTTGAAGTTTAAAGTAATTTCGTGGTGGTTGTGATTGTGTAGTCAATAGTTTGAAGCGGTTTGTCTTTTATCTTAACCTTAGTTGATGCCTGTCGTACATTAGGCATCGTAAACTTAATACATTTGATTTTACTTCCATAAAGTAGACGATTTTTAATTATAAACCAATGTAATACTTGTGAAAGAGTATTATTTATATCGTTAAAAATGTCTTCATTTCTTGGAATTTGAAATATAAGTGAAGTATTATCTGCAAATAATACTATATCACAAAGATTCCCTACAAAGGAACACCTATTGTTAGAGGTGCTCCAGAAGACTCAGTTTCGTTTATACATACTCTTTGCATTTTACCTGAGAGATAAGAATTAATTAAGTTTAATGAGTTCAATGACGCCCCATAGTGACGTATTTTTTAAAGTAATGTTCCATGACGTCACGCGTAATGACGTAGGTATTCATAAGAGACCAGAAATTTCGCCCGGTTGGACCGAAGGCACGGTAGCTCAATTGAAAGAGCGTTTGACTCGGTAAGCCAGAAAGTTGCTGGTTCGAGTCCCGCCAATTTTTGGTTTCTTAGTTCATCTTTATGAATATGATATATGACACTGTAAGTGTTAAAAACATTCTAAACCAATGTTTCATGATCCACACAAAAGCAAACAATAGGGAAAAGTAGGTTCATGCTAATTATAAGACAAGGATCGTCAAAGGTTCAAATTTGAAAAAGCTCCAGTTATTGTGAGAGGTGCATTCAGCAGGTTTGACTAGATATAATTGAAAACATTGTTTTATAGAAACTTAAGAAAAAAAAACATCTGATTTTCCTTCCTTACGATTTGTACTATCGTATAGTCCGTAATTTAAACAAGTCCATTTCAATATTCCCTTTGAAACCATTATGTGATTCCTCTCCAATTCAGCGGTCCTTCGCCCAAGTGTATTCTTCATTAAAATTGTATGTGTACTCATTAATCATGGACGGAGATTAAACATATCATTCAATAACAACCCTTATCCCAAAGGGATACGACATAAATTCTGGAACAATTCTATCTGTGTTAAGTAAACTTAAGTGGTTTGTAAAGGTTGTCAAAAAAAAAAAAAAAAAAAATATTTACTTTTAACAATCGATTCAGTAACAAGTAAGTTGCTAGAGTCTCCTTTTAAGTACAAAGGTACTTGTGCCAGGAGCCTCTGCTCTTCCATAACATTGTTATAATTTTATTTAACAATAATATGAACTTTTAACCTAATTAAAACATGTGTACAGAATTTACAAAATATACAAAAAGAAATGTGTGTGTGTGTGTGTGTGTGTGTGTGTGTGTGTGTGTGTGTGTGTGTGTGTGTGTGTGTGTGTGTGTGTGTGTGTGTGTGTTTGTTTGTGTGTGTGTGTGTGTGTGTGTGTGTGTGTGTGTTTGTGTTTGTGTGTGTGTGTGTGTGTGTGTGTGTGTGTGTGTGTGTGTGATGGTGTGTAGTGCATTTCACCGTTGAATGTAAGATAGTTTAGTTTCATCACGATTTACTTTACAGTTTTCTTACAGATTTTATGATTCAATTATATTCAATTTAAATTATTTTAAAATTGATTCAATCTCTTCATACTTAAAACTTTTTATCCATGATGTTTAAGTTAATTTACAGGCGTAATACGTTTTATTATAAATATGATTTTTTTTATTAATTAAATTATATAGACGAGCCGATCGTGCATCATATTGCATTTTAGCAAAAACAGTTCTTGTGGTAGGTTCTTTCAAGACAGTGTCCTTTCGTCTCCTGTTTTCTATATTTTGATCGTACGTGGTACTCTTATGTTTTTTCAAGATGATGTTTAGTATATAAAGTTTACGCACCGAAAGCAAGTCACTGAGTTCGTAAAGTTCTGTAGTAGAAAAACGTCGCTTTTTAAAGTACATTACTTTTATAAGTGCTCTCTGATTTCTTTCAACTTCAATAAATCGTGTTTTATAGGCTCCACCCCAAACAGGTATGCAGTAGGTAATTATTGACTGGACCAGTGCAAGATATATTTCATTAAGTAGATTTCTCGAGCTTTTGTGGGATGGGACTACGTATCTTAACGATTTAAACATATAAATAAATTTTCTAATTCTAGATGATATTAATTCAATTTGCGGATACCATGATAGTTTTTGATCAATCAATACTCCTAAATATTTGATACGGTCCACTCTTTTTATTGAAGGACAATTACACTCTCCATTCGCAGAATTTTCACATTCATGTATCTTCAAGTTAAAATCTTTACTCGCTTGCATGTTAGTTTTTATACTGAAACAAATGTAGTTTGTCTTGCTAGTGTTTAATGACAGGAGATTACATTTAAGCCATTTCGAAACCATGGCCATACCATATTCAGCGTTTTGTTTTACAATATTCCAATTAGGTCCATAAAAGACTATCGCGGTATCGTCTGCATGAGTAAAGATTTTAGCATTTGGTATAACCTTTGTACACAAGTCATTTATGTACACCAGGAAAAGGGTAGGGCCAAGTACACTACCTTGAGGAACCCCATAGTGCACATCAATGTAATTACTGGTATCTTGGTTAAGTTTGACCTTTTGCTTCCTGTTACTAAGATAGTCCTGGAAAATTGAAAGAGTGGAGCCCCTAATCCCAATTTTTTCTTATTTACGCACAAGGATGGGGACAGAGACCGTGTCAAAGGCTTTTCTTAGATCAAGAAAAATTGACAGGCATTTATTTCCTTTGTCAAGTTGCTCTGATAGAAAAGAACTCAAAGATATGACAGCTTGTTCAGTCGATATTCCTTTTCTGAAGCCGAATTGGTTAGATGATAATATATTGAAAGTGTTTAGGTAATTAATTAGTCTGGTATTTAGTAATTTTTCTAAGATTTTGGACAGGGCAGGTAAAAGACAGATAGGCCTATAGTTACTCACGTCCATTCTGTCCCCGCCCTTGTATACCGGTGTGATTATTGATAGTTTTAATAACTCGGGAAAGGTACCATTACTAAAGCAAAGATTAAACAAATGAGTTAATACAGGAGTAATTTCATATCTTATTAGTTTTAAAAAAATTGTAGGAACTTTATCCCAACCCGGTGCACTATTGGACTTTAAGTTAATTATTATAGAATTAATTTCTTCAGGATCAGTATCTAGTAAGACCATAGATTGACATTGAGCAGGTATACTATTTAAGTACCTATTGAGAGCATTATTAGAAAAATTGGTTTTATTAATTAGGTTGTATTAATTTTAAAGGCATGTAAGGAACATGGTTCGAATGTAATGGTATCCCTGGAGATTGTGATGTTATGAATTATTTAGACAGTCCCACAGTGTAAAACCGTGAGGGAGGCCAATGTTCAGAAATGGACGTCCTTTGGCTGCTGATGATGACTTGGTCCCACACTCCACAATTATTTTGTTGGTCTGTTTTGGAGTATATTCATTATGGTTTATTTAATACCTTGTGTGTTTTGGTGCTTCTATTTAACAATGATTATTAATCTAGTAAATATTTTACTTGATATTAAAAAATCAAAATTAGTAAAATTTACCGATGCAAGTCGCAACTGGTAACATTTGAACTTGTACGATTTTGGGCTTGAATTATAAGTTTCAAGATATAAGTTACAACAGAACAACACGTAACTTGAATCATCACAACCAAACAGCGCACCCAGCTTTTTATAATAGTGGAGAATTCTATTAACTAATGATTAAGTCAATCTCTTATTTTAAACACTGAACCTAAAAGGATACAAAGCATCTTAAAAACAATAATATTTTTGCTTTTAAATTCCCAATTAACATTCGGCTTTAGTGCCGGCAAACAATCAAGGTCATTTTATTGCGAATACTAAAGAGTCATTGGTGAAATATCACTCGGAACCGCAATTTCGGTTCGAAATCATTCCGGTGACGAAAACGCAGTGTAAAAAAATACAGTTGAATCAAAAAAAATGTATTTCTATCTTTATTTTCTTTACATTATTTATTAAAACCAAAAATATCAGCTTCAATAGAAATGATGGCTTCCTACTTGCGCACATTGTTCCTTTTTTATATAAAATAAATATTTTTTAACAACAATAAATCTAAACGAAGTGTTATTTCCATAAGACCAGACAACAACAGAATGCCTTATTCAAACTTGAGTTAATTTTATTCACACCATGCAATTAACTTTCAATGTCAATAAGTACCGTTAATTTATTGAACAGCAATTAAACGCGAGTCGCATATTGCAATGGTATAAGAGAAAATCCATGGTTCGCTGCAGATCATTTAACACTTTTCCAACCCAAACAGCTGTCATGTTTTTAGTCTGTTCCTGAAGCTTAAGCCTTTAATAGGCTGTTTAAATTCCATCGCCTTGTCCGATAACAAAGGCAATAAAATTGGCTCCAAACGTCAAACGATTCGGTAATGTAAGGACTCTTTTACATTCGCAGCACGCCGTCGATATTTCACACTAAGATCTGCTCAAATTCAGATAACAGGTTTGGTTGTGTGGAGGTGGATTGAGTTGCTTATATGAAATCTGATGTCAATGTCACTTATTTATCATAAAATCATTAGTTATTCCGTTGTTTTGAAGACTTAAAGTGCTCGAAGCGCAGTGGTGGCACTTTCCCGAAGTAAAGCACCCTACGGGGCGGTCGTGTTTGGATGGGTGACCATCCAGATCCCAAATTAAGTATCTTCATACTTCGGAAGGCACATTTAGCTAATCTACGGCTAATACCGGATATTTTATACCGTTAAGCCTAGTCATAGGATCTATCAGTGAAAATTGCGTATTTATTTAGAGCAAAAACAAAATAAATAATTAAACGGAGTATGGCTATAAAACGTTCATAATCAATCGATCACAATAGGCAAAGCAAAAGCAAAAACTATAAAAATATTGTGTTGAAATTAAAATCTCAGAAAAGATCTAGAGTGGAGACCATTTGACCAAAAACGCAGTGTTGGACATCCACTGACATGATGAACAGATGACCTTGTGAAGATCGCAGGATCACACTGGAAGTAGACCACTTGTGATCAGTTGCTATACAGGCTTATTTTCAGCAATGGACGTCTATTGACTGAAAACGATGATGAGGACAAAAACTACACAATAGCTTTGATTTCAATGGACGCAAAAGTCAAAAATAATAGCATAGCTATCAACTTAAAGTGAATTCATAAACCACTCAACACTCAAAGAGTTCTAGCTTCGAAATAACTCAAACCATTCCGCTAGATAGCACTGGACTGTTCCCCAATAAAGCTTTCATCGCATAGAAATAACAAATCCTAATCTAAATACAAAAGCCATTTCCATATAAAGTTCGTATAAAACACCTGAATGTCTGCAGATTGTAACTTACAGTTATACTAGAACTCTATTCTGGGTCTAGATAATTTGTGATTTTTGACCTTATTACTACGGCAATAGAAGTTATGTTGACTGCAAATATTAGCTTGGTTTTGTATTCTAACGGTTGTCTTTTGCATTTTTTTTCGCAATTTTTGCCACAGAGTTTTCAACTCTAAATGGTAGTCCATAAAGAGTTATCAGTAGTACAAGTAAGATTGGCAGATAAAACGTGAGGTAGCCCTATTGAAATGTAGATATTATTGAAAATAATACACGCTTCACTTGATAACCGAATAGAAAATATCACTGGCGGGTCTTTTCATTTCATCTTCGCCTGCGATCTTTTGTGTATTATCTTTTGTCTTTCTTTTTTATCTTTGCCTTTGCAATTTCACGGGATTGGATCAAGTTTGAGATGATGTGTGGTTAGTGTTCATTATTTCATTTTGTTTGTTTAATATTTAGAGGAAGGTAATAAGGATGTTTTATATTTGTTTTGACAACAAACCTTCTTATGTGACATTTAAGCTTTTTTATTGTTGAAAGGTTTTTTCCCAATGAACCATAACATACCATGACCAGACCATGCTGGGAACGTGTCAGGAAAAAAGTATTTTGTGCATAAAAACTATGATATCTTACTCACTAGACCGTTCCGTCACCGACAAACACAATCGCGCGTCATGAACGGAGCGTGTAAGCACCTAAGATGTTTTTAAATTATATAGATACGACGTATGCGCTCGAAAATTGCTTCACGAAATGTAGGTAATTGCCCAGAGTGCATTCAGTTGGGTACGCTTTCTCCTTATGGCTTTACGTCCCGACAACGCCTTAAATTATTTCTCGTTTGCTGGTAAAAATGCCTTCTTGTGTGTTTAGGAGTAGTACAAATTACACTACAACTGTTAGAAGAAAAACGTGTCATTACATTCATAAGTATAGTTTTTTCATTTAAAAGTATTAGTACTTTAAACACGTATTTATGCTTTACCATAATTTAGCAAAGACTGACATTAGGCTTAAGAGCCAGATGACACGTGCTCGCGCCAATCAGCGCTCAGTAGCAATCAATACGTAACGAATATTATATATTTATATCTTTCTATCAATAGGCGTGCCCCATCATTTGTCTTTATAAGCGCTTAGTGTCGTAATACACATCTATACGTTCGTATACAGAGTAATACTTGCGCCACTTTGAAATGCTTTAATGTAGGTGTAGAACGTGTCTATCCTTTTGAACATTGGTAAGCACCGTCAAAATAAGCTCTCGCTCCACATAACAACAGTGAGAAAGAACGCTGTCAATCCGTTCAGTGAGCAAGGTAGAGCGTATCATAGCACGGTCATGATACAGTATGGTACAGTGCAGCAGTGGGTAAAACATTTATCCGAATGCATTAGCAGTAAGGATTATAAGGCTCCGTTTAACCAACGCAAAATTAACTCTTAAATAAAAACTCAGGATGAGCATGCATCATTTACGTTTCGTCGCCTCAGTGCTTATTTGTTCTATCGACCAATTTGTCGAAAATGGACTTTTGATGCAGTATTTTTAAGATTTAAATTTCAGTCCTGTTGGTTAAAAAAAACTTACAACTTTTTGCTTACAAAACCATTAAAAATATATAATCATTTTATTTGTGACACGGCTCCAAAATGTAAATTTTGTGCTTATTTGTTCTATGTCCGGTGTTTGTTTTATGTCCTACATCGTTACAGAAGTTCAGTGCTTGAGTGTTCTATGTGCACTCAATTGGCCAATCACAGCGTGCGACGCCATGTCCGCAACTTTGTTTTATTTGACACTGTGCCAGAAGTCTTCACAGGAATCAGTTCGTCACGCTCGGAAAAACTACAAATATTAAATAATTCGTAGTGTTTTAGTACCTGAATTATATTAACCAAGTGTTTTATTATAGCTACAACTGGATGCAAAACTAAATACAAGTAGACGCAGCCGCAAACTGAGAAATAAGTACTTTTTTATTGACATTCGATTCCGTTATGAATTTGAAACTGGGTGTTGTTTCTAACACAGTATGTCATCCTATATGTTGCAGGGTAGGGTCGATTCCTGATTAAAGGTCATTTTTTTACTCTGACGGTTCAGGGTGTTACTGTAATATGACCCGAGTGTATTTCAATGGTGACCGGCCACTTTTGAAATATTATTTATATTTTATATTTGACACATAAATTTTTCGGTTTAAGTTTCATTTATGAGAGCCTCCCCTTAAATATACTACTTTTTATTTTTTGTATAAGAATCGTATAGCGGTTATCAGAATACATCTTCCAACCAAATTTCAACAGTGTGATTCTTATAGTTAAAGAATAAAGTGGCTGTGACATACGGACGGACAGACAGACAGACCTGACGATACTATAAGGGTTCCGTTTATGCCATTCGGCTACGGTACCCTAATGATGATGTCCTCCACGACGTGTCCGTCGACGGCGACTCCTTGTCAGTTTCGAGCATGAGCTCGGAGGTGACTTGCAAACCCGAACTTGGTCTTGAACGTGCGACTGCATAAGCTGCACTGCAGTTGACCACTTGTGTTGTAGGTATAGTTGTAGGAGACCTTGGGGCGTGTCTTTCGAGCGTGGCGTTTGGCGTCGAGTTCATTGAGACGGGCTGCTTCAAAGTTCTCAATTCCAGTTTTGACTGCATTACGCCACTCTGGCCTCATCAATGCGTCTTTCTCCCACGTATTATGCGACATGCCGCAGGACGTTAGATGTCGCTTCAGGACGTCCTTGTATCGAAGATACTGCCCTCCAGACTTCCGCTTACCACTGGAAAGTTCCGCGTAGAAAACGCATTTAGGCAAACGAGCGGCGTCCATGCGTACAAGGTGTCCACACCATCTTAACTGCCCCTTCATCAGGAGACATTCCATGCCGGAGACATTGGCACGACGGAAAACCTCAGAATTTGGGACCCGATCCTGCCATTTCACCCGTAATATCGCACGAAGACATTTTAAGTGAAAGGTGTCCAAACGCTTAATATCAGCTTTGTATAGACACCATGATTCCGAAGCATACAGCAGAAGGGGTAGTGTAATTGCCTTATATACGGATATCTTCGTTCGTAGATGGAGGTCGTGGGATTTCTAAACCCTCTGGTTAAGTCCACCAAAGGCCGCGGCAGCGCTAGTGATCCTGGCAGCTATCTCGGACTCCAGGCGGTTATCGTCGCGTATCAGCGTTCCGAGGTACCGGAACTTTTGTACCTCTTCCAGCGGCTTTCCACCTAGGTAAACAGCAGTGTCGGGCACAGATGTTCCTCTTGCGGGCTGCTTTAAGGTTACTGTTTTAGACAAGCTGATCACCAGGCCAAATTTGCGTCATGATTCGTCGAGATTGTCCATGTATTGCTGCAGGGCTCCAATACTGTCAGCCATAAGGCAGACATCGTCGGCATATAAGACTTCGAGCAAGGTCATCGTCCGAGTCTTACGTTTTGATCTGAAGCGACTTAAATCAAAAACACTCTTATCGGACCTTACATTGATTTCGATCTGTCCATTGCAGTTTTTCGAAGCATCTGTCATAACTGCAGCGAAATAGAGAGCAAAGAGCGTCGGAGCCATGACACAGCCCTGCTTAACACCGCTGGTAACCGGGAACTGTTCCGTAAATTCAGCTTCATGTCGAACCCGTGCCATCATCCCTTCATGGAACTGACGCACAAGGTTTGTGATTTTTTTGGGACATCCGGTCTTCTTTAGTATTGTCCACAGGGCAGTCCTTGGAACCCTATCGAACGCTTTCTCTAGATCTACAAAGCACATGTAGAGACCACGGTGTTGCTCAAGGCTTTTTTCTTGTATTTGCTTAACAACAAAAATGGCGTCAACCGTGCCTCGATTGGGACGAAAACCACACTGACTTTCCGGAAGAATGCGCTCAGCCAATACACCGAGACGTCCATTAATTATGTGGGATAATATCTTGCCAGCTGCAGAGAGAAGTGATATGCCTCTGTAAGAGCTGCATTCTGATAGGTCTCCTCTCCCCTTGTATAGCTTGCAGATAGAGGCATCTTTCCAGTCCTGAGGTATGACTTCCGATTCCCAGATGCGCTCTACCAGTTCAAACAGTCTGTTCTTGATATTGGGTCCTCCGTACTTAAACACTTCCGACGGTAAACTGTCTGAGCCGGGAGACTTGCCATTCTTCAGCCGCTGGATTGCTTTTTCAAACTCGCTAAAGGACAGGGGGTCGTCAAGTTCCGACACTACGGGCAGGTCTTCTAGCGTGTCTTTATATGTCAGATCAGCTCCTTGTGTACCGGGATTCAGTACATCTTTAAAATGATCTGCCCAACGAAGAAGCACTTCCGAAGGATCTGTCAGTCGCGTGGATTTATCTTTTGAAAGAACCGGTGCAGTTTTCTTGGTTCTGGGTCCAAAAACGCTTTTAAGACCTTCAAAGAATTTCGCAGTCTGATTGCTGTCGGCAAGAATTTGCAGCTCCTCAGATTTCGCTGTCCACCACCGGTTTTTCAATTCACGCAGTCTAACTTTCAGTTCCTGCTGTACGGTCCTGCGATGTTCCGCACTGGATGGATTTTGCAAGGCACGTCTCGAATCTTCAACAAGTTTCCGTATTATGGCATCGGAATCATCGAACCAGTCTTGGTTTTTTTTCTCCGGTTTCCCTACTACTTGCTGAGAGATTTCGTGAAGAGTTTTGGCATATTGTCGCCATCTTTCATCGATTGACGCTCCTTCCTCCGTACAACAGTTCACTTTGCCAAATTCAGTATCGAGTTTAAGCTGCGTTTCCTTATTGTGCACGAGTTTAGCAAATCCTAATCTCGTTGGGATCTTGTGTTGGTTTCTACGTGGAGGCTTGATGTTCAGCCTCATCTTGGATCTTATCAGACGATGATCAGTCCACCCTTCAGCTCCCCGCATGGCTCTTGTTGTCAGTACATCTTTCAGATCCTTTCTTCGAACAATTATATAATCTAGAAGGTGCCAATGCTTGGAGCGCGGATGCATCCAGGATGTCTTATATTTTTCAGGGAGTCGGAAAAATGTATTGGTGATGCTAAGTTTGAATTCAGCACACAAAGTTAGCAGTGCGGTACCATTGGTGTTGCACTTTCCAATGCCATGCCGCCCCAATACATCCCTCCAGGCATCACTCTCCGTGCCAACACGCGCATTGAAGTCGCCGAGTAGAATGAGCTTATTGCATGACGGAATAGCTTGTAGAACGTGCCGCAGGTCTTCGTAAAATTGCACCTTGTCGTCTTCAGGTGAAGTCAGAGTAGGGGCATACACACTAACTATATGCAGGTACTTTCGGTGAGCCAGGTGAAGTCGCAGTGTCATGAGCCTGTCGTTAATTGCTTTTGGAGGCTCCACCATTGACCGCGCTAGATCATTCTTTATAGCAAAGCCAACGCCGCTAGCGGCTCTCTCGCCTGCAGGTTTCCCTACCCAGTAGTAAGTGTAGCCACCTAGTGGCTCACAGAGCTCTCCAGTGTCGGACAGGTGCGTCTCACTAATTGCAGCTATGTCTACGTTGTAGCGGGCCAGTTCGCGGGCTGTAAGCGCCGTCTTTCTTTCGGGACACAAGCTCTGGTCACTATCCAAAAGGGTCCTGACATTCCAGGCAGCTACTTTAAAATTATTAAATGTGTTTTTACTATGTGTCTTCTGACCGCGATTAGATGGTGCCCAGATGACCGCGGTTTGCCATCTGGGTGAGGTGTGAGACGGACTATGTATAGGCCACCTTTTCTAGGCCCCTCCCCGGATTGGGGAAAGCAGAGCGATCCTAAATAGGGCTGCTTTGTCGTCTGGTGTGCTGCCGAACCTGTCTTCCCGCCTCATTCGAGCTGTGGACTGGTACCCTAATAGAAACTAAATGAACGAAAATATTTAAAGAAGACTCTCACTGAAAGAAAGGTAGTAATGAAAGAAATAAATCAATGAATGAAAGAAATAAAACAAATACAGAGGCAAAATGAGAACAAGACACTTTTTTAAGTATTGAAACTAAAAATGAAGAAAAAAAACACAAATATTTAAGGAAATGATACTGGAAAAGAGGAAAATGTATAGAAAAAGGCAATGAATAAAGTAAATAAATGAAAAGAAAAAAATGAAGAAGTTCACAAAAAAGAGGATATTAAAAAAATAACCAACAAAAAATAAATAATAATAGATTTATTTTCTTTTACTATAAATAAATAAATTATTATTAGAGAATGTAATGAAATTTTTAGAGTGCATGTTTTATATACTTTACTTGAATAACCTACAAATTTATGATACTAATTTGAATATTTTGAGTATAAATACAGTAATTTTGTAGATTTTTTTTAATAAGAGATGATGACGTCATGTGTATTTTCTTTACTCACACATTGATATCAAGCCATAAACGTGACGTCAAAAGTAGCGTTCTATGGTAATTTAAAAGGCTAATGATCATCCTTTCTTTGCGAAAATAACCCAGCTTACACTTTTTTTAGTAGTTAAAATGTCAAAATACTTTTTATAGGTACAAAATCACTAAATGATTTTGGAATTAACATAGGTTTCAATGTTTTTAGATTTTGTAATAAATGTAATACATTATCCAGTAGGTACACATGATTATTATATCTGAAAACGAAGGCAACTGTTTAATTTATACATCCTGTATACATGTTTGGCACTTAAAACACATAAGCACGCAAAAATGGAACAGTCATTTTGGTTTATCTCCAATTAGGCAATGTTCTAACTCCACGTTCGTAATTATATTTGTGCATGTTTGTTCTATATCCGAATAAAACGAAAAAAATAAGGTATAATTAATTACCATCCATAGTCAATCATTAAAAAAATCAAATCAAAAGTAACCAGTGTATTGTATGAGACTTTTAAATCTTAAAACTATAACCACTTGCTTAAAATAAAGATAAAAACTCGTCTCCTGTAAAAGTAACAAATGGCAGATAGAACAAATAAGCACTGAGGCGACGGTTTGTTAAGAACTTGCTACAGAATCTTATGTTTTAACCGACTTCAAAAAAGGAGGAGGGTATCAATTCTACTGTATGTTTTTTTTGTATCTATGTTACCTCATTATCTCAGTTCGAAATTTTTTTTCGCCTTTTAGAGAGTATACCTTCTAGTTGGTCCTATTGCTGCCAAATTGGGACCTGATGATGGGATGGTGGTGTAATCAAAGGAAATCCTTAAATTTTAAAGGAACATATAGTGCTTTTTAACATCTTGTGGGGCTGAGCTGATGGTGGAACTCCTTAACACTTAGGAGTTCAGTAATTATAATGACAGAATTTATAATAGAATAGGTAGTTAGTAGCTTCTTAAAGAACAGAGTCATAAGGTGCAACTCCCCCCCCCCCCTTCTCCTGTAATATCTAAAAATTAAGAAATAAAATTAAGTTTAAAAAATGTAAAAAACCGGCTTCAAAACTCAAATGCACTTAAAAGTTTTAAATAATCTCTTGACAAAGGTCAATGGAAAGGAAAGTAATTCCTTTTAGGCAAACAATTCATTTTTGGAGTCGGTGTCATCACTTTGACCATCAAGCATCATCTATCACAGCACCGACTCCAATAATAAATTGTTTTCCAAAAAGGAATTTCTTTCCTTTCAATGGTCAAGAGAATTTTTAAGACTTTTTAGTGCATTTAAGTTGTTTGTAAAATTATTGTCAATGTATCCTTTAAAAAGAAATCTCAAATCACTTATAAACCTCCGTTTAAAGGCGTCGCCGCTCCGAAGTCCCGGGTTAGATTCTCCGTCGAGTCAATTTAGAAATCAAAATTTTCTATATTGTCTCGGGTATGCATGTTGTGGTACCACCATTGTCTGTTTTTCTTTATACTAGTGCAGTAGCTACTTACTTTGGGATTAAAGCAATTGTTGTGATTGGTGTCAAATATTAATTTATTTTGAGTCCAACAACAGCCAATTCGGAATAACTTCTATTACACAACATTCTCAGAAAGCCAAATGAAAATAAAACTTACATGGAACACAATAGCAACCCGAAGCTTACTAAAGATTCATTTAAATTCGCTGGAAGGCTTCAAGTTTAAGTCAAAGAGTACTGTAGAGGTTTCAAGCTACGCGTAAAACCTCTACGTCTCGTTCGTTCGACTCTTCGTATTTCAAATGTAGAAAAGTTTCTTTAAAAGTAAATTTTGATAGACGTTTGTCATATCGGTCATATCGATTCTCAGTCAAACCTTCACGTATACTAGTATAATTCAAGAATCTTGTGAAATAATAATAAATGTTGATTAAGAAGATATCGGAATAGAGAATCGACTTAAAGTTTAACTGGTTTTATTGTTCATTTACATACATAGAAAGTTATCATAGATTACAGCAACACTACGCATTCCTACAGTGGAGGCGCCACCCGACCCGATATACACCTATTTTTGATTTCAGAAAAAGAAAATTCAATAATATAATATCCCAAAAACTAATGAAGCTGGAGAATGCTGAAATAGAACAAGAAAGGTAACAAATAAAGGCCTAAATACGGACACGAGAAAGAGGGAAAGAAATCACTACAACGAACACCTGGAATTCAAAGATAAGTAAATTTGTAACACAAACTGCCAATATGGCTACTCTTTTCAACGGCTATCCGGGCCATGTTAATGTTTTTTTTTAACAATATGAAACCATTACTGCAATCAATGGTTGGCCTGAGGAAACAAAAACTAAAATAATCGCAGCTTATTTGTCTGGCGCTGCTCTTTCATTTTATAGGAGAATAACAAATAAATGTTCATTAAGTTTTACGGAAATCAAGGCCAAATTTGTGTCCGAGTTTTCTGACGGAGAAGACCATATCGCGAATTTTTATAATACCAGACAAAATAATAGCGAACCTATTTTAGATTACCTCTATAGACTGGAGGAATTAGCCTCAAAAGCTGAAAGCAGACATAGTAGAAAATAAAACCATTATTAACCAATTCTTACGTAGCCTATCGAATTTCCACAAAAATAAACTCAGCTTCCACATTTTTACGTCCATAAAAGATTTAAAAATGGCTCTTATGCAGTCAGAGCAGTTATTTACCAAAAATCATGACTTGACAGTCAATCTACCTATTATGTTGACTGGTTCATTAAATAATACTCAATCGGCTGGGGATTGCCCTATGTCTCGCGAATTGTTCCAAACGCCTCGTGCATCGCCATCTTATCAACCTACAAGACCACCATTTGGTAATTCTACGTTCAGAGCGACTCAACAAGAATGGAGATCGCCCTCCAACTCTCCCAATACAAGAGGTTAACAAGACTCTGACCCTCCCACTACAAGAGGTCAACAGTACTCTGACCCTCCCACTACAAGAGGACAACAACACTCTGACCCTCCGGTTATGAATGGACAACCTCAGAGAGGACAATTCAATCGGAAGTCAAACCAAACGAGATACAATTTAAGAAGTAACCCGAATCGTATGGATGACTACCCAAACTACAATCGCCGTCAATGAGCCGGGCTGCATTGGCGATGGAAAGTTTTCAATGCCCGAAGCAACATGAAGATTTATTACCAATGGAAAGTTCTCAAGGTCCAGAGAAGACGGAAGATTCTTTCCCAAGTTTGTAGATGGTCATTAATGACATCGAAGTGTCAGGACTTATAGATACCGGTGCTTCTGTGTCTGCAATTTCATTCGATTTTTGTAAAAAACTTAATGTTAACTCTTTACCAAATAAAGATAACTTGTTACTCCGAAGTGTAGATGGAAACTTGTTAAACATTTCTGGGAAAGCAAGCATAACTTGTAAAATACAGTCTAATTTATTTGTTATTATTTTTTTAGTTGTACATAAACTAGCCACTAATATTATTTTAGGGCAGGACTTTTTAAATGATAACTCTGCTATTAATAATTTTAGAAATACGTTTGAAGATTTAGGTAAACGCAAAGCGCCATTTTGTCGTAAAAATTCTCATGACGAATCATGTTCTTTAGAATTGATTAATGAGATTCAACAGGTAGGGTCTGTCCCTTTGACAAAACAAGACTGTATTTATTTTTGTGAATTTGCTAATAATGAAAAATTATTTCACTGCTATGACCTTAATGAAATAAAATTTGACTTTAATGTTAATCTTTCAAAGCAACATAAAGAACTTTTAAATAATTTATTATATGAATATAAACAAAACTTTGCTTTTTCATCCGAACAATTAGGTTGTTGTAATTTAATGGAAGTTGAGATTAAAACTGTTGACGAGAACCCAGTTCACAGAACACCATACATGGGTGTCACATGAACAACATAGGATTATAAGAGATCAAGTCGAACAAATGCTTAAGCAGAATATCATTCGAGAATCCAAAAGTGCTTATGCATCACCAGTTGTTTTAGTAAAGAAACCTGATGATTCTTGGAGATTTTGTGTTGATTAAAAAGTTCTTAATAAAAAGGTTATTTGTGATAGTTATCCATTACCAATTATTGATGACACAATTCTTTATTTATCTAATGCTAAATATTTTGCAGATTTAGATTTAAATTCAGGATACTGGCAACTCGCTTTAAATAAAACTGATACACATAAAACAGCTTTTGTAACACCGTCAGGTTTATACGAATTTAACGTTTTACCTTTTGGTTTGAAGACTAGTGGTGCAATTTTCCAAAACACAATGGATAAAATTTTAGCAGGCCTTAAATATAAGAATGCAATTGTTTACATTGATAATATCTTAGTTTATGGTTCTACGTTTAACGAGTTTTATAATGCATTACAACAGGTTCTAGAAAGAATTAAACAGGTGAATTTAACTTTGAAATCAACGAAGTGTAAGTTTGGGTTTGAACAAGTAACAGTGTTAGGATATGAGATTTCAGCAGAAGGAATTCGTCCCAATAAAATTAAAATGGATGAGATTAAATCTATTAAAACACCTTCTAATATCAAAGAACTTAAGTCAGTTTTAGGTTTATTTTCATTATGCTAATATAGCAATGCCATTGACAAGTTTATTGAAGAAAGGAACTAAATTAGTTTGGAATTCAATTCAACAACAAGCATTTGATCATATTTTATATCGAATTCAAAATCCACCATTATTACGTCTTTTTTCTAATAATGTGAAGGTAACTAGATTATATGTTGATGCTAGTGATGTGGCATTAGGAGCATGTTTGATGCAAGGAGATGATAGTTTATTACCGGTAGCATTTGCTTCAAGAAAGTTATCTGATTGTGAGAGGAGATATTCTATAACGGAAAAAGAATGTTTAGCAATAGTATGGGCGTTGCATTATTTTAAACATCTATTATGGGGTATGAAATTTGATGTTATGACAGATCACAAGGCTTTAGTGTGGTTGAAAGATAAGAAGGATATGAATAGTAAACTCGCACGATGGGCCCTCGCAGTCCAACAGTATGATTTCAATATCGTACATTGTTCTGGAAAGGATAATGTAATAGCTGATTTTCTCAGTAGGAATCCATAATTAGATGATAATAAGAAAGACGAAAATCAGTCTTTGAAAGAGAGTATAGTTGAGGATGGGATGGAATTGTTTAGAATAGATGTTGTTAGATTTGAGACAGAACAAAATAATGCATTTTGTATACGTATTTTCAACAGAATACGTTCAGGACCTCGTCAGAATTATAAAGGATTTTATATTCAGAATAATAAATTATATCATAAAATTAAAGTCAGTAATAATTATAAAAATCGTATTGTTGTTCCGAAAAATCTTTTGCAAGTAGTTTTGCATGAAGTTCATGATGATAAATGGATGGGGGGACATTTTGGTTTATGTAAGATGTTATATAAATTTCGTGAAAGATATTATTATCCAGATGCTGAGAAAGAGATTAAAAAATATGTTGAAAGTTGTAAACTGTGTTTGGAGAGGAAAAAGAGTGATCTAATAGCACAATGGTGCTATTAGATCACTCTTTTTCTTTTTTTTTATTTGTAATGACAAACTATCGAAATTTAGGAATTTCAGTTATTCAGGTCCATATCGAATACTCCCTGTATTGTCGAATATCAATTTTCTTATGAAAAGGTATCTGATGTTGGTGAGGTACTAGAAAATATATCATTCAACATAACAGGTTAAAACCATTTAAGTTGAGGGTTAGTTAATTTTAATTGACAACCACATCATAGGAATGTCGACAAGATGTCAAATGATCATTTATACGGCATGGCCAAATGGCTAAAATCCAAGCTGGTTTTAGCCATTTGGCCATGCCGTCAAATAGTTATTTAAAAAATTGAGGGATACGAGTTGTCTATGATTTTGACGTTGACAATGTCATGTCAGTTGTGTTATCAAACAATTTTCATTGTAAATTATAATTCTCTTTTAATTTCATTCAAATATGTGAATATGTAATATAATAATTATGAAATAAGTTATTGTAAATATAGGGTGAGTTTTTGTGTTTTAGTGTTAGTTGCATTGTAGATAGATTCAATTTCTAATACTTGTTTTTGTTCTAGCTAATACTTCATATCAATGTTGTTATTGATACATCGTTGGGGATCCAAGCTGTGATGAGAGGGGTTCATGGCTACCAGTCATCACCCAACAACAAACAAGGATGTAGGGAAGATTTAGGCGTGTTAGTTTTGGGGTAACTTTATATAAATAATGGGATATTTAATAAAGATAAGGAGGTAGTTAGGTTAGTAAGCTTAGTGGTTATTTATGTGTAAGCCAAATTATTCGCAATAGTATTCGCATAGCGATTGGGTGGTGTCTGTGTTGGATACTATACACAATAAATGATTGCAAGGTTTGGGAGATTTAAGTAAAGAAATGAAGAGTTATTGTATTTTCAGTTGGAAGAAATGAGGGGAAATAGTCTAGTGAGGGAATTTTTCATCACAGGTCTTGGATACTCAAACGGTTGGATGTGTTATCGGATTTACTGGTTTCACAAGTTGTCAATATTTAATATCAAGTCTGACTGGTTGATTTATTCAATGTAGTGTTAGGTAGCTACCTACCTACAGTGGCTTGTTTTTTTTCTAAATTATTGAAATGTCTGATTTAGTTTAATATGTAGACAGCAATGTTAATTATGTGGTGTGATTTTTATGTGGGTTTTCTCATGCTGAAGTTTGAACGATATTTCTATTTTCATTTCGTTCCTACTAGTTGCTAGCTGCAACCTTAAGAGACATTGCTGTGTTGTAAATGATATTCCCACATAGGTAGGTTTTATAAGTTATTGATAAGTAAATTTCTCAGCTGTGCTTTGAAATTTTACCGACCGGGGGGGATGTAGAGGTTTCAAGCTACGCGTAAAACCTCTACGTCTCGTTCGTTCGACTCTTCGTATTTCAAATGTAGAAAAGTTTCTTTAAAAGTAAATTTTGATAGACGTTTGTTATATCGGTCATATCGATTGTCAGTCAAACTTTCACGTTAGTATAATTCAAGAATCTTGTGAAACAATAATAAATATTGATTAAGAAGATTTTGGAATAGAGAATCGACTTAAAGTTTAACTGGTTTTATTGTTCATTTACATACATAGAAAGTTATCATAGATTACAGCAACACTACGCATTCCTACAGTACCGAGTCAGGAATAGCATAGTCTAGTACTGAAGCCTCACCACGAAATACGAATTCAAAGCCTGGAATAGGTAAAAGCTTAATAAATCTCTGGTAGTCTGGTGTTGCACTGAAGAGATACTATATACATCTATACTAAAAGTAATGTGGTAGTATCATAACAGTCTAAGTCGTTCACAGTAACGGCTACATGGAATACACTTCCTTTGGAGATTAGGAGGTCGTAGACGAAATGGTCTCCCAAGAACAAACTGCGTATGTTTCTGTCTGGATAGTTACGAAACACATAAAATATGTTAATTTTGTGTTATTTAAATGTATTTTGAAGTTATGAGTATAATTAATGTATACGGTATGTACATGATATTATTATTGTACATTATTATATTTTGCTGAATCTTTAATTAAATCATCAAAATTTTCCTGAACTTTTAGCATTAAGTCCACCTTTTGTATTTTGTTTTTTGCATTGCGATAAAGTTTTTTAATAAAATAAATCAATAAATATGGATAAGCTGTATAGTTTATTTGTTTAATATAAATAATTTAATATTTATAATGGACGCTACAGGCTATAAAAACAAGCTTCAAGTAAAAACAAAACGCGTCTACTAAGTCGCAGAGACCGCTAGTTGCTTATTCATCATCATCATGATCATTATCAGCCAAAGGACGTCCACTGCTGAACATAGGCCTCCCTCACGGTTTTCCACAGCGACCGATCACAAGCAGTCTGGATCCAGTTTGGTCCAGCGATCTTTACCAGGTCGGTGGACTCTGTCCATCTTGTCGGTGGTCGTCCTTTGCCGCGTTTTATCGACCTCTCGATACAGGAATCAGGCTACTTCTGGGCGAGCTCATTCCATCTTCGACTTAGTTTTAATCGCACTGGGCTTGGTCTGGAGTCAAGGGCAAACACATACTACAAAAAAACGGAAAAATCGAAGAACGGAGGGTCCGTTCTGTGCGCTATGTGCCCTGCCCTAAAGTGAATGGTAGATTGTAATTTTTGGAATTAATAAACTCAAGTCAAATTATTTTCCCAAAAGAAAAATTAACAAAATTTTAACAATTTACAAAAACAACATTATCATGAAGTTCCCATCTGAGTAAATGTAGTAATGCAGTATTTATGATCCCATATGTACCTGTACATAAGTCCCAAAAATAAATAATTTAGTTTGAAAAACCAACAAAAATTGTGGCATCGTAGAATGCCGTATAGCTGACTACGAGATTTGCTACGTGCTACATAGTGTTACAGCGTTACGTATTTCGTAGCTGTTCCGTAGCACACCGAATTCGCCGAGCGAAGTGGCTGTTACAATGCATTTTCAGATATGGCATGTTTTCAAATACTATGTATAAAGCAAGTTAAGCATTGGAAGCCTATCCCATATTTAAAATTTGTTAAAAATGCAAAAACATATTTGTTTAATCAAAAAGTTTACTTACGCGATGGTTCAGTTTGTGCATTTTTTTTTTCGTTGAAATAAATCTGAGTAATTTCTATTATTTCTTGCATACAGTGAACAATTTGCAATTTTTCATGTGGTATTGTGGCAGAAAAATTAACAATGCACATAAATACTATGAAAATGTATCTGTTTGTCTCCGTATTTTGAACACAAAACAAGAAAATAGCATTTAAGTAATGGTAAAAGGTTATTTAAGGTAAGTCAAAAGTGAAGAGGCGTTAAAATATAAACAATCACCTTTAGGGATCCTGTTAATCACATTTTCTTAGTTATATTCCACTGAGTGAACGGAAATTGTAGAAGCAAACTTATAGGTCAAATATGTACTAAAACAATATTTTTTCAATGCTTCATCTGTACAAGAGTTAACATCTTAACAAAATATAGTTACTGAAGTATCAAGCTCACTAGTTATGAATAAAATATACAACTATAAATAGTCCCCCTAGCCGATTTCGACTACGGTGGCCAGTCACAACGACTAACCGACTGCGCGGGACATATTATAGTGCACAAGTGTGTGCGCAAACACAGGTGCACTCTCTATTCCTTTCACTCTCATAGCCCGATGGGACAGCAATCTGACACGACCGGAGAGAGTTCAGGCGCAGGACCAACGGCTTCACGTGGTTTTCCGAGGCACGGGGGTGAAACACCGCCAACTTCCAAACTCCGGGCTACCCTAAGAATTTCTGAACAGAAAAACTCAGGTTTATATTTTTGGCCCGACCCGGGGATCGAACCCAGGACCTCTGGCGCAGCCGTCGCTTTAAAGTGCGACCCTCCTACCGCTGCGCCACAGAGGCAGCCAATATAAATAGCATGTTTTATTGAATTATAAACCCCTTTTTCTTAATATCTAAATAAGTTTCCATTAGCTAACGTTGCATCTTTGAATTATTCATTGTTTAGTGCTGAATTATCGATGGTGAAACAGGCCGTTAGTGACTTAATGAACTTGTTTAAGTACAGTCTTGTCTATACTAATATTATAAAGAGGAAATATTTGTTTGTTTGTTTATTTGCATCGAATAGGCTCCGAAACTACTGGACCGATTTGAAAAATTCTTTCACCATAAGAATCCTGCTTTATCTGCGATGGGCATAAGCTATATTATATTATCAAAAAAGTAAGAGATCCGTATGAAAACATTGATTATGTAACCGAAGGTGTGAAAGAAAAATCATTAAACTGCGAACGCTGCAAAACCTATTGACAATAGAGCAAAATAATGTCATACAGTTTTGTAGAGAACATCATTATCTACAATAAAGTCTTCGATACTATATTTCTAACTATAACAGATACGCCACTATTACTTTTTTATATGTAAGATTAAGGGCGGTACAAAATAGTTACATTATTTGTACCTTAGTATTAATCCTTATCCAAATAAACAACTTCATATTCAAGGTTCTATTAATACGTCATTTATAGTCGTTGACTGGTATTTATATAACACAAGGAAGAAATTTACTTTATTTTTTTAATCAAACTATAAACATCATTTGATCTCAATAGCTATCTTAAAAAACCGGCTAAGTGCGAGTCGGACTCGCCCACTGAGGGTTCCGTTCCAACTTTAACTGAATTAGGGATCCACTTACTTCTACTAAGTTAAAAAAATACCACAATATTTTGTTGGCAGCAAATATAAATATAACTATGTTTTTCATAGTGTTTGTATGAAAAACAAAGTTATGTTTGCGGTTGTTGAAAATGTGCTATATCTCAAAAACTACTGGTTCAATCCCGTCCAAACCAATTTTCGTTGAAAAAAATTTTTTTTTGGTTTAAGTTTCCTGTATTAAATTTTATTTTTTGTATAAGAATCGTAAAGCGGTTAACAGGATACATCTTTCTACCAAATTTCAAGTGTGATGCTTAAAGTTACAGAATAAAATGGCTGTGACATACGGACAAACAGACTGACAGACATACAGATAGACAGACAGACAGGCTTGACGAAACTATAAGGGTTCCGTGTTTTGCCATTCGGCTATGGAACCCTAAAAAGGTATGAGTTTTAATAAAAACTACGCACCAAAATAATGCTCGCAGGAAATCCAAAATTCACGCGGACGAAGTCGCGGGGGACCGCTAGTGTAATTATAAAAACAACGCAACTGGTGTGTCACAATTATGATTAAAAAACATAATTTAAATGTAAAAACGCGCCAACTAAGTACCTACCAACCATACCCCATCTGAAGTGACTTTAATCACATAAGATATAAAAGTACTACGTTATTTCGTGGAAAGTGGTATTATTTTCTTATTAAACGATGAAATAGGCACCAAAAAATTGTGCACGGGCGGGACTCGAACCCGCAACCTTTGGCAAACAGTGTGCAAAATTAATGTGCTAAAATCTCAAAAGGCAACTTCTATGCTTTTTCATTTACCATGTATCTTATTTAGAACTTTAATTATTTGACCTTAATCACTTTAAGTTGTTGAAAGACGAGTCTCGAAGTTTCTGTTAAATTTTAACGATATAGATCGTAACAGTTTAGATTTTGGACCGAGTTCGAAATATTATAAAGGTAAAGAATATCATTTTCAAGTCATCGCTGTTTAATTATGGTTTACAAGTGGTTCGCTGCGACTTTACTTATTTCTTCCTATTAATTTATAAATAAAAAAGTAAACTTTCGGTGGTATGAACCATACCCCATATAGGAGGAGGAGTGATGCATGGCAAGCCACCAACCTTGCTGACAGATTTTATCAAGCCGCTCATAGGGTTTTTAACTGGATTTAACGACTTTATAGGCCGACTTTAAAGCCTGGATCAACTGCTTCTATGTCTATTAAAGTCTGGAGACGCTATTGATATATACATCACTTTTTATGATCAAAATGATCACCTATCCAAACACGATTTAACTTCGGTATCACTGCCAAAGCGAATAGCTGCGCTACAAGCAAATAATCAATAAATAAAAAACGAATAAAAAACGTTTTGATATTCGCGCTTATCGTTCTATTGGCATAGCCAAAGTTAACAGTCAAAACTAAAATCAATAACGCGACATCGCCTTTGAAGCGTTTACTCATCGCTGTAACAAAACACAATTGGCAAAAACTGCATCCGGACACGAAATTGAATATTAAAATTCTCATCAATTCAATCCGTGTTACATGGCGCGAGTTAAAAATTTAAAATCAATGCCATTTGGCTGGTTTCCAGGAGAGTTGCAATTTTTAATGTGGGCAAAAAGCGGCTGAGTTTTGCAAATGATAGTTGTAGATTTGGTGAAAGAAAAAATCTTATAAGCAGAACCATTGCCTCATGTAGGTAAATTCTGGTAATATAAGATAAAAAAGGCATGCATAAATCTGAACTGACTCAATTAAATTTGTACCATTTGCCTTATCTGGAACAAAATCTCAGTCTTTTTTTCATGTAGTGATTGAGAGGTATGTTACATATTTTTTGTAATGTAAGATGGTGCAAGTGAGCTTTGATACTACATCAAAGTGATTTTAAGCCTTTTTATATAGGTATATAGCCGTTTTCATGCCAGAACTTAATTTTGTAGAGGAAATTAGGGACAAGAAAAAAATTTAAGAGAAAGAGGAAAACAAAGAAGACGACATGATAGTGGAGGAATAATTCCATATACATCTGGATACTGTCTGACCCACTTACCTTTAAAATCAGCTCCAGTCCCGTCGTCACCTGGCCGCATCAATTACGTGCTGTAATAGCATCGACAGAATTGCCGATGATGCTGCTTACTTTATTTATCACTTATTCATTCTATTTTGGTAGCAATCACCAACATATTATAGTATATTTTTTGGTAAAAAGACAAGACAAGACTGTCCTTTTTTGTTTTTCAGTCCAGACAAATCTACATTTGAGCTTGTCTAAGCTAAGAAGGTGGCATTCGGCTGGCCTTGCTGGATTAAACGAAGCCTTGACCGATCGTAAAGGTCAAACATTCATTCAGTCAAGAAAGAGAATACAAGCAACTTCTAGAAAATGCATAAGGAATTATATGAATAGAAATAATAGAAGTGCTACAATAGCAAGAAAATAGCATGTAAAGAAGGAAAATTGATTATAGGCTTTATTACCCTATAAATCAATTAAAATGAAATGAAAACTAACTTTAGTTACTTTCTTTATTTATTTATTTCTTTAAATAGTAACTCGTTTTCTTTTTCTCGGTCGCACCGCCTACAATCATTTCTGCTTAGCCCAAAGGTATGACTGTTAGAGAATGCCATATGGCGTTAGGTCCACCTTTTGTACAAATTTTTCGTTGTGCAATAAAGTATAAATAAATAAATAAGTGTTGGGACACACTACTCCTAACCACATATCAAACCTAAGTCTAGTTAACCTTAGTCCTGCGCGTGCAGTATAATAATGGTTTTAGTATGCTGATGGGGCTGCTGCAGTTCAGTACAGGGATGTTTTCTGAAGCCCGTGTAGATAATTTCTATGCAGTAATTCGCAAAAAAAACAGCTTCTTGATGCGTAGGGTGCTGGTAACAGCATCCTGAACACCACCGCTGTAAAAGGAGATAGTTTGAGAATCGTTGTTATTCGTTTAACCCCAGCTGTTCTGACTCGCAGTTGATTTTAAAAAATTTCAAAGGTTAAGAATAAATTACTCGTAATGTTAAAAACTAAATAAATTAATGACTGAGTAATTTAAACCAATTGTTACTAACCCGATTATGGATTCTTTTCGAAATTGAAAAATCATTCGTTGACAAAATTAAGTGACACAAGTAAATACGGAAAATAATCTTTCATTACTGTCGATGCTTTTTCAGTGCATTTTAAAGTACTCGTTTTTTAAAGTACTTATGTATGTTTAAAGGTTACGATAAGTGTTGGTTACTAAAATAGTTTATTTCAGTGCACTCGGAACATATTATAATAATTGTAGTTCATAAAATTCTGTTTCTTTCTTCATATTTACTTTTTCCACTTTTCAACGTAAACAACTTTATTCAGGGTGATCGGTATTCAATCCATTAAACACAGTCGCTTTTAACGGTCCTCATCAAATTTATTGAAGCTTTTGGTAGACTAATTATGCTGTCCTAGGTACAAAGCATAACATCTTAGACCCCTTACACACTGCGACTTTTAGCATCGATGCAGTCGCTCGTTTTGAAACGCGCTTCAGCATCGCGACTCACGCAATAAACAGATTTAATTTAGCATCGATGCAGTCGCCTAAATTCAATACATAATTTGTCGATTTCCAGCTTCTGCATGGCGACTGTATCGATGCTTACGCGCGTTAGCATCGCGACTGTGTTGATGCTAAAAGTAGCGCAGACTGTAAAGGTTGACATTTTGCGACTGCATTGATACTATTACTGACCACTAGAACATTGAGGCCATTTTCATAATTACCTTCTCCTACTCACTTGCTCAAGATTTTAAAGAGCAACTTGTCTAAAAATATACACATATAACCTCCCTTTAGGTTACAAAACTTCAGGACCTCGAATGAAAATGTTGAGATAAACGGATGCTATTACCAGCACCCTGCGCATAAGGAAGCTGATTCTTTTGCGCTCAACTGCTCAAAGCATCGCCGCTTCGAGGTCACGGGTTCGATTCCCGGTCGGGTTGATATTGAAATCAAAATTTTCTATATTGTCTTGGGTCTGGGTGTTATGGTACCACCGTTGTGTCTGATTTCCATAACACAAGTCCATTAGCTACTTACTTTGGGATCAGAGCAATGTATGTGATTGGTGTCCAATATTACTTTAAAAAAAAAAACTAAAGCCGTTTGCAGGTAGGCACACAATTGTGCGCAGTGGACCCGATTCTACACATACACTACCAAAACTAAAGTAAATTTCTCTTTCACTTAATAACAAATGAAAAGAGACTAATTAAAATGACATTATATAATTATTTAGGAACATAAAACTAAACTGCACAGAAATATATGTAGGTATCAATATTTTTGTATAATTCAGACTAACTCTAACTGCGACCGTGTAAGGTCCTGAATTGACTATGGATTATTTTTGAGTCAAGAAAGCTGAAAGCGGTTCTGTTTGACTTTTCTAAGCCTTTATGGTCTTTTTATTTGCATGCCAGTTACTGGCTTGTGCTATGTTAGCGATTTGCATCCTTGCATATTGATGCTTTTGGAGACCCCCGGTTCCCTTCCTCACATAACATGCCAGTAAGCTTCTCTCTACCCATACAAGTAGATGACTCATGCAAGTAGCTGGCACAAAAGTTTGACAGCTACAGGCATGTGTATCGTAGCCTTTATTTGAAAGAGAAACAGATATTTACATTAGTTTTAGTTTCACTCCGTTGCATGCCCAGAATTGGGCCAACCTGGTACACTGTGTTTGAACTTCCCCCTACCAATTAACTGTTGTTTAGAAGCTGTTAGCAATGTTGTCAGTGCTACTATCAATATTATAGTACGTTTGGTCATTTGGTGGCACCGTATGTAACGTAACTTTATGTGGATTACGGTCATTATTTGTCAAAGTAACAATAACATACCAAAAAAATAAAGCGCCTTAAAAACTGAATAGAAAGCAAAGAATAACGCATTTGCCTACTTAGAAGAAACAAACTCATTTGAAATCAGTGCATAATGAGTGTAGACTGTTGGTGTAGGTAAGCTTGACATCATCCATTTAGTCAGAATTTTGAAGGCGGTTTAATTTGTAATAACATTTTTGTTTTTAAAGTAGTGGTTTTAATATACAAATTAATAATTTTCCTCGTCTGACACAGTTGCTTTTTACAAGAGCGGTTTAATTTTTTAATTTTTTTTTTAGTTATTTACCCATACCTCAAAAAACATTGTGCCATTTGATGAAACTCAAACTTTACCCCAAGGTGAAATATACTTAATAAAACTTAAAAAGAATCTTCTCGCTATGATTACATGTTTTCGAGAAATATACATACACTTACGAAATTTTTTAAATACTCAAATATTATAAATATATTTTCCATTTTAATTTTTCACATATAAATTCCAACAATATCACATACAAACAAACTGAATTGATGACTTTCTTTTTTTGGAGACGATAATGAAGTTAGATAAGAATACATTATAGTAAAGGATTGATTATTTAGATGCTGATAAACATCGATGCCTATTCGTTGCTCTTTAATCAAAGAGATTCGCACTATCCAATCTGCACATAAAACTACTTTCATTTCATTCTGATGTTTTATTTTAACATGAAAAAAGATATTTATTGCAATCTCAGATGCCTTACTTTGTATTTCTTACTTAGTTTCAATATTATTGAGTGCTCTTTAAAAATAAGTGAAATGCAAAAACAAATTATATTTACGTTAAAACAGATACCTCACAGATATATTTCTCTGAACTGTAAACTACATTTACTTTTATCATGCTATTTACAATTCGTGTCAAAGAAACTTCACAAAACCCTTTGCCAAAATTGTTAGTGTAATGGAACGCAAGCGAAGTTGTTTTGTTTTATAGGTTTCTGTCTTTTATGTCTATTCGCTGTCAAGTTGTTACGAATTTTCCAATGGAGAAATAAAAGTTATTTTTATAATTGAACACACGTTTAATTCAGTACCGCGACTACGCAATATTCCTTTATGGTAGCAGAGCGTAGTTGAAAGTGGTACAGTTGGAAAATTGCGAAAGTGAAACAACTTCGATCTGAAAATTGTCGTTGCAATTTGAATTTGAAGTAATTGAAATCCCGCAAGATGGGATCAAATATGTTTCATTTAGACAAACTAATCGGACGGGAAAACTTAGCAACCTGGAAGTTCAGTATGAAAACATACCTGGAACACGAAGGTTTGTGGTGCTGCGTAGAACCATCCGATGATAAACCGGTAGATGCTGATAAAGACGTGCTAGCAAAATCAAAGCTGATATTGTTGTTGGATCTACAGAATTACGTACACGTTCAGGAATGCAAAACTGCAAAACAAGTATGGAATAATCTGCAAAGAGCCTTTGATGTCAACGGTTTAACCAGGAGGGTCGGGCTACTTAAAGATCTGATAAATACTACACTGGAGTCTAGCAATAGTGTTGAAGACTATGTTAGCAAAATAATGAACACTGCTCATAAATTGCGCAACATTGGATTTGATGTCAATGACGAATGGCTTGGCACTTTAATGTTAATCGGTTTTCCAGAAGAATATAAGCCTATGATTATGGGACTGGAGAGTTCTGGTATTCAAATCAGTGCTGATTCGGTAAAACTCATACAAGAGATTAACACATCAAAGTCAACTGCTTTTTATACAAACACTAAGAAAATAAAGAATAATGCGCAGCCAGTGAAACCAAGGGACCTAAATGTTTTAATTGTAATAAGAGTGGTCATTTTGCCAAACAATGCAGACTGCCAAAAAAACAGTCAGCAAACAAAGAAGAGAGCTCCAGTTTTGTAGCAGCTTTTTCAGCGACCATTGAAGAAAAGTTCATTGATGATAAATGGCTACTAGACTCAGGTGCATCCATGCACATGACATGTAGAAATGACTGGATGTACAATGTCACCGAGCCATCTGTGAGAGTGTCACTGTAGCTAACAGAGAGCCATTACCTGTGAAGGGAGTTGGTTGTGTAAACATACAATTAAGTCAAGATAAAGCGATACAAATTCATGATGTTCTTTATGTTCCGGGACTAAATGCCAATCTACTGTCTGTAAGCACTATTGTTAAAAAGGGACATAAGGTCAATTTTAATAGCAAGGGATGTGAAATTCAAAATATGAAAAATCAGGTGGTATGTACTGCATCACTGATCAACAAGTTATACATCATGGATAGTAAAAAAGTGGCACATTTGACCTCAAGTACTCAGAATTGCAACGATACGTGAAGAAGCTGCCTGGATGTACTGATGGTGTGACTCTGACTCAGGAACATAGCAATGTCACATTAGTTAATAAGTAAATAAGTAAATAAGTTAATTAGTAAATAAGTAAATAAGTAAATCAGTAAATAAGTAAATAAGTAGATAAGTAAATTAGTGAATTAGTAAATAAGTTATAAGTAGCACTAACTGCACCCAAAGTTTGTGGAAGCTGATGGATGTACTAGGTTTAATACCTGTATTACAAGCCTTTAGGCAGGCCCCATCTCTTGGTTTGTAATATTTTTAATCGTACTTACACTAAACACATCTAAAGTTAAGAAGTAATTAGAACAACAATCGAGAGGATTATTATACATTTAAAAATTCCAGTCATGTAGGTACTCAGTGTTTGTGTGTGTTTTATATTTATTGTATAGAATGTAGGCAACCCTTCTGAAAGTATGTGTTTAACTGTAAATGTGTTTAGGTGATGTATGGACAGGATTTTGTGAAGTTTGTTGTAGAGGTTTTTATTTAGAGAATTTTGTAAATGTATGTATTGGTATGATACGTTGTAGTGCGCCAAAACCTCAATGCTATAGATTAAAAAGACAACCCAATAGCCAGAATATGCCGTACGTACAACGAGCTGTCCCGCAGTGGCAAAGACATAGATATTTTCGATAGTAACTTTTCTCATTATAAAAATACCATATCCAACACTCTTAATGCAGAAGTGTTCTCGCCGTAACAACGAAATGCAACAATTTTAAGTTAATTCAGTTTAATGTTTTGTTCCTTTTGTGTAAATTTCTTTTTTAACTCGTATAAGATTAAATGTTCTAGTAGCATACATTAGCAGTAACAAATCATGTTGTGTATACTATTTATGAGCTACGGTCCAGTCTTTTTTGTGTATTGTAATAATTATAGTATGGGATGACTGTATCCTGTCTGTATACCGAATATTAATAAATAAATATATAAACCAATAAGTAAATAAGTAATTAAGTTAATACATAATTAAGTAAATAAGTTAATAAAGAAATAAGTATATGAGTAAATAACTAAATTAGTAATCTATTAATTAAGTAAATAAATAAGTAGATATATAAATAAGTAAATAAATAATTAAGTAAATGAATAAATAAATTAATAAATAAATAAATCAATAAATAAATAAACCAATAAATAAATAAATAAATCAATATATAAATAAATAAATAAATAAACCAATAAATAAATAAATAAATCAATATATAAATAAATAAATAAATAAATAAACAAATAAATAAATAAACAAACAAATAAATAAATAAATCAATATATAAATAAAAAAATAAATGAATAAATAAATAAATAAATAAAGAAATAAATAAATAAATAAATAAATAAATAAATAAATAAATAAATAAATAAACAAATAAATAAATAAATAAACAAATTAATAAATAAATAAATAAATAAAAAATAAATAAAGAAACAAATAAATAAATAAATAAATAAATAAATAAATGAATAAATAAATAAATAAATAAATAAGTAAATAAATAAATAAACCAATAAATAAATAAAAAATAAAAAAATAATAAATAAATCAAAAGATAAATCATTAAATCAGTAAACTAATAAATCAATAAAAAAAAAAAAAAAATAGGTAAATAAGGAAATAGGTAAATAAGTAAATAAGTAAACAAGTAAACAAGTAAATTAGTAAAAAAGTAAATTAGTTAATAAGTTAATAAGTAAAACAGTATATAAGTAAATAAGTTAATAAATAAATAAATCAATAAATAAATTAATAAATTAATAAATCAATTAATCAAAAAATCAATAAAACAATAAATCAATTAATAAATAAATAAACAAATAAACAAATAAATAAAAAAATAAAAAAATAAATCAATAAATCAATAAATCAATAAATGAATAAATAAGTATATGAGTAAAAAAGTTAAATAAGTAAAAAACAAATAGGTAAATTAGTAAAAAAGTAAATAAATTAAAAAGTAAATAAGTAAGTAAATAAGTTAATAAGTAAATAAATATATAGGTATATAAGTAAATAAGTGAATAAGTAAATAAGTAAATAAATAAATAAATAAATAAATAAATTAATAAATAAATAAATTAATAAATTAATAAATAAATAAATAAATAAATAAATCAATAAATCAATAAATCAATAAATCAATAAATCAATAAATAAATAAATAAATAAATAAGTAAATAAGTAAATAAGTAAATTAATTAAAAAATAAATAAATAAATAAATCAATAAAAAAATAAATAAATAAATAAATCAATCAATAAATAAATAAATCAATAACCTAATAAATAAATAATTAATAAAATAAATAAATAAGTAAATAAGTATATAAGTAAATTAGTAAATAAGTAAATTAGTAAACACGTAAATAATTAAGTAAGTAAATTAGTAAATAGGTGAATAAGTAAATAAGTAAATAAGTTAATAAATCAATAAATAAATAAATAAACAAATAAATAAATAAATAAATATATAAAAAAATAAGTAAATTAGTAAAAAGGTAAACAAGTATATAAGTAAATTAGTAATATAGTTAATTAGTAAACTAGTAAAAAAGTATATAAGTAAAAAAGTAAATAAGAAAATAAGTAAATTAGTAAATAAGTAAATTAGTAAACAAGTAAATAAGCAAATTAGTAAATAAGTAAATAAGTAAATTAGTAAACAAGTAAATAGGTAAATAAGTAAATGAGTAAATAAGTAAACTAGTAAATAAGTAAATACGTAAATAAGTAAATTGGTATATAAGTAAAAAAGTTAATAAGTAAATGAGTAAATAAGTTAATAAATAAATAAGTTAATAAATATATAAATCAATAAATAAATAAATAAACAAATAAATAAATATATAATAAAAAAATAAGTAAATTAGAAAAACGGTAAATAAGTTAATTAGTAATATAGTAAATTAGGAAACTAGAAAAAAGTATATATGTAAATAAGTAAATATGTAAATATTAATAAGAAAATAAGAAAATAAGTAAATTAGTAAATACGTTAATAAGTAAATAAGCAAATTAGTAAATTAGTAAACTAGTAAATAAGTAAATTAGTGTATAAGTAAATAAATAAATAAGTTAATAAATGAATTATTAAATCAATAAATAAATAAATAAATCAATAATTAAATAAATCAATAAATAAATAAATCAATGAATAAATAAATAAATAAATAAATCGATAAATAAATATGTAAATCAATAAATAAATGAATAAATCAATAAACTAATAAATCAAAAAATTACAAATAAATGAATAAAGTAAATAAGTAAATTAGTAAATAAGTAAATAAGTTAATTAGAAAATAAGTAAATAAGTAAATTAGTTAATAAGTAAATAAGTTAATTAGTAAATAATAAATAAGTAAATAAGTAAATTAGTAAATAAGTTATAAGTAGCACTAACTGCAACCAAAGTTTGTGTAAGCTGATGGATGTACTAGGTTTAATACCTGTATTACAAGCCTTTAGGCAGGCCCCATCTCTTGGTTTGTAATATTTTAAATCGTACTTACACTAATCACATCTAAAGTTAAGAAATAATTAGAACAACAATCGAGAGGATTATTATACATTTAAAAATTCCAGTCATGTAGGTACTCAGCGTTTGTGTGTGTTTTATATTTATTGTATAGAATGTAGGCAACCCTTCTGAAAGTATGTGTTTAACTGTAAATGTGTTTAGGTGATGTATGGACAGGATTTTGTGAAGTTTGTTGTAGAGGTTTTTATTTAGAGAATTTTGTAAATGTATGTATTGGTATGATACGTTGTAGTGCGCAAAAACCTCAATGTTATAGATTAAAAAGACACACACTTGTCGCTAGCCGCGATCTGGCGGTCACGTGCTTATATTGCTGCGATATTTATGCCGTAAATACTACTACTGTCGCTCCCTTAAATACTTTGGCGAGCGACTAACTAAATTCGACGTCTTGCCCCTTAAATCTCGACGAAAAAGATACGACCTTCTGTACCTTCATAAAATTCTCCACTCTACAGTCGATACTCCAGGTCTTCTCTCGGCTCTCAACGTTAATATTCGTCATAGATCTCGCAATCCCAACATATTTGACATACAGGTTTACAGGAATAACACGTCGTATTACAACCCAATAGCCAGAATATGGCGTACGTACAACGAGCTGTCCCCCAGTGGCAAAGATATAGATATTTTCAATAGTAACTTCTCTCATTATAAAAAAGCCATATCCAACACTCTTAATGCAGAAATGTTCTCGCCGGAACAACGAAATGCAACAATTTTAAGTTAATTCAGTTTAATGTTTTGTTCCTTTTGTGTTAATTTCTTTTTAACTCGTATAAGATTAAATGTTCTAGTAGCATACATTAGCAGTTACCAAACATGTTGTGTATACTATTTATGAGCTACGGTCCAGTCTTTTTTGTGTATTGTAATAATTATAGCATGGGATGACTGTATCCTGTCTGTATACCGAATATTAATAAATAAATATAAAAACAAATAAGTAAATAAGTAATTCAGTAAATACATAAATAAGTAAATAAGTTAATAAGGAAATAAGTATATGAGTAAATAACTAAATAAGTAATCTATTAATTAAGTAAATAAATAAGTTAATAAGTAAATAAGTAAACAAGTAAATAAATAAATAAGTAAATAAGTAAATAAATAAAAAAAATAATAAAAAAAAAAATAAATAAATGCATAAATAAATAAAAAAAATCAATAAAAACATAAGTAAATAAGTGAATAAATAAATAAGTAAAATAGTAAATAAATAAATAAGTATCTAAGTGAATTAGTTAAAAAGTAAATAAGTAAGTAAGATAATTAGTAAATAAGTAAATAGGTAAACAAGTAAATAAGTGAAAAAGGAAATAAGTAAATAATAAAATAAATATAAATAAATAAATATAAAAATTAATGAAGAAATAAATCAATTAATCGAAAATCTATAAAACAATAAATCAATTAAAAAATAAATAAATAAATAAATCAATAAATAAAAAAGTTAATAAGTAAATAAGTAAGTAAATAAGTTATAAAGTAAATGAATAAATAAGTACATAAGTAAATAAGTGAATAAGTAAATAAGTGAATAAGTAAATAAGCAAATAAGTAAATAAGTGAATTAGTAAATAAGAAAATAAGTATATTACTAAATAAGTAAATAAGTTAATTATTCAATTAGTTAACTAGTAAATAATAAAATAATAAAATAAGAAAATAAGTAAAAAAACATATTAGTAAATAAGTAAATAAGTTAATTAGTAAATTAGTAAATTAGTAAATAAGTAAATAAATAGATAAATAAATAAATGAATGAATAAATCAATGAATAAATTAATAAATTAATAAATCAATAACCTTATAAATAAATAAATAAATTAATAAATGAATAAAGAAGTAAATAAGTAAATAAGTGAATAAGGAAATAAGTGAATAAGTAAATAAGTAAATAAGTAAATTAGTAAAAAGGCAAATAAGTAAATAAGTAAATAAGTATATAAGAAAATTAGTAAATAAGTTAATTAGTAAATAAGTAAAAAAGTAAATAATAAAGTAAGTAAATAAGTAAATAGAAAAATAAGTGAATAAGTAAATAAATAAACAAGTTAATTAATCAAGAAATAAATAAATAAATAAAAATAAAAAAAAGTAAATTAGTTAAAAGGTAAATAAGTATATAAGTAAATTAGTAATATAGTAAATTAATAAACTAGTAAAAAAGTATATAAGTAAGTAAGTAGACAAGAAAATAAGTTAATTAGTAAATAAGTTAATAAATAAATAAATTTCTAAATAAATAAATCAATAAATAAATAAACTAATAAATAAATAAATCAATCAATTTATAAATAAATAAATAATTAAATAAACAAATAAATAAAAAATTATAAATAAATACATAAATAAATAAATCAATAAATAAATATATAAATAAAAACATAAGTAAAAACATAGGTAAATAAGTAAATAAATAAATAAATAAGTCAATAAGTAAATTAGTAAAAAAGTAAATAAGTTAATAAGTAAACTAGTAAATAAGTAAATTCGAAAATAAGTAAATAATTAAATGAGTAAATAAGTATATTAGTAAACTAGTAAATAAGTAAATTAGTATATAAGTAAATAAATAAATAAGTTAATTAATAAACTAATAAATCAATAAAAAAAAAAAAATAATTAAATAGGTAAAAAAGGAAATAAGTTATTAAGTACATTAGTAAACAAGTTTATAAGTAAATTAGTTAATAAGTAAAAGAGTAAATAAGTAAAAAAGTAAATAAATAAATAAATAAATCAATAAACCAATAAATAAATAAATATATCAATATATAAATAAATAAATAAACAAACAAACAAATAAAAAAATAAAAAAATCAATAAATAAATAAATAAATAAATAAATAAATAAATAAATAAATAAATAAATAAATAAATAAATAAATAAATAAATAAATAAATTAATTAATAAATAAATAAATGAATGAATCAATAAATTAATCAGTAAACTAATAAATCAATAAAAAATAAAAAAATCAATAAATAAATCAATAAATCAGTAAACTAATAAATCAATAAAAAAATAAAAAAAATAAATAGGTAAATAAGGAAATAAGTAAATAAGTAAATAAGTAAACAAGTAAATAAGTAAAAAAGTAAATTAGTTAATAAGTTAATAAGTAAAAGAGTAAATAAGTATATAAGTAAATAAGTTAATAAATAAATAAGTAAATAAATCAATAAATAAATTAATAAATCAATTAATAAAAATCAATAAAACAATTAATCAATAAATAAATAAAAAAATAATTAAACAAATTAAAAAGAAAATAAAAAAATAAATCAATAAATCAATAAATGAATAAATAAGAAAATAAGTAAAAAAGTTAAATAAGTAAAAAACAAATAAGTAAATTAGTAAAAAAGTAAATAAATTAAAAAGTAAATAAGTAAGTAAATAAGTAAATAAGTTAATAAGTAAATAAATATATAGGTATATAAGTAAATAAGTAATTAGGTGAATAAGTAAATATGTAAATAAATAAATAAATAAATTAATTAATAAATAAATATATAAATAAATAAATAAATAAATAAATAAAAAAGTAAATAAGTTAATACGTAAATAAGTTAATAAGTAAAAAAGTAAATAGGTAAATTAGTAAATATGTAAATTAGTAAATATGCAAATAAGTAAATAAGTATATAAGTAAATTAGTAAATAAGTTAATTAGTAAAAAAGTAAATAATAAAGTAAGTAAATAAGAAAATAAATAAATAAGTTAATAAATAAATAAATAAACAAAAAAATAAATATATAATAAATAAAAAAAGGAAATTAGTAAAAAGGTAAATAAGTATATAAGTTAATAAGTAAATAGGCAAATAAGTAAATAAGTATATAAGTAAATTAGTAAATAAGTTAATTAGTTAATAAGTAAATAAGTAAAAAAGTAAATAAGTTAATAAGTAAATAAGTAAATAAGTAAATAAGTAAATAAGTAAATAAGTTAAAAAGTAAATAATTATATAAGTTAATTAGTAAATAAGTAAATTAGTTAATAAGTAAATAAAGAAATAAGTAAATAAGTAAATAAGTAAAAAAGAAAATAAGTAAATAAATAAATAAATAAATAAATAAATAAATAAACAAATAAATAAATAAAAAAATAAATAAATAAATAAATAAATAAATAAATAAATAAATAAATGAATATATCAATCAATAAATGAATAAATCAATAACCTAATAAATAAATAAATAAATAAATAAATAAATAAATAAATAAATAAATGAATATATCAATCAATAAATGAATTAATCAATAACCTAATAAATAAATAAATAAATAAATAAGTATATAAGTAAATTAGTAAATAAGTTAATTAGTAAATGAGTAAAAACGTAAATAATAAAGAAAGTAAATTAGTAAATAGGTAAATAAGTAAATAAATAAATAAGTTATTAATCAATAAAAAAAAATAAACAAATAAATAAATAAAAAATTATATGTAATGAAGGACTTCATTGATAAATCTTTATGGTTTTATTTCCTTTTAATAATTTGACAACTTTGACTGTATTGACGCATTATGCCAAACAGACAAAGTTTATTTTGAAAGTTACGATGTGATTATTTTATTTAAAGATTTGTTATAACATTTGGAGTATCTATCTGTAAATGTTATTTCTCTATTACAGGTAAATATTGTAGTTCATAAGGTGTGTGTAGTTTTAAGTTTGAGTTGTTATTAAAACAAATAAACTCCTCTATTACAGAGCAACACATTTCGGATATTATTCTATGAAATACAGGCTGTAGCCTCATATAGGGTGTTAAAGTACACTATAAAACAACATTTTTTGAAGATATTTCAAACAACAATGGAAAAATTAAGGTTTGAATTTGTTGTGAAAAAGGATGAAGATCCGAAAACGAATATCATTTGTTTCACGTCAATTACTGATGTCAACAATCAAACGTTTCTAATACCTGATAATTTGCAAGCGGCAAGACTGCATGATGCTGTTACTAAAACCACAGCTTTTGAAAAAGTAAAATCAACATTACAAAAACGACATGAAAAAAGAAAAGTCTGGATTTCTATGACTCCTGAGATAAAGAATACGTATATGGATGAAGATGGTAACATGCAATTTAAGGGCTTTTTGTTGGAGGAAATGTTTTTAGATGTAGAGCCGCAAACTTTAACGACCGGAATAAACGCGGAGACTTTAACAAAGATTCTGGAGAACATTACTGAAAAAAAGAAGGAAATGCCAACATCCAGCAATGTAAAAATAGCAGTCGAAGAATTCGTTATACAAAAATTTAACAGAAAAATCTCAAATGTTACACAGTGGATCAATTTTTTTGAAACAGAATGTACCCGTTTAGGCATAGAAGAAGATACAACGAAGATAAAAACTTTCAGATTGTTTTTGGATGAATCATGTTTGGACTGGTACTCGTCTATGCTCATAAAGTATACAGTAATTCAAGATGGTCATTATGGAAAGATTTTTTTTGCGAAACCTATGCTGACAAAGGATGGTCATCTGTCAGGTATGCCATACAATTTAGATATAAACAGGGATCATTACTAGAATATGCAATTAAAAAGGAAAGACTCCTACTTGATATGAATAAATCAATTAATGAATCAACTTTAATTGACCTTATTGCCACTGGGCTCCCTTATTTTGTCGCTGACAGTATTGACAGAGAGTGCCTTAACGACACAAAAGATTTGTTCAACAAGATTCGCGGACTAGAACATTTAGTTACAAAAAAAACTGAAGACAGGAAATTTTATTCAAAAGGGAAAGATGAATACTAAATAAAAGAAAAAAGTGTTAAAGACAAGCCATGCAAGATTTGTGAGAGAGAGAACAAAGGAAGTCGTTACCACCCTGAATCTATATGTTGGTTTAAGAACAAGAATGGTGAAAATTATAAATCAGAACAGATAAGGAATGTTAATAACTCAGAATTGGAAACTGAATTGAATGAGTTAAATCCAAAAAACTGATAATTCCGCCATTAATCAAAGTTCCCCTATCAATCAATGACACATTAAAAATCACAGGGATTTATGATTCTGGGTCAAATGTATCTTTGATAAACTCAAAGTTACTATTATTAAAAAGTAATCATGCTGATAGTGAGAACGATAGATGTGCAAATTTAAAGACGATTAATGGCGTAAAAAAAAGATCTACAGGAATGGTGACGTTGGATATAAAAATATTTGATATCAAGAAGAGTGTCAATGTTTTTGTCATAGATGGAGAAAACTTTGAACATGAATTTTTAATTGGATTAGACTGTATAGAAAAATTTCATCTTATTCAAAATGATAAGTTAGAAATATCACAAAATAACAATATACTAAATAATAAAGAGAAAAAGGAAGAAAAATTCGAACATCAGATAAATGATGAATCTATAATGAAAGCGGAAGAAACAAAAAAATATGAAATTAATTTCAACGAACATGTAGATGAAAAAATTTTTGAAATTGAAATAAATCAACTGAATCTTCAAGAACAATATGAAATAGATCAACTAATTGATAACTATAAGCATCTTTTTGCAAAAGATAAATATGACATAGGAACTGTGAAAGGTTATGAAGCACATATCGATTTAATAGTAGACAAATATTGCAGTAAAAGACCGTATAAGTGCACTATTGAAGAAAAAAAAGAGATAGAACAGCAAATATCGAAATTGTTAGAAAATAGATTAATAGAGGAATCTTATAGTCCTTTTGCGGCCCCTGTAACATTAGCATTTAAAAGAGAAGAAGGAAAAAGAACAAGGCTTTGTATAGATTTTCGTGAATTAAATAAGAATGTAGTTCCACAATCACAACCATTCCCTTTGATTGAAGATTTGATGTTGAAGACAAGGAATTGTAAATATTTCACAACGCTTGACATAAATTCAGCGTTTTGGGCCATACCTTTGAAAATTGAAGACAGACAAAAAACAGCATTCGTAACTCAAGATGGCCACTTTCAATGGACTTGCTTACCTTTCGGTTTAAAGACATCTCCGGCTATTTTTCAACGAGTACTAAGCAGCATTATAAGAAGGCATAAATTATCGGATTTTACAGTAAACTATATTGATGACATTTTATTTTTTTCTAAAACATTTTCTGAACACGTAAGACATCTATCATCATTATTTGAAGCAATATCACAGGAAGGCTTTAGACTACAGTTTTCAAAATGTAATTTCGCTAAAGATTCTGTCAAATATCTGGGTCATATTATCATGAATAATACAGTCACACCATTAAAGGATAATTTAGTTGCTATTAAAGAATATCCGAAACCAGAGACACAAAAAAATGTTCGACAATTTCTTGGTAAAATTAATTTTTATGGAAAATATGTGCTAAATATGTCAATCATATTAGATCCATTACACAATTTATTACGAAAAGGACAGAAATATATTTGGACCGATAAATGTCAAGAGTCATTTATAAAAATAAAGGAGGCATTATGCTCGAAACCAATTTTAGCCATATTTGATCCGGATTTGCCAATTTATATTTATACAGATGCCAGTATACAAGGCATAGGGGCTGTTTTAAAACAAATACAAATTAACGGAGAAGAAAAGCCCTGTGCTTATTTTTCAAAAAAAATTAATGAAACGCAAAAAAGAAAAAAAGCCATATATCTTGAGGGCTTGGCAATAAAAGAAGCTTTAAAATATTGGCAACATTGGCTTATTGGGAGATCATTTATAGTTTATTCTGATCACAAGCCTTTGGAGAAGTTGAATATTAAATCGAGGACAGATGAAGAACTAGGAGATCTCACTTACTACTTATCACAATTTAATTTTGAGGTGAAGTACTATCCTGGAAAATATAATCTAGAAGCAGATAATTTGAGCAGAAATCCTGTTTTAGAATCAAGTGAAAACCAAGATGATGTATTAAAAATTGTAAACTTGATTAATTTGGTAGATATACATAGTGATCAAGAGGAAAATGAATATATAAAGCAGAATAAAGACAGGCTAGAATTAAAAAATACGGTATATTATAAGAAAAGTGGGAAAAAGGATAAGATATTATTGACTGAAGAATTTAGCAAAAGAATCATAGAAAAAATACATTATCACTACTGTCACTTAGGAATTGAACAAATGAAACGAAAAATGAAAACATTTTATACAGCAAAAAATTTAGACACTAACATTAGAAAATATTGTGAGAAATGTGAAATCTGCATAAAGAATAAATCAAGAGGAAACTATAAATACGGTTTTATGTCTCATTTGGGTCCTGCTACTTATCCTTTTGAGATAGTATCAATAGACACCATCGGGGGATTTGGTGGATCACGTTCTACGAAAACATACTTACATCTTTTGGTCGACCACTTCACGAGATATGCTTTCATTGAAACTTCGAAAACCCAGAATGCTGGTGATTTCATAAAATTAATTAAAAAAGTAACCCAAAATCATAAAATTGGTTTAATACTGTCCGATCAATATCCAGGCATAAATTCAAATATATTTAAAGAGTACCTGAAAGCTGAAAATATACTTATCGTTTTTACTGCAGTGAATGCACCATTTTCTAATGGTTTGAATGAAAGATTAAATCAAACATTAGTAAACAAAATAAGATGTAAAATAAATGAGAAAAATAATAATTTAGCCTGGACAACAATAGCACACAATTGCGTTAAGAAATATAATGAAACGGAGCATACTGTTACAGGTTTTTCACCGAAATATTTACTGGACGGAAAAAAATGTGATGTATTACCAATTGAATTGATGAAGGAAGTATCAAATGATGATTTATCTTATGATAGAAAAATTGCGTATGAGAATTCTTTAAAATCGCACAATTATAATAAACAACGTTTTGATAAAAACCGAAGAGAATATGAATTTAGATGTGGAGATTTGGTTTATGTCGAAAATGGAAATCGATTAAATAGGAAAAAGCTTGATGAATTGAAGATTGGACCATATAAAATCTTAGAAAAACTGTCGAACTCAGTTTATAAGATAGACACAGGACACAGAAAATGTGAGTCGAATCTGTTTCACATAACAAAGTTGGTACCTGTACTGGAAGCCAGTACAGACTCCTGAGGGGGGGAGATGTAATGAAGGACTTCATTGATAAATCTTTATGGTTTTATTTCCTTTTAATAATTTGACAACTTTGACTGTATTGACACATTATGCCAAACAGACAAAGTTTATTTTGAAAGTTACGATGTGATTATTTTATTTAAAGATTTGTTATAACATTTGGAGTATCTATCTGTAAATGTTGTTTCTCTATTACAGGTAAATATTGTAGTTCATAAGGTGTGTGTAGTTTTAAGTTTGAGTTGTTATTAAAACAAATAAACTCCTCTATTACAGAGCAACACATTTCGGATATTATTCTATGAAATACAGGCTGTAGCCTCATATAGGGTCTTAAAGTACACTATATATATATATAAAAAATAAGTAAAAAGGTAAATAAGTATATAAGTAAATAAGTAAATTAGTAATATAGTAAATTAGTAAACTAGTAAAAAAGTATATAAGTAAAAAAGTAAATAAGAAAATAAGTAAATTAGTAAATAAGTAAATTAGTAAATAAGTAAATAAGATAATTAGTAAATAAGTAAACTAGTAAATAAGTAAACTAGTAAATAATAAAATAAATAATAAATCAATAAATAAATAAATATAAAAATAAATGAAGTAATAAATCAATTAATCGAAAATCAATAAAACAATAAATCAATAAATCAATAAATAAATAAATAAATAATTAAATAAATAAATAAATGAATAAATAAATAAACAAATAAATAAATAAATCAATCAATATATAAATAAATAAATAAATAAATAAACAAACAAATAAATAAATAAATAATTAAATAAATAAACAAATAAATAATTAAAAAAAAAAAAAAAAATCAAAAAATCAGTAAACTTATAAATCAATAAAAAAATAAAAAAATAAAAAAATTAAATAGGTAAATAAGGAAATAAGTAAATAAGTAAATAAGTAAACAAGTAAAGAAGTAAACAAGTAAATAAGTAAAAAAGTAAATTAGTTAATAAGTTAATAAGTAAAAGAGTAAATTAGTATATAAGTTAATAAGTAAATAAATATATAGGTATATAAGTTAATAAGTAATTAGGTGAATAAGTAAATAAGTAAATAAATAAATAAATAAATGAATAAATAAATAAATAAATAAATAAATAAATAAATAAATAAATAAATAAGTAAATAAGTTAATAAGTAAAAAAGTTAATAAGTAAATAAATTTATAGGTATATAAGTAAATAAGTAATTAGGTGAATAAGTAAATAAGTAAATAAATAAATAAATACTTAAATAAATAAATAAATAAATAAATAAATAAATAAATAAATAAGTAAATAAGTTAACAAGTAAATAAGTAAATAAGTAAATTAGTAAATAAGTAAATTAGTAAATTAGTAAATAAGTATATTAGTAAATAAGTATATAAGAAAATTAGTAAATAAGTAAATTAGTAAATAAGTAAAAAAGTTAATAATAGAGTAAGTAAATAAGAAAATAAATAAATAAGTTAATAAATAAATAAATAAATAAATATATAAAAAATAAAAAAAGGAAATAAGTAAATAAGTAAATTAGTAAATAAATTAATTAGTTAATAAGTAAATAAAGAAATAAGTAAATAAGTAAAAAAGTAAATAAGTAAATAAGTAAATAAATAAATAAATAAATCAATAAATAAATAAATTAATAAATAAATAAATGAATAAATAAATCAATCAATAAATAAATCAATCAATAACCTAATAAATAAATAAATAAGTATATAAGTAAATTAGTAAATAAGTTAATTAGAAAATGAGTAAAAACGTAAATAATAAAGTAAGTAAATTAGTAAATAGGTAAATAAGTAAATAAATAAATAAGTTATTAATCAATAAATAAATAAATAAACAAATAAATAGATAAAAAAATATATAAAAAAATAAGTAAATTAGTAAAAAGGTAAATAAGTATATAAGCAAATAAGTAAATTAGTAATATTGTAAATAAGTAAACTAGTAAAAAAAGTATAAGTAAAAAAGTAAATAAGAAAATAAGTAAATTAGTAAATAAGTAAATTAGTAAATAAGATAATTAGTAAATTAGTAAATAAGTAAACTAGTAAATAAGTAAAAAAGGAAATAAGTAAATAAGTAAATAATAAAATAAATAATAAATCAATAAATAAATAAATATAAAAATAAATGAAGAAATAAATCAATTAATCGAAAATCAATAAAACAAAAAATCAATTAATAAATAAATAAATAAACAAATAAATAAATCAATAAATAAATAAATAAATAAATAAATAAAAAAATAAATAAATAAGTTAATAAGTAAATAAGTAAGTAACTAAGTTAATGAGTAAATAAATAAATAAGTATATAAGTAAATAAGTGAATAAGTAAAGAAGTGAATAAGTAAATTAGTTAAAAAATAAAAAAGTAAATAAGATAATTAGTAAATAAGTAAATAAGATAAAAAGCAAATAAGTAAATAAGTGAATTAGTAAATAAGAAAATAAGTAAATTACTAAATAAGTCAATAAGTTAATTATTAAATAAGTTAACTAGTAAATAAGTAAATAATAAAATAAGTAAATAAGAAAATAAGTAAAAAAACATATGAGTAAATAAGTAAATAAGTAAATAAGTTAATTAGTAAATTAGTAAACTAGTAAATAAGTTAATAAATAAATAAATAAATAAATGAATGAATAAATCAATTAATAAATTAATAAATCAATAACCTTATAAATAAATAAATAAATAAATAAATAAATAAGTAAATAAGTAAATAAGTGAATAAGGAAATAAGTAAATAAGTAAATTAGTAAATTAGTAAAAAGGCGAATAAGTAAATAAGTAATTAAGTATATAAGTAAATTAGTAAATAAGTTAATTAGTAAATAAGTAAAAAAGTAAATAATTAAGTAAGTAAATAAGTAAATAGGTAAATAAGTGAATAAGTAAATAATTAACAAATAAATAAATATAAAATAAAAAATATATGTAAATAAGTAAAAAGGTAAATAAGTAAGTAAGTAAATAAGAAAATAAGTTAATTAGTAAATAAGTTAATAAATAAATAAATTTATAAATAAATAAATCAATAAATAAAAAAACCAATAAATAAATAAATCAATCAAAATATAAATAAATAAATAATTTAATAAAAAAATAAAAAAATAATAATAAATAAATACATAAATAAATAAATCAATCAATAAATAAATAAATATATAAATAAAAACATAAGAAAATAAGTAAATAAATAAATAAATAAGTCAATAAGTAAATTAGTAAAAAAGTAAATAAGTTAATAAGTAAACTAGTGAATAAGTAAATTCGAAAATAAATAAATAATTAAATGAGTAAATAAGTAAATTAGTAAACTAGTAAATAAGTAAATTAGTAAATTAGTATATAAGTAAATAAATAAATAAGTTAATTAATAAACTAATAAATCAATAAAACATAAATTAATTAATTAATTAAATAGGTAAAAAAGGAAATAAGTTAATAAGTAAATTAGTAAACAAGTTTATAAGTAAATAAGTAAATTAATTAATAAGTAAAAGAGTAAATAAGTAAAAAAGTAAATAAATAAATAAGTAAATAAATCAATAAATAAATAAATAAATAAATAAACAAATAATTAAAAAAATAAATAAATCAATAAATCAATTAATCAAAAAATCAGTTAATAAATAAATTAATTAATAAATAAATAAATACATAAATACATAAATAAATAAAAAAATAAATAAATAAATACATAAATAAATAAATAAATTAATGAATGAATAAATAAATACATAAATTAATAAATAAATAAAAACAAGTAAATAAAAAAAACAATTAATAAATAAATTAATAAATTAAATAGGTAAATAAGGAAATAAGTAAATAAGTAAATTAGTGTATAAGTAAATAAATAAATAATTTAATATATAAATTAATAAATCAATAAATAAAAAATTCAATAAATAAATAAATTAATGAAAAAATAAAAAAATAAAAAAAATGAATGAATAAATAAATAAATAAATAAATAAATAAACAAATAAATAAATAAAAAAATAAATTAATAAATCAATAAATAAATCAATAAATCAGTAAACTAATAAATTAATAAAAAAAAATTGCACTCCGGGAGTGCCGGCAGAAGTGAAAACTTGAATATCAACGTTGTGCATTTTTAATTTTTGGAATAGTTAGGGAATAATTTTGAATGAATTGCTCTTATTATCAATATAAAAGTACTATCATTTTTGTGATAGAATACAATAATAATAATAATAATAATAATACAATAATAATAATAATAATAATATAATATTTTTTTAGAATACAATATTTATTTATTGCGCTATCGTACACAAACATTACAATTTATATTATATTAAATTACATTAAAAAGTTTATCTCTCAGAAAAATCAACTTACTAATTTCGCCAACCGTCTTACGGTTTTTCGATCAGGTCACGTGTCCTGACGCGAGTTTCACATTTTTCCCCCATCCCACAAAAGTGCTCAACGCCGCTAAAGAAGTTTTCACTTCAAAAAAAATATATATAAATTAAATAGGTAAATAAGGAAATAAGTAAATAAGTAAACAAGTAAACAAGTAAATTAGTAAAAAAGTAAATTAGTTAATAAGTTAATAAGTTAAAGAGTAAATAAGTATATAAGTAAATAAGTAAATAAATAAATAAGTAAATAAATCAATAAATAAATTAATAAATAAATAAATCAATTAATCAAAAAATCAATAAAACAATAAATCAATAAATAAATAAATAAACATATAAATGAAACTAAAGAAAAATGTGACAAATTCCTAAATGCTTTTAAAATATTGGCAGGTCCAGGTTGGGGTATTCACCCGTCGCTATTAAGGCGACTTTACATCTCTTTAATTCGAAGCAGACTGGACTATGCCAGCTTCTTATATGATAATAGCTGCGAAACACACGTAAATAAACTAGACAAAATTCAAAATCAGTGTCTTAGGGTAATTGGCGGATTCATTAGAAGTACAGCAATACATGTGATGGAATGTGAACTTTACTTGCAACCACTACATGTACGAATATTTTACCTAGCAGCAAAATTTTGGCTTAAAACGAAGTCGTTAGCTAACGACGAGATACTAAATTTAATAGCGGACCTCCATATAGTTGTTATCAGAACCGGTTATCGAGACGCAAAAAAAAAACCTTTACTTGCAATAATTCATGAAACCTTTAAATCCTCACCTATAATAAATAAATTAATTAATTAAATAGACTACAATGGGAAGATTTTCGCTAAGTACATGGTTAAGCAGTGTAGATCTTATACCGTTCATTGTTACTGAAATTAGTACTAGTACACGGTCAAAGAAATCATCTAGTCCCTCAGCCCTCAGATCAATCTGTAACAAACTAATTGAAGGGAAATACACCGGTTGCCATAAAGTTTTCACAGATGGATCTAAGGATGGTAAAAATTTAGGAGCTGCATTTTTCGACCCTCAAAATAATGTAACAGCTAAATTTAAGATTGATGCAAACATTTCTATAATGCATGCTGAATTGATTGCCATCAGCGAAGCACTATCATATATTGAGTCCATGGATACAGACAGTTTTGTAATATTTTCGGACACTAAGAGCGCACTTCAACATTTACTGAGATGTATATCAAACTTCCAGGGCATTCCAGTGGCATATGATATAATTTATAGTTTATAGATAAGTTGTTCAACTGGGTAGAGATTTTGATAATGTAGTGATCACTTCCTAAGTTCTCTTTCAATACCTGCCAGTCAAATCTGAGTGCAATGTCTGATGAAGCTAGTAATATATCAGGTGAGGACTGTTGGATGATTCCATTTACTAGCTTTATTCGAGTACGATGGCCGTCATTCAAAGTAACGAATTGGTTATACGTCAGTTCATTAAAAATTTGGTTGCCCCTTTGGTTGGTTTTATTGGACCAATTAGGGTGGTGACCGTTAAAATCTCCAAGTATTAATGTTTTGCTATTTAAGAGGGAGAAGATTTGTTCCCAGTCTGACTGGCTAGTGTTTATTGTAGGAGGGCAGTAAATCGATATTATATTCTCAATAAAGTCACAATTGGAAATTTTAATTGAGATTATTTCTATGCCTGAGTTTCTAATTGCCAAATGTTGATATTGTGCTTTAATGGATTTATGAGTTAAGATTGCTACCCCCCCATAGCTGTGGTCCCTATCAGACCGAAATATATTGTAGCTACCTATCTTAAGCTGGCTTTCAGGTTCCAACCAAGTTTCGCTCAGGGCCGCTACGTGGACCTTTTCCTGCAACAACAAGTTTTCAAACTCTAAAAGCTTTGGTCTACAACTTTGGGCATTCCATTGGAAAATATTAAACCTAACCGCCATATTCTTTAGAGAAAAAGTCAAGTATCAGTTTAAGACTAGGCCAATCCGCAATATTATCAACTGTTAACAATATTACATATTGCCTACAATGTCTCTTCTCATAAATATTATTTCTTTAAGTCTACTTAACAGCTAATTAAAATTAACGTCTCTTTTTTTACTGTGTTCAGTCTTCGGGGTGTCATTCACAACTTTGCTAGCAGGGCTACTTGTATCGGTCTCAAATAGTTCCGGTTCTTCTTCCATAAAATAGCGTACTTCCAACTCAGGTTGCTTTTTCTTACTACGCCGGTGTCTACGGGTACTTATTTCTTGATCTAGCGAACATGTCGCGGCAGGTGAGTTCATTCTGACCCTGTCTGCGAAGGAAGGCATATCCGATGTATGTAGAGGTGTTGATGTGTCTACACTCTGACTGAATAAAGCTGGTTGACTTTTCTCCGACTGAGCCACGGGTATCGCAGGCACTTTAGTAGGTACATATATGGATAATGCTATCCTGTAAGTATAGTTAAAATCAGACATTAACTGTCGTAGTCTTTTTTCTTTTAAAAATATAGGACAAGCTTTTGATAGTGCCATATGATTTCCTTTCCAGTTGATGCAGGTAAACTGTGATTTTTCGCAGTTTGCGTGATTATTTCCGCATTTTGGGCAGACAATCTTTGTACTAGGGCATTTTTTAAGTGCATGACCGAATCTCCAACACCGCGAGCATTGCGTCACTGGGAAAACATAGGGGTCAACTTTAATCCTCAAGCCATGAACATATACATGGGGCGGTAAATATGAGCCTTTGAAGCAGAGTCTCACGGCTTTGCTAGGTACCTATCTCTCTTCATTGGAAGTTCTGCGATTTAATCTATGAACAGCAAATTTGTTTTATAGGTTTCTGTCTTTTATATCTATTCGCTGTCAAGTTGTTACGAATTTTCCAATGGAGAAATAAAACTTATTTTTATAATTAAACACACGTTTAATTCAGTACCGCGACTACGCAATATTCCTTTAAAAATTGCCGCGCGCCACATACACGAAAATGTTCTGTTCAAATCGCAAAAACATGGCACACAAAATTCTGGTAACAAAATTAACAAAAAAAGCAGCAACTAGTCGGAAAGCAAATGGAATCTAGTATTCAGAACCGTATGAAAGAGTCTTTTGTGCATCGGAAAAGTGGGTCATCCTGCATCACTATTAAACTTACTTGCAGAATAATAGGATACGTTATTGTTATTGTTAGTTTATAACTTTGTTATAATACTTTCAAAAGAAATAATAACGATTTTTATGCGCAAGTTTATGGATTATTATCATTTATATTTTGATGTAAAGTCGATGGAAAAACTGTCTTCCTATGAAAGATTTTGAAATAAAACGCTATAAATTGAGTTTTTTCTGATAGCCTTTCCAAAAAAAAAAGTACCAATTCATTAAGGACATCAAGTATTCATGTTATTAAATGAATTAAACAATCTAAATAGTAATTACTAAATTACAACCACGCCTTTCTCGTATATAGCCAGACTTGCAAATGATATGACTATAAGGTGCCCGAAATGGGCAGTCTCCCAAAATTATAGCCCATTGAAAAATGTTGAAAGGGAAAATGCGAACAAGATATAAAGCCCCTTAAAAATATCAGGAGCGGGTATTGGCAGTAATATTACAGTTATAATCTCCTTATATAACAGGGATTTAAAAGAAAAACATTGAATAATCTTGATAAGTCTGTCATTTATAAGATAAAAGACTAGTCAACCTTTTAAGGAATAAAGCAATCTTGGTTAAGCTTTTGAACTTTTCGTAAAAACACATTTTTTTCCTTAAATCTAAATTATGATCGGACTTAACAGTAGAACTTGCAATAACAAACCTTTTGTTAAGATTGTGAACTATAGTTTTAATCATTTCTAAAATCACATAAACATTAGCCCCGTGTAGGATTCAAACTGCGACCGCGGGCATTGTAGTTAGAAGCGCTAATCACTACACCAAACGCGTCGTCAGAGTACAGAACAAATGTTCTACTTTCTTATTAAGTGGGTAGATAGATAAATTGTAATACTTTATTGCACACCACACACGCAGTATATGATTCAAATTATCATAATAAACTTGTATATATTTTTACGAAATAGCTTTTCCAAAAATGTGTCGTTTCTATGACCCGCAGTGCACACTATCTGTTGACCACCCGTCCCGCGCCCAGTTCCAATTAGCGTCTGCTTTGTGTCCTGTATGATTGTCGCCCTAGCTCAATAAGAGCTTCTATCGCGCTTTTGGTATACCCTAGTTTTTGGTTAGCTTCATTAATCTAGTATGTAAGAATATTTTTTTGAGGAAAGTTGGATTTGAGAAGCTGCGTGTTATCAGGGTACATGCATCACACACCATACACATGTACGTTAATTAATGATGTAAAGTTACATACTACACGACTCTCTTGGCATATTTAAGGTTACCTCGTTTTAAGTGATAATATTTTAACAGAGCATCAAACAATAACATAGAAAGACGACCCGTCTGGTGTAGTGGTCGAGAAATCGCCTACTACGCAGCGGGTGTGGGTTCGATCCCCGCACAATACAAACATTTGTGTGCATGAACATGTCTGTTTGTATTGGTCTGGGTGTTTTCTATGTATATCATGTATGTATTTACAAACAAAAAGTATTTAAGTATTATATCCGTTGTCTGGCACCCATAACACAAGCTTTGAGTAGCTTACCTTGGGACTAGATGGCGATGTGTGGGAATGTCCAAAGGATATTTATTATTTATTTATTATAATATTATTTTTTTTGAAAACTGGCCCGTTTACGTTTTTATTTTTCCTAACAAAAAAAATATTATTTTTTAAGAACACCCTGTTCCGCGACATCGCCTTTCGTCTCTTACATAGTACTAGATTGAGCGAAATCTAGACAGACGTATGGGCCTGAGCGTGACGGAAGATGGACTAGCTAAGCGAGAACGAGACAGACGCGTGGGCGTGAGCGTGACAGAAGATGCCTATCTCATTCATGCTACGTGCCGATGGGCGGTAGGGGGGCGCCGCTGCGCGCCTATTTATTTGGTCCTACATAATAATAGTAATAAAACTACCTACTGCATTCGATTACCTATTATTACGAAACACTAATATGAAAAAAACATTATCAACGTGTATCAGTACCTAATAAATCAAACAGACAGATCAGTTAGATAAACGCAAAACAAACAAAACAGCTAGGTAAATTACGAACGGCCACAGCGGTGGATACAAAAAAAAACAAATTAATTAAAACTAATTTATTAAAAATAGAAATAACAATTTAAATGTAATTAATTAAACCTAAACGCGAATGACAGTGTTCAATGTTAGAACAGGAGTGTCCGCCGAAACTGCAACGCTGGGTCGCGATGGGTCGATGCATCACGTTGTGTCGACTCAGCGCCTCGTGTCGCCGCTTGACACAATTACTTGTTTAAGCTTAATTTGGGGTCGATGCTTCATAGGCACTTTCCTTAGGGTACCGTGGTATAACACTTCCCCCCGAAGATCAGCAACTATTGGAGAATTTTCTTCGAGAATGTTGCTGTGGTGAGGCTGGGTACATCTTGTGGATTTTCTGCGATTTCTGCATATGTCTCTTGAGTATTGTGTGGATTTCTTTGAGGTTTGACGTAACATCTTCGGATAAGTAGGCCGATAGAAAGTGCGGCTGTACTTAACAATAGTACATACATAGGCATGGTGGTATGATAAAGGCTGCTTTCTACAGATTGACTTATCTCTACTGGATGTTGCAGAGATATCTTTGTGTTGCTGGCGTGCAGATTTTCTAAGTTGATTGAGTTTAGTTTTATCAGTGGTTTTGATGACACTGATGAAGGATCTTCTAGTGGAGGCAGGTCCATGATCTTGATGGCTGTTCCTTTAGTACGGTCGTTGCTGTTCAGTATGGTGAACTCTGACGTTTGGAGATAACATCCAGAAGGAACTGTGGCCAGGTAGCTTCCTTGAAGAGTAGTGTAAGTGTTCTTCCCACAGGATGATTGAGTTTTGGTTGGTTTCGGGAACGCGATGACATAGTGTTTGTCGTTTAGTTGTTCTAGCGCTTCCTTATCGAGATGAACTGAGGTGTACTCGCATGTGGTGTCTAGTCTCTGTGTGGTGATGAGAGTTTGGATGCAGTCCGCTTGATCGTGTGGTTTGTAGTTGATCTTCATCTCGCAAAGATACCAAGTATTGGACTTCGGACATTCTGTCTCTATGTACATGAAATCATTTCTATGTATTGCTATATAGGGAGCGGCTGGGATGAGAATGTTGTGGGTTTTATTAGGAACGATGGCTAACTTATAAAGATCATAGGTATGTGGGAAGGCGATCGGAATCTTGAATACTATCACTACTTTTTTTCTAGTGTAGTAAGACCCTAATTTAATAATGTCATAGTATTCTCTGAGATTTAAATCTATTACTTCATCTTTATTATACAAAGATTTTAACTTATCTAACATTGATCTTAAAACTCTTAAACTTAACATAGAGTGGTGCGTGCTCGATGCACGAATAAACGCTAAAAGATTTTCTAACTTAACTAATTCTTCTGCTAGGTCTTCTATATTATCTCCTAATATTAAGAGTAACTGAGCCAAATGGGCGTATTTTATCAAATCAGTTTCTCTATTAGCTTCACTATCCATTATTAAACTAAGAACCTGTTTTATCTTATCCTGATTTTCGATTATAGTCTGTAATATAGTAGAGTGCTCTAACATCCATTCCTTACTAAAACTTATATGGCTGTTAAATTCTGACACTAATTTCTTCTCATTACTCTGTAGAGCATTGTCATAACGAATAGCATCTGTGTAATCTAAGTTTCCTGAAATACTTTTTACTACAGAACCTAAGCCGTCTATCAGTCCTCTTTTAACGCGGTTAACTTCAAATGTTTGCATCTGATCAGAAACCTTTTCTAGCTTTTTACTAAGATAATCAATATGTGGCTCATACAAAGATAAAGTTTTATTATTCAACTGAGGCCGAACATCATTTAACTGTGTTCTGACTAAACTCACCTTGGATTTTATATCATTTACGTCAATAAATTGTAAAAAGGAGTGATACTGGGATATGATTTTGGTAGGACCTAGTTTAAAAGGGAGAATGCCGGGACCGTCTTCTAAGCTGTCAAGTAGGATCTCTTGTGCGACTGCTACCTGGAGCAGGATCATCGTTATTATCCTGCAACAAACGTGCGGTCTTAGGGACTCTCTTTAATCTTGACTTAGCTACGGGACCACGTTTTTTCTTGGTATAAATATGTATCGGAAGGTCGGCTAAGATAGTGTCGTGAGTGTAACGCGGTGCTAATTTCTGACGAGTGGCCATAGGATTTTTGATAAAAATGTTTTGTTCGGGATTGTATGTTTCCTCGGATTCTCTAGATTTATTACGATTCTCCATGATCTCGGTACGGAGTTGTGAAGATGAATCTCGAATCATCTCGTAAGCCTTGTTCATCTTAGCGCGGTGAGCTATAATATATTGCTGTAATAAATGCTCTGTTAACTCAATATCTATAGGGTCTCGGGGATCGTAATGTCCAGTTATTACTTCTAGCGGTCTGCATTTGGTGAAACTGTGTATGGAACTATTGTATGCTAATATAGCGTATGACATTAAGTTTACTACTGATTCGCCGCGATGCTGTAACTTTAACAATCTTAGATGCTCTAACAAGGTTGAATGAAAACGTTCTACTATGCCGTTTTCGTTTGGGGCGTGAGCTAAGATCTTGTGATGCTGGATCTTATGAACACGTGTGAATTCCAAGAATAGTTGGTTGGTAAATTCGGTGCCGCGATCAGAAACTATGATGGAGGGAATTCCGTGATGAGTGCAGTATTTTAATAAAGCTTGTACTACACTTATAGCGGTACCGTCTCTTAGGTGGTACGCTTGGGCGTACTTAGAAAATGCATCAACTAAAGTCAGGTATTTTTCTGTCTCGACTGTAAAAAGATCAATGTGTAAAACTTCGAATGGCTTTGATGGTGGTGGAACGATGTGAAACTGTTGCTTAATGGGATTACGGTCGTATTTTGCTTGACCGCAGATGGTACATTCGTTAATGTACTTCGCGATGCTTTCCTTCATCTTTGGCCAAAAGTATTTATGAGATAAAGCTAGGTAGCATTCAGTAGTGCCACGATGGTTCGTTTTACCTTCATGGTACTTCTGTAATAATTCCTGTTGTCTTAAATATTCTTTGACGTTCTCAAGTTCAGTTTTAGTTAGTACAAGATTCATTGCCGAACTCTTAAAATGATTTTGGATGATAGGTATGACAGAGTACATTTCTAATGGAGGGTGTATGATAATACCTGTTTTTACTTTGGGGTTAACATATTCCTTGACAGCATTAACTACGTCTTGTTCGAGATCAGATTTAGATAATTGAATGGTAGTTCGTGCATGACTTTCGAACGGTTTAGATACTTTAGTTTTTCCTTTAATGTCGCCGACTATAGTGAAACAGATTTGCCTGTGGAATTTGTTAAGTGGCTCATCTGTAATGGGGACTTCTAAAATTGGATTCTCAGCATCCGTGTGCGCTGTCATAGTATCCGAGTTATCTAATGAAAGGGCCTTTTCTGTTGGGTTGGCTACTATTGAACTGATCTCCTCATTGTGGATTTCTATACGGGACAAAGCATCGGCGTTTGTGTTACATTTGCCTTGTTTATAGATGACCGTAAAATCATACTCGCTCAGTTTTAATTTCCAACGAGTGAGACGAGAGTTAGACTCTTTTAAATTCATAACCCATTGTAAGGGCTTGTGATCTGTGATGATCCTGAACTTCCGGCCGAAAAGGTAAGGGCGAAAGTATTTAGTTGCCCAGACTATCGCTAACAACTCCTTCTCAATCGTACTATAATTTATCTCGCTGGTGTTTAAGGTTCTGGATGCGTAAGCTATAAGTTTATCGCTTCCAATTGGACCTTGAGATAACACGGCTCCTATTGCAAGATTTGATGCATCGGTCGTTAACAAAAAGTCTTTAGAGAAGTCGAGATACTGCAAAATTGGATCATTGGTAAGTAATAATTTACATTTTTCGAAACAATCTACAAAGTTTTGATCTAGAGTAATTTTGGAACCTTCAAACACTGAGTTAAAGGTTTAGTTATGCGTGCGAAATCTGGGATAAATTTCCTGTAATATCCTAACAATCCTAAGAATCTCTGCATTTCAGTTGGGGTTTTCAGAATTGGATATTTTTTTATTGCCTCTATTTTATCCGGGTTGGGCTTGACTCCGTTTTTACTGATAATATGACCTAGAAACGCCGTCTCGAGTTTGAGGAACTCGGACTTGTCCATCTGTATTTTAAAATTCGAGTCGCGTAACCGTTTGAATACTTTTTCTAGGTTTATTATATGTTCCTGAAGGGAGGTGCCGAAAATTATGACGTCATCAAGGTACACTAGACATATGACGTTTTGTAGTCCTCGGAGGACATTGTCCATTACACGCTGGAAGGTACTTGGTGCATTTTTCAATCCCATTGGCATCCGTAAAAACTCGAAGTGACCGTGTTCTACGTTAAAGGCTGTTTTAGGTATATCTTAGGGTTCCATTTCCACTTGGTGGAAGCCACTAGCAAGATTGAGGGTGGTAAAATATTGACAGTTACCGAGTTTGTCTAAAATATCCGCGATGTTAGGGATCGGATATTTATCATCGATGGTCTTCTCATTTAATTTTCTAAAATCTACAACGAGACGCCATTTAGGTTTACCGGATGCGTCACTTTTCTTTGGCACTACCCAGATGGGTGAGCTCCATGCAGAATTCGATGGTCTGATGATGCCCTGCTCTAACATTTTACGGATCTGGTCTCTAACTTCTTGCCTATGGACGTATGGATAACGATAGCTCTTGGTGTAAACTGGTAGCTCGTCTGTGGTTTTAATTGAGTGTTTTATTTGATTAGTGAAAGTAAGGGCTTCGCTTTCAATATAAAAAACGTCCGCGTGCTGCGCGCAAAGGTTTTCTAAGTTGGCGCGTTCTTCCGCGTTCAAATGACTAGTCCGTAGGCGCGAGAGAACGTCCGTAGCACGCCTAGACTGTGTCGTAGCATTTTTGTGACGTAAGTCGCTCGTAGCACCACTAAATTCCGTAGCATTTATTTCGGTGCGCGTGGACTCTACATTATAGATCTCGGCACTAACCTGACGGTCGACTGAGAAAATAACGTCATGATGACTCGGGTTCGATATTTCCAAGTATCCGCGGTTATCTCTAACGGTAATTAAACATTCACCTATGATACAATTACATAAGATCTGTTCCGGGATGTACGCGTCCCCGTCTGGGATATTGATAGGTATTTTAACTAATTTAGATGAACGCCCTGGGATAATATCCTCATACAAATTAACGTTTCGCGAATCATAGACTTGGATAGGGTTCGATGCGTTCTTTGTAACAAACATTTTATTTTTAAAATCAATTGAGGATTCCCATTTATTTAAAAGGTCGGATCCGATTAAACCGTCGAAATAATTATGAAACTTATAGACGAATAGTGTGACATCGGTATCGTCCTTGAACTCCGGAAAGCAAGGTAACGTGATCGAATAGTCGCATCGGCTTACTGCGTGCACATTTACTACCTCGAACGGATCATAATTTAGCTCTACATACGGGAAATATTTTTGTACGGCTTCTGGACTAATAAATGACTGATTGGCTCCAGTGTCTATAAGTAATTTTAACGGTGGGTTTGCTATTTGTATGTAAGGGAGCTGTCTCTGGGTTTGCAAATTAAGTTCTATTTTGGTTTGTCTGACCGGCCTGGGTTCTGAAAATCCTCAGCCTTGCTAGGCGAAGAATTTTCCTCCAGCGTTTCGGTAACACACTGAGAATTAGGTAATTCTGGGTATCTATAATAATTAGGATCGTAAAACTCACACTCGGGATATTCATTGTTATCGTAATAATAGCATTCCGGCTCCGCATAATAGTAATCTGAGTACGTGTCGTAGTAAGGGCCATATTCATAACCAAAGCAATCATTTAAGTTCATTTCTCGCGATTTTAAATAATTGCTTGGTGGTGGGTTACCAAATTTATGCCAATCATGCCCGCTGGGTGGTAAAGGCTTGGTCACAAAGTGGCTTACGCCACTCATGGGCTTAGGTGCCTGGTTATTAGAAGCGGCTGTTGGGTTCCTATTAGGCAATCTAAATACATTGCTCTGCGGGTTATAATTGGGGGGTGGAGCCCTAAATATCTGCTGGGTACGTGTCGGTCCACGGTTTAAGTGTGGAGGCATAGGGTTAGGTCTCCAGTGCTGGGATTGTTGTGGCATTTGGAATGCTTGAGATCGGGAAGGTCCTGGCATACCTAACATAAATGGTTTGGCGGATTGCGTTGGTGGTAAGTACACAGGTGGGCCATAAATTGGTTTAGTTGACTGTGGGGGCATCAATGGTAACTTCTTATCAGGTAAATGGTCGTTTCTTTGTTGCAAATATATTGTGTTGATTTCCTCTTGTACAAAAGTTAATGCTTGCTCTATAGATGCGGGTCTCATGCATCTGATACGCGAGCCTAGCGGCTCCTTTAATCCACGCAAATAAGATTGCAATGTTAATTTTTTGTATAACTGACGCTTGGCCTCGACAGTAGTTTGAACATCATCGTGTAAGGTTACGTATGTCATAATTGTGCTAAAAAGGGTCTGACAGCGCTCATAAAATTCCTGAGGGCTACTTTGCCCTCGAGATTGTAATGCTAGATCGTTGTATAACGCAGTTTCGTCGCGTTGGTCGGCAAAGTTATTAATTAATGAGCTTCTAATACCTTTCCAGTCGCTCGGGACCCCGTTGGAATTTATTAAACGGGCTGCGGGCCCTGTGACTTTATTCAGAATGCCATTTAGCACTGCTTGATTTTGTAATTCGTACCCCTCTGCTACATTGACATGCTTGAGTACAATTTGGTCACATAAGTTAATAAAGCGAGTTAATACGTTAGGGTTCCCGTCGAATTCCGGGACCAATCTAAGGGCTTTAAAGATGGCGTCAATGGGATCAGCCATGTCGACGAGCTGTTCTTCCTGCTCAACAATTATATCTAAAACAGGATCTAAGTTCCTAATTTCGTCTAGCCTATTATTTCTACCTAACCTAGGGGAATCGGACCCCGATTGCCTGGGATGGAAAATTTTGGAGAAGGAATATTACACACAGGGAGAAGAAAATAGGATTACACACTAAGAAAGAAGAGAGCAACACATGAAAGATTCAGTGTACTCACGGTTTCATTTGTCTTGGTATCTTTGCCTCCTCGGTATCGTATCTGGATGCCTGTCGCTGCAGCACGTCGTGGTTCAGGATACTCGTGATGTGACTTGAGAGCCACACGGGGGCTTCGAGTCCGAGACGGAAATCTTCTAAAGCGCGAAACCGACCGCGAGTATCCTACCGACTGCGCCAATTACGAACGGCCACAGCGGTGGATACAAAAAAAACAAATTAATTAAAACTAATTTATTAAAAATAGAAATAACAATTTAAATGTAATTAATTAAACCTAAACGCGAATGACAGTGTTCAATGTTAGAACAAGAGTGTCCGCCGAAACTGCAACGCTGGGTCGCGGTGGGTCGATATATCACGTTGTGTCGACTCAGCGCCTCGTGTCGCCGCTTGACGCAATTACTTGTTTAAGCCTAATTTGGGGTCGATGCTTCATAGGCACTTTCCTTAGGGTACCGTGGTATAACAGGTATGAAAACAAAGACAAAAACTTAGGAAGGTATGTGTCCATTTATCTGAGGCCTAAAACAGCTAGGTAGGTATGAATATCTGAAACAGAAACTCAACTTAGGTAGGTATGTGTTCATTAATCGTAGGCCTAAAACACTAACAGCTGGGTATGTATGATAAATTAAGACAGAAACTCAACTTAGGTACCTATGTTTTTATCGTAGGCTTAAAACATGAACAGCTGGGCAGGTATGACAAACTAAAACTATCTAATTGTGTTGTGTTCCTTCTGTTTATTTAATAATAATAAGGAGACAAAGCTTAAGTGAAAGTTATCTTAAAAATGAATACCTATTAAAATTTATTACTAACTTTAACAGATGTTGTAGGTAATGATAAACTGAAACTACCTAATTGTGTTGTGTTACCTCTGTTTATTTAATAATAATAAGACAAATCTTATGTGAAAGTAAACTTTAAAAAGAATACCTATTAAAATTTCCAATCTTACCAAATCTATCTTTAACAGATGTTGTAGTTACCTACCTACCTAATGAGTACCTATTGATTCCTTTTGATTCAGTAGATGGATATGCACAAAAAATTGCGTGAGTAAATTTAACACAGTTTTGTTTTAAATTTCGTTTATTAGGTACCGTAAATAAACATAACACATAAAACGCGAACACATCTTTGAAAATTACGTACATTTTTATTATTTTTTACTTTTAATTATCGCACTTGCTCAGTTTTTGTACAGATATGTGGATACAAGTCTTATTTCACAATAAAATAAATTAAAACTAGGATTTCTGCATTGGTTTACAAATACATTTTTTTATCAGCAGCGATAAGTTAACATTTGAAAACAATGACGTCAGAGATTTACAGTAAAACAGGTTACTACAAATTGAGGAGATGCCTCCTAACCTTATTATGCAAACTGAAGCGAGCACTAGAAAATCTAGCTATCACGAGCACTGTTATTTTTTTCACTGGCCATCACGGCATTTACTGTTCATTCGCACACGTATGCACTTAACCTTTGCTGGAATTGGTGGCGAATAACTGCAGCATTGTGTTGTGCATGCACGTTATCCCAACAACGTGCAATTGCGCAGTAGTCAACGGGAGGACTCGAGCTCGAGCTGCTCGATCTTCGTCGCATAGTCCGCACCAGCAGCAAAACTTGGACTCTCAAGTGATAAAGGCGTAATCCCCGCCAAAAGCAAATCTTGGACCCTCAAGTGATGAAGGTGGAAGGCTTCATTGTGCAGAAACCGCCATAGCAAGCGTCTGCGGTGTTTGCCGTACCAGGTCAAGGCGCGGCGGGAAACTATGTGATGCTGGTCACCCGGCCCAGGCTTCGGAAAACGCACCGCAGGTCCGTGACGCGCGTGCACACGACATACAAACGCGAATTTTTTCGGCAGACTGACTCGCTCGCGTCGCGCGTGCGGCTATCCGGTTGGGGCGTGGGAGTCGAGCGGCCGCGAGCGCGACACGTGTAGGCAGGCAGGCAACACGGCGGCGATGGGCGGCGCGTATGACCATACCTACAAAGACCGAGAGCTCCGCTCAGCAACACACGGCACGGGGTGTTTTATTTAATTCTTTTTTCTACATTTTTAGAGGCGATTTTCTCGAAAAAAAAATTTTATACGCTAGTGTATAAAAAATTTTTTTTTCGTATTTATTTTTCTGAATGTGCCTTTAAAATATTATCACTTAAAACGAGGTAGCCTTATGTATAATTGAGTGTCTTATCGTTCTCTATTTTACACACTAGTGTACACACATCAAAAAAAGTTTGTGATCACTAGCATAAGCCGGTTTACATTTTTAAATATAATGTTATCAAGATAACATATTTGTTGTGTGTTTTCTTTGAATATGTTTAAAAAAAATGTATTATAATTTCGCTAAATATGTAATAATATCATTTATAGTAACAATATAAAGGTAGATATTAATTTTTCAAAGTGATCACAAACTCTTTTTTTCGGTGTGAGCAGGTTTATTTACGAAAATTTTATACACTGTTTAGTAAGACAGTGATTAAAATATTAATTCAGTATTACAAACCAGTGATTGCACTCATATGCTCAAGATGTTCTTTTACTCCGAACTCCTAAGCAATACAAGGCGCGTATTGCGATGCGGTTTTGATAAGTAAGCAGCTCAGCTTTACTGTCAAATTAGCAATTCGCGTGCGATTTCGCATGATATTTATAATATTATTTTAATAAATAACGTTAATATTGATATTCTTACCAGTGTAGTATATTAATATTATAATATTGATAATATTCGTTTACACTGTCGAAATAAAATTGCCTAGAAATTGAACTGCTAAAGTTGGATCGCAATACGCCCCCAGACCATACTTTATGTTGATGGTCTAATTGCAACGAAGCTTTGCAAACAGTTTTAAGCGACCAAAGATAGAATAAATTTATACCTAATAGCGTTTCTAATACCAACAATATCCCGCAAAACACAATTCCACATTGCACAATCAACCGCTGTACGCACGTAGCTCGCACGTAATACGTGTACACGTAACATACGATCGGACAGTAATAGAAACGCCACAGATGCGGTCCGCAGCTGCCTTTGAGTAGGGTGACCAAAGTTGTGAATTTGAAGGAAAGTCTAATGGATTAGGGCTTTATAAAACTTATACCACAATTACAAGAAAAAGATCAAGATAACGTCAAATCTAAAGTAAAAACATAAAGTAGATTAAATAAGAGTGTATACCTTTGAAATAAAATACACTTTACAGATAAATTTTGTGCACAATTATTTTAAACTATACGTCTGCCTATGTCATACGTATACGTGTGTTTTGCCTGTGACTACGGATGCTGTAAAGCATTCAAAACTTCAAGCGTATAGTTTAATTAAAATGTACGCGAAATTTATCCGTAATGTGTTATTATTCCAATGAATAGAATTCGCGTAAACTTTAGAACCATATAAGCATTTATATTAATTAAACTGCTCGTGTTTTGTAAATAAAACCCAGTAATTGACATCATATTCGAAATAAGTTTATGTTGGTGACAGACTTCATTTTAATTATAACATACAATTTTTTAATGTTCTATTCTTCATACCTTTTCGCTTTGTTTTTGATGCCGTTTCTGTTATAAGTATTGTTTGTCACAGTGAGAGGTGTACGTTACGTGTGTAGTATGTGCACACACCACCCACACACTCACATAGTTTTAGCCATTATATCAGAATATCTGTGGACATTTCAGACATTCAATTACACGCATCGTAAGATAAACCATCTTTTATTTTGTTGCGCAAGGGTCAATATTACAACATACAAGCATAATACGTGAAAGTATTTAAATAGTGCTTTCACGTCAATCGCCATATTAACAGATAACCCTACTCCAAAATCTTCCCTGCTGCGATGGTTGTAACTATTCTAGTACAGTTATTATTCTCATAACAAAACGGGCGTGTTTTATATTTTTACCAGCTTCAACTGGTTTGTATCCCTATTAAATATTTAGAGTGTTGTTTTGGTTAGTGACGAGCGTCTTAGAGGTGGCTGTACAAGCGATACTGATGCCAAAAAAAAAGATTTTTATTGAAATAGAAGAACCCACAATATCAATTAATTAATGCGATACAGAGATTAAGTCAAAACTACCAACAGCATGTAGCCGCTTTGTAATTTACTAACTACGGCGTAGTATTTTGTAGATACGTGCTAGCTATGCACGAGGATGCTAGTTTCCCCATTCGTTTTAATTTTTTTTAGAATGATATGAAGAAGTTTTCTTTTCTAAAACTCGCATATACTGTAAAGAAAATATTTTTTTAGAATAAGCACAACTCATATTATCATCCCTGAGTTGGATGTCATTGACCAAAACAGCACCCTGTATAACTCACTATCCAAAGGTATGTGAGACACAACATAGGTATAAGTCCGTAAAATCCATCTAAAATTAAACTCTTGGTAACTGCATTAGAAACGCAATTTGCATTGATATATATCGGCAACACACGCCGTCTGCAGTCGTTCAGTGTACCAGCGTATTGCTCATTACAGTTTTAATTCCTAGCACCTGCGGCTTCCGAATTAGTTCCGATATTTGCAGTTACGTAACATTTCCTTGATAGTACAGCGATCGTATGCGTTACTTTCAGTATGTTGGTTATAAATACGACCTCCGTTGTGTAGTGGCTAAGCACGTTGGGTTTCGTATCGTTACCATGAGTTTTTCTCGCTAGCGACGACATAACTTCCTGCAGCCGTTGCGCGGTCTTGACGTGCGGTCATCGAGGAAACTCCACCTTGAATCTCCTTGTCACACAACGAGCTCTTATTAAAACTCTTTCACTGTCCAATCAGTACGCTTGTGGAACTCCTTACCCCTGGCTAGCAAGCAATAAAAATCTATAACAATTTTCAAAAAACTGCTTAAAGAACATCTACTCTCTTCAAAATAATTCTATCTACTCTTATATCTCAGTTAATTTCCTTTTATTTCATATTGGTTTGTGTATATATTATTATGTATGATTATTATTGTGTTGGTATTTATATATATTAATCTGTTATATTTTATAAACATGTTTATTATTTACTAAAATTGTTATTTATTTGTATTTATTTTCAAATAAATATTTTACTTATTCAGCTCTTCATTTTCTTTTTATTTTCTTTTTATGCACAAAATACCCCTTCCTATAAAACTCATAATTTCTTTACCCAAAGGTAAAAGGATAAGATCGCCTAAATTGTACATTTCCTAAAAATGAATATGTAAATCAATGTATGTTATGTGCAATCAAGAGTTACCTATCTATCTATAACTTTTTGTATGGAAAATGTTAGTTATGTCGTCAGTGACCGCTAGAGGCGCTATGCAATTTTCTGTTGACTTTTTTTACATCGTCGCTAGCGAGTAAAACCGTCGTGAAATCATGGTAACAGTACCGGTCGGGTCAATGTAGAAATCATAATTTTCTATATTGTCTCGGGTCTAGGTTTGTATGATTTGAATGTGAATTTTGTATCTCAGTTACTGTTGCTTCGTAACGTTCCGTTGCTTAAATAACTCATTTAACCAATGAGGTGAAAAGCTTAACAATTGCTTTAGAAACGACATTTCTTTTCAAACTATAGGAGCATATAAATATTAAAAAGAAGGAACAAAGTCGCGAGGAACCGCTTACATAGATTAGCAAATAGTCCGCTGTAAGTTAAAATTACATAATAATATCACATAGGTAAGCAAAATAATGTTTTTTTTTTCTTAATATAAACGTATTCTGATTTTAAAGTAGTAGAAGTATTTCATAGTAAAGAAAAGAAAATCCGTCTGAATAATATTACTTATCAAAGGTAATGTTTTCAGAGACTTAATAAATAATTTACTTATTCGATTTTCACATAGTTTGTGGAATCGTATGTAAGTATGTATTCTAAGGTAGCAGATGACGCAACAAAATGGGTCTATTCTTACTAATTTCTGACATTACTGACTACAAAACAGAAAAAAACCCTTCAATTTCTAGTAAAATCGCACTGGAACAAACGCAACCGACAGACATTTCCCGTCACAACAATCTAGCTAACCGAATTCCTGACCGAATCGAAGCCATGCGGGCCGCCGATGCTTCCACTGATATAGCTGGCGTGGAGTGTTTACACTGGCAAGTGGATTAGTAAACTGTATAGCTATTAACATGTTACACTTACAAGTTTTTACAGAATATCAACAGATGACACTGTCAGTACATTAATTCGAGCAAGTGGTAAAACATGTCTAAATGGCCTATGTCAGTAACCTTCATTGAATTTTGTTCATAGCCGAATTAAAAAACCGGCCAAGTGCGAGTCGGACTCGCGCACTGAGGGTTCCGTGCCAACTTTAACAGAATTAGGGAATCCATTTACTTCTACTTAGTAAAATACCACAATATTTTGTTGACTACAAATATAACTTTGTTTTTCATAGTGTTTGTATGAAGTACAAAGTTATGTTTGCGGTTGTTGAAAATGTGCTATATCTCTAAAACTACTTGTTCGATTCCGTCCGAACCAATTTTCGTTGAAAGTATTTATTAAGATCTACATCATATATTTTTTTCAAAATTTACACTTGCTTGGTTTAGAAATTAGATGGGGGGGGACGCCCATTTTACCACTTTGGAAGCGTCTAGCTATGAAACGTTAGACTTTAAAAGAAAATGGTTTTATAAACCTCTATGTTATTTTAAAAGACCTATCCATAGACACCCCACACGCATAGGTTTGACAAAAACCCCCCCTTAACTGTCATTATTTTTTATTTTTTGTATGAGAATCGGTAAGCGGTTAACAAGATACATCTTCCTACCAAATTTCAATTGTGTAATGCTTATAGTTACAGAATAAAATGGGTGTGACATACGGACGGACAGACAGACAGACAGACAGACAGACAGACAGACATGACGAAACTATATGGGTTCCGTTTTTTGCCATTCGGCTACGGAACCCTAAAAAATGCGCAGGCACAATTATTTTGTTTAGTAATACATGCTTAATTGCATAATGCAAATTAGGAATATGATAATGCAGTTATTAAGAATCAACTTAACAGAATATGGCATCATGATAGCAAAGTCACTCTGTTTATTCTGATGCCAATCGATACGGTACCTATAGCAAATATGATGTACACTAGCGTGTTTAAGCAGAAGTTAAGGCTTGGGAGTTCCACAAGTTCATGATTAGCTGACAAATTATATTTCAGCCATTTTGTAACTGCTATTTTGCTTGCAAGTGCTCTCTTTAGTTAACCTTTACCTCGTTTAAACGGAGCACGGGGCGGTCGAACACGCGCTTGCATTTCCAACGGCGGCTGACGATGACGAATTAATTTGTTGTCACATCACAGACGCTTGACCAAGCGACTCGACTTGAGCTGCTGATTCTCGCAAGTTTATAGAATATTTTACTGAGAATAATACAAGTAACTCCAATATTAGCAAGCTTACATCGTTTTTTAGGGTTCCGTAGCCAAATGGCAAAAAACGGAACCCTTATAGTTTCGTCAAGTCTGTCTGTCTGTCTGTCTGTCTGTCTGTCTGTCCGTCCGTATGTCACACCCATTTTATTCTGTTACTATAAGCATTACACAATTGAAATTTGATAGAAAGATGTATCTTGTTAACCGCTTACCGATTCTCATACAAAAAATAAAAAATAATGACAGTTAAGGAAGGGCTCTCATACATGAAACTAAAACCAAAAAAAAAAAAATTTGTCAAACCTATGCGTGTGGGGTGTCTATGGATAGGTCTTTTAAAAAAACATAGAGGTTTTTAAAACCATTTTCTTTTCAAGTCAAACGTTTCATAGCTAGACGCTTCCAAAGTGGTAAAATGGGCGTCCCCCCCCATCTAATTTCTAAACCAAGCAAGTGTAAATTTTGAAAAAAATATATGATGTAGATCCTAATAAATACTTTCAACGAAAATTGGTTCGGACGGGATCGAAAAGGTAGTTTTTGAGATATAGCACATTTTCAACAACCGCAAACATAACTTTGTACTTCATACAAACGCTATGAAAAACAAAGTTATATTTGTAGTCAACAAAATATTGTGGTATTTTACTAAGTAGAAGTAAATGGATTCCCTAATTCAGTTAAAGTTGGCACGGAACCCTCAGTGCGCGAGTCCGACTCGCACTTGGCCGGTTTTTTTAATTGGATACCAATCACATACATTACTCTGATCCCAAAGTAAGTAGCTTATGCACTAGTGTTATGGAAACCAGACATAACGGTGGTACCACAACACCCAGACCCGAGACAATATTTGAAATTTTGATTCTAACGTTGACCCGACCGGAAATCGAACCCGGAACCTCGGAGCGGCGACGCCTTGAAACCCAGCGTGCTTAGCCACTACACCACGGAGGTCGTCTTACACTTAAGTGAAATTAAACTTAACTCCCACTGCGCCATGACCCAGCATTATTTTTAAGTCACGACCAATATTCTAGATAGCTCAAAATAAGTTTTGCACATTTGCAAAACCAAAGAAACACGGCCAAAGAAATCAATACTATGTCAGATGGCGAACGCATAGTTCTGTCAGCTGTAGAATTTACTAAGCGCTAACTTTCATGTTCATTGTTTTATCGCCTACCAGAATATTGGCACTGTTATAAACTAGTAGGCTTGTATCTTTAGTATTCATTGTCGTTTCGTTCAAACGCAGCACGGGGCTATCTCAGCGCGGTCGAGCAAGCGCGTGCATTTCCGACGGCTGCTGACGAATTAATTTGTTGTCATATGACAGATAACTTGAGTTGCTGATGCTAGGCTTGTGGGATATGTTACTTGTGATCCGGTTTTGATTCCACGCTTGTATGCACCGCGGTAGAATGTTTGTTAGTGTAAAAACTTTTGGGAGTATTGAGCCTAACGTTACAACTTTTGGTATAGAGAATTTTTTTGAACTAAAGGACCAAATCTTTAATTTTTTCTATCGTCAAACGCCATTCCTAGATATCCAGACGTAAAAAAAATATTAAGAAAGGCATCGTGCTGATTTTCTAATTTAAGAGTTTCTGATGAGTTATGGACGGGAAATGTAACATTTAATTTCGTTCAATCTTAAACACCCAAAAACTTTTTGGTTTCTTATATTCATCTTTATGAATGCAAAATATGACACTGTGAGTGTGAAAAATATTCTAAACCATTAGATAGCGCAGGGTCATCAATTTCCAAGTTGATTTTTTTTCTGTACAGAATTACTACTTGGCCCTCTGTTGCATAAACAGACGGGTAGATGGCGCTAAACGTCACGCATAATGACGTATCCGTAAGAGACCATAAATTTCGCAGGATCCGACAGACAGCACGGTAGCTCAATTGGTAGAGCGTTTGGCCCGGATAGCAAGAAAGTGCTAGTTCAAGTCCCGCCCGTGCGCAGATTTTTGGTTTCTTATTTTCATCTTTATGAATCGTTCAACCTTGTTTCTAGTTCAGTTGTTAGACTGAGTTTATATTCATGAGTTTTTTGTTTTATTCATTTATCAGTATGTTCACTCAATGAAAACGAAAAAAACCTAACAATAGGATCATTAGAACACGTATTTCGGTTGTATAAGCGTTTGATAGATAGATAGCGTTTTCGAGAAGATCGCCTCATTTAGATGTTTTGTGAATAAATATAATCAATTTTTTTACACATTTCCACGCCATTGTTTCTCTGAGTTTAATAAAATTCAAAACCAACGCGTGATGACTACGTTCAAAAACAACGGGAGTCGTAAAAACAAATATATTCATCACGAATTTTGGCACAAAAAGGACAAAGCTTTTTAATACAATGTCTTTTTTGCGAAAACTGTGAATCCAGCTGCAGCATCTAAAATGCATAGGAAAAATCCGGGAAATGACGGAAAAAACTATAGTAATCCCGCATTAAAGTAGTGTTGGGAAAATACCAAAAGATGGACTCTTGAGATTGGGCCAGATACTTGTAATAATAGATTTTCAAGTGGTAAATTGGGCGTTTCCCCCCCCCCCCCCCCCTTCCTCTAACTTTTGAACTAAGCTAGTGAAAATTTTTAATACAAATAATTTCAAGGAAAATTTGTTTGAACAGATCAAACGATTACTTTTTGAGACGTAACAACCGCAAATATAACTTTGTCCTTCATACAAATACTATTCAAACATTTTTTTTGCTGTCAACAAAATTGTGGTATTTTGGCTAAGTGGAAGTAAATGCATCTCTTATTTAGTTAAAATTGGCACGGAACCCGCATTGCGCGAGTCCAACTTGCACTTAGCCGGTCCATTTTTACCAGTCTATGAATAATAATACACACGTCATTGCTACAACTGAAAATTGGTAAATTAGTTGCACCCAGACGTTCGCAAATCATGCTGGTAAATAAAATGCTCAAAACGATTACATCATCTATTTAAGTAAATTCTTCACATTAATATTTACAGATAATAAAAATTAAATAGGTAAAGTTTCAACGTTTACATTGAAAAGCTTTATGTATACCAAAAAATAATATTAAAAAAAAATTATGTCGATGTTTTGATTTTTTCTTCACATCACTAGTCCAAGACAATATGGGTTCAACCGTACACATGAATTTTAGTTAGTACGAAGAATTTTGATATTTTGAAATTTTATTACAAAATTGATATTAGATTCTGTGCATTGCTCGACCATCTAGCAAATTGATGTTTTGGTACAGATGGTTTACTTTAGTAAGAAAATTTGGAATTCGTTAATTTTAATGAGATCTATCAAATGAAGTCGAAAAAACCGTTACGTGCTGATAAGTATAGATTAATCAATTTAAATAAAGACGTTACCTTTAAAAGAAGATGCATCTAGGATGCACTTTAAACTGGTCAGTACCTTGCATCTTACATAGAAAGGTAGGTAGTTTGTACCAAATTCGTTTTATGATTTATTTGTTCACATCGTCATAGTAAAAAGCTGGGGCTAACGCATTAATTCTGGAACATAGCGCGACGTTGAAATGTGCGCCCGCCGCATATGAATTCCAGTTTAGGTTTGTGCCTCGTTTAGTAAAGGGAAATAGCTCGCCAATATTCTTTACAATAGCCCAGGGATTGATGGTATACCAGGAGAGCTGTGTAAATATGGTAGAGGAGCGGTGCAATCAAGACTTAACAAGAAAATAATCAGACTTATTTGAATGTTTTCGTAACAAGTATCAAACCTTTACCGAAAGTACAGTCTAGAGAAGTAATCATTAATTCTGATGAGTCTCTTTGTTTTTTGTTTACTTTTGACAGCCTTATTAAGTTACAGGTCAATTTAGAAAAAATTGTTCCGCAACTTTGCAAGTAAGTAAAAAAAAAAATGCTGTGTATGTGATTTTGATTTTGATGTTCAAAAAACCGCAAAAAAATGCACGGTAGCAAATAAAAATAATATGCCATAAATTAGTCATGTTATTAAAAGTACTTCAAATATATAAATAATAAAAATCTGAGTCTAACAATATGACGAACCATTATTATTCCGCTATTGCTATCGAGCTTGATAAGCATTGATTTATAACCCCAGATAGAACCTACATATATCACTGAAATACCTATCTCTAGTAATAACCGATGTTACAGCATTGCTAATCAAATCAAGCCTCAGGTAGCCTACAATCTACATATGCACGGCGCCTCTAATTTGATGCAACTGACGATCCCAGCTGTGCTTCGTTTAGACGCAAAAACAAGTTTTGAAAAACATTAACCTAGTTCTTTTAATTGATCATTTTTCTTAATTTTACTCCAAAACTTCTTTGGCGAGTGCGCTTCTTATGCGATTAACGCACTCATATGAGTTCCTTAGAGCTTAAAATAGCTTTCTTAGAGCAGCTAAATAATTAGCTTAGCAAAAATAGCTTTCTCAGAGCAGCTAAATATTTACCTGCTCTGAGAAAGCTATTTTTACCAACTTATAAAAAGGAGGTAATCAATTCAATGTGTATTTAAGTTTATCCATTAAGGCTTCCAAACACGCGTGCTAAATTTCGTTAGTGTATGTAAATATTTAAATTTATATGTTTCTTATTTTGTCCACGAATTTCTTAAAAAGTATAAGTCTAGCGAGAAACAAAGATAAAAACCGGCTAAGTGCGAGTCGGACTCGCGCACTGAGGGTTTCGTGCCATTTTCAACTGAAATAAGGAAACTTATTTCCACTAAGCTAAAATACCACAATATTTCGTTAACAGCAAATATAACTTTGTTTTTCAGAGTGTTTGTATGAAGAACAAACTTATGTTTGCGGTTGTTGAAAATGTGCTATATCTCAAAAACTACTGATTCGATCCCGTCCAAACCAATTATCTTTGAAAGTCTTTGTCAAGATCTACATTACATATTTTTTCAAAATTTACACTCGCTTAGTTAAGAAGTTAGATGGGGGGACGCCCATTTTTCCACTATGGAAGCGTGTATCTATCAAACGTTAGATTTAAAAAAAAATGATTTTAGGAACCTCTATGTCATTTGAACAGACTTATCTATAGATATCCCACACGTAAAGGTTTGAATATTTTTTTTCGGTTTAAGTTTCATGTATGGGAGCCCCCCTATACATCATATTTTTTTAATTTTGTATTATAATCGTATAGCGGTTAACAGGATTCATCTTTCTACTAAATTTCAACAGTGTGATCCTTATAGTTTCAGAATAAGTGGCTGTGACATACGGACGTACAGACAGACACACAGACAGATTTGACCAAACTATAAGGGTTCCGTTTATTGCCGAAATATGGCCACTTTCGACAATTTTTCTAACTGTTACTGCAGATAACTACTTTAGAAACAATTTAAACGTACTAAATAAACTACAGAACCTGTACTACAATCTCCTTTACCAGATTTTTGATTGGTTTTTTATTCAATGAGTTATGATTTTCTACTAAAGTGGCGCTAGTGTGCGCGTGAAAAATCCGGGTAGCCCCTTAATGTTATAAAGGATTTGATTGTTTGAATGTTTGAACGCGCTAATTTCAGGATCTACTAGATTGATTTAAAAAAAAATGAAGTAAATTCAAAACACACGGAAGCAGTGTCACAGGGCTACTAATTTTCTGAAAAAAATGGGGTAACCGAAACTTACGACAGTTTGAACGACCAGTTCAAAGTGCATCCTAGATGCATCTTATTTTGAAGGAAACGTATCCTTGTATCTTACATAGTGAGGTAGGTAGTTTTTATCAAATTCGTTTTATGATTCATCGTCATAGGAAAAAGCTGGGGCTAACGCATTAATTCTGGAACACAGCGCGACGATGCAATGTGCGCCCGCCGCATATGAATTCCAGTTTAGGTTTGTGCCTCAATTAGTAAAGGGAAATAGCTCGCCAATATTCTTAACAATAGCCCAGGGATTGATGGTATACCAACAGAGCTGTATAATATGTTGGAGGAGCAGTGCAATCAAGACTTGACAAGAAAATAATAAACTAAGCTAGGGTAAATTTTGAAAAAATATGTTATGTAGATCTTGACCAAAAACTTTCAAAGAAAATTGGTTTGGACGGGATCGAATCAGTAGTTTTTGAGATATAGCACATTTTCAACAACCGCAAACATAACTTTGTTCTTCATACAAACAATATGAAAAACGAAGTTATATTTGCTGTCAAAAAAAAATGTGGTGTTTTAGTCAAGTTGAAGTAAGTTTCCTTAATTCAGTTGAAAATGGCACGAAACCCTCAGTGCGCGAGTCCGACTCGCACTTAGCCGGTTTTTGTCTTTGTTTCTCTCTACACTTATACTTTTTAAGAAATCGTGGACAAACTAAGAAACATATAAATTTACATATATACATACACAAACGAAATTTAGCACGCGTCTTTGGAAGCCTTAATGGATAAACTTAAATATGTATTTATTGATTACCTCCTTTTTATAAATTGGTAAAAATAGCTTTCTCAGAGCAAATAAATACTAAGCTTCTCTGAGAAAGCTATTTTTGCTAAGCTTAATATTAAGCTGCTCTAAGAAAGCTATTTTAAGGTCTGAGAAACTCATATGAGTGCGTTAATCGCACAAGAAGCGCATTCGCCAAAGTAGTTTTGGAGTCAAATTAAGCAAAATGTTAAATTGAAGGAACTAGGTAGGAATATCTTTCGAAACTTGTTTTTGCGTCTAAACGAAGCACAGCTGGGATCGTCAGTTGCATCAAATTAGAGGCGCCGTGCATATGTAGATTGTAGGCTGCCTGAGGCTGGATTTTATTAGCAATGCTGTAACATCGGTTATTACTAGAGATAGGTATTTCAGTGATATATGTAGGTTCTATCTGGGGCTATAAATCAATGTCATAACTGCTTATCAAGCTTGATAGCTATAACAGAGACACTATAAAAATAACAATAATGGTTCGATATATTGTCAGACTCATATTTTTATTATTTACGTACTTGAAGTATTTTTAATAGCATGATTAATTTACACACTTTACATAAATAAGACAGATTGTAGCGCATAGAAACTAAGTCTCGTCTCTGATATAGAAGCTGCAATTGACGAACGTAGGCGACAGCACGTCAATGTATACGCCAGTACTAACTTATCGACGGCTGCCTTCGACAAACCACTGAAATATAATGACTACAGTTGCTACATTGTTGTCAGCAAAGAACCGTAAGAGCATTTGCTGAGGTAGAGGCCAGCCTATGCTTCGTGAGAAGTCTCAACAAGCCGTTGGGACAACTCACGAAACAGTTTGTGGGCACTAGGTCCCCGCGGTCCCAGCGTTTCTACTGCAAACGGCTCAAATAGGTAAGCTTCACTGAGGTTTTCGTATTTGCGCCGTTTGCGGCATTCTGCCGAAGCAGCGGCCGAACCCACCCTGCTGGTAGTATAAGGAAGATGGGAAGGTGCTAAAGTGTCGACACAAGTAGCATCCCACACCAAAAGCCTGCCCATCTTCCATGGAATAAAGCTTAATATACCTCATCCCCAGAATTATCTTCATTTTGCTTCAACTATTAATAAAACCACTTCACAAGATTCATTGCCAATTTCAGCCTTAAGCATACTACAGAGCGATGAAATTTAAGTGTCCATTAGTTGGTACGTAGTCTAATGTGTGTGCGTGCTACCAGTTTGATTTGAGCCAAGACTTTAAACGAAACGTGAGAATTGATCATAATTAACATTTATCCTGTAATAAACTTGTGGGGAACCCACATATTATTATATTTTATATATATACTAAATACATACTTTACATAAAGTATGTACATACATTATAAAATATTTAATTAAACACATATTAAATTCATAACCTTAAGCATAACTATCAAAATAAACATAATACATAAAAAAACATAACACACAAATACAATATTTATTTTACACAAACAAACAGACAACGCGTCAGATGTTTAATATTTTTATGTTAGCGGAGCTCGCGAGCCGGCTGACTGGTTTACTGCCGCTGCCCCGCTAAACATTATTGTGACTTTATACGGAGTTATTTATTCAACGGATAGGCACAAACTCGTTAATTATTGATCCTAGCGAAAAAATACATATAACCTTTTTTGTAGATAATTTTATGTAGATTATTTAAATATTAGATCTTTTTTTGTTGTGAGCTACCGTTTTCCAGTTATTCACCCTCACCCATCAGTACTTTGAGTATATTGCTTCAGACATCATTCCCTACAACTCTGTCAAGAATTGCCTTTACACGAATTATTTCCCCTATTTGGCAGTTTTTGGTCTTCATTGATTGCATTAATAGACAGAGAAATATAGAGTATAGTGAGAGCATAAAATTAATATTCCTATCGGAATAGAAGGACAAGTAAAAGCTGTCAAACGAAACCGATTTAAGATGTCAGTAACTAACATAAGTAAGTAACATTTGTAGCTTTAAATGAGATTACCTTTCGATCAGGTGATTTATAACAATGTTCCTAAGTTAAATATAGTAGTTTACTGCATGATAAACAGTCGACACAAAATATTAAACATGCAGCTCTAGTGTAAAACTAAATGTTATTTCATTATACAAAATATTCGTCGATATACATTCCCTGTGTTATTCTGTCTTTATTTTTTATGTAAATTAACGTTTGTAGAATAGAATAATCAAACTGCGTACTTTAAATTTGAAGCGCATTGGTAAATATAAGTCGTATTTAAGAGGCTTGGATTTGGACTAATCTACTTGTCAAATGATTATTTGTTTGGGGTTATGCCGCTGTAATGCATAATAATCAATCACCGATCAAGTCACCATGTTTCAGACGCATTATTTCTCCAAAATATACACAATTTCACTTTTTAATATAAAAAATCAAATGCACGTAATTTCCAGCGAGCTTCTGCAGGGCGGTCAACTGTTTGACATCTGACGAAAATGGTTCTGCTACCCATCTCTTTTTATGACACAGTTTGCTGCTAGTGACATCTCGCTTTTGTCGTTCTATTCCAAAGGGATAATAATTTTATGAGTGAGAGATGCAGGAAAATGACAACTCAGTTGATGACACGCAGACTCTAGTCAAACATTGGGTCAAAGTCCTAGTACCTTAACCAAGGCACTATGATAGAAGGCGCGAGCCACCCATTTTGGATTGAAGCAATCGCGGAGTGCGGGCCTGTAACAAATATAATATCATTAATTATAAACATGATTTATTTTAATAATAGCAAACAAGAAAAAAAAAACTAAGACATGAAACATAAAAAATAACATAAAAGCTAACCTATTTCAAACATTTCGTTGCGGCAAGGAGGCTATGATGCTGGCTGTGTTGCCGCGTTGAATAGCTATGCAAATCCTTTGAGCTAGGAACCAGCCAGCTTTATTATTGGCCGTTACAGTATTTAATTTTCGAGTAACTTTTCTAAACAGCAATTTAGAAGAGGATCCCTATGGCCCAAATGTTTCACCGCCAAACGGCGCAAACACATAATCACTTGAAAGTGAGACGTACTTGCGACGCTTGGGGTTTTCAGCCAACTCCGCTACTGCTCCAGCTTTAAAGGCTTATTCTCTGAGATGGGAGGGCTATGGCTAAAGTATCGACATAAATTGCATCCTGAACTAAGGCCCGACCCTGTTATCAGAGAATAAGCGTAAGGCCATCGGGGCTTTTGCCATCATCATGGGCCAAACCACGTGGTTCCAAAGTGGAAGGAAAATTAATGGTGGCAAAAGCTCTCATGATGAAGTCATTAAGGGTAGCGTGACAGGCGAAATGCCCAGCGCTTTGCTGGCAACAAAGGCAGTGGAGACCAAATTTGTCAACCTCCTTGACACACACACCCGGAAAGATTCACTATCGAAAAGAGTTCCCAAATTTTTCGGCGGTAAATCATGAAGCCAGTGACCAGAATCTTTGCAGGAAACTGCCAAGAGCCTTGCACGACCACTGTCACAAACGGATTTTTTAAGTAAAGAATTGAAGGTCTCCCTCGCAAGAAGGACATCCCAATTTTTTAAATTTTAATCCCTCAAGCGTATGTGAACGAGACACAATGCAAATTCTATTGTTATGCGGTTGCCTGCAACCGCTCGGGTGTTGAAGCATTAAAATAAGTTCTGGTAGTTTATTGAAAAATTTTATACCTTTCCCCATGAAAGAATTACCAACCTTTCGCAGCCTTAATTGTGGAATAACAAGCTTATCTTTATTTCTAGTACAATTATATTTGTGTATGTCACTATTTTTCGTGAATAAATGTAAATTGTTCCGTACATACATTAAATTTTCGTAAATATACTGAGAGGCTAGAGTTAATATTCTAATTTCTTTAAACACCTCTCGTAAGGAATCTTAAGGTTTAAGATTATAAATAGCTCGTACGGCTCTTTTTTGTAACACAAAAATTGTCTCTACATCAGCAGCCGTGCCCCACAGTAAAATGCCGTAGGACATCAAGCTATGGAAATAACTAAAATAAACTAACCTAGCTGTTTCTACATCAGTCAAACGTCTTATCTTCCTTACAGCAAAAGCAGCTGAGCTTAGTTTCCCTGACAAGGCCTCTATATGAGGACCCCATTGTAGTTTGGAGTCTAAAGTGATTCCCAAGAATGTTGTGGAATCAATAGTATCAAGCGGTTTGTCTTTTATATTAACCTGAGTTGATGCCTGTCGGACATTAGGCATCGTGAACTTTACACATTTAGCATTACTTCCATTAAGAATTGGACTGGAAATGTGGCGCAAAATTTTACATTGCATATTTAATAATTATATTACCAAATATTGGAAAAAGCTCTCACACATGTACTATTAACGGTTAGGCCGAATGTCGCGCGCGTTTCTACGTGGATGACGCTATCTAGTATAGTTCCGGAAGAAAAACTAAGCTACCTGACCACCATTGTTTTCGTACTATTATACCATTTAACACTTTTACGGACAGTACTCCAGACACAATAGAAATTTTATTGTTATCCCGCCTATAGGCGGTCACTGTCCGTGAAAGAGTTACTTTAAATTTAAGTTTTATTATAATCAAGTTTCATCTTCACTTTGTGAACAGAGTCTACAGTTCTACACCAAACCCGGTGTAATGAATGGCATCATTAAAGCTCAGTTTAGCATAACTTATACAACTCTGACGTTACTGGGTTGACTGATTACAGCCTGATAAAGGTGTTTTGGTTATAAGGAATTTAAATTTATAAAGAAATGGCTGCTTTGTGGCTAAGATTATATGCATTATCATATTGTTTTAAGTTTAGAATAAAAAGTCTGATGGAAATGAGAATTTGTTTTTTGTATAAACATTTAAAATATTCACGGGGAGCTCGCAAGGGGTTGGTCAAAATCTTGAATGTTACATATGCTGGTGTCTGTTTTTAGTGACATTCTGTATTACGTAAAATATGTTTGATAGGTACATCCGACCGATCTAATCAACGTCATTTAATCATAAAGTGTGACAGTTTATAATAATGATACAAGCATCTAATAGCAGAAACAATTACTGTCTGTCCTCTTGTTGAAAGGCGCATGGCTTGGACTAGTTCCAAATTGCAGCTTTGTCTGCGGTTGGTACTCACATTGTTATACAGGCTCTTACAGAATAAATGCAAGCCCTATTGTTAATTATAATAATCAATAAGTACTCTGGGGCCGTGGGGACCAAATGCCCATAAATTGTATCGTGACATTTCAAAACACTTAGTTTGGAATTCTTGTTCTGTCTTCTGGCCTCTACCTTGGTCAGTGTATAAGCTTGGCCATTCAAAGAGGCAATTAGGCCAGCCTCATAGGCACTTTTCCACGGGACAGTGAATTTCCAGGATCAGATTTATATTTGTAGGTTAATGAAAAATAACAAAGAAAAAAACTGACTCGTGCTCGTTTTGAGGTGTTAGTTCAAAGATTTATGTTTTATCTATTATTAAAGTTTATATTGGCCTAAGAAAATGAAAAAATTAAAAAGAATCAGTCAGGACTCAAAAAATTAAGAGTACCTAATTTAATTTAACGTTTTTAGTTTAGTAGTTATCGCTCCTTCCCTATGAAATTAGCAATCTTGGGCGAAAGTTTGAAACCCCGCAAGAGGGGCATGTGTTTATGTGATAAGCACGAACATTTTTCATGGGAGATGCCAGTGTCATAATCGTCGTCTGGTATTCATAACACAAGATACAAAATTATGTACTTCGGAACCATGACGATTGGTATATCTGGCGCATTTTATTACTTGTTTCTTATAAGGATTCGAAGGTAAATCATTTTTATTTTACTTATTTTTTAAACATACCTTGCAGGTATTATAAATTTGAGATTATGTATTTCACGTTACATAGATAATTTAACTTGCTGCTGTCAGATCGATTTTCAATTCACGAATAATATCATGATTATGAATATCTGTTTTTAAACATTTCCTGGATCAAGTATCAATTAAACAGGTATTATATAAATACCTGCTTGTTTTTAACCGACTTCAAAAAAGGAGGAGGTTATCAATTCGACTGTATGTTTTTTTTTTTTTTGTATGTTTGTTACCTCATATCTCAGTCGTTTGTAGACTGAATCGAAAATTTTTTTCGCCTACTTAGAGGGTGTACCTTCTAGTTGGTCCCATTTTTTTTATTTTGGGATCTGATGATGGGATCTTGGTGTAATCGAGGGAAACCCTCAAATTTTAAAGGCACGGATAGTGTTTCTTTACTAGAATCTTAATTTTGACGTGTTGTTACGTCTGATAGTCAACATCTTGTGGGGTTGAGCTGATGGTGGAACTCCTTAACGCTTAAGAGTTCAGTTATTATAATGACGTAACTTATGATAGGTAATTTGTAGCTTCTTAAAAAAATAGAATCATAAGGTGCAACTCCCCCCCCCCTTCCCTCTTAGGTAATCACTAAAAATGAAGAAATAAAATAAACTTTAAAAAAAGTAAAAACCGACTTCAAAACCAAAATGCACTAAAAAGTCTTAAATAAACAAATAAACTCTTCACCATTGAAAGGACAGGAATCCGTTTTAGGCAAACAATTCCTTTTTGGAGTCGGTGCTGTGATAGTTGATGCTTGATGGTCAAAGTGATGGCACCGACTCCAAAAAGGAATTGTTTGCCTAAAACGGATTCCTGTCCTTTCAATGGTGAAGAATCCAAAATATTTTTGCAATGGCCATACTGAATATGATTACGTAGTATAATATTTTCATCTATTTAAGTAAACTTGGATTACTTAGAAATCTATTTTTCTATTGAAGCAATTTCAAATTTCTTGATTAGTATCGTTAAACATAGTCCTCATTTTAAGATAGCTGGCTTTAACATGAACATAAAATGGGATAAGCTACATTTTTTAAGACTGAAAATAGATGTAAAATAAAATAAATAAATAAATTTGGACACCAATCACATACATTGCTCTGATCCCAAAGTAAGTAGCCAATGTACAGGTGTTATGGAAATCGGATACAACGGTGGTTCTACAACACCCAGACCCGAGTCAGTTATAGAAAGGAGAAACCCGAACTTCATAGAAACTTGGGCCTGGCGTTACAGAGCTGGAAATTGGTTAACAATTAGAGCGAGAGATATCTCAGGAGGCAAATTTTCACGGTGTTCTGCAATGGCCAAACTAGTAAATTAATTCAATGAAAACATTTGAGGTTATGTCACCCATTTTAGTATATAATTAAAAAAGTGCATGTTTTTGAGGTTTTATCGCACTTGTGCATTGTTGTGGCGGTTCCTGTCCGCGCTCTTATAATCCAAGCAATGCGGCAATATTATACAATAATAATTGGCAACATAAAGGGCATGAAAACCATCCGTTGTGATAAATCTGATCTTAGGTTGAATATGTTTTTTGTTATTCATTAATTTCTCACACCATGTTCTGTACTACAATAGCTACTATGCTTCACCACCTCACATGTTGACAATTAAAGGATCTGCATGTCCGGTAATACCCTTCGAATAGATTTATCTTAAAATAGAGAATCAAAACCTATGTCATTGAACTTCAGTTTTCTTTTTATATATATAAGGTATCATATCATATATGTATGTATCAGTTTATATGTTGTATTGTACATGGTATGGTAGGTATTAATAGGTATTTTTTTTATTCGTTCGACATCAGCAGTAAAATCGATTATGAAATTATGATTAAATACAAAATCGATTTTTGATCTTGCGTTTTGTGCAATCAATGAAAAATAGTTAATAATGCGTAGATAGAAAGTAGTACTTAATGTTCTATTTTTTTTATTTTTTAAATAGTTATTTATCAGATTGTCATAAAATGCAATAATAAATCATAATGCTTTAGAATGTTTTTAACACTCACAGTGTCATATTTTATATTCATAAAGATGAAATAAGAAACCAAAAATTTGCGCACGGGCGGGACTTGAACCAGCAACCTTTTGGCCCGGTTTGCCAAAAGGTTGCTGGTTCAAGTCCCGCCCGTGCGCAAATTTTTGGTTTCTTATTTCATCTTTATGAAAATAAATCATAAATTCAAAAATCGATTTTTCAAACAATAAATATCGATTTTTCAATTAACTCAAACTGAATAACATGCTGTACCTACTTGACATAATGAAAACGTTTACAAAGGTAGATGTAACCAATGAAGTTGTTGAAATACGCGTTTATAGAGGTAGTTCAATATAAAAATAATAAAATCAGCTTTTTCATTCATTTTTCAATCAGTCGGTCATTACCATTTCGGATTAGATTTAAATAGGGTTATCTATGAAAATGTAGGGTATTTTTAGTGTATATTTCATTGCTGTAACGGGTGGGCCCAAAAACGGGTTTCTCCTTACAATTTTTACATAGACCCGACCGGAAACTAAACCCGGAACCTCAGAGCGGCGATGCCTTGAAACACAGCTTGCTTAACAATATATATTCATGGTATATTTTTTTCCAGTTATTTTAGGTTTTTGTTGTTTATGTTCAGACGATACCAGTTACAACTCAAGGGGGAGCAAAATCTTACTAATAATGCTCGTCATTTTTGTCCTAGCCATTTCCCATTACTTGGGATTGGCTTTCCCCGTTCTTAGGCGCCAGGACAGTTTGTCCTGCGTTATTGAATAATTTGTTTGAAAAATCTTACTTATAAATTATACAAAATCTTTCATTATCTAATTAAAATAATAGAAAGACGTGTTAGTCTCACTCCTCATAATTAGTTGGACCAATTTTTATGACTTTTGGACTTTGTTCGATTCGTCGCAGTCCAAAATAGGACATTGGGGGTAATGAGTTCGTGGAGACCGCAAGTAACATCATTTGGTACAAATTTTAATGAGCCATTTTGATCATTGTTATCGAGCACAAAATATGACGCACTTTTACAAAATAAATTACTTTGCACTATACCCTTAATTTAAAATTCTTTCGTAATGTCTTTGACACTCGTATAATTTGCTTTCAAGAATTTTCCTGAAAAGAAAATGCTATTCCAAGACAAAACAAGACAAAAGAAAACTATGAGAATATCACGAAAATGTTTTACTTTAGCTAAAAAGTATCATATAAGTGTGAATTTCTAGACATGAAACTGTTTTTCAACTTATAAGGTTCTCAGGAACTAATGAACTAAAATGTCAGAAACAGCCTGCGTAGTCTTGAATATTTAACTACAATAGGGGAAGAGAGGGCGAAAAGGAGAGTCAGAACAATGGCATCTCTACTTGTAAATGGTATGAGTGAGGGAGAATCGTGCACACGCCTAATGGTGGATGAAGCCCTCATGAACCATTTTGGATCTATTGTACTGGCTATCCAAATAGCGAAAGCCAGAGAGGTGACTTTGTTAGGAGATAATAACCAACTCCCATACATAGATCGCTGTAATCTCTTCACTTTGGAATACAACAGACCTAATAAAATCACAGAGGTTACTAAGGAGTTACTGTGCACCTATCGAAACCCCCAGGATGTAGCGTATGCCCTTAGTGAAATCTACAGCGGCATATACTCAGCCAATATTCAAGTACAGTCCCTTTACCTCAAGCGCTTCTCAGGTGCAGTGATCCCAAAATCGGAAAGAACCCTATACCTCACTCACACCCAAGCTGAAAAGGCAAGCCTTATCAGCCAAGGATACGGGAAAGACGAAGGATCACGCACACTTACCATACATGAAGCACAGGGGCAGACTTTTGAGTCAGTGGTGATAGTGCGCACAGTATCAAAAAAATCCCATCTCCTAAAGAGTGTTCACCACGCTGTTGTGGCCATCTCTAGACACACAAAGTCTTGTGTTTATTACACAGACAATGCCACCGACGACGCCACAGCTCGTCTGATAATCCGGGCAGAGAAGGCCACACCAACAAAAATCCGGGACTACAACCTGCGGATGGCCATGCGCAGGGGCGACGAGCAAGTCCGAAACAAGATATTGGCCAATCCACTAACATAACTAACTCTATCAACCAAGTCACTAAGAACATCTTAGTACCTAAAGGCGACGACGTAGAGGGATTACTTTACTCCCCAAACACAAACACAATCACTAACACAAACTAGAATAAGAGCAATATTGTTTAATATTGTATAGCAAAATCACAAGGATAATAGAATTCCAAAACCTTATAGAATAATACAAATATGTAATAATAATAATAAAATAAAAAAAACAATACAACAAAAATATATGCACATGTACAATTAATTATAGAAAAAGAAAATAGCAACTATAACAACAACACAAGAAAAAAAAAAAAAAAAAAAAAAAAAACAAGTTATCTTAAGTAGAAATAAGAGACGATGTTTAACTTATAAGAGAGTTATAGCATAAACTAACAACCCTAGTAATAAGTATTGTAAAAAGCACTGTAAATTTTTGCGCGGAGCAAAAATAAAAAGTAACCCAACATAACAAAAACCTAAATCAAAAAAGGCACGGACCAAAGAGTCTGTGGACTGTAGTTTTATTAATGAAAAAAAAAAAAAATTTAACTACTACGTTTATCTATACAATGTGTTAATTTTACACCCGACAACCCGTCTGGTGTAGTGGTCTGTGTGTTTTCTATGTATGTCATGTATGTGGGGCGTTTTCTTGAGTGAAACTCGGGGATTTGCAACAAACAAGCTTTTATTTAAATATTAAACAATCTTTAATACACGAGATACGTCTTTTACTTGCTAACTATCCTCCATTCTTTTTTTCCATTCCCTCCTCCTTCTGGTCATCCAAATCCTTCCAATCTTTCTACCTCTTTCACTCTTGTAACAATTCTAATCATACTTTCTCTCTCACTCATTCATACGCCATACTGTCGTTCCATTTCATCTAGAACTCAGATCCTACATGTATGTATTTACAAACAAAAAAGTATTTAAGTATTATATCCGTTGTCTGGCACCCATAACACAAGCTTTGAGTAGCTTACTTTGGGACTAGATGGCGATGTGTGGGAAAGTCCAAAGGATATTTATTTATTATTATTATTTACACTTGATCAAACTTTCAGGAAGTGCTCTACTCACGGGTTTGAACAACTTTTACAATGGGACCACCTTCGAAATCGAGAAAAAAAATCAGCTGTTCCATATATTTTCTCTGAGATGAAATGAGTTTTTGTATGGAACAACTGTTTTTTTTCTCGATTTCGAAGTTGTCCTTCAAAGTCCCATAGCAAAAGTTGTTCAAAAGCATCATTAGAGCACTCCCTAAAAGTTTGATCAAGTGTAAAATTAACACATTGTATAGGTACTCTGAGCAGTTTTCTGCGGCTTCACCCGAGCAAATATCGTGTTTGTAATGCATAAACTATGTTATTAGTACTGTAAATCTTCATCAAAATCTATTCATTACTTTAGGTAGCAGACATCCATACATCAATCTTCACAATCTTTCGCATTTATTACATAAGTAGGAAGTAGGATACTATAATTCGCATAAAATAAAATAAACATTTTTATTTTTTTATAATCAGCAATGTAACGAAACGTAAGATAAAAAAATATGACAACTGAACTAGGGATTGCCTATCATTAACGCAAAAATAAAGTAATACAATTTACGCTTTACGATCTTTTGAAATAAGATGTCTACAACACTGACAACAGTTTCCAAGAAACTAAAAAAAAACAGTATCGTAATATTGTTTCATTAACTTTTATAATAAATTACGAAGTAATATTCCTGGGGCTACGTTTTCAACCCTTCCTTTGGTAAAATACTTGAATACTTTTTTAGCTTTTTTCAATAACCTTTTTAACCATTCTGCCGACTTTTATGAAGATTGTTAAAAGAATAGATTTTTATTTCGTTCTCTTTTATGCTTTCCAGGAACGTGGACTTCGTTTGCGAGATAAAATAAGATGAGTTGTTTTACAATGATACGTTTATTATCTCGTATTTTTAATGTTTTATTTTAACTACTTATACGTTTAATCTTGACTATCCTCCTTATTCCACGACGAACAAACAAAAAAACCGGCTAAGTGCGAATCGGACACGCACACTAATGGTTCCGTGACAACTTTAACTGAATTACAGATCCACTTACTTCCACTTAGCCAAAAAAACACAATATTTTCTTACACTTCAAATATAACTATATTTTAATAGTATTTGTATGAATAACAAAGTTATGTTTGCGGTTATTGACCTTACCAACAATTTAAAAACAATTTTTACCTAAAAATATTTTTTTAAATTTACAATCAGTTAGTTTAAAAGTTAGATGGGGGGAACGCCCATTTTACCACTTTGGAAGGTCTATCTCTCAAACGTTAAAATTTTAGAGAAAATGTTTTTAGGAACCTCCATATCATTTTAAAAAAACCTATCCATGGACACCCTACATGCATAGGTTTGACATTTTTTTTGAGGTTTAAGTTTCATGTATGGGAGCCCCCCTTAAATATAATTATTTTTTGTATAAGAATCGCAAAGCGGTTGAAACACATACCTACTAAGTTTCAACTGTGTAATACTAATAGTTTCAGAATAAAGTGGCTGTAACATACGGACGGATAGACAGTTAGACAAACTTGACGAAACTATAAGGGTTCCGTTTTTTACCATTCGGCTACGGAACCCTAAAAATACGTAGGTATGCTGCGTTTGAATACAATTCGACAAGTTACGTTTAAATATTCCAACCTGTGTATTTCCTCTTCCCGACTAAAGCCACGTTTTCACCTACATAATGTTGCCTTGGGGATAGCAGCCGAGCTATTTATAGCAATATGGAGCTATTTTGAGTATTGCGTATTTATTTAATGTTTACTTAATCGCTTGAAGTTATATATCTTATTGAGGGAAAAATACATTTCTTTTTTACAATTATGAGTGTTATTTAGAAAGGATATTGACCAAAGCCGGGCCTGATTGCGTCTTTGTAGTTTATATTTCAAAAATCTTGTTTGAATTATAATGGTACTGGTATTTTAAGGGTAACTAAGTTAGTAAGTATTGAGTTACTTTAGTAAAATATAACAATTACCTTCTGAATGTATCAAAATGAATGTAGATGAGGTGCATTAACTTTGTAATCACAAAACATAACCTCAAAATGCCTAATCTGCCATTGCATTCCTCGTAAACCCCTGAATATTTATCAAAAATATTTTTCGTGTGTATTTTTACAAATATTTAAATTTTTTATCCGAACATTTTGTAAAGACGGAGGCTGACGTAAAGTGGGCCCGTGTGTCTGTAGAATTTTGGTCAATATCCTTTCACAATAAGCTGGAGTTAGAATCCTTTGCGAAATGTTATCTTTTTCTTGGTTCAATATTTGGTTATGTTATCGATTTCTTGTTTTAAAGTCTGTGTTTGCTCTTTTTAGACCTATGGTTTACTGGTATAAAATGGTTTGGGAATTTAGTCATGTATAAAGTTTCAAAAACGATTTTATCGACGAGGCATGCAGAAACTCCATGACGCGAAATAAGTTTTGACTAAACAAAAACTATTTCAACGCTTTTTTCGGTAACAACCCTCCGTTCACACTATTCGAGCCTAAATAGACGACCCTACAGACGTGCGGTCATGCGAGGAAATCTTTTCGCAGTATCTTTACACTTCTATCTCGTGTTTGTGATATATGGATGACAGAAAGATTAATTTGTGAGATATTTTCACGGTTCTATAATTTTAGTTGCTACGCATAAAAAGACGGATACGAAACAACAAAGGAGTATTATGTATAAATATAAACACTTACCTATTGTATATGAGTGTACTAAGCAAGTATTGTACATTTGAGTAAGTTACCTAGTGTAATGTGCAATCAAGATTAATCTGTCTATCTTATGCACTCACTGACGTAGTAATTGTTTAAAGGTTTTTGATATCCAAGTTTTAAATATTGTTACGGTTTTGACGATAATTAATAATCTTCTGTCGTTATGTTGCATTAAAAAGATTACTTGAAAACCGGCTTGGCAAAAGCACAAGTATACAACGTTAAAGGCTTATGAAGAGCGAACTCTTGAATAAATAAACCAAAAGATATTGAATAACAAAGACATTACCGAATGTACCTATAAAAAAACTTCCTTATCTAAAGAATGCAAGCCCTTTCTCTTGTTCATCAAAACCCGAAAAACACTGGAAAAGTCAACAAGGAGCAGTAAAATCAGTGCTCTATCTTTATACGAATCTATCGGCAGAGGTACTATGTAACTACAAATCAAGCGATTTCGATACAATTGCATTCCGTATGTTACATGGCCGATATAAAAGCTTAAAGCGCTTGCGAGCACAATGCAAGCAAAGTGAGAGAAGAAAATGATATCATTAGACAACATTGCTTATTGCTAGAAGGCATCCACTTCAGTGCAAAATAATATCGTAAGGACGGTGACAATTGCAATACGAAAGCGATTAATGATTGCAGCTGTATCTGTAGCTTTTGTTATGGTTTTGAAATTGATACTGCATTCAATATAAATTTTAAGACCATAACAAAATTTGACAAGAATAAAATGAATAGCCCTCCTATGCTTATCTGTCCCATTGTTGCTGTTTTAAATTAAAGTTAACGACTACAAACAAAATCGTATCGTTACGACGCGATGTTACCTTCTTTCTCAACGGTCGTTAATAAAATATTGTCTTGGCGTTAATAACGATTCTAATCCGAAAGCGACTGAGTTAAATAATAGCTCTTAGACAAAAAAAAACTTTTACGGAACTGGTAGAAAATTCACACCGACCCAGCGTTTAGTGTATTGCGTTATTTTTCCAGCCATTGGGCGGACAATACGGATCATAAAGTTGTATCGCTTTCTAGGCTGTTTTGCACCAGATCAGAAACTAATGTTCAAGTAACAAAAAAAAACCCGGCCAAGTGCGAGTCGGACTCGCGCACCGAGGGTTCCGTACAAACCTGCAAGGTTTACAAAGTTCGTTCATTACGACAATCGGTATCAATGGTTGTACTTTTGCGTTTTGCGTTTTTACGTTGACTTAGTTTTTTTTTTTCACGGGTTAAAGGCAATTAGATCTAAGTATTTGATATGAATTTCAACTTGATAGCTCTACGCGTTCATGAGGAAAAAAGTAATAAGTTTATATTTATTAAAAAATATATATTTTGTAATGTAACTAAAAATTTAAGGTTTTCGGAATTTTTCCTTTATGTGTGCTATAAAACGTTGCTTCATGCCAAATTTCAAGATTCTAGGTCGACTGGAAGTACCCTTTAGGTTTTGATTCCCTTGCGAGTACTTGCGAGTTTCAAAATATGCAGCTTAAATTGCTGTTTCCTTTGATTGCGTTGACATAGAAGTTTGATTTTGTTACAGCTTAAAGGTATTATAGACCTGAGTATTCGGTATGAATTTCAATTTAATACCTCTACGCGTTTATGAGGAAATGGGTAGTAAGTTTAAAATTATTAAAAAAATATATATTATGTGATGTAACTGAAAATTTATGGTTTTCGTAATTTTTCCTTTATCTATGCTATAAGACGTTGCTTCGTACCAAATTTCAAGATTCTGAGTTCACGGGAAGCACCCTGTAGGTTTTGATTCCCTTGCAAGTGTCGAAAATTTGCGGCATAAACGGCTGTATCTTTTGATTGCGTTGGCTTAGAAGTTTGATTTTTTCACAGCTTCAAGGGACAGTAGACCTGAGTAATTGATATAAATTTCGTACTCTCTTCATACCTCCACGCGTTCCTGAGAAAAAGGGTCTTGACAGACGGATGGATAGACGGACAACAAAGTGATCCTATAAGGGTTCCGTTTTTTTCCTTTTGAGGTACGGAACCCTAAAAACTGTGAAAGCACTCCGGGAGTGCCGGCAGAAGTGAAAACTTGAATATCAACGTTGTGCATTTTTGATTTTTTGGAATAGTTATTATCAATATAAAAATACTATTGTAGTCGCATTTGCTCGAAGTACGGGTGGAAGGGCACGAAGTGACGTCACCGTCAGTAAAAGTCCACAGTGCGAAGATAGGAGTTTATTCCGCAGTCTTGAGGTACAAAATAGGGTGCGGACCGAGCAGCGAAAAGATTCAAGCTCAGTGCCTTACAGATTCAAAACAAATGGGATTACTAGATGCCCAAGATGGTAAAAACCAATAAGGTGCGTTCTAGGAATCCAAAGTATCCACTAAAGTATTGGCGAGACTAGATGCCCAAGATGGTAAAAAACAATAAGGTGCTTTCTAGAGACCCAAGGAATGGATTGGATTGATTTTACATACAAAGCTCAGGAGTACTTAACCTACGGTACAAAAATATGTTTAGCGCGAGTTACTTTATGATCAGCGCCATCCATTGTCAGGTAGTGGGACTAATATATGGGCTTACTTATGATATTGATTAAAAACTTAATCAGCGCGGGCTAATATTGAAAAGCGCCATCTATTGTCAGGTAGTGGAACTAATATATTTGTTTACATAATTGTAGGTGTGTTACAGACCCCCCCTCTGTCTCCGATAGTCGTCCCGATGAGGAAGACAGGATAAAACGAGCGTGGTTGGGTTCTCAAGTTAGACTTCATTGTCTATACTTTCTTCCTCCTCCCCCTAGTCCAAATCTGCATCATGATGTTTGGTCACGCATGGCGAATGCTATCTCGATCTCGTCAGTGTCTATCTTTTCTCTCTCCATCTAATACGAATCTGCATCAGAATGAATGTTATCTTGAATCGTCATGTTGAATGTCTTATGTCTTTGAATTCTAGGTCACATTGCTTAATAGCAGTAAATGGCGAGATATGTCATAGCTCATCTCTCACTCCCCCTGGACGAGAGATAGTTATCTGACTGTTGCATCGCTGTGTTACATCGCCGTAACGCCAACCTGATGCCAAACTCAAACTTTCGTCGTCGTCCGTGCTTCATCTACATTAAGGTGGTGTGGTTTCTTTTGGCTTGAAGAGCAGGTCGCTATCCTGGTGTCGATTGAGCTTCCAGATCTTCAAGGCCGCGAGTTGGGCGCCATATTTGTAGTCGCATTTGCTCGAAGTACGGGTGGAAGGGCACGAAGTGACGTCACCGTCAGTAAAAGTCCACAGTGCGAAGATAGGAGTTTATTCCGCAGTCTTGAGGTACAAAATAGGGTGCGGACCGAGCAGCGAAAAGATTCAAGCTCAGTGCCTTACAGATTCAAAACAAATGGGATTACTAGATGCCCAAGATGGTAAAAACCAATAAGGTGCGTTCTAGGAATCCAAAGTATCCACTAAAGTATTGGCGAGACTAGATGCCCAAGATGGTAAAAACCAATAAGGTGCTTTCTAGAGACCCAAGGAATGTATTGGATTGATTTTACATACAAAGCTCAGGAGTACTTAACCTACGGTACAAAAACATGTTTAGCGCGAGTTACTTTATGATCAGCGCCATCCATTGTCAGGTAGTGGGACTAATATATGGGCTTACTTATGATATTGATTAAAAAACTTAATCAGCGCGGGCTAATATTGAAAAGCGCCATCTATTGTCAGGTAGTGGAACTAATATATTTGTTTACATAATTGTAGGTGTGTTACACTATCATTTTTGTGATAGAATACAATAATAATAATAATAATAATAATAATAATAATAATAATAATAATAATAATAATAATAATAATAATAATAATACAATAATAATAATAATATAATATTTTTATAGAATACAATATTTATTTATTGCGCTATCGTACACAAACATTACAATTTATATTATATTAAATTAATTAAAAAATTTAACTCTCAGAAAAATCAACTTACATCCATAATTTCGCCAACCGTCTTACGGTTTTTCGATCAGCCCACGTGTCCTGACGCGAGTTTTACATTTTTCCCCCATCCCACAAAAGTGCTCAACGCCGCTAAAGAAGTTTTCACTCCAAAAAAATACTTAATCTGGTTATAATTAGTTAAATTAACACTTTAAGAGCCATAAACATGTACTTTAAAAATCCCAGGTCACTGCAATATTTATACGTTTATTTTGTAAATAGAAAAAATATTTGCATGCATTATTTTAAAAAACACAGACCCTCGGATCCAAGTGCTGTATATAAAATATCGTGAGCAAAATATCGAAATAGTTTTCGCGCACTCTCGGGCTCTAGTGGTCGGCACTAAACGTGGTAATGGCATGCTTCGAGTATTTGTATTTCTTGAACTATAACACTCATCAAAACGTCGGAACACCAGTAAAGTTTCAGTTAAGTTTTTTCTCCTTTCCTATAAAAGCCGCGGAAGATTAAAATGTAAAATAAAGTATCAAATTATTTATTTTTGATTCGTGTTTTTTTACACGGATCTCTTTTTGACTAAGATTAACATTAACTATGAATTAACCAGAAACTCTGGTGTCCAGAAACTCCCGGCCAAACCGGGAGCTTATTACCGATCGTCCCCGTTCCCGGATTAGCGAAAAAAGCACTTAAGATTTTATTTTTCGCCGTTCCTTCCCTTTACTTATGTCGTAAACTTTGTACGTGGTCTTTATATTCACACTTAGAGTACACCTACAATGGTGCCTTTTTGACCATTGTTGATAACAATTACAATTGGTATAAACTAGTGAAAGTAATGTAATAGTGATAGATGCTATCTCAGTCAAGTTTCTATAGTAAAATTGCTGCAATCAATGATATTTTACAATATCATCGGGCACTTTTTCACTGTTCCAAGCGATCTTAATTCGAAAATCAATTAACAATTAACAAATCATGTGAAATATTGTCGCAAATACTAACAAAGACAAGTTTTTTTTACAGTAGATGGATTTAATTTGGTGTTCATTCGATATTCGATTTTCATTAAACGAAAATCAAAAGTCATATTGACGCGAGCGATTTTGAATCGCTCGCGTCAATATGACTTTTGATTTAGAGCCCTTGTTCATCAAAGAGACCCCGGGATAAATTAGTATTTAATTATTTTTTGTCTTGAAACAATTGAGAAAATGCTAGTCGAAGTAAGAAAATTATAGTGAGTAGATATCCCTTAACGTCAGACTGTTGATCCTGCGCCAGATGTTTCGTCAGTCTTGTCAGTCTATCGTCCGACCGAGATCTAAGAGCGAAGGAGCAGAGAGTGCCCCGGTATATTGCTCACACGCTTGAGCACCATAGTACAAAACGTTCTACTCAGTAATGAGTCGGATTTAGCTGCCGTGGTTTGATACGTTCAGGAAAACATCATTAATTACCAAGCCGTGCTAATACCTATGTTAAGGTCAATCACTAAATTAATATTAATGTAATTCAATATGAACCGTAATTTCATGTAACCTAAGAAACAATACATATGCGAAGTATAGCTCTGCATAATTAAAAAAAAAAATTGAAAATTACTTTCATTTATATATTATGGGACGTAGGTAAATTGGCGAAAAACGCTGTTACAAAAATGAAACCGCCTTCAAAAAAACTGACTTAAAAGTTTATAATATGGTTAGGAGAAACAAATTCATTTGGAGTCGGTGCATAAGAGTGTAGACTGTTGATATAGGTAAGCATGACGTTGTTTTTTTAAGCTTTTTAGTCAGATTATAGGGCAGTTTAATTTTTAATTTTTTTTTATGTTTTTTTAGTCATTTACCTATATCTCAAAAACTATTGGACCGATTTTGATGAAACTTAAAAAAAACATCTTCTTGTTTTCAAGAAATCCGTAGACAGACATTAAAACATACACTTACGTAATTTTAAACACGTGTTTAAGCGTGTACAGATCGATGTACTCAAATATTATCTAATTCCAACAATATTACATACATACACATTGAATTGATTACCTCCTTTTTAAAGTCGGTAAAAAGCCAGTGTAATTGTTCCTTTTGTTGATATTCGTCAAGAAACAAAGAAGTCGCAAAGTGCTGAAAAAAATAGGAGAGATAATCAGAGATGAGAGGGCAAGGATTTGGAGGCTTACCCGGCATTGACGTCATAAATATGGTATAAGATCTGGCATACGCTTTGCGCAAAGTGTGCGATTTTAGACCTTTTGCACACTGCGACTTTTAGCAGTGATTCAGCCGCAATGCAATCGCGATGCAGCCGCAAAATGTCAACTTATACACTTTCGCTACTTTTAGCATCGATAAAGTCGTCGTGCTAACGCACGTTAGCATCGATGCAGTCGCGATGCAGAGAACTGTATTTGTACAACCATCCCTGAGTCGGACATCGCTGACCATAATTACAGCCAATACAAAGTACCTTGCAACTTTATCAAGTATATGTGCAATGTCGAAAACGATGCTAACTATGTTTTAATGGTATTTGAAACAATTAGTAATAATAGCAGAGTGGAACATAAAATTTAACTCAACCACCAAAACGATATCTTAAGTGAATATTTGTATTTTGCAATTTACAGCCGTTTGTTTTAAGGTTGTATTTCGCCGAAACGGAATTCAAGGCCTAATCTGCACTGAAGGTGATTAGTTTAATTTATAATTTGCGCGTTCCGCGTAGACAGACGTTTACTGCTCGCGATAATTTTGGCTGACAAAGCCGTTTGTTATTTCAATTAGCATTGAATTGATAATTTTTCATAGTGGGTTGTTCAGCTGATTAAGAAACAGTCCTTACAATGTAATAAAAGTATTGTGGCAAACCAATTCTTTTCTAGATGTTGATTGTTACCGACTTTTAAAAAAAAACCGGCCAAGTGCGAGTCGGACTCGCGCACTGAGCATTCCGTGCCAACTTAACTGAATTAGGGAATCCACTTACTTCTACTTAGATATTACTGTACGGTTGTCGAAAATGTGCTATATCTCAAAAACTATTGGTTCGATCCCGTTCGAACCAATTTTCGTTAAAGTATTTGTTAAGATCTACATTCCATATTTTTTTCAAAATTTACACTTGCTGGGTTTAGAAGTTAGATGGGGAGGGGGACGCCCATTTTACCACTTTGGAAGCGTCTAGCTATAAAACGTTAGACTTTAAAAGAAAATGGTTTAAGAAACCTCAATATCATTTTAAAAGACCTATCCATAGACACCCCACACGCATAGGTTTGACTAAAAATTTTATTTTTTTGGTTTTAGTTTCATGTATGGGAGCCCCCCCTTAAATGTCTTTTTTTATAAGAATCGGTAAGCGGTTAAAAGAATACATCTTCCTACCAAATTTCAATTATGTAATGCTTATAGTTACAGAATAAAATGGCTGTGACATACGGACGGACAAACAGACAGACAGACAGACTTGACGAAACTATAAGGGTTCCGTTTTCTGCCATTCGGCTACGGAACCCTAAAAAGAGGTAATCAATTCGACCTTTTTAGGGTTCCGTAGCCGAATGGCAAAAAACGGAACCCTTATAGTTTCGTCAAGTCTGTCTGTCTGTCTGTCTGTCTGTCTGTCTGTCTGTCTGTCTGTCTGTCCGTCCGTATGTCACAGCCATTTTATTCTTTAACTATAAACATTACATTGTTGAAATTTGGTAGAAAGATGTATCCTGTTAACCGCTTACCGATTCTCATTCAAAAAATAAAAAATAATGTCATTTAAGGGGGGGCTCCCATACATGAAACTAAAACCAAAAAATTTTTTTTTAGTCAAACCTATGCGTGTGGGGTGTCTATAGATAGGTCTTGTAAAATGATATTAAGGTTCCTAAAACCATTTTCTTTTAAAGTCTAACGTTTCATAGCTATCCGCTTCCAAAGTGGTAAAATGGGCGTCCCCCCCATCTAACTTCTAAACCAAGAGAGTGTAAATTTTGAAAAAAATATATAATATAGATCGTAACAAATACTTTCAACGAAAATTAGTTTAGACGAGATCGAACGAATAGTTTTTGAGATATAGCATGTTTTCAACAACCGCAAACATAACTTTGTACTTCATACAAACACTATGAAAAACAAAGTTACATGTGCAGTCAACAAAATATTGTGGTATTTTACTAAGTAGAAGTAAGTGGATTCCCTAATTTAGTTAAAGTTGGCACGGAACCCTCAGTGCGCGAGTCCGACTCGCACTTGGCCGGTTTTTTGTATGTGATACGTATCGTCAACATTGGATACAATTATGTTGATCTAATTTCTAACACGGTGCACAATTTTGTAAGTGTATGTATGTTTGTATGTTTTTGAAATGAGAAGTTATAGAATATGACACTTATTTTGTTCAATCAGGTATGGTTTAACTTACACTGTACAGTGTTTTATTTCAGTTTCATCAAAATCAATCCGGCTATTTTTGAAATATGAGTAATAACTAAGAATTATGAATTAAAAAGTATTTTTAAAAATCAAACTTCCCTTAAAAAAGTAACGAAAAAGCTTCAATTGACGCATTTGTCATCTATCTACGAGAAACCTTTTTTTTTGGAGTCGGAGCATGATGTGTATAAGTGGACCGTTGGTGTACGTTAGCTTGACATCAAGCACCGACTCCAAAAGATTTTGTTTCGCCTGAATAGACGACAAATGCGTTATTTAAATCTTTTAAGTCTGTTTTTATAAGGCGGTTAAATTTTAGAATCTTTTTTTATATTATTTTTGACCTGTTTATATTTTTTTAAGTTTTCATTCTACGAAGAAAGATAAAACTCAAGTATTCCCGAAAATATCTCTTACCTTTTCTGTAAAATCTCTTAATGCCTCAAAAAAAGAAAATTAAATGAAACGGAACATTTAAAGCTTCTTTATATATGTAAAAACTATAATGACGTTTAAACCTGGATACACCAACGCATTCGCATGCGGTATATGAAATCTTGATCTAAGGTCCATTTGCGTGATCGATAGTAAACTGAACTAACTCTCTGCATGACCAGGTGGTTGACTGGTAGAGAATGCCATTAGGCATGAAGTCTGCCGATTGTAATACTAACAGTGTAATAAGTTTAAATAAATAAATAGAATAAAAACATCAAAAGTCGGTAACACTCTTTTCTTTCTTGTAGTTTAGCTACCGTAAGTGACCTAGTCTGTGCTTCCTTTTTTACTTTGATCAAAATAATAATAAACTCTTTCCAGATAGATTCAGTATAATACTATAGTTCATATGTTTGTTTTTTTTTGTCACCTTTTTAAAATATGTTACTAAAAATAACCCTTCGTTCCCTTTTTCGTAGAGATGTAATTTTCAAGAATTTTCGTAGTAAAAAGCATTCTAAAAGAGGAATGAATATTTTATTTTAAGATATTAATAGGTCGGCTCCGAAGTTAATGGTTGAAATCCTTCCGTTTTGTGTCCGCCATCGCTGATGATAAGCTTGTCTAATTATTGCTGTATTTTTTTCACCCCATTGTTTTTGAATATCTTTTTACTGCGTAAATGTTTGCATATGTTTTTAAAATAATAATAATTTCGTAGTTATTAAACTTTTAAAGAATGATAAGGCCAAAATAAAAATGAAATAGTTCATTTGAATTCACCGACAGTTAAACTCGGTCAAAAAATAATAAAAACAAATCGCTTAAAATTGGCTGGTTACAATGCAGATGCCTAACACTTTTAAGACAAGGTGTTAATAAATAAAACTCATGCAAACTATTTTGCGCCAGTTTTGGCACTAAAGTGATATCGAGAGCTTTTTCCAACTAAAATTTTCATAGTACCCATATGCGGAGGCACGTAAGTGTCAAACTTATTCGATTTGCAAAGTAAAACCGATTGACAACGTGATTAATTTTACAAGCGACACATTTTGGAACGGAGCTTCGCTTTGAATTCGTAATTAGAAATATAATTTTGATCATATTAGCTGTATAAGAGATTTTTTACTGCTTCGGTTTATTATTATTATAACTTTTTTTTTTAAAGCCACGTTCAAAACTTTATATTTTACTAAGATAAAAAAATACATTGATAACAAAATGTTGTGAAGGAAAACCTTTAAAAAGCGATTTCGTAAATAATTTGTCATATCTTTTTGTGTAGAATAATTATAACAACAAGATATTAATCTCTATTTCAAAAACCCAAAAGTATCAGAGCGATTCATTATGTCCAGAATAAAAGCTCAAATTCGGATTCTCAAGATTAAAAGTCGATCTGAAAGTGCAAGTGAAAAAGTTGTACACTTTTCTGAATAAGGCTTGGGTCTCACAATACATGTTACCAATAAAGTGGCGCTTATCGATCATTTTTGACTAACATTTGTACATACTACCTAACTAACTCGTATACATTTTAAATCTGTCTATAAAATCTTATCAGAGGCAAGTACGGAAACATAGTAAAAATGTTTTAAAATCCGTTTGAGTTTTTTTTTTAATTATATACACATGCATTAGGCTATAATTGTATATACATATAGCTGATTCAATCACGGAAAAAGTATCAAATTCCAAAGCTATTAAAATCGTGTCATAGCAGCACATCACATACATTATAACTCTTAGGTACTACGGAGCGAAATTGATTCGGATGCTACGGCATAATATATTGAGTGCTACGAGTAGTTGCTACGAAATAACGCTTCGAATAGAAGGGGGCGTTTATTGTTAATTTAGTTGTTTACAGACTTAAAAAAAAAGAGGAGATTATTAATTCGACATTTACGTTGTTTTTATTTGTAAACATGTTAATATCTCAGTCACCAGCGGACCAATTCGATTTTTTTTTTCATCAACCAAGAGAGATTATGCCTTGTAATTCGTAAAATTATTGCCAAGTCGGGATCTGATGATGGAATCTTGGTGTAATCAAGGGAACACTCAAATTTCAAAGGCACATATTGTATCATATTGAAAGGAGTTTTCGTACAAGAATCTCAACGTTGACGTGTTGTGAGTCTGATTGTTAACATTGTGTGGAGCTGAGCTGATGTTGGAACTCCTTAACGCTTAGGGGTTCAATAATTCAACGCCACTGAACGTCGTATCTGATGACAACCGGGAAGAAAGGACGAAGGGGCAGCCTTAAGCTCCCCGAGGCATCTCCATGATGAAAACCTACAGGCTACCGCTGGTGCGATGAAGTGCATGCGTTAAGCGAAGCTCGTAAGTGAGACTTAAAGAGGATTGAGGGAAACTGCGGAGGTTTAAGTGAGTAAACCTGGCCGATCGAAGGGAGTCCCACAAAATCCACAGCCCTGCCGGACAGCGGGTATACTTACAGTTTTTTCTCTGCAAAAAAAAGGGGTTGAGTAAGTACAGAGCGAGTCAAAAAGTGCAGCCTTCTCCCCCTTCCCTCTTCTGTAATCACTAAGAATTAGCAAATAAAATTAACTTTTACAAAAAAGTGAAAACCGGCTTCCAAACTAAAATGCGAATGCCATCACTTTGGCCATCTCAAGCATCACCTACCGACTCTTATAAGAAATTGTTTGCCTGAAGTAGAGTAATTTTCTTTAAAAAGAGTTTATTTAAGACTTTTAGTGCTTTTTGGTTTTAAAGGTGTTTTTTTTTGTATTTGGAGTCTATAGTGTCTTTTTAGCCCATATTGGTATACAAATTTGAGTGAGAAAGAAAGTAGTAATATAAAGTACTTTCTTTCTCACTAAAGTAGTAATATAATAAATATGTTGACATTCGATTTAGTAAGTAGGAACTCCACTATGTGTTTTATTTGTATAATATTTTCTTCCTATTTAGATGATATCAGAATTCGAATATTAGGTATTTTAAAAAAGGTTATGTAAAATCTATTTTCATTTGGTTGATATCTTATATTTGGATTCTATTTCTCTTCTTCTATTTTGGATAAATTAACTTATATTAATTATTAACTGTGATTCCTTTGTGACATAATCTAAAAAGCAATCAAATTGAAACTCAATTCCAACCACGTCCTATTACACATTGCTGCACTATTTAAACAATTGTAGTTAATGGACCTTCTGTGTGTGAATCCCCTAACTCAGCCAATGCCGTTCAAATATTGGTCAAACATGCAAACACAGTTCGGTTGAGCAAACGTTTGACAGATATATTCTAGACTGTTTGCTCACGGAATCGCTGTCTATCTCTATTCTCGACTAAAATAGTACTGTCTTAACGTAGCAGTTGACATAAGGCGACCTACTTGTAGTCAGTTTATTTAGCAAGTTGGTATTCATTTGAACTGTTGGCTAAATCTAACCATCACGCTTTGTCTAAATTACCCGTCTTTAGATTTATTTATTCATTGTTTTTGGTACGACAATCATTTCGTTGTTAAAATCACAAATTGGGATTAATTAAATTAAAATTGAACTTTGATATTTATCAAGAAAAGCATAATATTGAACAATTGTTATTTCACAATATTTCACAATCAACAACATAATAACTGCCAGTTACAATACCTGTACCAATTTTACTACCTACTGTCAGGATGTATTGATATTTCATTTCTTTTCTTGGTTATTCAATTGGTAATCTTAGAAAAATATAGGTTATATATCAGAATAACACAAAGACTGCAATTATAGAAGAATCACAGGGACAGCAAGTTATTTTTAATGAATTTTTACTTACTTGTTATAACTTCTAAATTATAAACTTGCGTTCTTTATTACACCAAAAATAAAATCACTTACCCCGTGAAATTTAATAAAATTTACCATAAGCTCTTATTATGAAACCCGGTAGTTAAGGCGCAGCAGAAAATCTCTCTTTACAACAAAATTTAATATACATTCATACGTGTTATTTACACAGGCGCAAACGGAGTGAAGAATACTGTACGTACAGTAGGGTTCAGATATATTAACATCCCAACCTTCGAGCTAAAAGGTAATGAGTATAAAAAAATAGAGCTTCAAAATACTATAAACGGAGGCCAGGATTTCAACCCACCTTTATCGCTAGTGAAGTGAAAATTAAGGGCCTGATTTTTTGCCATTTAAAAAAAATCTTTGAGCTGCGTGTAATATTTTATAACACAATATTTTTTAATGTCTTAAAAACATTTATAAAAATGTGATATAAAATATCTCATCATCATTTTCATTATCAGCCTACGGACGTCCATTACTGAACATAATCCTCCCCCACGGTTAACTACAGCGACCGATCACAAACGGTCTTCATCCAGTTTGATTCTGCAATCTTATCAAGGTTGTCTGTTCTATATATCGGTGGACGTCCTATGCTGCATCTTTGGTCGAATGGTCTCTAATATAGAACTTTTCTGTCCCAACGAGTTCTTCGCCCAATCAGTTCTTCGCGCTGAATGCCCTGGCCATTGCCACTTGAGCTTACTGATCCTCAGGGCTCTTAGTCCGTAACCTTGATTCTTCTACGTATCTGCTCATTTTTGATTCAATCTCGAAGAGGAACACCGAGTATAGCCCTCGCCATTGCTCGATGTGTGATTTTGAGCTTCTATATATAAGGCCCATAGTTTCGGATCCGTATGTCACTAGTAATACAAACAAGTTTGAAGACTTTTGTCTTCAGACCCTGAGGTAATTAAGACGAGAAGGCGCAGTTTCCCGTATTCCGCCCAGTCGAATTGGATTCGTCAACTGAACTGTTTCTCAAAATTGAACCTAATAAGTATTTTTCTCCTATTGGTGTATAAATTGGACGACTTGTCTCAGTTATAAAATACTACTACTAGATGCAAAGATTCTTTCACCATCATATCCTCACTCTACCCCCAGTTTATCTAATACCAAAACAGTATCATCTTTCAAAAGTTAGTAAATTATTGTACCTGCATGTTATGTTTTCCAACTGTACCACGCAATCACAGCAAAAAGTAGTAAGATGTGGCCCTGTCATTTGTTGCGGAAACATTTTGAGCCAGACACATATCAGAGGTTTATTTCTATAAACCCTTTCACGACTGCACGTATAGTGAAGTAAGTCGGAAATATAAACGAACGTATGTATCATGGAACAAAAACTAACATACACAAATAATAATGTTAAATCCTATTAAATTAATCAATAAAAGTAAGTGCCAACTCAACAACTAGAATTTACACAATATATAATTTATTAAAGCTAATATTATCTTTTCAATGTTTATTATTCCTGAAGGAATTTAAGTAGTTTTAATATCGTTAAAGTTGGAGCCGAGTTTGGCCAAAAGCTAACGATAATTTAAACCTAAACCTTCCAAAATTAATAAAGTTGCTTAACATTAATTTGTATTTCACTAATCTTATAATGTATATTCAGCCTTACATTATATTAGGCGTGAAATCCGCAAACACACAACACGTTAAAATTCTAAATCTTCCTTCTGCGAAGTCACACACAAATTACTATACATCTAAATGAGATCAAGTCAGGACCACAGACATGGGAACTCTTTTAACTAATTGAGTTGCCAATGTGAGACTTATTGCGTTGGAAATAGGAGTGTACCAAATGTAATATGCGGTTAGCAAAAAGCAAACGCAGATATCACTGGAAAGCCAGCTTCAATCCAGTTCGTTTGTGAACGTTCCGCCGCAAGGACGTTCCTTACTCCGTGGAAGTTACCCAACGCATTCTCGTTCGAAATTCGAAAAGTTTTGCGCCATGTCATCGTTAACTTTTTAATTTGTGATCGGATTAAAGGATTAAGCATGCACCGTTTTGATGGATTTGAAAAGTGTGATTTCGGATTTATAATGTGAATCGTTGTGTTTTTAAGGTAAGTTTTTTGATAAAAGTGTTAATAATGTTCCTCATCATTTTCAAAATGTCTGAAAGATTGTCGAAATAATATTAACTTATTCTGTTAACGGTAAAATAGAGAAATAATAATAATTGTCCTTGTAAGTAATGTTTACTGAAGTTCTATACATTTTGTCTTTTGCACAATCATGAAAATATGATAAGATATGTCGGTTTCTTATATTTCAGCATTTGCAAAAAGGTGCTTTTCCACAAAATTATTCCACAATATTCGCAAAAATCTTCCGCCGAGATCTTAAGCGGTGTTATAATTATGCAAATACTAAATTAAGAAGTCGTATTCAAATTCTAAATGTGCTGTTTCATTAACATTTCAAATGAAGTTATCTAGGCGGTAAATCTCAATTTTTCTTTCACATTTACAAGAAAGATATTCATGAAATGCATAAACGTAACTACACTAAAGGAAATCGGGAGGTAGTTTTTACTCCATTGCAAAAAATATGCTACTTATATTTTGAATTTGTGAACATTGACTTTTGTTTTGGATTTGTTTACAAGGATCTTGTCTGTAATAAAAGTATTTTATTTTTTATTTTGCATGTTGTCTCAATGTCAAAATAATTCACCCATAAAAATACCATTATTTGCAAGGGTCATGGTTGAAAAATTCGTTCAATTCTATCATAGACGAATAGCTTCCCAAGCATAATTTATAACAGCTGTTAGATTATTTATGCTTAGGCGTATGAAGCTTATTTCGCAACGACTTTAATTACTACTCCAAAATGTTTTAATACAATGACGAACGAAAAGCCGATAGAACAAACCTAATAAATAAATTAAGATTCGAAGCAGCTTAGTGCTTGCAGATTCTCGTTGTTCGATCGTTTGCATTCACAATTCCTTTTATATTCTAACGGTATAGAAATTTTATTGATAGGTTTCTAAGTTTATGTTCGATTTAAAAGAGGCAGCGTTTTTTAATACTTGTAAATATAATTTTATTTTAAAAACCACATGTATAACGACTTTTAAAATAACTTTTTACCGACTTTTAATTAATTAACTGACCATATTAATTAATGTAAATTTCTGGATTCAGTCTCTACGCTCAAAACCCGCGATAGAAGCTATGTAATAGCTTAAAAACTCGTATGAAATCGGGGCACGCCGAGCGTGCGAAGGCTGCATGTTGTTGCCCGGTAAGGTTTCTTTTTAGGTTTTTTAGCGAATTTTTGAGTAAATATCAAAGCTATTTTGTATTTGTTTTAACTCATTTTTTAATACCACCTTATACTAAATGAACCAAATACTTTGAAGAAAACCGCAATAAAATCGGTTCAGCCGAACGCAATATAATCGCTAATTCACATACATACAAACATGCATTTCAAACAGAGAACTTACTAATTTAAAGTTAGATTTTTAACACGCACACTAGCGTCACTTTACTAGAAAAATCATAACTCGTTAAATAAAAGACCAATCAATAATCTGGTAGACAAGGTTGTAAATAAAAAATATATATCTCGCTGTTCAGATACACGGATATTGATATTTTATATGCAGATAGTTTTGAGACCCAGAAAAGGTCAAAAAATAATATGAGGATAGAGAAATTAGGTAAATTGTTGTAAGGAAAATAAGAAATCTCATTGGGTACATTTATTTTAAACGCTATCGCTTATAAAACATCAACATCTCGACGAAAATGAATGTGTCAAGACAGACGCATCTCAAATTAAGTGATAAATGGTATTGCAATATTCCATCCAATGCTGTGAGTTCAAAACTTGAATCTATTCCCACATTATCGACTATATCTAGAACAAATATGAGTATTGTAAGAAATACATTGCAAAGAATATGAAATTGTGTAACGGGAGAAGTTTGTGGTTCCGTCTTGAAAGATACTTCCATAACATTTATCCTAAAAGGATTTAGAAGTATTCTTGAAACCCATAGCACTTCAGAATACTTAAAAATATTTCACACATATAGGTACAATTTGCTAAGACATATATTAAAGATATTTGCCCAATACACCGTGGCATACCATAACAGTGCTAAGAACGTGTCAGGCAAAAAAATAATATTTTTATTGAAAACTATGACACCTTGCCCGCTAGACCACCGTTCGTCACCGACCAACAACGTAGCGTGCCATGCACCGGCAAAATACGTTCTCGCTCCATATAACGGTGAGACAGAACGCTGTCAATCCTTTAAGTGGGCAAGGTAGAGTGTAACGCGTTGCTTTTCGTGCCTAACACGTTCCTAGCATGGTCATGGTATGGTACGGTGCAGTGAATTACCTTATATCGTTGTCATCTAGGTAGTCCCTGGTTTATAAGTATCTCAATTTCGTATTAATAATGTCAATATTTTGACCGCTCAAAATAGCTTATTCATGATAAATAATTGGCAGGAGCTATGACAGCCCTTTTGAGGGCTGCTAAAACAGTTTTCGGTAGGACCATCAGTATAGTTTTAAGTCCATTAATCGCTTGATAATTATCACATGATTACAATCCCTATCGCAATCACTTTCCTTTCATTGTCTATCAACAATCAATTGAATTCGCGGCAGACAGGTATCAGAAGTACAAATCACGATGCCTTATAAATCTCTATTATCTCTTCTAGTCTTTGAATATTTGAAATAATCCTTCAACTTATATTTTCAAGCTGTTAACGGTCGCTGTGCTTTTCGGCGAAACCGCAGCTGTGAAGTTAACTATTAATTACTAAAGTTTCTTGGTTGTTTATCTTCCTGTGAAGTTAGGTTTCTGGATGGATTTAAAAGTTCTGAAAGTCTCATTCTCGCTTTAATTGCTAGATTTAAAATGAAAACTATTTTTTGAGGCTTTAAACTTACCCGATTTAGCGCTGCTTTTACCAACGCCAGATAAGACTTGTCCGACCGAGTGACGATTTTAACAAAGTCAGATTGACTCATCCGACCGAATAAGTATAAAACGACCGATTTTTAAATGACATTTTCATAAGCCATTGCTGCCAAATAGGTGACGTTTTTAAATTCGGCGTTTTGGATCTAACATTCATTCATCGTATAAAAAAACATATATCAAGTAAATTTTAGTATTCCCATATCATCCCTAAACACTTTGATATTGGCAACATTATCAGCTTACCGCGGCGAAGTTTTGAAACTTGCTTCGTCGCTACACTTTTATCCCCAAAAGTATTAAAATAGAATGTGCTAAGTCCTACCAATAAATGTCTCAAGTTACAAAGTTAGTTTTTCGAGCCGAACGTTTCTTACATCGATTTTTAGATGTCTACTTATAGCCGAAGTTTATCGTAGAGTGTAAAAATTTAACCAGTTTTGAGTTAGGTACCTCTTTTTTAGGGTTCCGTAGCCGTATGGCAAAAAACGGAACCCTAATAGTTTCATCAAGTCTGTCTGTCTGTCTGTCTATCCTTCCGTATGTCACAGCCACTTTACTGTTTTTACTGTATTTATTGGAGACGCCCCCGTCGTAAACGTTGTCTGGTATTTGTAACACAATCAATAAAGTTCCTATCTTCGAAACCACGACAATCGGTGTGTCGTTTGGCGCATACATAAAAAAAAGAAAAATAAGAGAAAAACCGCATTTAAATCGGATCACATGAATAATCGTGGACTAACATATCTTCATATACACATACAGGTTAAACGGAAACCACCTTTTATAAAGTCGATTGGACACCATTGGACACCAATCACATACATTCCTCTGATCCCAAAGTAAGTAGCTAATGCACTTGTGTTATGGAAATCAGACACAACGGTGGTACCACAACATCCAGACCCGAGCTAATATAGAAAAAAATGGTTTCTATATTGACCCGACCGGGAATCGAACCCGGGACCTCGGAGCGCCGACGCCTTGAAACCAGCGTGCTTAGCCACCACACCATCGAGACTAAAAAATATAAAGTATTGTATTAGCCTACCAGCATCTCACTGTTGAGCAAAGGCCTATGCAAAGGTGAAGGTATGAGCCAAACTACACCACGCCGACTCAGTGTAAATTGGAGGAGGGGTATTCGCATGGAACTGCCTCGGTGGCGCAGCAGTTATAGGGTTGCACTTTAAAGCGACGGCTGCACCAGAAGTCCCCGGTTTGATCCCCAGGTCGGGAAAAATAAGTACCTGTATTTTTCTGATTAGAAATTCTCAGGGTAGCCCGGAGTTTGGAAGTTGGCGGTGTTTCACACCACGTAGAGCCGTTAGTCCTGCGCCTGATCGTTCTTCAGGCGTGTCAGATTGCTGTCCCAACGGGCCATGAGAGTGAGAGGAATAGAGAGTGCACCTGTGTTTGTGCACTCAATTGTGCACCATAATATGTCCCGCGCAGTCAGTTAGTCGTCGCGACTGGCCACCGTAGTCGAAATCAGCTAGGTGGACTATTATTATTATTATTATTCGCAAGGTAAGATATCAAGCTTCACCTTGCGTTTCTGACTATGTGCAAATCGTAGACGTTACCTATTTTGTTTGAATGATCACTAATCCAACATTTGATAATTTTGCCAATAGATACAACGTAGGTATCAATATGGGCTGACGGATTGAGAAACAAAAACCAACATTTCGCTTATAAGCGCTTTTTTCGCTTAAACACTTACACAGCTTTTGTAACTTTGTTTCAGCTATCAAGAAACTTTGTTTATTTTTGACGTTTAACGCAAGTTAAGCATTGTGTAACTCAAATTTCAATTTATTACTCCAAACAGAATTTTAGAGTTAGTTTCAACATTAAGCTGAAATTCGAAAGTACTCGTATTTGACCTGGCGTGGTAGTTTCGACGCGAAGTGACGTATGCTAACTCGAGTAACTCGTGAATCGCGAGACTCGACACGGTGTTTTGACAGTCGATACGCCGACAAAGCAAATTTGCAGGACTCGACACACTAATTTTGACAGATGTTGACGATAACGCTATCGAGGGTAATGAAAATCTGTAAAAGCTCAACTTAGCAGAAAAGTCAAAATTATGCTAGAAATATGTTAGAAAAAAATCAAAAGATTTTTATATGTATTTTTTACTTTTACTCAAATGTTTAATTCGTAGATACGGTGTTACTATTGTTTTCGAATGTAAAGAGCCTCTTGCGGATACTTCTAGGAACTAACTTCTAGAGACATGTTTTTTAATAGATTATGATGCTTTTAAATAATTTTCATACATTTCCTTTACTTAGGATTTGTATTTGAATACGGCTAATTTCGACGATAACTCCATTCGTCGAGACTTGCAATTTTTACAAATGTCAATCTCGCAAGTACAATTTTCTAATGTCATTTTCATTATCGTCGAAAAAAGATTAAGTAACTAGAAATTATTTTATTTAATACTCGTGGCCCAGTTGTCGAATTTGTGCGGTAATAAGGTTAAAATAAACGCAGTATTTTTAATTATCATTTTCAAAAGCCTCATAACAATTCCAATGATATATACAACAAATTGTGTTTAGGGTGGAATAATAAGAAAATAGGAAATCACGTCGGAATTCCCTAATTTAACTCCATAATTGATATTTTTAATTACATAACGATTTACTACTTAATTTACGTACCTTCTTACCTACATTACCTCAAATTTTATGGCACTCACGAAGTAATTAGTAATGTAGCTAATAAAAAATCTATAATATTGCACTTTTACTTGAAATTACGTTTTTAAAGTATATTTAAGACAATAATGCACGATGAGGGGCAACAATTTTTAAAAGAAAGTTGATAACCACTAGAACACTCGATCACTATTTGCAACCTTTATTCGGGTCTCATTAATACTGCTAAAAGGTAGACTACTAGATAAATAACAGCTTGTAAAGCTCTTGAGTTCTTGTTTATTTTTTTATGAAACCAAAGTTATTTAAGGTTCCGTCGCATTTGGATGGGTGATCATTCTAACTAAAATGACATTTACGTCCTTTTGAATTGAGTTGTTTTTATCTAATCGAATACTTCTACGTAACCAGCATCATTCTATTAGCTAGAATAGGCCTCCACCACAGTTTTCTACAGTTACCGTTTGCGGGTTGCATCCAATGTGATCCTGCGATCGCAACGGACTTAGACCAGTGAAACTATAGACCCTTTACACTCTGTGATTTTTATCAGCGATGGAGTCACGATTCAGCATCGATGCAGTCGCGATGAAGACGCTGGAAATTGACAAATTATGTACTGAATTTTGGTGTTTGCATCCATACCAATGCCAACTGCATCGATGCTAAATTAAATCTGTTCATTGCGTGAGTCCCGATACTGAAGCGCATTTTCAACACGCGCGAGAGCATCAATGTTAAAAAAGTCGCAGTGTGTAAGGGTTCATACGTTCATGTAACAACGGGCAGAGTACATATCGCAAAGGACTGTCATTGGGACAGAAAAGTTCTAGGTTGCAACGATGAATTAGTGATAATTAGTTATCAGACTAACATTAAGTACAAAAGCATTTTATGATGATAGCTTTCGTATGTCCTATTCGGCGTGACGACAAATTCAACGCAATCTAAATAATGAAAATTGTGCCCCCGTCTGGAGTTATTAGTACTGTAACAAACGCGACTTTCTGTTACTATACATAACGTATGAGAAAAGATAAATTAAATGTTAATAATATTAATATTAAATAATATTGCACAAATAAGGACACAAGAAACAAAAACATTTCAATCAAATCATAAGAAGTACAATATTGGCGGTCTAGTCGCTGGGAGCGATCTCTTCCAGACAACCATCGATTAGAGGGAATAACGTTTATTCGAGAGGTAGAATCGTTTATTAGAAGGTATTTTGTGGTTTTTAATTAAATTATTACACTGTCATTTTTTATTGTACTACAATTGTTGCTTCGTCACACCTTCAAACTTTCAACTGCAGCAATTCGTGAAAAAGTCCTGAAAAAAATTGAAAAAGCTATTATAATTCATTCTGCACTTCGCATGTCTCCTGCATCTTTATGCGCTCGTTTTGGTGTCGTTTTTCGGGTTTTGTAAGTTCTTGCTCTGTCTTTTAAGTCTTTTTAAGTGTAATCTGCTGAAAACTTGTTATTAAAAAGTTCTGCAATACATAGGGGGCCCGGATCTTATTAAGTGAGAAACCGATAATAAACTCAGTTTGAAACCGCTACCTTGCGGGGATTTTGACCATTTAAAAATCACTAGTTGAATATTATATTTAAATCATGAAACCACAAACAAACACTGAATATCTAGCTTCTTATGCACATAGAAACACGTTGCAAAATGTAATTACTTACATGCATGGAATCTATTTATTTATCCGATCTCTACATTAAAAGATGTACCGAAAGTCAAGATAATGTGTTTTAATATTTTCCGATTTTGTATTTTACTATATTGGCTTGGAATTCCTGTGGAATTTAATTTAATAGTTGCAATAATAAATTATTTGAAAAACGTTTTTTATTGAATGTCAAACTGACATAAGGTATTGATTTACTTATTACCGTTGTTGCAGGAATTATTTTTATTTTTCCTTAAATTAATATTCACCGCGAACCTTAAATCTTATTAAAATAAGGCTTGTGTATCTTCATAGCCGTATCACAAAGCTTATTTTTAGGGTTCCGTAGCCGAATGGCAAATAACGGAATCCTTATAGTTTAGTCCCGTCTGTATGTCTGTCTGTATGTCCGTCCGTATGTCACAGCCACTTTATTCTGAAACTATAAGCATCACACTATTGAAATTTGGCAGGAAGATGTATCCTGTTAACCGCTTTACGATTCTCAGACAATCAATACAAAAAATGATATTAAAGGATGGGCTCCCATACACGAAACTAAAACAAAAAAAACAAAATAAGTCAAACCTATGCGTGTAGCGTGTCTATGGTCTATTTAAATGACAATGAGGTTCCTCAAACCATTTTCTCTAAAAGTCTAGGCAAAATAGCTGTTAAACTAAGCGAGTGTAAATTTGAAAAACATGCATGATGTAGATGTTGGTTTGAACGAGATCGAACTGTCAGTTTTTGAGATAGAGCATATTTTCGATAACCGCAAACATTACTTTGGTATTTTGGCTATGGTATGGAAGTAAGTGGATCTCTAATTGAGTTAAACTTGGCACGGAACCCTTAGTAAGCGAGTCCGACTCGCACTTGGAAGGTTTTATTGGTGTCTGCTTGTGCTAAGATGAGGTTTATTGCATAATATTATTTTTTGAACCTTTATTATGATTTCATGCCATTTTTTTGTCTCTATTTACAATAAGTCAGACAGCTCCAATTAAATTTGATGAATTGTTGCACATTTATTGTCAGTAAAAACGGTTATAACGGTTACCCCAAATAATGGGAGGATGTGTATCGGGTACGATTCGTGGCAAATATGTACGTTTGAAGATTGCGATATGAATACGGTTAATTTTATCAGATTTCGTGATACCGCAAACTATTTTTTGTGATAATGAAATGTCAAATTTTTGCAACATCAGACTACCAGCGCTGGTGTGTTTTTGTGATGGCGTTTCTAAAGAAAGTAAAACTGTAGGTACCTACCATTAAATTTGCTTGCAACTAGTGACGTCTTTTCTTTAAGAAGACGCCTGATTTTTATCATGTGCAAGCAATGTTTAGAATTGGAAAACCGACAGAGACCTCGACTGTACCTATTATGCTTTAAACGCTGTTGAAATAAATTTTTAGAATGATTTTCGTCCTAAGATTTTTTTGATTTATCAGACCTGCGTCGTGTACATTACTTTATTCAATCTCAAACCGTCCCATCAATTGCAAATCTTCGTACCCACTTTCACGGCTCGAAAACTTTTGATTCCCCAAAAGATTTTTGACGATAATTTGGATTCATGAAGCTTTTAATTAGCAGGATAACACCGCAGCACACGTTCGCCGCCATCCGCCGTCGGTTTTAGATTAAACCCTGTAAAATCTCCAATTCAAATACCGGAGAGGAATACAAATTAACTGACTGATTAATACTACGAGCTGATTTTTGGCGCGAAGTCGACGGATTCGATGGTGAAGATACATAGGTAGTGTGCAATCTAAGACAAGTGAATCATATAAGACAAGTATTTGATAAATATGACATGCTTTTAATTAAGCTATCACAATTAACTTATTTGGTCACGATGTCACCTGATATTTTAATAACGATGCTGCCTCAAAGGGATCATATCTGACTAGAAACAGCCTACTTACTCTTTTTTCCTTAAACCCAAGGTTAAAAGAGAGATTAAATGGGCATTACAAAATTCACTGGTAAATGACAAATTTGTCTCGAATTATAACGTGGCGTAGAATTTTAAATGAGAAACCTCGCAAACCACTTCAACGACTTACTTTAGCATTGTAAATGTGAATTACTTTGGTGTGCCCTCGTGTCCTTCGGGGAAATTGTGTCAAGCATAATGAAAAGGAAAAAGTCTATGCAGTTATTCCAGAAACAAGAACCCAATACGTTCATTTAACAAAGATTTATGGGCCACATACAATAATTAGTGCTATTTTTTATTTAAAAATGGTTAGCTTGTAATAGGTATTTACAAACCTTTGAATATAAGTACGTATGAGCAAACTTATAATTATGGGGAATCAATATAAGCAAAAATGTAAAGCAGTAGCTAGCAATCACACACTTGGCATAAAATAAGCAATGAATTAATTAAGTCAGTGTTGATCCTGCTTATTTGATTGAGAGAAAACGTCATCAATGTAAGCCAAACTGCAAGTTAATCTTTTAGCTTCAACAAATCTTTGCGAAACCGATCGAAAGTCCCTCTACAATCCGAATTACGTTCCGGGCTTGAATTTAAAATGATTCCGTGAACCATCGCACTTGCAAGATTTATTTCGATTTTTGCATCTAGATTCGCAGTAGACAATCGCTGTTGATTGGCTGAATACGAATTGGCGTTTTCGTGTAGTCAGCCGTCATTGGTGGATTTATTGAGGCTAGTTTATGGGGGTGTTCGATGAAGGATTGTGATCGCTTTCATTTTCTTTTTCAAGAATTGTGTTTACTGCTTCTTTGTCGTACTGAAGCTAACTATAAACCGGCTAATGTAAAAAAATCTGTATCTTTAACTGTAGAACTAGTCTGATAAACCTTTTCTGAAAAGGCATAAACTCTTCTTGAATTGACCACTAAGAATAATAAAATCGACCACTGATAAGTCTTACAGATGCGTAAGAGTACGTATGTGTTACCATTTTAATTATGATGACAAAACTCAGTTTTTCTTTGCATGTCGAATATTGTAAACAATCTTGACATTACATAGGATACATATTGTTGAACACTAAGAACTTTTTAAATCAAATTGTTTTTTTCGCTGATAATATTTTAAAAGTAATAAAAATATTGTTTAAATTATTTGACAAGCAGAGAAAAACGGACTTTACCTGTTTATGCATGTTTAAATATCTCTGCGAGCTTTAAACTTTTTAATTCAACGAGAAACCTGCCCCTGTCGCCTCATCACCCGTAGATAAACACTCTGGGAAGCGTCTTCGTAACTTCAGCAATTAATACTTGACGACGCAAGTTAGAAACTTAGCTGCAATGCTTTAAAAGACAGAAATAATGAAGAAATTTTGATGTTACTACGTTAATGAATGTACGCTGCAAAGTTTTGTGTCGATATTTTATTTGGTTGTTTGTGACACGTTTTGTTTAAAAAAACAGGACTTAAGTTATAGGTTAAGTCAAATTTATCATTAATAGGAATGACATTTTGACACAATAAAAAAACTTTAAAGATTCACGTATTTGGCAGAGCCGATTATGATGCAGATTTCAGAATAGTATTTAATAGATTTAGGAGGCTTTTGTTATTTATAAGGACTATTGTAGGTCTGTCAGGTATATTCTAAAGTGAGATAGTAACGGGCTTATATAGCTTTTTTTTTTCAAAAATTGTATATCAATTACAATAATTGAAAACTAAAATCACCTCCAGATCAAAATAATATTTAAGATTCCGACCACTAAAGTTCACTATAACTTAACTCCAAGAATTAAACAAGTAGCTGATAGCCAAGTTAAGTATTGCTTATTTAAAATTTATTTAACGAGAACGAGGAGATTTTTGAACCGCAGAGTCATGGTCCAGTTTCTTTTAAATGGTTTTAAATTTATTTCTTCAAGCACAAGTTTTTTTGTTACTTTTGGTTTAATAAAAGTATTGAGGAGCTCGTACCACAGTGGTAACAATGCTTTGGTAGTGATACCGAAGTTAAGCAACCTACAGCGCGGTCGTGTTTGGATGGGTGACCGTTCTGACCATATAAGTTACGTATATCACGAGTATCTCCGTGCTTCGGAAGGCACATTAGGCCGGCTTATATCGGTTGATATTAGTCGTTAAGCCTAGTCAGAGGTCTTAATAACATCTGACAGCAGGGTTAGTCGCTTGCCTTGCAAGAACCTCTACACCAATTCACACTGAGCCCGCTTGGTAGAATATGGCTGGAACTACCTCATTTACCTCAGTTGAGGTAAGGCCTTTGCCTACCAGTGGGACGTTAAATTTAAGAACATTTAAGAACTTAGTTTCAAACAAACTTTTTGATGTTTGAATTTACCTAAGGTAAGGTAATAAATAAATACTTGTAGTAAATTTTAAATAGTCTTTATTAATAACAAACAAGAAAAAATTAAACTCAGACATGCAACATAAAAAAAATGACTTACTTGTTGTACTTTACTTGTAGTTAAATAATTAAACAGAAAATACTCTCCTAATTGGAAAATCTTGTTTTTTTAATTTGTGCACAGGATCACGTCCATGAAAAATCTTTGTATTTTATTATATAAATGTTCTCAAAATTGGTCTGGAATGAGGTACTGTGAATAATATTATAGTGAATAAAGTATTACGTAATTATGTGTATAATTAAATACAAAAATATATTTTGAAAATTAATATTAATCAAATGGATATTTTAGGTATTTTTTTAGTATAAATTCTTGACAGAAAGAAAATTAATAACTATCTGTTTCCACTTTCTAGCATACTAACATGATAACAGCCTCCTCCTCGCTCTCAGATACATAAAATACCTTCGCCCACATTCAAATTCAAATCAAACATTCATCCCCTTTCTCACTGCGTTCCGTTCCACGTCTCTCACTCTCTTGCGTTTCGTTTCACATCTATATTCCTCATACATTATGTGGTACAGACATTATTTAGATTCAACCGTGCAGTGCAGGCAAAGGCTTTCCTCTTTCAAACTGTAAATATCGTGCACTGTATAAACCCCTCTATTTATGTGTATTCTGCTCTATTACCCTTGTCACTCATACCAGTTTATAAACGCAAGTGAACGGGATAGCTGCAGCCAAAAATATAAAGAATCAAAATAAAAAGAAGATCTTTTAGAATAGGACCTTAGGAAGGTAGATTAACTAACTTGTTTTTAATGTAAATATCAGTGCAGTCTGGCTACTAGCAGGATAATTCACTATTTCACTTCAAAATACAAGCACTGTATATAAGACCGAACGACTGTATGTAAATATGAGACCGTTTTATTTGAACTGAGCCCGACTTTGATCAATGGTTCTGATGATATTCGTACGCTGAAACTATAGTAGCCTAGTAAGAGATGTATGCAGTAGTTCCATTTTATTTATCTTACAAGATTTTGCTAACAAATAATAGTTTTTCTGGTTACGAGTATAAAATCAGGTGTAGTCCATGACTGCCAACTAACAGCATTTTATAGACAGAGATGACGGTGGAACAGCGATCGTTCTAATTTTCGAGTAGTTATCTTTAGAAAACACTTACGCTATAAGTGAGTCTTCTATCAAAGATACGCGTGGCTTCATGCATCGCTTCGGGTGTTTTACCGTTTATTGTGAGGCGGCGCGTGAAGAGACCTGTGTAATCGCTTCATCCGCTGCGTAATACGCTGCATTGTATACACATAGCGTCGTCATTTAGCGTTACCACGAGTTTACTCACTAGCGACGACGGCTTTACTCGCTAGCAACAACGAAACTTTTGTACGGAATATTTTCGTTCTGTCAGTGACCGCTGGCGCTGTGCAGTTTTCCATAGACTTTTACGTCGTAGCTAGCTAACGGTACTGAGCGGCTGTGACTCACGCAGCTCATTGGTATCCTTTCAGCCAGCCGCGTTTGACTTGTTACAAAAAGGATGTCTTCATTGACATATTGCTTGATGATCGTTATTATAATTTGGAAGTAAATTGTTTCACTTCTCTCCATTCATTCAGTCGTCGCTTCATTTGCTGCGTCCGACGCGGCGACGCTTGCGGCATGCAACGCTACATCTCAAACGAATGTTTGCGAACACGTTTCTTCTTAAACGCTGAAAATACTGTATGTTTGTGCGCGACGCTTGAAACTGTAGGGACACAGTGGTTACATGCATTTTGCTGAATAAACATTATGTACTAGTGTGCGGAGCGCGCTCGGCGGCGATCGCCAGTCGTTTCCTACGCCATTCGAAGTTAGGTCGTACATTCCAAATTATAGTAGCATATTTCCATAACACCAAATATTGTGGAACATTGAACAGAAACTTCAGTTGTAATTAGTGTCTTTTATTTTGTGACACCTAGTAGGCACGAATAGCACCTATGAGTCTAAATCGGGCACGTGATTTTGTAACCAAAACCAAATACAGCCCCGACAAAGTCATGCGTCTCCTTGAAAGAGGCTTAAGTTAGTATTAATAATTACATATGTTAATATAGTTTTGGATTATATTAAATCCTGCTCTATAATTCCCCACTGTGCTTGTTTGGTAATTACTGCCAACTACCACAAGTGTGCAACTTCGGTGATTAGGAACTTTGATCTATATTAGGAACGCAACGTGTTTCCGTTCTCACATCAGGATGCTACGGATATCAATCAGTAATTTGGGTCAGAGACGCGTTATTATTTGTACTTAATCTTGATGGGTTGTAGCATTATGTACATATAACGATGTAAATAATACTATTTTGTAGATCGAAAATTACTCTCAGCTGTGTTCTTGTGCTGGTCAAGAGTTTATAAATTATATTTGTTAAAAAAATATGAATCAACCCAAGGTTGGCTTACTTGACATCGTGCAAATGGATCGACTGATTATTTTTATGAATAGTCACTTAAAGAATGTAACAACTAAATTTAATAAATAATCAATCAATATACAATAGGATTGCTTCAATAAGGTTAGAAAATTACATATTACTGAGAATGATAAAGGCATGATTATGACCTGATAACTATAATATCAAAAATATCATGAAACCGCTTACAAAAAAATAACTTAAGAGCTTTAAATTACGCAACCGTCTTATATTTAGGAGAAACTTATTCTTTTGGAGTCGGCGCATTATGATGATTTTTATGATTTTTAGTTCATATCTCAAAAACTACTACACCGATTTTGATAACACTCACACTGTACCCTAAGTTAAACTATACCTAATTGAATTTAAAAATACATTTTGGTATGACTTCTTCTTCTCGTATTCGATAAATCTTGAGTCAAACATACACATACAAAATTTTGCACACGTTTTATAAGAAAGCCCTATAATAGATCAACATACTAAAATTTAATCCAACTCTAACGATATCACATACATACAGGTACAATAGATTACCTCCTTTTTTTTGAAGTCGGTCAAAATGGTTTTGAGAAGTTTCCTAAAATCAAAATACCTACACACTTAGTTAAAAAGTCACCCACCACGACCAATCAACCCTCTTCAAGCCATCAAATCATCCTCAAAACAGCAGTTTTGTTTGCCAAACTCTCATCTGGGCTAGCAATGCAAAACAACAAAAAAATGTTTTTCTCGTTAACCCCTTCACTGAAAAAACACTGATATTAATATCTCGTACAGTTTCCGACCGAGTGCGTTCACGCATCACTGGTTATTAATATTTGTGAGTGACGCGGGGCTAAGTCACGGGGGATAGAAAAGTACGATAGTAAACGAAAGTCGATGGAACCAGCGAACTGTCATGTTGAAGTTTGATGCTTTTATAGAATGACAGCATGGACGTGTTTTGCCGTCAGGGTGGGTGAAATAAATATTCGGAGAAATAAAAGTCATTTGTTTAAAGCACATTCGACGAAAGAAGTGTTTCTCAATTAAATAATTAATTTTACTTTCTGTATAAAATGTTATGTTGCTATAAGTATGATAGTTTTCAGATTTATAATTATATGACATTAAATAATTTAAACTACCAGAAGTAAAAACATTATTTTTTATCAATCATTTAATCCTTTTTTTATATAATGCCATGGTAGAACGGACAAATCTGTCCTTAAACCGTGTCTCCCGATGGAGCGACGAGAATCTCGTGAATTTTAATGCGCAAAAAACACAAGCGTGCTTGTTCGCCACCAAGAAGACACCGTTTCTCCAGTCTCCAATATTCCGTTGTGCGTCTGTTGTAGTCGGCAACCACCTAGAGCTTCTGGGCATGGAGCTGACTGCTAGTCTCAACTTTGGAGCCAGCATCGAACGCAAAGCTCAGACAAAAAACTGGGCATCCTCAACAGTGTTAAGCGATACTTCACGCCTGGATAGCTTTCGACACTCTACAAAGCACAAGTCCGTTCCTGCATGGAGTATTGCTGCCATCTCTGGGATGGATCAGCTAAGTACCAACTTGCTGCACTTGAAACGGTGGAAAGCAGAGCTAGAAGGCTGATTGGTGATAACAATATATGCGCCAAATTCCATAGCCTGGCTCATCGACGCAAAAATGCCTGTCTATCGGTCTTTTACAGGCTCTATTTTGTAGAGTGTGCACAGGAACTCCATGAGCTCATTCCACCATCCCCTTTTTACCACCGCACGTCAAGATGCACCTCGGGCTACCACCCATACCGTGTAGATATTCCACTGTTGCGCTTTACTAAGCGCTTTGCAACATCCTTTTTAAAGCCAAAGAGAGGAACTCTTTGCCTCCATCAGTGTTTCCAAGGGAATATTACCCGAAAACTTTTAAAAACAGAGGGAACAGGCTTCTTCTGGGTGAGCTCGTTCCATCGTCGACTCTGTCTAAGACCAATAAGGTGTAGGCTAGAGTCAAGAGCAAACCCATTTCGAGTAAATAAAAATAAAAAAAATCTGTAGTCAAGGCTCTTGGTGTATTTCACTAATCAATCCTGAAACTTTTATATCTTACTGTACTTTTGATAAAAATATTCAACTAATAAATTGTAACGCAATTAAACGAAACCGGGGACGTGCACCACGGGGACGTCACGCTCAGGGGGCCTAACACACGGAACCGTATTTAAGTCTCATGTAAATGATTTTCTGATGATGCAACATTAGTACAGCATGTGGCCTGTAATGCGAACAATTTAACCAATGATTCTTCAGAGTATACGTAGTTACCTTGACCTGATCATAGTACTCTAAAATGCTTTAACTCAGAAATATAGTATCTAATTCAAAGCTATCATCCTCATCAATGTATATCGAAATCGCTAACTCGTTGTCATAAATGGCAATGTCAAGTTCTATAACTGGACATATTTGATGGCACTACACAGCTGGTTCGATTTATTATGTTAAGAATTACAATAAATGTTTTTATCATTTTATTAAGGGGCCTTTATTTAAACCGTTTGCTTCAGTTACATGTCACAAAAAGTTACATTAAAATTTATGTATAATGTAAAAAAAGCAAAGTTAGAAAAATACATTTCTCGGGTCTGTTTCAAATTATCTTAGTAAGTTTCAATTAACGGTATCTGCCAGATATTTCATACGAAATGACGATGTTTGAATTATTCGTTTAGAAGCGTTCACTTTTCAAAACACACTAACTCTAGATACGTCTATATAATTATTGAGTTTACTGTATGAACTAACTATCCTACGGAAAATCTAGTTACGAATTGTTGTCGAAAATTGAGGTGTTGGCTATTATGGAATGCACTTTTTTGAATCGACAAAATCCTGATGCGGAATTGGCATTTTTTTTCTATAGAATTGAATCAGATGTAGGTTATATTAAGTTTTTTTTTATGCCTAATACGGAATGTTATTTTTTGTATTGAAAAAATACCAGAATTCCGGAATTAATAACTCTTGTGTTTTTATTATAGAACCTAATTGGGTGTCCTACTGTGTGTAAATTTACTTAAAGCTTAACATTAACTTCAAGTGCCTACAGTAATAATATTACATAAACTCGAAGTCTTGTATTGTTTAAAACCACATGCTATAGAAGTTGTTTCCTCAAATTTTCCAAATTTTCTTTATTCACACACTTTATTCTTCAAGAATCTTTGAATTTTCAAGAAGCCGCCTTCATAATATCTTAGCCAAAAATGAATTGGCCCACTGGTTATACCTAACAACTAAAGGCACAGCTGTTATTTCAAATTTCCCTTCTATTTCTTACTTTGAAGACTCATATGTTAAAAACCACTAAACACAAAAAACCCGAAACTACTGTTTTTTTCATTCATATTTTTTCGATTTAAAAATTGCTCAATAACACAGTAAACATCGGCTTTCGTACGTTATTATAAACTTCATAGAGGAAATTGAAGCAGCGCGTAAACGCCCTTAAACATAATACGTAAAAGACGTTATTAAAGATATAGAACTGACTATGAAGACAATCGGAATAAGATACGAATGGACTCTTATCGTTCCACTATCCCTATATCCCATCTCTGCAGTTATCCCTCTAGGATAGCCCATCTGTTAGCCGACACTGTGAATCGCTAATCGGTCAGAGTTATTGATGGTTCGGCAATTACTCTTACTCACTGTCGACGATTCGGTTTCACTTAGCGCCCGTTTTGTTGTTCAACGTTTCTAATGGTAGTTGAGGTGTTCAGTTTCATTAAATTAATTTACTAGCAACCCCCCGTGGATTCACCCGCGTCATGTGAGATTTGCCTATAACCTTCACCGGATTAGATTTGCACATTTTTTTATTTTGGTCTTATATACCGTTTTTAGTGATTACATGAGGATGAGGGAGGGGTAGCACCTTATGACTCCGTTTTTTTAAGAAGCTACAAATTACTTATCATTATTTCTGTCATTAAAGTTACTGAACTTCAGAGCATAAAGAAGTTCCACGATCAGCTCAGCTCCGAATAATGTTGACTATCAGACGTAACAACACGTCAACATTAAGATTCTAGTAATAAACACTATACGTGCCTTTAAAAATTGAGGGTTTTCCTCGATTGCACCAAGATCCCATCATCAGATCACGACTTAGCAACAATGGGACCAACTAGCTAAAAGATATAACCTCTAGGTAAGCAAAAGAAAATTTCAAATAACACAGCTACAAAAAAAAACATACAGTCGAATTGATAGCCTCCTCCTTTTTTGAAGGTTTTATTCCCCAAAAATAACAAACTATCCGAAGTCATGAGATAAAATCGGTTATATCTTTTAAAGGAGGTTGACTCACATTTTTTTATTATTTTACAGCTAAAAGAGATAACTGAAATGAATGGTTGACTACAGTTAGTGTTGGTTTTTTTTCACGTATCTACCTTCTACCGTATAGTTAAGAGACGGTAGGGACAGTAGATTCTAACACAAATTTGCCCTTTAAAACTGAATGTTACAGAAACAGGCCATTTCATCGAAAAATTGTGACGTCAAACTCATAATCATTATAAAAACCCATTTTAAAACACCCAGACACAAGATGGGTTTGGCAAGAGAAGAAATTCATCCACACTTGTATGAGAAGTGATAAAAAAATACTTTTTGAAAACTTTAGCACATAGGTGAAGAGATTAGAATAGATACATACCCATGCTAAGCCTTCCTTGTAAGCCTTCGGAACCCTAAAAATTCAGCTCTTAGTATAGTATACATTTATTAATAACAAACAAATAATAAAAAATACTTCAAATCTACCTACGAAACCATTGTATATATAATAGTATACCATAGTTTGGTTCAGTTTTTTGAAATGAATTTTTATAAGCGCCAGAGTCAGATATTTACAATAGATCTTGATTTAAATAAATAAAAATGCTATTTAGAGTACCAGTGACCTTTTTTTATAACAAAATAATATTGTACGTACAACTTTTGTGCTCCAAAATAAATTCCATAGTTTATGTTTCGTTGGAATGAACAAAAAAACTTTATTGTTCGTCTGCAATTTGGCTGCTGACCAAATTATTGTGTAGAATTAAATACCGCATAGAAAATGCGTATTGAATTAGGTTTTACGTCTTTAATAAAGGTCAACACAGTTATGGCACCTATACTATACTAATGAAACACAAACGCTATTTTTTTAGGGTTCCGTAACCCAATGGCAAAAAACGGAACCCTTAAATTTTCGTCAAGTCCGTCTTCCCGTCCGTCCGTTGTCACAGCCACTTTATTCTGATACTATTAGCATTACACAGTTGACACTTGGTTAGTAGATGTATCTTGTTAACCGCTTTGCGATTCATACAAGAAATAAAAAATAATGATACTTAAGGGGAGCTCCCATACTTAAAACTTAAAAATATTTTTTAGTCAAACCTATGCGTGTGGGATGTCTAGAGATAGGTCTTTTAAAATGACACCGAGGTTTCTAAAACCATTTTCTCTAAAGTTTTGACGTTTTGGAGATAGACGCTTCTAAAAATCCATGATGTATATATTTATAAATACTTTCAACGACAATTGGTTTGAACGAGAACGAAGTACTAGTTTTTGAGATATAGCAAATTTTTAACAACCGCCAACATAACTTTATTCTTTACAACTCTATGAAAAACAAAGTTATGTTTGCTGTCAATAAAATATTTTGGTATTTTGGCGAAGTGGAAGTAAGTGGATCCTTAATTTAGTTAAAGTTGGCACGGAACCCTCAGTGCTCGAGTCCGTTTCGCACTTAGCCGTTATTGTATTTAACTTTTAGATCTGAACCAAGGCACGGAAGATATAATAGTACTACGTACCCTTGGTCAAACTTTCAACTTGAAGTGGATGAGAAAAAAATATAGACACATTTAATATCACGTCTTATTATTTTAAAATTGTCTTTAAATGTGGCAGATTTTTACACTAACACAAATATCAACGAAGGATAGATTATTGAAATTGCAAACTTTTTGCTTTCGCTGATAATTAAGTATGGAATACAAAATAAGAAAAGTGAACTTCATGTGCGAAGTTGATACAAAAAAAAACATGAGCACTTCAATATACAACCATAGTCCATTTTTTATGATGATTATCAAATCATTTTTTGACATGACACATTCTTCCGTTTCACGTTTCCTACATTCCTAGAAATGAATCTTATTTTCGTCTTTCCTGTTCGAAAAGTTATTTGAAAATTTATGTGAAGATAGCCGAGTGGAGAATAGCTTTTCCATTCAGGATGGAAAGTAATCGAAATTGTAATACCATTGAGGCAAGGCATGGGGTCCAAGCTCAGTAAGCCTAACATGCACGCCTCGATACCGTTTATCACGTCGATAAAATAATTTTATTCCCTAAACAACCTGTTTTGTCAAATATTTTCCACTTGTAAAGCATATAAGTGGAAAATATTTGACAAAACTGGTTGTGGTAATGGTTTCCAAATTGCTTTTAAAAACAAATTAATACAAAAAAGATCGCGAAAAGTTTTTAAAAATCATAAAAAAAACGTTTAAAATTTATCGTTTGCCACGATAAATGATTAAAAGGCGCGCATCTTAGGCCCGCTGGTCAAAGATACTTAAGTCACATCATATTATTAAAATAAAAGCTTTCCATAAATTTTTCTTATCTTTATATTGTAAAACGTGTATATTATAATAATCGTTCATATAAATAACATTAAATTATTCTTATTTTCAACAATTACCTATACCTATACACAATTATAATTTATATTCATAATGATAAATTAAGAAACCAAAAATTTGCGCACGGACGGGACTTGAACCAGCAACCTTTTGGCTGACCGGGCCAATCGCTCTTACCAATTGAGCTACCGTGCTGTCAGTCCGACCCTGCGAAATATGTGGTCTCTTATGAAAACGTTAATTGCGTGACGTTTAGCGCCATCTAGCCGTCTGTTTATGAAACAGATGGCCCAAGCAGTTATTCTTTACAGAGTAAATTCAACTTGGAGATTGACGAGATTGATAACTTGGAGATTTTTGGTTTCTTATTTCATCTTTATGAATATAAAATATGACACTGTGAGTTTTAAAAACATTCTAAACCATTAGATAGCGAAGCGTTATATATACCCTGCTGTCAGATATTATCAAGCCGCCCAGAGTCTGGGTAGCTCTACCCAAAATTCCGGTATACGCGCCGCGACTGAAATCACTGCTAAACTCGCTTGTTCCGCCATCTTTAACCTGTTTGCGTACAGGGAGCCGCCGCCGGTCCGTTCACCTTTGCACTTTCTCAACCGTGACAGGACCTCAACGTGGAAATTAGCGCGGGTCACCACTATAAGGATGCCTGTCCACGGGAGAACTCAATAAAACAGTTTATACACGAAACGACTTGCTTTATTGTCCTTGCACACAATAAGTACATGCGATTATATTAAGATCTAAGTTACGCGTGTCCGTCTAGGTTCCCGGCGATCGACTGGCGATCGGACGTGGTCGCCCGTGACTTATCGCTGCGTATGCACAACGTGACCCCTACAGCCTTTTGACTAAGCTTAACGAATAATATCAACCGATATTAGCCGGGACCAATGGCTTAACGTGCCTTCCGAAGCAGAGAGATGCTCGTGATGTACGTCACTTATATGTTCGAAATAGTCACCCATCCAAACACGACCGCGCCGTAGCTTGCTTCACTTCGGTATCACTACCAAAGCGCTGCTACCACTGCGCTACGAGCTCCTTCGTAGCGCAGTGGTAGCAGCGCTTAACAATTTATTTATAATAATAAAATTGATTTACTTTAACTATTTGTTTTGTAATAAAGACTTTTAAACATTCGCGTTGCATTTTAAATACACTTACACATACGGGAATTAACGCGAACGTCAGGCCAAAACATAAGGTGTTTATGTTTTTATCGCGTTCGCGTTAACTTCCGTATATGTAAGTGTATTACTCGTCCTCTCTGCCGTTCAACGCGTTAACTTAAATAGTTTGTGGAAGTTTCCAAGCTATTTGTTTATCAGTGTGCACTTTAAATTTGCTATTGGCGAAAGAATTTATGCTCCTTTTTGAGACATTTATATCGGCGTTAACTTTTTTTGTAAAACGTTTTGAAGGAAAAATACTTGGCAAGGTATTTTCAAGTCGAAAATAAATCAATATATTTGTCCGTACTTTTGTGATAGCAATTAATCAAAGTTAAACTGAGAATGTTAAAAATAGCTCTGATAATGTTTCAGACTTTCACATTGCAATACAATCCCAACTTAGTTTTAACCTATGTAGATCAAATTTGGATACCTACGCTACGAATCGAATACGTTTCATATCGGGTACAGATAAGTGCAAAAGTGGCGTTTCTGTTTTTTCATACATTCCTATTATAAGGTGTCTGTGTCATAACATACTTTTACGTTTTTCATGTCCAGTCAGCAGAAAATATATAAAGGAAATAAATATTACTTTTATTTACAGGGCTCATTTTAGGCATATTTTATTGAAAGAAATAATCAAATATGTATAAAGTATCCATATTATAAAGCAGTTTTTTACGCAGACACTAATATATTTATTCGACTTTCGACCATTTAATTCGACCCGCATACAATAGTGCTGGCGTATCGGCCTTAAATGGTCAATGGTGGAACTGTGGTTCCGACACGTGCCGAATAATAACGTTTCCATCAGTGTCTGAGAAAAATGATATTGTATCATACATCTTGTACAACGCTATCAACACTTGTCAGTGACAGTGACGTTTAGTGACGTTCAGTGGTACAAAATGTACGCAAAGAGATAGTATCGTAAGTAAAATGTTCGGTTATCTTATCCATATATATGGTGGCTAAGCACGCTGATTACAAGGCGTCGCTGCTCCGAGGTCACGAGTTCGATTCCCGGTCGGGTCAATATAGAAATCATTATTGTCTTGGGTCTGGGTGTTGTGGTACCACCGTTGTGTCTGATTTCCATAACACAAGTGCAATAAGCTACTTACCTTGGAATCAGAGCAATGTATGTGATTGGTGTCCAATATATTTATTTATTTATTTATATTTATCCGAGTCCCTGAAATATTTTCTTCTTACCCACATTTGTATGTTACTGACTTTACAAACTTTATGACATCTCAACGGCGTCATAAACTTCTAGTATTGACCATGACTCGTACGAATTACGGACAGTTGCAATAAAAAGGGCAAATTTACCTAAAGTACGCATCAAGAATTAAACCTGCGTTGAAATAAATAACGAACGGGGGCGGTTTGACGATTTGCTTCTGAATGATGTATTTGTAAAACAGCCTTTTTACCTATGCATACACAAAAGTTAGTACAAATGAACATAACTGAAGACACTCTGTGCAGCTTCTGCAATACAGAAGAAGAAACGGCCATACATATCCTCTGCTGATGCGGTCAGCTTATGAGCAAAAGAAGTATCGAATTTCATTTCACAGAAAACTATTCAATGAATGTTAATATATTTTTAAAGGAATAGTTATTTATCGTCGTTTCATAACATTGAATAACAGTTTACCAAAAAAATATTTCGCTTATCGATATAACCTTTCATAAAAACTTGTTTCAATGTGTAACGGTTCCCATATATTTTTGCATACGCATGCAAGTAAGAAGGTGTGCGCATGCAAATAAGAAGGCATAAATGCATGCATTAATGCATTCAAGTAAGCAAGCAGGCATGCATAAATGCATGCATGCAAGCAAGCAGGCATGCAAACAAGCAGCATGCATTAGGATTTCCTCGTCTCCGGCGCTGCGGGAATAGCAGCCTCGTCGCCCTTGCGTAACAAGGCGCAGTCACCCACGCTCGCGCGGGTGCCTACACCTTGTTAAAGCGGACGGAAGCTGCTCTCCCTCCGCGCCTCCGGCTTTTAAATTACACTCCAGTATCTGGCAGACTAGTACCACGGCGAGGAGACCACGGCAAGTCGGGATTAACGCAGTTCATTTATTAGATCAATATTTATTACATATTTATATCAGTTATGCTTTAAATTGTCTATTAATAAAGTATGCAATATAAGATAAGTAACAAATTCGTTTGGAAATACGGACTTAAGTGAAGTAAAATTCGATGTTTCAAGAAGTTTGCATATTGAAACTTACTTGGAAATAAAATTATGGGTAACAAAATAGAAAGCTAACGTTACTTCGATAAAATACGTAATTTATGAAAAGAAGTCACGATGAAGTAAGTTTGTAGATAATAAGCATTCGAGTAAATGACATTCTTATGTAACAAGATTCTAGAATTGGTTGAATATTATTTTGAAACATTTGCGAATCGTTTTATGGGAAATGAAAATCGATGAAGAAAATTGCGATTAAGTGATGGGTTCCCCCTCTGCTCATGCGGTCCGCTTATGAGCAAAAGAAGTATCCATCTCGGGCGACATATCATGCACCCGGATGAGATAGCAGATACCAAGCTCCAAAGAATCTGGCAATTTATAGACTCAACGGGACTAAGCAGACCCTATGTTTATAGTTCAACATAGGGGCTGCCACAATAGATCAAATCTGGTCAAGTTGGCAACAATAATAATACAAACAGCGGACTAATCATCTAATCGTTAAAACTTGTCCACTAATTAGTAGAATTAAGAAAGAAAGAAGAAAGTATTAGCCAGCAGTGCGTGTGTGTGTCGGTGACGTCAGAACCAATAGGACCTCATTCAGTGTCAGCCAGGCCCCCTAGAGGACTTAACGCTGGTTTTCAGTGGGCCCTACCGACTGAGGTACACAGACGCCCAAAATTGACGCCAACCCAACGTTACTAATAAAACGATACATACAATAAAGAGATATAATAATAATAAACTTGAAATATATAACTTCAGTATATGTATACATATATACAAATTATATTGCTTTGCAATTTGTAATACAGTTTTTCTACAATATCCCAAATAACACATATATCACTTGCAAGAAGCTATTTATCACGTGGTACCTTGACCTTTTGTATTCTAAAGGGAGACCGGGATAGCTTTTACGATATCGGACGTATATATAGGTATAATATTTAAAAGTATATTTACAAAAACTTTTATTAATGAAACGATACCGAAAACTTGACAAAAATAACACTTTTTTATACTCAAATCATCGAGTTAGGTAAGTTTTGGTATGAAAAGTTTCCGGTAGTTTTTTTGTAAAATTGCTTTTAAATACGTACCTCCAATATTGCTAAAGCTATTCCGGACAACCTGTATATTTAAATAATCGTCCTTCTGCTATCAGAACGCCCTCTATGTAACACACATACACAAATAGGTACAAACAAATGAATAATACGAATATGAAACGTCATTATGATGAAGTAGTTGAGAGGTAACAACGCTAATGGGAACTTATTCAGACACAAGCGGTCCACGCGTCTGCGTCCGCGCATTTTGAGTTTGCCACCTCCCCTCTCGTCACAGCGTGATATTTTATAACTTAAAGCCTTCGTCGATAAATAAGCTATCCAACACAAAAATGTTTTTTCAAGTCAGTCCAGTGGTTCCTTAGATTAGCACGTTGAAACAAACAAACAAACTCTTCAGCTTTATAGTATTAGTATAAATAAGAAATAGGAGTTTATTTACAATAAATTCAAGTTTAAAAAACTAAAAAAACACGCTCTTATACCTAACTGAACTATAAAGTAGAAAATATTTTTTAATTACAAAGAGTTAATATTACCGTAGTAGAAGATCGAAAAATCTATCATAACTAATTACTCCAAAATAAAATAAATAGAATTATAATAAAATTTAAGTTATTATGAGAATAATTCAATTCGGAGTAAAAAGCGTGGGGTGCATTTTACTATATTTTCATAACTTTTTACCATGTTTTTTTTCATAACTCTCCGCACATGGATAGTTGCATGTAGAATAATTGTAACATTTGATATATCAAGCACCCCACGCTTTTTACTCTGAATTGAATTATTCTCCTAATTACTTAAATTTATTATAATTTTATTTTGGAGTAATTAGTTATGATTGATTGTTCGATCTTCTACTACGGTAATATTAACTCTTTGTAATTAAAAAATATTTTCTACTTGTTAGTTCGGTTAGCTATAAAAGCGTGGTTTTTTAGTTTTTTTAAACTATAATTTATTTTTAATTTTTTAGTTCGATGTTTCAATTAATTATTTGCGGACATGCGACACGCGATAGCTCTATCTTTCTTACTCCCTTACAGAGGATCCACGAAAGAATTTATTAATCCTGGCGGTCCTTTTAAGGATATTGAGAAACTGTTATTAAATTATTGCATTTTTATCGGTCCTTGATACGTGTGCAAAGTTTCAAATTAATCAAACTTCTGGAAATTGGTGAAAATTATGCTCAAAGATTCCATTACATATATACATAGATACAACCTAAGCTAATAAAAGCGTGTTAAATACATGACGTCTATCTCATTATCACATAAGCACAGCACGTGGGAAGATGAAACATTGATCTCTATACTAATATGATAAACCTGAAGAGTTTGCTTGTTTGAACGCGCTAATTTCTGGAACTACTGGACCAATTTGACAATATACTTTTGTGTTGGATATCCTATTTATCGAAGAAGGCATTAGACTATAAAACATCACGCTGCGATGGGAGGGGAGGAAGTAAATTTAAAACGCGATGACGAAGTCGCGGGGGACGGCTAGTAAGTATAAATAAACGAACAACAAAGACGCAATCTCGGCTAGTTTGACATAAACCGACCCAGTACTAACCCCTTATGATGTTGCGATACATTTTACGAGTTACCCCATGTCGTCAAATGTGGCCATGGAAGTTAGATTTGAATTTTGGGGTCACAAGGTTTGGCTGGATGGAGCAATCAAATTATGTACGTAATGAATTGACATTCGTGGAAACCTTTGAGACTGGTGTAGGTACGGGTAGGTAGGAAATAGGGCGGCAACATACTAAGAAGTTTTAACTGTTTGAGAACGTAAATTCGTTAAGCATATCCCACCAAAAACATTATCATGTGTAAAATTAACTTGAAAAACCGGCTATATGCGAGTCGGTCTCACGCACTGAGGGTTCCGTGCCAACTTTAACTGAATTAGGGAAGCCATTTACTTCCACTTAGTAAAATACCACAAGATTTTGTTGGCAGCAAACATAACTTTGTTTTTCATAGTGTTTTTATGAAGAACAAAGTTATGTTTGCGGTTGTGGAAAATGTGCTATATCTCAAAAACTTCTCTTTAGATCCCGTCCAAATTTCGTTGAAAGTATTTGTAAGATCTACTTTATATATTTTTTTCAAAATTTACACTCACATAGTTTAGAAGTTAGATGGGAGGGACGCCCATTTTAGCACTTTGGAAGTATCTAGCTATGAATTGTTAGATTTTAAAAGAAAATGGTTACAGCAACCTCTATTTCATTTGAGAAGACCTATCTATAGACACCCTTTACGAATAGGTTTGACTGAAACATTTTTTTCGGTTTTAGTTTCATGTATGAGCCCCCCTTAAATATCAATATTTTTTGTTTTTTGTATACGAATCGTAAAGCGGTTAACAAGATACATATTTCTACTAAATTTCAACAATGTGATGCTTATAGTTACAGAATAAAGTGGCTGTGACATACGGATGGACAGATAGACAGACAGACAGACTTGACGAAACTATAAGGTTCCGTTTTTTGGCATTCGGCTACGGAACCCTAAAAAGAAAAACCCGGCTTTAAAACCAAAATGAACTAATCAGTTTTTAGGAGAACAATTTCTTTTTGGTGTCGGTGCTCTAATAGTTGATGCTTGAGATGGTCAAAGTGACTACAATGACAGAATGAATGACTGAAATGACTGAATGACACCGGCCCCAAAAGAAATTGCTTAAAATTTGAGGGATATTCCCTCGATTGCAATAAGATCTCATCATCAGATTCCGACTTGGCACCAATGGGATTAGAAGGTATAACCTCTAGGTTAGCGAAAAAAAAAATCTAATCGGTCTTCAAATTACTGTGCTATGAGGTAACACGCCACAAAAAAAAAACAACACACATTCAAATTGATAACCTATTCCCTTTTTTGAAGTCGGTTTATAATGTTGCCAAAAGCCAATCGCTTTTGGCAACATTATACCTTCAGTGTCTAAGTGTGTAACTGTCAAAAGTTATGAGATTTCGTGTAGAGCCAAACTTCTTACCCTACATGCTTTACTTCAAAAACCTACTTCAAAATCTTCACAAACTCTACATCTTACAAATTTATGTGGTTTTCCCGTTTTTCTCCTGTCACATGGGTATTACTTTTTTGTAATTCAATCATTTTCTAATTTTGTAATAAGTCGCTTAGACTTTTAATGATCATCGCTCTGTGACGAAATAAGTGATTTTCGATCAATCAAACCTAAACTTTGAAAGCTTTTCTATTGAAACTATGTATTTTTAATGAGTTTACTACAAACATTATACTCGGAAACTTTATTATTTACGATTATCAGGTATAATTTGGCACAAAGAAACAAAAGTTTAAAAAACCGGCCAAGTGCGAGTCGGACTCGCGCACTGAGGGTTCCGTACCAATTTTTACTGAATTTGGGAATCCACTTACTTCCACTTAGTAAAATCCACAATATTTTATTGACAGCAAATATAACTTTGTTTTTCATAGTATTTGTATGAAGTACAAAGTTATGTTTGCGGTTGTTGAAAATGTGCTATATCTCAAAAACTTCTTGTTCGATTCCGTTCGAACCAATTTTCGTTGAAAGTGTTTGTTAAGATCTGCATTATATATTTTTTCAAAATTTACACTCGCTTAAATTAGAAGTTAGATGGGGGGGGGGACGCCCATTTTACCACTTTGGAAGCGTCTAGCTATGAAACGTTAGACTTCAAAAGAAAATGGTTCTAGAATCCTCGGTGTCATTTTAAAAGACCTATCCATAGACCATAGACCCCACCTTTATAGGTTTAACTAAAAAAAAAATTTTGGTTTTAGTTTCATGTATGGGAGCCCCCCCCCCTTAAATGTCATTATTTTTATTTTTTTGTATGATAATCGTAAAGCGGTTAACAGGATGCATACTCCTACCAAATTTCAACAGTGTGATCCTTATAGTTACAGAAAAAATTGTCTGTGACATACGGACGGACAGACAGACAGACAGACAGACAGACTTAACGAAACTATTAGGGGTTCCGTTTTTTGCCATTCGGCTACGGAACTCTAAAAATGACGAAAAATTTATTTTGACCAAAGTTATAAGCGTTCAAAAAATCGACGAAATATAGTCCATTGAATAAAAGGTTCTAGAGTGCGTGAGTTAGTAACGTAAGATGTTTCCTCGGAAACATGTCAAGAGTCCCTAGGTAATAAACATGCTAAAACCCCGGGAAATTGTTTAAGCCAAAATCATTTTTTACTGCGTATAACTCAGAAACGGCTGCGAATAGAAAAAAATAATTTAGGTACAACTTGTAGATAATTTTATGGCTTTTCAACTTTTTCTTGAAAGTTTTTCTCTAACATGTACCGTTTTTGAGATTTAAGCGAAAAATGAAAAAATGGACCCTTTCCCCCCCTCCCCCCACTCCGGGGCTCCTCCTAGTGTCCCGGGGTTTTAGTATGTTTATTACCTAGAGACTCTTGACATGTTTCCGAAGAAACATTTTACGTTACTAACCCACGCACTCTAGACCCCCCTTGGAGGGACTCATTCAATGGACTAATACTTCGAGAAAAGATAAGATATGTGCCCTTGCGCTTAACTTGCCTCGGTTTTATCACATACTTATAATATTCGTTACAGCCGAATGGTAAAACACGCAACCCTTAGATATAGTTCCGTCAAGTCTTACTGTCTGTCCGTCCGTATGTCACAGCCACTTAATTCTGTTTTTTTTAGTATTACACAGTTGAAACTTAGTAGGAAGATGTATGCTGTTAACCGCTTTACGATTCTCATAGAAAAAAAAAGGATTTTTAAGGGCTCCATACATAGGTTAGGTATAAAATGACATCGAGTTTCCTAAAACCATTTTCTTTAAAAGTCTAACGTTTGAGAGATAGACGCTTTCAAAGTGGTAAAGTGGGCGTTCCAGATATAACCTTAAAACAAAGCGTGTGTAAATATAAAAAAAAATATATGATTAAGATCTTGACAGATTTTCACCCGAGCCAGTAGATATTTTTTTTTATGATAGAGCACATTATCAATAACCGCAAACATAACTTTGTTATTTACACAAATACTAAGAAAAACAAAGTTATATTTACCGTCAAAAAAATATTGTGGTGTTTTTGCCCGAGTCCGACTCGTACTTGGCCGGTTTTTTTTGCTTGCTAATTTTTATATACAAGATTTTGCAAAAGGATGAAGCTACTCAGAATCAATCACTTAACACACCTAAAAACATGGTTCGAAATATGCCAACAAATAGACTCTTTATAGAAATCAGACGGGTCACGTTACCGATTAAGTATGGGAAGTCATTTTTTACGGATTCTTTTTAAACACCTTATATACAGTATACTTTTCGTCACTACCTTATGGATTGATTTTCAGTCTTAAGATAAACGATTATAAAAAGTTTACTTGGGATTAGTTGAAACCGGGATAAATACTATATTATTTTAATAATTATAATATCTTTTACTAATCAGTATGAACAAATATCAAATTGTATATATGTCAAATCATCAAGTGGCTCCAACACGCAACATAAAGTATATATATCATAAATAACTCTGATCAATCTATACTCTATTCTTATTTCATAAAGCTAAAGATTTGTTGTTTGTTGGGACTTGCTAATCTCAAGAACTACTAAACTGTTTTGATTTTTTTGAATTGGATAGCTTATTTATTGAGGAAGGCTTGAGGCTATAACACATCACGCTGCGACGGGAGGGGATAGAGTTAACTCAAAATGCCTGGACGAAGTCGCAGGGAACCGCTTATTTATTTAAAAGGGCGGATTTTTAATAACATCATAAGCTCGGCTCTTAGTTTTTCTTTTATCTGTACAAAAAACACTTATCAGTCATTTAATATTCAGTTTCCACCCAAAGCAGGTCACAGAAATCATTGTTTTTCATCGAAATATTCCGTAAAACTGTACTAAGAATACTGAATATTCATCGCGAATAACAATCCGGTCCCTGCCGAAAGGACGGAAACTTAAGCACTTTATAACAAGCACAATAAAAAAAGAATCGAATAGGATAAACGGAACGCAAAGAACACTATTGGTAGACCGACCGTTTTTACTATGAGTAAAGCGGAGTGTTCATGATTAGTTTTATGACAATGGTAGATTTTGTAATAGAGAGTTATAAGATCCCGAGTAACCGACTGTATTGCAACAGTGGGCCAAGTATCTATTCACTACAGAATAAATTTAACTTATAAACGGTTAAGTAGGGTAGATAGCGCTGATGTCACGCATTTTTTTTTTTTTTTTTTTTTTTCGTCTGGCAACATTACCGCTAACACCTGATCGGCTTTTGTCCCATAAAATAATTTTAATTTAATTAGTTTCTAAGTGTTTCATAGGTCAAAAACGTAAGAAAAACGTTTGATAGAGTCTGGCCATCGAAACGTGATATTGACTTTGAAACAGAATTCTTTATATGGCAATACTCAACACTTGTCAAACCCTAGTACGTTGGTTGTCAAGTCGTGTCAATTTTCGGCATAACAAACGATTATCTTTCGTTATTATGTCGAAACCTATAAAAAGTTCAGCTAGGAAGTTAATTTATACAATGATGTGTAAATTTAAAGCAAAACAAGAAGAGCGAGCCTCTGCTTTCCGCGAGAAAGAACGATATTTCCATGAAATAATGGCTGCCACAGGTTAGTGTTCTGTAATGATTTTGATACTTGTTGAATAGTTTGTATACTTCATAGTCATTTCAAGTTATTTTTAGTTGGACTAAACATATTATTCGTTTAATTATGCTTTTGTTGTTGGTTTCAGTTTGAAATAATAGTTTCTCCTGCATTTAGAGGTTATGTTCCGATTGTAACCGGAAATTTATTTATTGTATGTTTTTTATTTCAGACAGGATGAGAGATAAACTTGGTGAGAGCAACTTAAATGAGTTGAATGATATTACTAATTCTGTGAAGAGTTTACAACAACTAGAGGAAAAGAGTCAACTCAAATCAGAAATTCAATTTGTGACAGAAATTTCTGCAATGACAGGTATGTAATTTTAACTGTAAATTAATAATTAGAAGTGTGTTAAAATCCAAATATATACTATATAGCTATAAATAAGCAAGGAAGTCACATTTAGTTAAAAATAATATGTTTAACGGAAGTGGGGCTACAAAGATGCAACTAGCATAGTGCCAGGATGAGAGAAAAGATCTTAAATAATATTACTTAAACAGTTCTTAGAGAAATGCATAAATGGGTGGACACTAGGTGACCCTACTCTCACATTGGATTGTGATCAGTTGGCCAAAACTACTAACCACACCACTTGCTATTGGTGCCGTGGTCGTGGGTTAGGAATGTAACACTTTACCACATAGGGATGATTAGTTAGATCACTCATACTATAATAATATTTAGGTTCCTTGGTGATCGATGCTTTTAAACAATATAATGTACTTTTTTTTCAAATTTTCAGATGTTGGTACTGCTACTATCAAAAGAATAAAAAAAGGAGGACAGTCAAATGCAGGTGTTTGGAATACTCCCGGGAAAAAGCGTCCACATAAACCAACAGTTGCCAATTTGGATAGTTTTGACATTAATGCGATCAGGCAGAAGATCAATCAATTCTACACAGTTAAAAAACAGGTGCCTACTTTACGTACCTTGTTGACAGATTTAAGAGAGAGCATTGGATTTACCGGATGTCGTGAAACGTTGCGCAAAATTTTATTGTCCAATGGATTTGAGTTCAAAAAAAATATAAACGAGCGTAGTATAATCATGGAGAGATATGACATTGCGGCATGGAGGCACAGATTTTTGAGAACCATTAGTAAATATCGCCAGCAAGAGAAGCCGTTAATTTATATGGATGAAACATATATTCATCAAAATTATAGGCCAAAAAAATCGTGGCAAGGTCCATCAACTAGCGGTGTGGTTGAAAAAATTTCCCCAGGGAAACGGTTCATTATTGTACATGCGGGGTCCGAAAAAGGATTTGTACCGAATGCCCTTTTGGTTTTTAGCACAAAATCTTTGTCAGCTGATTATCATCATGACATGAACCGACAGAACTTTTTAAAATGGCTGCAAGAGAAATTAATCCCTAATTTAAGGGAACCAAGTGTTATAATAATGGATAACGCAAGTTATCATTCTACTCAGGTTAATAAACCACCCACAATGCATCAGAGAAAGGCAGACATTCAAGACTGGCTCACTGCCAATAGAATCGCCTATGAAACTTACATGACGAAGGAAGAGCTGATGTGTCTGGTAGACAAATACAAGCCCGACCCGAAATATGAGGTTGACGAAATTTTAAAAGAAAATGGTCATGAAGTTCTACGGTTGCCCCCATACCATTGCGACCTTAACGCCATTGAACAAATATGGAGTTAAGCTAAAAGGAAAGTTGGCAGCAAAAATATGGGTCTTACTGTAAAAGAAGTAGAAAAAGCGATTTCAGCGGAATTTGGGACTGTAACTCCGGAGGATTGGAAAAAATGCACTGATCATGTACTGCATGTAGAACAAAAATATATAGAACGAGATGGAATCGTCACAACATTAGAAACATTCATTATAAATGTAACCAGTGACAGGGACTCGAGTAGTGAGTCTGAGGAGCCAATTGAGTTTTTGGAATCTGATTTTGAGTATGATAGTTAGTTTTAGACAGAGTGTTTAGTTATAGATTAGTTCAGATAATGATTCTATGATAGTTGAAAGAATGTTATTTTATTCAATGAATTGTTTATTAATCATTAAATCAGTATGCTGTTTCACTTTAATAAAAAAATCCTGTGGTGTAACAAATTAATCATTTCACGTTTCTGGCATGTTTGCTTTAGTTTCATCATCGGACCACCTTACTGATATAGCTGATACCATAATTTTGCATTGTCACCTAACATTTCATACTCTCGCGATTTGTACACATACTTAAAATGTATTATACAAAACGTTGCGACAGACCCGGTATAATGTATTTTAAGTATCACATATACTGTTTGCATAATATGATTATAGTGAAGATTAATCTTAAATCGCAGATGAAAGTGGTCTATATCGAGTGGTCAAAAAATACTAACATTACCTATTTATGTAATGTTTTTGGTGGGATATCATTTCTTTTTGTAAGTAAATAGTACTCCTTTTTTTTCTTTTAAGAAAATGGCTTTCCAATAAGACTTTCAATTTCAAAGCCTTTTATTATCGAACAACATAAATGGCGAGTACATCATGCACCTTCCGTTTATTATATTGTAATAATTAATAATGTGAAAGTATTAAAACTGTTTAATCCTAGTTCATGCAGGGTTACCATAGATATTTTTTTTAAATATCGCGGGCAATTTTCAGTATCACGTTTGGTTGGCCAGACTCTAATCGTATTCTGTGTGCGTTTGTGAGTTTGTGATAATCAGTGTTTTAAATACGTATTTAGTGCTAAGTGCTACGCTAGTGATAACCGGCCAATGACTTAGCAAAAATTCAAATTGTTAATCGTTGTCATCGCTTTTATTTCATCCGATCTAGCATTATAACCGTGTGTATTCAATATATCACGCGTTTATAATCTTATTTTTATGAATATCTAACAATTAACTGAGCTACGGTTTTGTGTTTCTATCGCGTTGAGGTTATAACTTTGTTTACATTCTATAAATAGCCTCGAGTTGGTCGAGCGGCACTTTGGTTTACGTTTTTGTTTTGATCCTTTGTATTTTGACGTAAATATGCTTACTCGCAAGGCCTGCGCTCGCCAGGAGGAGTCCAAGCTCAGGATGGCTTTGAGCGAACTACAGGCGGCCAAGGAGTCGATCGAAAAACTGCATAGGGAAAGAGATGTCAATGAAAGGGAAATGCTAGGTGAGTTTGATAGGAACGCTAAACTAAGAAAAGAGATGGCTGAGCTGCACACCAACTATAACTTGGTAGTTAAAGAACGGGACCAATTGAAATTGGTGATAGAAGGGTTCGGTGAGTGCTGTGAGGAGTATGAACAGAACCTGAAACGCATATCTGTTCTTGAACAAGATCTTGGTGATGCCCATGATTATATCAACCAGCTGGAGACGGAGAAACAGGACCAAATAAACAGCCAAACCACCCTTCTATTTAATAAGTTGGTTGGTAGTGCGCCCAGCCTGACGACAGCTGCACATAGTAATCAACCAATTTTGACAATAGATTTAACTCATGACACACCTTCTAAAGGTATTACTAAGTGCAGCAAAAATAAGTTTAAGAAATATGTTAGAATAAACCGTTTCATAAAAAAAACTAATAAATTAATCAAAAAACAAAAATCCTTACACACTAAAGTAAAATACATCAATGAGCGGAGACAACTTGGAGATGAACTGGATATGTATTCTTTAATTTTAGAACAAAATGTAGGTAAATATGAGAAAGATGTTATGAGTTTAGAATGTCAAATTAGGGAACTTAAGCAGTCATTAAAAATAATGACTGAAACTTATAATTGTACAAAAAAGGAGTGTGGTGAACATATCCAGGCTTTGACAAATATAATAGCTTCCTGTGAATGTAACTCTTCACATGTGATTTCAAAAAACTCCATTGATATCTCTGGAAATGAGTCATCACAACTCACCAATAAGATTACTAGAACTAAGTGTAATGTGAACCCTTCCTGTTCTCAACCCAGTGGATCGCTAAGCAAGTCTGTTAAAAATATAGTTTTGTTTAGTGATCAGATTGGGAAAAACATGGGTCACTTATTATCAAAATACATGGGACAAAATGTGATCAACCATTGCATGCCAGGGGCATCATATTTAGAAATAGTTCAGAAAGTGCTTTCTTATGAGTTTCAAGAAAATTCAGATTTAATTATTTTCATAGGAAACAGAGGTAATATGAACAAGAAAAACCTAAATACATACTTTGACAGTTTAAGAAAATTAAATGTGAATAAAACAATATTGTTTACATTACCTTACAGTAGTGGATTGCCAGACGAAGAAAATGATTTAAGATATAAAATTAATTTGCAACTGCATAAATTGACATTATATGAGGTGAGTAAATTCCACCTACTTGACATGAATAATTATTTTAAAAACAAAGTGTATTTGACGCGAGATAATTATTATGTTAATAATTATTTCAAACGACAGATAGCAATGTCGCTATCATATTATTTTGACTATTCAGCCAAGAACTTGGCTACCAAATCTGCTTTTATTGAGCAGATTATTGACATGAATATTCAACCATTGGAATCAGTTCCAATAACAAACAATCATTTAAATTAGTAGATCAGACAATAGAGGATAAATCTTGCTTATCAGAAATTGTAGAATCAAATCAATTAAATATAGTACATCAAAATATTCAAGGCTTTTCTGGAAAAGATTTGGAAATTGAATTGTTTTTAAATAAAATGAATATTCATGTTCTCTGCATAACTGAGCACTGGCTCAAGCAGCATGAACTGATGTTATCGATAGATAATTATAATCTTATTAGTTCGTTCACTAGGGAGACTGCCATTCGCGGCGGGACACTTATATTAATTAATAATAAACTAAAATGTAAAGAGCGAAAAGACATAATGTCTCTCACTATTGAGCGAACAATTGAGATATCGTGTGCGGAGCTGGACGACTACATTATTGTCTGTGTTTATAGACCCCCAAGTGGAAACTTTAAATTATTTGAATCTGTAATGGAAAATGTGTTAAACAAAATATGTAAAACTACAAAGAAAGTAGTTGTATGTGGAGATTTCAATGTGGACATTATAGATATTACGGAGGAAAATCGCGTTCGGATTTTGAGCATTTTCAAATCATTTGACCTCACTCCGATTTTCGCTGAGCCCACTAGAGTAACTCCTACAACAGCTACTTGCTTAGATAATATTCTCTGCAACTGTAAAATCATCAAACAATCTATTATTAATTTTGTAAAATCGGATCATTGCGGTCAGATAGTTACACTACAGAACCGTTTTATTCCACCCCGTCTAGAAATCAAATGCAGGCCGGTCACTGCATCTCGCAAGGACAAGTTTAAAAACCTTGTAAGTGATAAAATACCGTCTATACCCTTTGATAAAAAAAATGCTAGTGACTTGTATAAACAATTATTTCAGGTAGTTAAAAAACAATTTGATATTACTTTCCCTCAAAAGAAAATACTTATCAATAACTGTAAACCGAAATTCAGTGACTGGGCTACACGAGGAGTTTATACAAGTAGGAAAAAAATGTTTGAATTGTATAACAAAAAAGCATATAGAAAGGATCTATCGTTTCATGAGTACGTTAAGAGGTACTCAAAAATTTTCAAAAGAGTTTGCTATGTAGCTAAGTCGAATTACATACGCGATAAAATTAAAAAATCTAGTAATAAAATCAAAGAAACATGGAATATTATAAATAAAGAAACATGTAAAACGAAATCTCATGATAACAAATTTAGTCTAGAAATAAACAACAAGCTTATTAAATCTGATGACGAGGTAGCAAACGCTTTTGAGGATTACTTCTGTAACATTCCTATAGAGACGACTAAACAGTTGAGTTCTTGCTCAAGTCACGCGAAATCATTACTTGTGTCGAGTGTTCATAGGTGCGAATCCTCATTTAAATTCAGAAATATTAGTCCTTTAGACATCATAAAAACATTTAAAGAATTAAAACAAAAGAAAACAGAGGATAAATCGGGTATATCAATAGACATAATAAAACCCATTATACCTCTAATAGCTCCTTACTTATCTTATATCTTTAATGAATGTATTGACCAAAATCAGTTTCCAAATTTATTGAAACATAGTAAGGTTGTCCCTTTATTTAAATCGGGAGACAAAAGTGACTCCAGCAATTTTAGGCCTATTTCAATATTACCCACAATAAGTAAAATTTTTGAAAAACTCATTTATAATCAATTGCTTTCCCATTTAAAACTTAATAATTTACTACACGAAAAACAGTTTGGGTTATCTAAAGGTGGAATACAACTACAATACAATATACAATACAACTGATGCCGGAGTAGCACTCATCAGACACATTCTTGATGCTTATGAAGACAAACATGATGCCGTAGGTGTATTCTGTGATTTATCAAAGGCGTTTGATTGTGTAGACCATCAGACACTGCTCATTAAGTTAGAACACTATGGTGTCTCGAAAAACTCATCAAAGTTGTTAAGTTCGTACTTATCAGGTAGAATACAATCAGTTAACATAAATGGTACCTACTCTTCCGGAGCCCCTCTTCAAATGGGGGTCCCCCAGGGCTCAATATTGGGGCCTTTACTATTCCTGATATATGTAAACGACCTGCCATTTTATTCCACAAATCTTTGTGAGATAGTTCTGTTTGCTGATGATACTTCTTTGATTTTTAAAATGAAAAGACATGAAGAAAATTTTGACGAAGTAAACAATACTCTCTCCAAAGTATTGAATTGGTTCACCACCAATAACTTGTTGCTGAATGCTAGTAAAACTAAATGTGTAAAATTCACTTTGCCTAATGTAAAGCAACTTACACCAAATATTGTACTAAATGGTAATAATCTAGTTTTAATAGACTCCACTGTATTTCTGGGCATTACACTTGACTCAAAATTACAGTGGGGACCTCATATTGAAGCCCTAGCTAGGAGGCTAAGCTCGGCTGCCTTTGCAGTTAGAAAAATAAGGTATCTGACTGATGTTGAAACGGCGAGGCTTGTGTATTTTAGTTACTTCCACAGTATTATGTCTTACGGTCTTCTCTTGTGGGGTTCTGCTGCAGACATTGATACCATATTTATTTTGCAGAAAAGAGCCATTCGTGCTATTTATAAGCTAAGTCCTCGTGACTCCCTGAGAGAGGTCTTTAAGAAAATCAACATATTAACTGTGGCTTCTCAATACATTTTTGACAATATAATGTACGTCCGTAAAAATTTAGATTATTTCATGAAGAAGAGCGACATTCACTCATATAACACAAGAAATAAACACAAGCTTGTCGTTCCTAACTTCAGATTAGTTAAAACTAGTAATTCGTTCATGGGAAATTGTATAAAATTCTTTAATAATATACCACACAATCTTGTCGAATTGCCGGTTGATAAATTTAAGAAACACGTTAAAAACACGCTTATGTCTAAAGGCTATTATAAGGTTCAAGACTATCTGAACGACACGAATGTGTGGTCTGTCCAGCCTGCACCGACTGATGTACTTACCTTTGATGATTTTGATTTTACGGCAGCTAGTGGTGACTGAGTTTGTTCCGGCGTTTCTTCTCAGCACTTGCCTAATTGTCTGTGTTCTGTCTCGAAGCGCTGGTAGGGCCCAAAAGATAAGGAGACATGATTCGGCCCCTTCAGGGCACAATTATTTTTATTTTATTTTTCACTGTACATTTGACGTTCATAAGTGGCATATTGTGTCCTAAATTGAATAAATATTTTTTTGATTTTGATTTTGAAAAAATGACATATCCATAAGAGACCTGTGGCCGTAGTGCGAGTCGGAGCAAGACTTACGCAATCAAACGTATCGAGCGAGTTAAAGTAAATAATAATAAATATACATTTATATGGGATTTAAGCAGCACCGACTGGTGGCTAACGTTTACACTAAAACAATCCCATACGAAAGCACGTTTGCGCGTTCCATGCTTTTGATCGAGTAAGTCTCGCTGCAACTCGCAATACGGCCTCAGAGTGCGTAGTGCCAGATTTGTTCGATTAAACATATCGAGCGCGTTATCGTGAATTAAGGGATTTAAGCAGTGAGTGTAATGGTTTAGAATGTTTTAACACTCACAGTGTCATATTTTATATTCATGAAGATGAATTAAGAAACCAAAAATTTGCGCACGGGCGGGACTTGAACCAGCAACCTCTTGGCTGACCGGGCCAAACGCTCTTACCAATAGAGCTACCGTGCTGTCAGTCCGACCTTGCGAAATTTGTGGTCTCTTATGACAACGTCATTGCGTGACGCTTAACGCCATCTAGCCGTCTGTTTATGAAACAGATGGCCCAAGCAGTTATTTTTACAGAATAAATTCAACTTGGAAATTGATGACGCTTCGCTATCTAATGGTTTAGAATGTTTTAAACACTCACAGTGTCATATTTTATATTCATAAAGATGAAATAAGAAGTGTCACGCAATGACGCTTTCATAAGAGACCACAAATTTCGCAAGGTCGGACTGACAGCACGGTAGCTCAATTGGTAAGAGCGTTTGGCCCGGTCAGCCAAGAGGTTGCTGGTTCAAGTCCCGCCCGTGCGCAAATTTTTGGTTTCTTATTTCATCTGTATGAACAGTGAGTGTAAGTTTACAAAGTTAACTTTTACGCTATAAAGAAGTAAGAGCAATGGCGGCGATCGACTAGTGAACGCGTTTTAGGACGTTAACAACATTTTGCGAGTGCGGGATGAAGTTTGGCAGATCTAACGCTACTAGATAATACGTAGACGTTTACTAGAGCGTAAAGTAAAGTTGACACTTAATTAATTTTGGTGAGAGAAGGTTTAGGAGACCATAAGTGTTGTAAAAGCTTTGTTTAGTGAGACTAATTAAGTTATGGTAATGCATAGGAAGGTTAAATTGTTAAATTGTATTGTTTTTTTAATTCAGATATGTTTTAACTTTTTTTACCTCAAAAAATGTATTACGGCAAAAATGATGCTAAATCAGGGGACTACAAGATGACTCTTACTACTTAAAAAGAGTTTATGCTGAAGCTCGTAAAAACTAAAAAAACTAGATTTCGGTCGGACTGACGGCACGGTAGCTCAATTGGAAGAGCGTTTGACCCAGTTAGCCAGAATGTTGCTGGTTCGAGTCCCACCCGTGCGCAATTTTTGGTTTTATATTTAATATTTATGAATATAAAATACGACACTGTGAGTGTGAAAGAACATTCTAGACACTGTGTGTCAAAAACATTCTAACACATAAAATAGGTATTTTCGAAACACAAAAGAATAGGAATTGCATTTGAAAAAAGAAACATAGTCTATTTGAAGACAGGAAACAAACCGAACGATTGTGTGTAACGAGGAAATACAGATTTTAACTATGGAAATCATTATAGGCTTAAACTTATTAAAATATTTATTACTTGACAGCAATTTCTATTACTAACTGAACCCGTATGTTTGTGTAAATTTGAAAACCCCCGTATTTCGGTTTTTCTTCAATAAGTATTTTTATTTTTCGATACAAAGTTTCACCGCAATATTCATTCTTACAATCTACCCCCGAGGGTGACCATTAATAAATGACTGATTTTTGTCACGTCACGCTGAATTTTTATGTCACAGTTGTATGACCACATCCTTAGGGCCCTATTTTTACGATTCTTGGAACGAAATAAAGTGTCCAGAGTGGGAACCAGGGGTCAAGCTAAGCTGGCTCGTTTTATGGTCTGAAACTTATAACTTCTTGTTGTTATGAGTGTTTTTATTTTGACGTAACACCAGGCCGAGATATAAAAGTCTGATATTGGAACAGCAACGTCTAAAGGTCAACTAGGACGTTTTTGTCCATTGTTTGGAATACTTTTCAGTTTGAAGCTTGGTTTCTGGGCAGTAAAAATGTCTAACTAATTGTAGTGTTTTTTGTAACACGATACTATCAAACATGAAATAGACTGTCAGATTTAAAATATGCTATTAATATTTGGTAGTCTATATTTTTCTTTGACCTTTATCTCTTGAAGATATTGGCATTTTTGTGGTAAAGATTTTATAATATGAGATACTAAAGAATGACAAAAAGAGCAGTCTCCAACATTTACAGACGAAGCCTGAAATTAAACCCCAGCTTAACTTTAAAAAGCAAGCCGACTTAAAGGAAAGTTACTTCCCCTTGGATGTCTCATCGTGTCTGTAAAACACTCGACTGCCTCTTAAGTGCATACTCTTTCGCCGAGCTTCCTTAAGTTTTGTTTTATCTGTGACTTTTAATGTTTTTTAACTCCCATCTCTTGCGTTTACATTACGGCCAGCATTTTTAAGCGAAATGCAAATCTGTCTAAAAGATTTGGTGTCCTATTTTATCTCTTCTATGTTATGTGTGTCCTTATTTTTATTGTGAGTGAATTGTGAGTGAGGGGGTTCGGCTCCATAAACTTCTCTTTTAATATCTATTCTAAACACTAATCAGGACCAAATCAGGGCTCGAAAACAAAAACACGGTGTCACATTACAAACTTAGTTATTTAATTGAAGGCCCTTCATAACTTTATGTGATTCTGGGTCAATAACTGATATTATGTTGTTTTTCCATAAATGCACATTGTCCGTTGAAAAGATTTTTTAGAAATCCATGAGTAATTATTTTCAAGACTGAAATAAAAGTATTTTAAGCATTATGAATACAGGTAAATGTATTTATATCAAACAACGCAAATGATTTGACTTGAGTACTCATAAAAACGTTCAGAACATTACTGAAATGCTTATTTATTTATTTAGATAACTGTTTACAACGTCTTATTTGGCAAATACATCTTATTGGTATTCTTTATTACCTTATCAATAATTCTTTGCAAGAAACAGGAAAAAAGTATTTTGTTTTTCGGCGATTCCTTTTTTTTTCTATGAAATGAGTTACCATTCTTTTAAAAGACTTATGTTTTCTTTAAGAGCTTACTTACTTAGGTTAATTATCAACAAAAAAATGAATATCTTTCAAATCTGCTAATGCGATTAAAATAAACACAAAAAAGGATTAACTAAGCTTTATTAATTGTGAATTTTCGTATCAACTGAAGTTTGCGTTCACATTTACATATTAATAACAAACATGATAACGTTACTTAAAATAAATTATTCAAATTTGTTTCAGATAAAAGAAATATGGCGGGAAAGGCACTGATATTGTTCGCATCTATATCAGTTTTGAACATAGGTAAGTCTTTTTTTATTAGAACAATTTTTCCCCTTCTTAAGAAATATTTATTAATATATTTTCATTTTGAGTTCAGCGCCTTAACTAAATTATGAAAATCATTGAGATAAATAAGATTCTGATGCTTTCAAAACTTTTTTTATCTGAATTACTAAATATTTATGACACAATATTAATGTTTTTAGTGTCAAAAGGCAAGTAAATAGCCTCATTGAATATTAAGAATCCTAATTAATATCCATTTGTGACAAAATTTAAAACTTTTTTCATCTAACAGTAATCATGTCTTGCATCCTGTTCTTGGTATATAATTCATTTATCTTTGCTAAAGTTTATCTCGGTAAATGAAAACTTGGCTATTCTTAAATTATCACGTGAAATTTGCATAACACCGTCCAGTATAATGACAGCATTTCAAATTTGCAAGCGTTCATAGTTTTAATTACGTCGTGAAATTGATTTCGGATTAGGTTTTCCGACGCCAATTTATATTTTCGGGCTTTGACTCAAATGTGCTTCGATTTACGATTATTCAATTGTGCGCGTCGATGATGCATACATTTTAATGGTTGTAAAGTGGACTTCAAAAAATAATTGGGCAACAAGCTGCACTAACATTGCTTTGCCGAAACATTTACCTGTACACGTAACAAAAATAGCTTCCACTTATTTTTGAGTCTGTTTTTATCATCTTTCTACAAAAGAATTACTTGATTATTTATAGGGTAAAACGTTATTGTAGAAACAGTGGTTATGAATTATAACAAAATTTTGTAAGAGTATTGTGACATCACGGTAGCAGGATATTTAAATTATATGTAGTCATGGGAAGCAGCGGCCTCACGGGATTGTCAACAATCTTAAACCGTTATCGAAATGTCTTTTTTACCAACGGTTGGTATGTTAAAACTAACACTTTAATTCACGACAGTAACTACTAAATTGAAAACATTTTTTAAAGTATTTTAAATGCAACGTAGATCCCGTGGATATTGTTATATAGCATCATTATCATCATCATTAACAGCTAAAGGTCGTCCACTTCTGAACATTGGCTTGGGCGAGGCCTATGTTCTCGGTTTACTACAACGACCAATCACAAGCGGTCTTGCGATCTTTATAAAGTCGTCCGTCCATCTTGTCAGTGGACTTCCTACGCCGCGTCTTTGGTCTGGGTCTCCAATCTAGAACTTTTCTGCCCCAACGGCCATCAGTGTGAGATTTTGAGCTTTAAATTCACTTGCTTGTCATATTATTTGCCATATATTTTCCTGGCAATAAAATTTTCATTATGAATAAGCAATAACGACCACCCTATCAAACAACATACAGGTAAATGTCATACAGGTGTCAGGTAAACAATAAAGCTTATCATTATCAAGCTTTGTTATCAAGGCATCCTATCCATATTTATGAGACTGTCAGCTTCAAATTCAAAATTCTAGGAAAACCACTCACACATCGTTAATAAAGTCACTTTAAACAGCTAATACTCGTAAACAAAGCAAAACTGATTAGACATGGAAATGTTCTAATAAAATTTTACTTTTGCACAGCTTTACTAAATGCAACATGGCCGTCATTAAAAACAGATCAAAGGATCTCGAAAATACAGCCCGGAATATTGCAATATTTTTTGTTTGCCGAGAGATCAGTTTCTGGGAAAAATATGTTTGTAGTGGTGGGACTCATTAAAAATTGGTCGGTCCAATGCGTTTTTGCAAAGCGTCCCATTTTCATTTTGTTACTGTTTTTTTTTTGTTTCTGTGTTCCTGTTTAGATTGAACGTAGTTGCGCAAATAAATAGATGGTTCATTATGGGTTGGGTTGAAGTTTTTGTTAATTTTTTAGAAAAATATGTATACAATCTTTTATTCCTCGAGTTTTATTTGAATAACACTTTTATTTTACTTGCCAGCCTGATTCACAATGTCTGAATAAGTTTTCATTAGCGTTATCTGTCCATAACTTCATACAAAAGAATGCGCCATATTTGAATCATCAATTAATGGTTAGTGTTTATTAGTCGATGGTGAAACGGGCTCTTACAGTGCACTTTTATTATGACGTATATTCAGTATTTATTATATAGTGCTGAATCACTATTATAGAAGGGGTTGAGGAAAATACATTACAATACAATACATATCAGCCAAAGTTGCTTTTTACAAGTGCAATTTGCTATTTATATGAAAATACATTTATTAAAACTTGGTGTAATACTTACATATTTTTCATTACCATTTTATTGGAATACCAAATCATCACGTCTACAACTTCGGTTATCATGATAACCTTGGGCTCCTTATTACAGAGTTCATATTGAGCGTTTGGAAGGAGTGCAGGCAAGGTTTCTTAAAATCCTATGTTACCGATACGGATACAGCAGAAGCCTGATATGTTACGAAGACAGAATGATGAGATTCAGGATGCATTCTTTGGAAACACGACGAAAATATTTCGATCTAGTATACCTCTTCAAGATCGTTCATTGTTTAATTGATTGCCCTTCTTTGTTATCGCATATAAATTTTAATATCACATATAGGTGTCGCAACCCCAGACCATTTTCCCTTCAAGTCTATAACAATAACACTTCATATTACAATCCAATTGTCAGAATGTGTCGAAATTTTAATGTTCTGTTTCTTAAAAACAAAGAAATAGATTTTTATAGGTTTAATTTGCGTAAATTTAAGAAAAACATTCTAGAATGCATCATTGATCCGCCACTTTAGATGATCTTCACCTTTAGCGGCGCATCGTTGGTGACTTCATATTTTTATTATTGTTTGTTTTGGTTGCTTGTTTGTCGTTGTTTGACTTGAGTAGTGTTTATGTTGATTCTTTGTGTATACATGTTTGAGTGTTACAGTCTGGAACATTTATGTTGTAACAATTTTGTTTTGATTATGTGAAGATTGTAATATGTTATGTGTACCAAATAAATAAATAAATAACCAGACTAGCCTTAAAGACCCTAAGAGAAATATGGATATTTCTAGGTCCTTTGATGTCCCGATTAATAATTTCATTAATTACTACCATCATGCCTTTTGATGTCGGGTCTATTAGTATGTATGGATATAATTGCATTAGGTAGTTTGAATATGGAGTACTCTAGGGCTCCGTTTTTGGTCCAAGTTAATTTTTATACGGAGATATTGAATATTACGAGTAATTAGGTCAAGTACTGAATAAGTATAATATTTTTTTATCATAAAACTTAACCCTTAATTAGGCGCGCCTAAAAAATTGCATCAGAAGTCGCGTGGGGTGTTCAGTACCCCAATCAATAAATATGTATAAATAAAATACGAAATACGTGCAAAATCAGACTTTTATTAATAGGAACATTTAAACTCACATCTTATTCAACTTTTAAACCTCTTTTAAATAAAATCAACAATATTTTTCACAGTAAAAATAAACTTTCTGTAAGCACTAGTTTTCTTCGTAACAATTTTGGCATACAACAATCATATGGTCATTACACACATGTTTATGGCACTTAGAGCATCAAGTTTTTGTTTTTCTATCCTTAGTTCTTGGACAAATATGACACTTTTTGTATGACTGCGATTTTCCTGTTCCAGAAACAGATTCTACCACCACCACAACCACGACGCAAACAGTCACCTGGGGTGTCGAGCACCCCAAACGTGCTCCCTGAGCCAAACCGAACACAATCGAGCGCCGCTCGCAACTGAGTTGTGTACCTGACACTTATTTACGAAGCTACCTAAAACAACAGCGCGCTAAATTCAAATTTAAAAATGTTAGGAGCCTGGAAACCTGCTTTGGGGTGCATAACACCCCACGCGACCAATTAAGGGTTAATCAGAACTAAGCTTATGAATGTAAAAAATAACCTGATTTTTACTGACTTCAAAAAAGAGGGCATTTATTTAATGTGTGTGCATGTGGTTTCGTTAGAATTTGATAGGATTTGAGTATGTTGATCTATTAAGGGTTCCAAATATATGCAAAATTTCGAAAGTGTATGTATATTTGTATGTTTGTCCACGGATTTCTCAAAAACGAGAAGTCATAGCGAAATTACTATTTTTTAATCCATTCAGGTATGTTTTATATTAGAGTACAGTGTAGGTTTCATCAAAATCGGTCCAGTAGGTTTTGAGATATGGGTAATAACTTAAAATGATAAAATAAAATTAAACAGTCTTCAAAAAAATTATAAAAGCGCAAAAAACACATATGCCTTCTGTTTAGAAAAAACAAATTCATTTGGAGTCGATGCATGATCTCAAACTTACTTTAATTAATCATTCATCAATAGTCTACTAAGGACATCAATGGATTTGTTTCTCCTATACTGAGGGAAAATGTGTTATTTTGAGCTTTTTATACAATTTTTGAAGGTAGTTTAATGTTTTAAATTATTTCTGTTTATTTCTTAGATTAGACTCACATCTAGTTTGAGGGGGGTCACTTTCAGCTGCTGAACCCACGCTATTCTTTTTTATTAATAACTTCATTAGTCTAAGCTGACCTGACTGTAATATGGCTCAATAAAGTTTTATTAATTATTGTAAAAATAATAATATAATTTATTATCAAATGCTAACACCGCAAAGATGAAGTCTTGTTAATTCTTAAAAAAAACCTTTGCATGTTTCTTGGTAGTTTTGAGTGCCAACTTGTACATGTTTCTACATCATCTGATCCAGAAAATCAATATTCCACCTCAAAAATAACGTTACTCGTAAAACTGTTTCTACAACAAAAGGAAACCGAACAAGATAATACTACTTATTCTTACCGCAACCAATGTTGCTCCAGTCTGTTATTTCTCGAGATAATTATTAATCTCTAGTGATTTATTTGTTTTCCCTTCACTTCATTTATCCTATAATCCCCAGTATTACCCGAACACAACATAGCAAAGATAATAATGTAACAAAGAAAAACAAATCAGTCAAATTGTTAGGGATGAGGTAGAAAATTTTGCCACTGTGCTGCTTTAGTACTTTTCTTACACAAGTAGATTCAAATACTTTTAAACGAAAATAAAGAATGAAAGTTGACAAGAAAAACGTCTCTTCTGAACGTTGCTTTCGTTGTTCATGTTTTATTTAAGAAGCTTTAAACGATTGTGTATATTCCTTATTGACTTCAAAAAAAAGGAGGTTATCAATTCGACCTGGATGTACCGCTATATATTGTAATAGTTGGTTAAATTTCAGTATATTGATCCATTAACGCTTTCAAACACGTATGCAAAACTACGAAAGATACAGGAAAGGTTTCATCAAAATTGATCCAGTAGTTTTTGTGATATGAGTAATAACTAAAAATTAAGCTTACCTACACCAACAGTCTACACACATCATGAACCGACTCCAAAAAGTTTGTTTTACCTAAATATAATACTAATATTTTATATTAAGCTTTTAAGTCAGTTTTATAAAGGCGGTTGAATTTTTTAAATTATATTTTTGTGTAAATGGTGGTATACCTATCTTAATCAAACTGAATATCATATAACAGTCCACCCAACTTTTTTTTTCTCACAAAATGTCAAAAGCCCTAAATTACATATTTTTCAAATACATCACACGGGAATCCATTAAATACAGCATCAATATCTCGGCTTTATATTCGATTAACGTGCGAAATATTGACACTTATATTACATAACTTACACGCTGTGTCTATGAAGTTATAATCCGAAATCCATGGTTTGAGACATCGGTTCAAATCGCACTGTAAGCCAATTCGATCTGCCTATCAATTAATGAGTTTCTGACAGAGTCGTCAATCATGTATTTTTTTTATTTTGGTGAAGAATAAAACGTCAAGCCATTCTGTAACTGTTGAAACGTCAACCAGTGAAACAGTGTCGATCTAAGATGTTTTTAAATTATATAGGTCCTATGCGCTCGAAAATGGCTACACGAAAGGCAGGACAAGAAAATCGTATCATTACATTCATTAGTAAAGTATTTTTCATTTAAAAGTATTAAAACTTAAAACACGTATTTATTCTTTACCATAATTTAGCAATGGCTGACATTAGGCTAAAGAGCGAGATGACACGCGCTCGCGCCAATGAGCACTCGGTAGCAATCAAGACGTAACGAATGTTATATATTTATCTTTTTCTATCAACAGGCATGCCCCATCATTTGTCTTTATTAGCGCTTAGTGTCGTAATAATACACAACTATACGTTCGTATATAGAGTAATCCTTGCGCCACTTTAAAGTGCATTAATGTTGGTGTAGAACGTGTGAACGTGTGAACGTCATTGGTGTCGATAGTTGTAATTATAAAGTGTTTAGTTGTTTATTGCACTGTGTTTTGCACTGAGCTGTCAAAATACTGCTAAGACTTCAAAAAACATCAGGCCTAATCTTGAGTTGTCAAACGTCTTATTTAATGGTCTTGAAAAGAAGTGAAGTTGCTAATTTCTGGAACATTCTGGACTTTTCACAGGCAGTGATCCCACGCAGATATTTAAGACCGTTTTAGATAAATGACCAAAGCAATATGAAAACGATCGCGTTACGTAGTACGCCAGCATGTGTTGCCAAAACATATAGCGGAAGATATGTCAGTGTCAATGTGTAAGAAGGACTCAAGAAAAATGCGGAGGAATCGGTAAGAAATATGTCTGATATTTACATAAAATTAATATTCCTATCGGAATAGAAGGACAAGTAAAAGCTGTCAAACGAAACCGATTTAAGATGTCAGTAACTAACATAAGTAAGTGACATCCCTCAAGCGTATGTGAACAAGACACAATGCAAATTCTATTGTTATGCGGTTGCCTGCAACCGCTCGGGTGTTGAAGCATTAAGAGCTTTAAATGAGATAACCTTTCGATCAGGTGATTAAAAACAATGTTCCTAAGATAAACATATTAGTTTACTGCATGATAAACAGCCGACACAAAATATTGAACATGCAGCTCTAGTGTAAAACTAAATATTATTTCATTATATAAAATATTCATATATTATACATTCCCTGTGTTATTCTGTCTTTACTTTTTACGTAAATTAACGTTTGTAGAATAGAATAATCAAACTGCGTACTTTAATTTTGAAGCGCATTGGTAAATATAAGTCATATATTAAGAGGCTTCGCTTTTGACTAATTTACCTGTTGAATGATTATTTGTTGGGTTATTCCGCTGTAATGAACAACAATCAATCACCGATCAAGTCACTATGTTTCAACAGAAATATTTCTTCAAATTATACACAATTTCACATAAATTTTTCAAAAACTCAAATGAGAGAAATTTTCAGCAAGCTTTCATAAGCCTCCGAACTGTTTGACATCTGCCAAAAATGGTTCTGCTACCCATCTCTTTTTATCACACAGTTTGCTGCTAGTGACATCTCGCTTTTGTCGTTCTATTCCAAAGGGATAATAATTTTATGGATATTTATCACGCTGGCTGTAGCGAATTTTACGAGTCCACCTGCGTTTTCATATTTTAGGTGATCGCAGTCGAACCGACAATATTTTAGTGGAGGAAATTGAATGGATAAAAGAAAAGGATGAAAGGTATCGTGTACAAAAAAAAAAAATTCGTTGAGATGTTTTTGCATACCCAAATTTAGAGAGTTAGAGATAGTCAAATTCAAATGTCTAAATATTCTTTGAAAACTTGAAGTGAAATACACAGTCACAATGACAATTTGGAATCTGTCATTTTTATACGATTGCTCATTGTGTTTTCAAATTTTGGCGCCAATACATTTTGTAATATTTTGCGATATTTAAATAGAGTGAGGTGATAAATAGAAACGAATCGCTGTGATTGCATTACACAAAGTTGGTATGGAGCCAAATGCAATTTTTCAAACTCCATACGCTTGGTATTAGTCAAATGTTTGTGTACCGGGCTATCAATAGGTACAATGAGATCTCATCTATTTGTGACAGAAAACGATTTGGCCTTCCACGTAGTGTTTGTACGAAAAAGGTGGTCAAAGCAGTAAGGGAAAGAATTCGCAGAAATCCTGTCTGAAAGCAAAAGATTTTATCTCGGGAGATGAAAATAGCACCCAGAACCATGTTGCGTATTTTAAAAGATGACTTAGGACTTGCAGCGTATAAGAGACGCACTGGTCATTTTTTACCTGATAACTTAAAAAAGAATAGGGTGATAAAATCAAAAAAACTACTGAAGCGGGTACGCAAAGGGAATTAAACATTTAACACTGAAAATTTTTGTTTACGGATGAGAAAATCTTTACAATTGAGCAACATTTTAACAAATAAAATGACCGTACTTATGCTCAAACCTCTAAGGATTCCCAATTAGTCGGCAGAGTGCAACGTGGGCATTACCCGACTTCAGTTATGGTTTGGTGGGGTGTTAGCTATGAAGGAGTGACTGGGCCATATTTTTGTGACAAATGTATCAAAAGATCGTCACAAGCGTATCAAGATACTATTCTTGAGAAGGTAGTTGTTAACCCCTTAACAACACCATGTTCAATAACCAAGCATGGTCTTTCCAACAAGACTCGGCGCCGGGTCATAAAGCTCGGTCCACGCAGTCTTGGTTAGAAGCAAACGTTTCGGACTTCATCAGAGCTGAAGACTGGCCGTCGTCTAGTCCCGATCTTAATCCGTTGGATTATGATTTATGGTCAGTTTTAGAACATACGGCTTGCTCTAAAAGCCATGATAATATGGAGCCCCTAAAACTATCCATACGATTGGCAGTGAAGAATTTTCCCATGGAATGAGTGCGTGTTTCTATTAATAACTGGCCTCAACGTTTAAAGGACTGTATTGCAGCCAATGGAGACCACTAGGTTATTCAACCTTTTTGTATTTTTAAATTGTTTCATATTTATGTATAAAACTAACATACAGTAAAAGTAATAAATATTATTTGCATTACAATTTTTTTTCTTAGTGGCAATATTTATGGCAAAACTAGGTATTTAATACATTTATTAGGACACTATTGCATTAACGATATACTCGTAATATATTGCTATTATTGTTATGTATGCAATCGATAAAGAACAAGAATTTACGTCATATTAAATCATAGAAGTAATATCCCCTATCGGAATAATAATTTTATGTATTAAATCAACCAATGTCTGAATTCAGCCGAGGCACCAGAGTTACATAAAGTTATAATGATAATAAAAAACAATGTAAAGGTAGTATAGTCATAAATAGCCCCCTGCATCTCTCAGATATGTCAGTAAAGGCTGATTTGACTAACGTCAGATAACATTTATCTGACTGAGAGCTGATTTTTCAAAAGTCACATAAGAAATATTTGTCGAAAAAAATACAATATGGCTAATCTGAAAACGTCACATAATTGTCATTAATCATATGAAACTGACATTTTTCAAAATATGTCGCTTTATAATTTATCAGTCTGATAAGTTTTATCTGACCATTGAAAAATTGGCCCTGAATAAATATAAAACGGCCGATTTTAGAATTTCATTTACATAAATTATTGCAGACAAATAGGTGACGTTATCAAATTAGGCGTTTTGTATTTTATTCGACAAATATTTTTAACTGAAGTCGATAAAATCGGGCCTAAATGTTTTAAGGTTTGAAGCATCTTTTGGAATAGCATGCTCAAATTTGTGCCTCTCAGATCCATTATAGGACGTAACATCTCTCCAGATAGCTTGCCACTAAGCCTTGAAGACATTTCAGGCATTTTGTAATACGTTGAGCTTCACAATGAACTATCTGAGCTATTTAGGTTAGAAGATAATTCAAGATGGGGAAATTGATCTTAGGAAATATGTGTCGTCTTGAACTTGTATCGTACGTGTTATTGGTGATTATAGCCAGTGGAGTCTTGAATAGGTTGTTTAAAAAGTCGAAGCACTATACCTTTTAAATGCAGGGTGTTGTTTTGGTTAGCGACGAGTGCGTTTTTTTTTAAATTGAAATACCCTACAAATACATATAATTATTGCGATACTAAGGAGCGAGTCCAAACTACCAACACCAGGTCGCCTCTTCGTAGCTTACTAGCTACGGCGTAGTACGTAGATACGCGCGAGGGTACGAGGTTCCCCATTCGTTTTGTTTTTTTTAAATATTGTGAATACATTTTCTTTCATAAAACTTGACAAAATATTTTTTTATAATAACCATAACTAATATTATCATCCTTGAGTTCGATGTCACTGACCAAAACAACACCCTGTAAGGAAGGTTGTTTTTTCCCTAACATAGCAATAAGGCAATGCATCAAATAAACATTTTTTTTTCTATTTACTTCATAATTTTCAAAAGTCGTTTTTTTTTCGACTTCTTTAAAGACTGTTCTTTCGTCGGTATAATTATGCGTTTATAATAAAAAAAAACAAAGACTTTTAACAACCATTACTATAGAACCAGAGTTACATTGTAACTTTGTCCAGTACACATTTTTATTTCTTTAAATTTCCTAACAGTTAAATTTACTGTTACCAGTTACGATATTAGTAACGCAGTGCAACCCTCTCTAAGTATGGGCCTTTTGTTCATGTATCATGCTTCTCTCTGTGCATTATAGAAAAGCTCATTAAGCTGTGTCAACCGGGGTAACGTGTAGACTGTATTATGAGACATAAAGACAGAAAATGAGCCATGCAGATGTCATCTGTCTCTATGAGATTTAAGTAGGTACTTTTAATTAAATTATTAGTCTAGTAGGATTAACTATAGTGGAAGTTTTGAGATCAGACAACCCACTATGGCAGCGAATACAAAGAGCACAATAGATATACATGTATTTGCAACTTAGACTTACAAGAAATAAAAAAAATTACTTATTTGTTTATTTAAAAACTTTATTATACAAATAAGAGTGTACAAATATCCTTTGGACATTCCCACACATCGCCATCTAGTCCCAAAGTAAGCTACTCAAAGCTTGTGTTATGGGTGCCAGACAACGGATATAATACTTAAATACTTTTTGTTTGTAAATACATACATGATATACATAGAAAACATCCAGACCAATACAAACAGACATGTTCATGCACACAAATGTTTGTATTGTGCGAGGATCGAACCCGCAACCCGCTGCGTAGTAGGCGATTTCTCGACCACTACACCAGATGGGTCGTCAAACGGTGGACTTATTGCTAAAATCATTCTCCCCCAGTCCTTACCTTCTCGTAGTCTCCTCCGTACCTTTGGGTCATGCAGAAAGGGTGCAGGAGAATGTAGTACGATAGAATTTAAAATATTATTATGTTGTTTATTATTATTATGTACATACCATTATTTTAATTTAGGATTTTAAACTTATTAAACATACATATAATAAATATTATAGGCATAAATACCAAATACATAAATAACTTAATAATAAATTAATTAAACATTCTGATACTATTTATTTACGATCCCAGGTTTAAGTCGTAGAAAATATTTGTCTAGCTAAATATTAAACAGTACTTATTTAATTGAAACCCGAAAATCATACTTAATAACGTTAAGTTTTAGGCAATAATAATAATAATAAATATTCTTTATTGCACAAATAAGGACACAAGTAACAATAACAATACAGGCAAATCATTTGTACAATATTGGCGGTCTTATCGCTGGAAGCGATCTCTTCCAGACAACCATTGGGTAGAGGAAACAACGTTAATCAGTGAGGTAGAAACGGTGTGCAAAAATATAGCTAGAATTTTAATATCATACTTTAAAGATAATTACATAATAGAAGTAAGAATAAAAATATATAACTAATAGACTTACATCACAAATATAATAAAATAAAACAAATAATACATATAATTAATAAATACATATAATATACGTGCATACTACGATATATCCATTATAGAAAATTTTCCGTCAATTTTTAAAGCGAAAGGAAATGCGCTTTTACCCTAGCTTTGAACACCGGAAGGGACTGGGATTGTCGGATATGCAGTGGTAGTGAATTCCACAGTCGAACGGACTGAACTGTAAACGACTGTGAGTAGCATTGGGAGGAGAAAGGGGGAAAGGAAAGGTGTAGTCGACGGCAAGAACGCATGTTAACCTGGTCGTTGGTGGTTTGCAGAAAGTGGAAACGTTCCTTGAGATAGGGGGGAGATCGTGGATTAAAAAGAACATTGTACAACAGAGTAAGGATGTGAAGATTACGTCGCAGACGTATGGGAAGCCACTCTAACTGAGCACGGAAGTCGGAGACATGATCATACTTACGTAAACCGAAAATAATGCGAATGCAGAAGTTTTGGAGGCGTTCAAGTTTATCAAGGAACTTTTCACTAAGATCTAGATAGCTACAGTCAGTGTAGTCAAGAATGGGAAGCAGCAGTGCTTGTACAAGAGCAATTTTGGTAGGAATCGGTAGAAAATTGCGCAGTCGATTTAGAGCACGAGCCGATGCATAGACTTTCCTGCTTACCTCGCTGATCTGTTTCTCCCAAGATAAAGAGCTATCCATATGAATGCCTAAATTTTTTACCACATTACAGTAGGGAACTACGACACCGTCGAATATAACTGGAGGCAGCAGATCCCTGTCGATCTTTGAGATCAACCGAGGGCCGCCAACAATAATAACCTGCGATTTGGTAGGATTGACAGTCAGCCCAAATGACTTGCTCCACTGCAAAATGTGATTTCAGTCTTGATTTAGAGACTGTACTGCTGTAGGGAGTTCGTCAAGGCTACTCTTAACATAAAGTTGGAGGTCATCTGCATACAGATGGTAGGAAGAAGTCAGACCGAAAGTAATTGAATTAATGAAAATAGAGATGAGAAGAGGAGATAAGACGCCACCCTGTGGTACACCGGCACCGATGTCACACCATGCAGAGAAGAAATCCTCAGCACGAATGCGTTGTCGGCGCCCATGCAAGTAACTATGAAACAAGTCAATTACCGTTGGAGATATGTTAAGAGAACGTAGTAAGCTAAGAAGGATATCAAAGTCAACAGTATTAAACGCATTACTAAAATCCAGCAAAGCCAATAGAGTGAGATCCCTACTGTCCATGGCAAGGCGGATGTCATCGGTGATTTTTACCAGGGCAGTCACTGTACTGTGACCAGGACGGAAACCTGATTGGAGAGGGTTAAGGAGTTCCCGCTCTGATAAGAAAATACTCAGCTGCTGATGAACAACACGTTCTAGTACTTTTGACGGGACGGTAATTTGAAAAACAAGATGGGTTGGAGTTTTAAGGAAGGGGAATTATTTGAGCTTCTTTCCATGCTGTAGGAAATCTGCTCGTGCTCAATGAAAAGTTAAGGATTTTTGTAATTATTGGAGATAGGATGTCGAGGAGGGGGACAATCATCTCACGGCTGATGCTATCGCTGCCAACAGCATCAGAAACTAGAGAAATTATGTTCTTCTTAACATCACAATCGGATAATTGACTGAAGACGAATGGGGAATAGTCTGGAGTTGGGAGAGATGACAAGTGATTCAAAGTTTGTGTTTTGATGCTAGCATTGATAGTAGCAGAAGAACTGAAGTGCTTATTTAAAACATTGATATTAATATCTTTAGATAGGACATCATTACGGCGTTTCCCAATTCCAATAGACTTAAGAAATTTCCAAACCTTAGTTGGGTTTCCATTTTCAACTGATTTGTGAATATAGCGTCTTTGAGTATCCCTACAAAGTCTGTTGCAGCGGTTCCTCAGCAACTTATATCTTTCGCGGTTTTTGTCGGATGGGTCTCTTTTGAGTTTAGATTTTGCGATATTCTTCTTATTTCTCAGTTCTTTGAGATCGTCAGACAGCCACGGGGCAGGAGAGTGCTTGATCTTAACAGGTCGGATTGGAGCATGCTTGTCATAAAGTTGTATGAGAAGCGAATTAAGGAGTTCAACTTTATTGTCAACACAATCCACTCGATCGATAACTGACCAGTCTATTTCGAGAGCATCTTTTTGTAGTTCATCGATGATCATACTACCAAAATTGCGCTGTAGAAGCACTTTTGCTTTAAGTTTGGGAGGACGAAGTTTATATGAGAGGTATAGAAGGTCATGGTAAGAAAAAGCGTCAGCAGAACATTGACCATATTTATCGACGTGTGATGTAGAAGAGACGATAATCAACGATACGATACGACGATAGGGTTACAGTTTGGGAAAAAATGCGTAGCATTTAAGGGAAGTATATGAAGGTCACTGGAACTTACTACGGTGTTGAGCTGGGAATCACGGAAATCATTTTTGAGAAGATACGTATTGAGGTCACCCATAATAATAGTGTGTGAGTAAGGGGTACCAGAGTTTCAAGAGTCTTCTCAAAAGAAGAAAAATAGTCAATTGTCATGGAAGGGCTGTAAAAGACACCAAGAAGGATTTTGTTATGCGAAAGAGCAAGTTCAATAAACAAATGCTGAACGACGTCAGATGAAGAGGTAGGAGATGAGACATCAACTATAGAGAAGGATATGTTTGATCTGATATATATTGCTACACCACCACCAGTACGGCCAACACGGTCATTCCGGACTAACTGGAACCCAGGAATAGAAAAAGATGTAGATAGTAGGTTAGGGTTGAGCCACGTTTCCGATACAAGGATAGCGTGAATGTTCTTGTTGTCAAAAGAAGCCACCAGGTCTACGTAATGTGCTGGAATACTTTGAGCATTGATGTGGACAACATTGAAGTTTTTAGGCACATCAGCAAACAAGGTCTGGAGAACATCATGGAGAGGTAATGAGCTAGAGTGAAAGCTATCATCTTCATCTTCAGGCAATCAGAAAAGGCGAAAAGTTAGGCCTCATTAAGTATGTTTATTTGGGAGCTACAAATTAAGATGTACTTATTCAAAATCAACGGTTATAATTAAAATCACAGAAAAATGAAGTCACTTCAAGAATATAATGAGTGCGGCACTTGTTTTTATGATGTCACTCTCTGCTTACACTCGACTTTTACAATTTCACGGCAACATCAAATTAAAGTAAATCTGGACGCTCTCAACACTTAAGAGGAAAAAAATATTATATTTCTGTTAAAAAATACACCTTTAATCCTTTTTAATAAGGAAGGAAGTCTGCTGTAGAGCAATCCGAGTTAATAAAGGCGAGTCTGTCATAATTCACGCTCGTTGACATCAATACAAATAGTTCTGGCAGACGTATTACTTAACATAAAGCTATGGCGACTTTAATCTGTATCTCTCTTCTTCCAAAAACTTAGTACAAAGCTCAAAACTGTACTAAGATATTAACCGTTTATACTAAGGTATTAATTTATAAAAAATGTCTTTATTACAGTATTCAATAATGGAGGCATACCTTTTTAATCAGTCGGTTAACCTTAGTCTTGGTTTAAGCCTGGAGATATTTTTTTTAAATGTTTGGACGGAAAAAGCATGCTTTGTTTTTGCTAGTAAAATAAATGGCACGCAAAACGAGCAGATCAATCGTTTGCGCTGACAATGCTTTTTGATATTTCTTTCTTTTGAAATATTTTTTAAGTAATCATCATTATTCATAATCAGATGCATAACGTAGGCCTCCTCCATAATTGTTATTCACAGCAACTTGTTGTAAGTGGTTAGCATTCTATGTGATCCTGCAATCTTAATAAAAGTCATCTGTCCATGTACACATAATCAGTTCCTACGCTGCACATTTGATCAAAGGGTTGTTTTCTTCTTTCACCAAAAAACTGATTGCAGTTTCAAAGCTATTCGGGTAGATAATACGCCTTAAAGCAGAACCAACATGGCGGATAAAAAATATGCACGCGATGCATCCAGTATTTGCGTTTGGCTGCGCGGGCGATCATTAAAATGCATGAAACATCCTCTGGCATTGCATAGAATAAGTTTTGTAGGTCAAACTTTTGTTTTTTACCTAAAGATACTTTTGCGATGCCCACTCGCGCCGAACGGTTAATATTTAACCCGAGTTTATAATGTTAGACACCAACAGTAACAAAATAATACTCTAGAAGTACAAGTAAGTCAATTGTTGATGCGCAAGTAGGGACGTACTTACCTCGTTACATCAAATTGCAATGAGCGTAACGTAGCCTTAAAGAGATATTGGTACGATCGATCCTCTGGCGCGTCAACACTTTAAAGAGCCCAAATCCCTTGTACGAGTATGTGGTCCCTTACGTTGAAATAATCTCTATTATATAATATTTAATAGATGTCATCAATATCTTCACTTCCCTATCTGTAGTTTATTTTTTTATTTTTTATTAAATATATGTATTCTATGTAAGTTTATTAATCCAATGCTTATATATTTACAAATAATTTTGTTTATCTATGTAATTTTTGTATGTATGTTTATGTTAATGCATTTTAAATTTTTGTCCCTCTCAGTACTTTTAAATATTCCGCCACTGATTTAACTCTCTGCATTTCCCAAGCGGTTGACTGGTAGAGAATGCCATAAGGCATTAAGTCCGCCAATTGTACCATAAACAGTGCAATAAAGTTTAAATAAATAAATAAAAATAAATAAATCTCTCTAACCGATTTCTCCTACGGTGGTCAGTCACAACGACTAACCGAATGCGCAGGACATAATACTATATTATTATACACAAGGGTGTGTGCGCAAACACAGGTGCACTCTCAATTCTTTTTACTCTCATAGCCCGATAGGAAAGCAATCTGACACGACCGAGAGAGATCTGGTCCTGACCAACGGCTTTACGTGCTTTCCGAGGCATGAGGGTGAAACACCGCCAACTTCCAAACTCCGGGCTACCCTGAGAATTTCTGATCAGAAAAACACAGGTACATATTTAGGCCCGACCCGGGGATCATACCAGGACCTCTGGCGCAGCCGTTGCTATAAAGTACAACCCTCTAACCGTTGCACCACCGAAACAATTAACTTTGAAAAGGGGTTAGACGTGAGAAGCCTCGAAACTATATCTTGAATACCAAAGTCCGTAGTTTAAGTACCTACTAATGTTCCGAAAATCAGAATCAACGACAGATCCGTAAGGATGACATAGCATTTTTTTAAGAAAAAAATAAAGAGTTTTAATCCTCCTACAAACATCTTGTACAAGATTTTCTCTACTTAATCTCGTCTGATCACCTGAAACTTGGTTGTAAAAATGCACATGCATAAGTTTGTGACGTGAACTCATTAAAATGTATGAGCGACGTCAGGTGAGAGTTTTGTTTGCCTCTAGTTCTTGGCTCGTGAGTTTGTGTCTAAGTTAGATATTAAGTTTATGTATAGGTATTTTAGTGAATCGGTAATATATAAGGTAACTTGATCTGATGAATAAATCTAGGTAATTTACACTAAAACGCAAAAATAACTAAAACCTTACAGTAATGTAAATTTTAACGAATACATTACCTAACTGATGAGTAATAAGTATGTAAAATATTCATAAAGATATAACTGAACTTTACCTACTCTTCAAGAGCATTTTCACATTCAGGTGACTGAAGCAGCGCGACGGTTGCGCTACAGACGCTTTGCTGTTAATTCCATAAAATATTATTTTACTATAAATATATTCTTTCACTATATGACTCTCACTAAATGGCGTTGGAATAGCTTTGGATTTATTTTTTATCGTGCTAGCAGAAAACCATAGTCAAAGAAAATAAGTGAGCAACTTAATATTGTAAAATGCGTGTTAATGAACTTCAGATTCATTAAGATAATTATTTTTTTTCATAATAATTCCTTTTATTTACTAAAGGTGCACACACGTATTGTTTTACTGCTAATTATTAACGTTGGCGAAAAACAATTACCCTCTGCTATAATACTAATATTAATTTTTAAAAGTTCAAATACCCTCAGCTATAATACTTATATGAAGTTTTTTTTTTCTAAAGTGACGCCATCTCTCATTAACATAAAAATCTAATGACAAGAAATCTGCTCATGTAATTTTTAATCAAGAAAAAATAAAACTAAGACATGCAACATAAAAAAAAAAACTTAAAATCTACCTATTCAAAAACGAAACTATTTCCTTGCGGCAAGGAGGCTATGATGCTGGCTGCGTTGCCGCGTTGGATAGCTATGCTAATCCTTTGAGCTAGGAACCAGCCAGCTTTATTATTGGCTGTAACGGAATTTAATTTAGGCGCAATGTTTCGAAACAACAATTTAGCTGAGGGTCCCCACGGCCCAAATGTTTCAACACCAAACGGCGCAAACACATAGTCACTTGCAAGTGAGACGTACTTGTGACGTTTGGCGTTTTCAGCCAACTCTGCTGCTGCTCCAGCTTTAAGGGCTGATTCTCTGCTCATTGAATTGGGATGAATTCGAAAGCAGACTACTATAACAACAGTTCGGAAACTGAAGTTTCGCGACTCAGTTTCACACCAGAAGCTTTTAGTGTATCTTTGTATCACTTATTTGAACTCATAGACCTAGATTCTTGTTTGTTCGGTGTGTCACTTCTGCGCTGTTTACTATGTGTCAAAGCATTTCGAGCTGGCTTGTGGATTCCGTGCGTCTTGCAATAAAATATAATGCATCTTTAAAAGTGTCTTCTGCTTCAGTATAAGGCTAAAGGTTACGAGTTAATCCTGGCAACTGGTTAAATTAATTTGCTTGTTGCAGGCTTAGGAAATTTGTAATATTGCGGTTTGTAACTCATGACTCAAGCCGGAGGCGAGTTTAATACCATTAAAAAAGTGGGCGATATACACAGGGTGACTTTTTATCTGTACCGAAATGTTGTGTAAAGACTCCACTGATGAATATGAACAACTTTTACTATGGGGACAATAGTAAAATCGAAAAATCAGCTGTTCCATATAATAGTTCAATTGGCGCGCGGTCAAAATGTATGGCAGCTGATTTTTTTTTCTCGATTTCACTATTGTCCCCATTGTAAAAGTTGTTCATATTCATCAGTGGAGTCTTTATACAAAATTTCGGTACTGATGAAAAAGTCACCCTGTATAATATATAAACATTTGACACCAATCACACACCTTTCTCTGATTCCCAAGTGAGAAGCCAATACACTTGTGTTATGGAAATCAGACACAACGGTGGTGCCACAACACCCAGACCTGAGACAATGTAGAAAATTTTGATTACTATATTGACTCGACCGGGAATCAAACCCGGGATCACGGAGCGACGATGCCTTGAAACCCAATGTGCTTAGCCACTACACCACGGAAGTCGTCAAAAATGCAGCCATTGATGCAATTAATGATTTACTTTATAAATTTCATTAATTTTATGTATATCAAGTCATGAAAATATGTTTAATATTGCAATTTATAGATCTTAAAGTACTGTACCGATTTTTGATGATATTTTATTGATTGAATTTGTCCCATAGATTAGCATAAGTTTGAAATATTATCTGAAAAAATATATTCTATCGCTTATTTGCGTAAATTACCTAAACGTTTATACATTTATAATGTTATTTAGAATTCGATACAAAATTTTCTTATTTTTAACAGAGTGAAAAAAAACGTATTTGACTCTGAAACCCAACGAATATTTGTCAAAAAGATACACAGCATGAAACTAGTTTAATCATGTAATTTTGTAGCTCCATAACTCCATGTAACGACCACTACAACTTGTCTCGTAAAGCTGAGAACATTGACACCGGCTTAATTAGCATTTTATAATTCACACCACCCGTGTGATTATGTAACTAGCAAGCGGTAGCAATGCGGTTGCAATCTGTACGAGGCTACAGTTAGCGCGGCGAACACAGGTGTCCCATAGGGTGTGTTGTGGCTCTACAGTATGTGACATAGTGTTATGTAACAGAAATATTTCTGTTACGGTGCCTTTTGGATTGGTAATGCCTCTGTCAAGCATGAGTGACCCATGAATGCAACTACCGACACTGGATTGTCACGTAACTTTATTCGTCGACTTTGTAAATTACTTTTTATTTTTATACCTAAACGTACCATCAGGGCCGTATGATCGCCTACTAACGACAGAGCTGTCAGTCACTTCATGAATCAATAAGGTTCTAGATTGTGTGTATTGGCGTTGTCAAATCTATACTAATATTATACGGCTGAAACGTTTGTTTGAACTCGCTCATCTCAGTAACCACTAGACTGCTTAAAAAATAATTTATTATCTGTTAGTAATTTATTGAAGAAGCCTTTACGCTATAAAACACGTCTATCACGCTGTGACGAGAGGGAAGGGAGCATACTCAAAACGCACCGACACAGTCGCGGGGGATCACCAGTATTACATATGCTTACTACGGAATATCACTGGCCTGACATCACTAACCATTGCAATGTTATAGCGATTAAGATACGTAATAGCCCTGGAACTGAATAAATAAAACCTCTCATTACTCTTTTCTCTGAAATCCTCTGAAATAGGAAACACAACATTTAACTTTAAATTAAAGAGAGGGATAGATGTAGAAGTCACAAATTGTGAGAAAGGCTCGGCAGAGAAATGAAGAAAAAAAAAACGAAATGATGGACTTTTGAAAGTCCTTTGCAAAAATATTTACAGCAGAATTTCTCTGATATAACATCATGACTCTGCATATACTTTTAATATCTCTCTACCTACTCGAATAAAATGCAAAACAACCAATGTTTGTCTGCTTGTTAGCTTTTGCCTTCAAAATACTGACCATTTATCATACAGAGCAGCATTTAAAGCTAAATTCGATGAGCGTCAAATCTGTCATAGAAAATCAAAATCATTACATTTTCGACTGGCACACACGTCACCATTCGCAAATCTATGAAAAAATAAGTTAAATCTCCACTCCAACCAAAACGAACTTAAAAAATAAAAATGTACCCCAAACAGCGCAGCGTCCTTTAATTTACCTCGACTTTTAAAAATCACCGCAGCATATTCTTAGAAACTAGCGGAAAGTTGAAATACATTTTTAAAAGACCCTTGCAATATATTTTCTTTGTTTACAGATGCTTCGCTTGTCCTGAACACCCGCCACTCATCTCGTGTTGACACACACAGGAGATATATATCGAAAAATACGTAAGTACAAAAATATACTCTAATATCTGAGCCTCAAAGTCTATAATCCATCTGTTAAAACCAGGTCATCTCAGGTCCATTTCCATAATGCCAACAACCTAGAACTAAACCGCGAATTTAATTTTCAACTTTAATACCAACCTCTAAGAACGTGTTTTCAAGAGAAGTGCACTTTTGAAATGGGTTTAGATGATATCGCAAATGTAGACACTATTTTGATGGCAGTAAGAGTGGTTTTCGTTTTCATATTTGAGAATGTTTTAATATTATAATGAGGATGTGAATTGAAATAAAATAAGAAGGCTCCTTGTATGTGAAAGGTTTTGTATGAATTTAAAGGCTTGAGTTTTTTGCATTTTTATGGTCAGCAATAGCAGACGAATGTGGGTAGTTAGGGATTGTGGAAAGGCAAGATGCGTTTATATTGCCAACATGCAAATGACGGAGATTCTTATTCAACTTGAAAAAATAATAATTCTTTTGTTATACCAGTTGGTTTAAAAACTGAAAAAGTTAATTTTTAAGGAAAAAATACGTAGATCTTAAACACAATGAAACATTGATAAAGGGTTGAGGTACTTATATTTATTGATTGCTGTAAAAAACTCTGCTCTCTACCGTTTCCGGAACTTTCTTCCAGTGAGTACCAAAATTTTGCTGATCCAGGCATTGGTGCTGCCTGTCATGGATTACGCTGATGTGTGCTGTACGAATCTATCCCAAAACTTTTTGAACAAACTTGATCGTCTCCTTAATAACTGCATTCGCTTCATTTTTGGTGTACGGAAGTACGACCATATATCTCCATACCGGTGTAAATTAAATTGGCTCAATATTCGACAGCGTAGAAATCTTCGAATCCTCTGCACTCTGTTCAATATTCTTTGTAATCCAAATTCTCCCAATTATCTTAAATGTAATTTTAAATTTATGAGTGACATCAGTTCTCGGACCCTCCGTACTAGCAATGCCCTGCAGCTGTACACACCTTTGCAAAAGACTGCTTATGTCTCCAACTCTTTTACCCTCAGCGCCATCAGACTTTGGAACTCCCTCCCTGATACGATCAAGACATCAACATCAAAATATGTGTACAAAAAGTCTATACGCAATCTTTTTCTCAATGAGAATAAATAACATGATATCTGTTCAGCGTGAAGTATGGATTTTATTGTATTTATGTATGTTAATGTAGGTTTATTTAAAAAGCATTTATGTAAGTATATGTAATTCATTCATTTTGTTAGTTTTTTTTGTTATTTTACGCCGCCTCAACTGTTTCTGTCTCACCCAATGGTTGACTGGTAGAGAATGCTTTAAAGCATTAAGTCCGCCATTTGTACTTCATTTTGTTTGTGCAATAAAGAATATATAAAAAAAAAAAAAAATATTAGACACCAATCACATACATTGCTCTGATCCCGAAGTAAGTAGCCAATGCACTTTTGTTATGGAAATCAGACACCGGTGGTACCACAACACCCAGACCCGAGTCAATGTAGAACATTTTTATTTCTATATTGACCCGACCGGGAATTGAACCCGTGACCTCGGAGCGGCGAAGCCTTGAAACCCAGCGTGCTTAGCCACTACACCACGGAGGAGTAATAACGCTCACCCCAATGCTTTCAATAGAAAATGTAATAGGTCCTCATATTATAACTATAACTTCTGACGACCCGTCTGGTGTAGTGGTCGAGAAATCGCCTACTACGCAGCGGGTTGCGGGTTCGATCCCCGCACAATACAATCTTTAGTTTTCTTAAAGACTTTATCTCCAATTCTCGTCCATGAAAGCTTTAGAATCGAAAACACATACCACAACACATTTTAAACGTCGTCTATACGCCAGGCTTTGTACAAATAGACGGGTATCCTATTCTACAGTGTCTTGCTTGCAATAGTCGCTGTAGTATTTGACATTTCCTCTTGTTTTATACAACAAATAAGTATGATAAAGGAAATAGTTCTAGGAATTATATGTCACTATATAATTTTTCTAGGAATTTATTAGGATTCCAATATCTTAATAGGAAATGTATAAATCTCAATAAAAACTCATAATTTTTAATAAGGATCATTGAGACAATTATGTAACAATCATACCGTTTATAATTATTAAATTAGAGTTTTTACTAAGGCTCTCGACGAAAGCAGAGGTTTTGAGGGAGATAGAAAGGTTCTATAGGCAGTTGTACACCTCAGTAGCCAAACCCGTTGATAGCTCGGCCAGAGACCCACGAGCTATCCTGACCCGACACTACACCGAAGACATCCCGGACATCAGCCTCTACGAGATTAGGATGGCACCTGGCGAGGACGGAATCACAGCAGAGCTTCTGAAGGCGGGTGGAACACCGGTACTTAAAGTCCTTCAGAGGCTCTTTAATTCTGTGTTACTGGAGGGCATCACGCCCGAGGCGTGGAACAGGAGTGTGGTGGTGTTGTTCTTCAAAAAAGGAGACAAAACCTTATTGAAGAACTATAGACCCATCTCACTCCTGAGCCATGTCTACAAGCTGTTTTCAAGGGTCATCACGAATCGTGTCGCACGTCGATTTGATGACTTCCAGCCTTCCGAACAAGCCGGTTTCCGAAAAGGCTACAGTACCATAGACCACATCCATACGCTTAGGCAAATTATACAGAAGTCCGAGGAGTATAATATGCCTCTATGTTTAGCGTTTGTGGACTAAGAGAAGGCCTTTGATTCGATCAAAACTTGGGCGGTGCTTCAGTTTCTGCAGCGGTGCCGCATAGACTATAGGTATATAGAGGTGTTAAGGTGCCTTTACAATAACGCCACCATGTCGGTCCGAGTACAGAAGCAGAACACGAGGGCGATTCCACTGCGGAGAGGTGTGAGACAGGGAGATGTGATATCTCCGAAACTGTTCACTACGGCATTGGAAGACGCTTTCAAGCTTCTGGTATGGGAAGGAATCGGCATCAAAATCATGGCGAATACATCACACACCTCCGATTTGCCGATGATATAGTCGTTGTGGCAAAGACGCTGGACGATCTTGGCACTATGCTCGAAGACCTTGACCGAGTCTCCCAACAAGTGGGTCTTAAAATGAACATGGGGAAGACGAAAATTATGTCGAGTTCCCTTGTTGTACCCACTCCAGTATCCATTGGGAACTCAACTCTCGAAGTTGTCGACGAGTACGTCTACCTGGGACAAGTGATCCAATTGGGTAGGTCCAACTTCGAGAAAGAGGTCAATCGACGAATCCAACTCGGCTGGGCAGCGTTCGGGAAATTTCGCAAGAGTGTCTTCTCATCTCATCTACCTCAGTGTCTGAAGACGAAAGTCTTCAACCAGTGTGTGTTACCAGTGATGACATACGAATCCGAAACATGGTCTCTTACTATGGGCCTTATAATGAAGCTCAATATCACACAACGAGCGATGGAGAGGGCTATGCTGGGTGTTTCTCTACGGGATCGAATCAGAAATGAGGAGATACGTAGAAGAACTAAAGTAACGGACATAGCCTTGAGAATCAGTAAGCTCAAGTGGCAATGGGCAGGGCACATAGCGCGAAGAACTGATGGCCGTTGGGGCAGGAAAGTTCTGGATTGGAGACCCTTCGAACAGAGACGCAGCGTGGGACGTCCACCAACAAGATGGACAGACGACCTTATAAAGATCGCAGGATCAAACTGGATGCAGACCGCTAGTGATCGGTCGCTGCGGAAAGCCGTGGGGGAGGCCTATGTTCAGCAGTGGACGTCCTTTGGCTGATAATGATGATGATGATGATGACTAAGGCTCTCATTGAGAATAATAAGATACAATAAATTAAATACATTACATACACAATTGTTATTTTAAATTTTCCAGAAAATAATTTACATCACACATTTTCTGGTGATTTTAGAAATTATATACAATTTATAGACGTTGTATACATTGACGGATTTGTTTATATATTTCTTGTAACAGATACACAAATTGGTACAAACTGTCTCTAGGAGATACCGTGCGGGATTCAACGTCAGTGACACAGACTTCAAAGGTCTGTTTCAGCATCGAAAAATTAGGACTGAATATCAAATAATTCAATTCGTACGAAGTGTTGGACATTATCTGTCAATATATCCTGTCTAGTCCAGAGTCAAGACCAAACTTATTAAAACAAAATGAATTTATTTGACCTTTTTGTGTCGAGTGTGCCAGCAATTATCATTTGAAAGCAAGGCGCTAAAATCTCGAACGTACATTGCTATAGCCACTCTTAACTATAGATACAACTAGATATGACCAGGAATGAAAATTTTAAATAAAATATTTTTTTTTTTTGCTATGGTGGCGCTTTCTTGTAATTGCTATGGCACCTGTGGCAGAAGGAGTCATCCTTCGAGAAGCAATGCCAAGTAAAAATGTGTCGCAAATAAATCAACAATATTTTGACGTATTCTAGATAGTTAATGGAATCAGGCGTTACTTTGCGGAAATCCATTATTAAGTTGAAATTTATAAAATTATTTTGGTTCCTAATAATTGCATAAGATGTGCCGCATGCGTATTGAGGGACGCCACCCGCCCGGTGGTGCATCCTGCATTTGCCTAAGCTAATACTCAACGCGGTGACGGTTGTTGTTGTCGTCTTGTAAGTTGCCTGCGCCGGCGTCTCTTAGCGGAAATTTAAAGCAAAATAATTTTATAAATTTAAACTTGTGACGTATTCCTTGACATTTGAATTCTGAATATTCGAAAACGTTTGTATGAGTTGAGAAGTTACGTTTCACGTGGCACAAAAATTGTTCGTGGTGTCAGTTCCATACCCTAATTGTAGTAGTTCAATGCTTTTCCTTATCACAAACTTAACTATTCCAAGCACATCTTACAAGCATTTGTATACTTTTATATTTAAAAAATGCTTCAATTGTGTACAAGTTCTTTCTGTCTGCGCTGTATTCTTCGCTCAAGTTGGCAGGATCATGTGAACAATGCCGTGGTGCTGCGTCGCTCAGGTATAACCGGCATAGATGCTCTTCTGATAATGAGTCAACTAAGAAGGTGTGGCCATGTCAGCTGCATGAAAGACTGCCGACTCCCGAAATCAGTTTTCTAGTCCGAGCTATCCAATGGGAAACGAAGTCATAAGGCGCATTATTTACGGTACAAAGACGTTTTGAAACGCTACCTTACAGCTTCTTGCGACATCTCACAGGGAGGCGCTGGCAGAAATAAGACCGAAGTGGTGCAATAAAGTCAAAAAAAGTAAAGCTTCTTTTAAAGAAGCTCAGCTTACCCACCTGAACCTTAAGCGCCATATACGGAAAACTCGGCCTAAGCCCTCCTAAATCTATATGGTTAATGAACACGAACAGCTTCACTGTGCCCAATGCAAATCTCGAAACATACTTATACTTAGTTATAATAATACAAACGATTGTCTTAATAAACAAAAAAAAACCGAACCTTTTAGTCCAATTCGGTTTCGCAAGTCATCAGCGAGCCCATAGTAGAAAACTCCACCAATCCTGATACACGAAAAACGATTGCAAGGGTTGCCGTTGTCGGATACGACAAGGCGGACTATATATACTTTTTAACTGCCTCGATAGCGCAGCGGTAAGAGGGTCGCACTTTAAAGCGACGGCTGCGCCACAAGTCCCGGGTACGATCCCCGGGTCGGGCCAAAATTATATACCTGAGTTTTTTTGTTCAGTTTCTTAATAATTCTTAGGGTAGCCTGGAGTTTGGAAGTTGGCGGTATTTCACTCCCGTGCCTCGAAAAAGCACGTGAAGCCGTTGGTCCTGCGCCTGAACTCTCTCCGGTCGTGTCAGATTGCTGTCCCATCGGGCTATGAGAGTGAGAGGAATAGAGAGTTCACCTTTTTTTGCGCACACACTTGTGCACTATACTATGTCCCGCGCAGTCGGTTAGTCTTGTGACTAGCCACCATAGTCGAAATCGGCTAAGGGGACTATAATATACTATCCATGACTAAAACGTTACAGATATGGGCCTTGTTGAGTATAGTATCTCCATCGCTATCAATTAATGCTTCAACACCCGAGCGGTTGCAGGCAACCGCATAACAAACGAATTTGCATTGTGTCTCGTTCACATACGCTTGAGGGATTAATTAATTTGACAGCTCCTACGAAGACAATGCCATACACGTGTATAATGGCTTTTAAGAGATTGCAAGTTCACTGAATGCAGACCGATTGCAAAAACGAGTAAGTTGGAAAAACTACGGGAGAAGCGAATGTTGAGAACACGAGCATACTTACAACTATCGGCCCCCTGCGATATTGTCCGCGCGTTTTGAGTTTGCTCCTCTCCCTCCCTTCGCAGTATGCTGTTTTATAGCCTTAAGCCTTCCTCGATAAATAATCTATCCATTTTTTTTTTCAAATCGGTCTAGAGGTTCCTGAGATAATCGCGTTTAATCAAACAAACGAAATCTTCAGTTTTATACTCGTAATATTAGTATAGACTAGCGGTCCCCCGCGACTTCGTCCGCGCGTTTTGAGTTTGCTCCCTCCCCTCCCGTCGCAGCGTCATGTTTTATATCCTAAAGCCTTCCTCGATAAATAAGCTATCCACAAACAGAAATATTTTTTCAAATCGGTCCAGCAGTTCCTGAGATAAGCGCGTTCAAACAAACAAACTCTTCAGCTTTATAATATATTAGCGCAAGCGCACGTTGTACTTAAGCTGCGAATATTATTTTGGTGCGGAGTTATGTTAAAACTGTGATAGCTCCTAAGATATTTATTGAAATCAAATGATATAAAGCGCAACTTGGTTCGAAATGAAATGCTCGTGATGATGAATGTATTTATTTTGATAAGAATAAATACCTGTGTGTATAATACACCTCTAAAAATAATGCATTATTTTTTTACAAATTTATTAACATAAAAAAGGTTGTAGTAAGTCAACCATAAAAGATAGACATATGCTGTTGCGGACTTTATTATAGAACTCTTAATGCTGATCAATCCTGTCATACATGATTTTTGTGTAACTTAAGCGGTTTCCGCAGCGTATGCAGCGGAAGCTCTCAAAAGGAATATCTTTCTCCCGTTTTCGCAACATTTTTCATTTCTGCTGTGGTCTTATGAGTCGTATCTTTATGTTATATAGCCTAAAGCCTTCCTCGATAAATAGACTATTCAACGCAAAAAAAATATTTCAAATCGGGCCAGTAGTTTTTGAGATTAGCGCGTTCAAACAAACAAACAAACAAACAAACAAACTCTTCAGCTTTATAATATTAGTATAGATTAGAAAACGTGAAGTAATTTTTATGGTTGACAATCTAAAGCTGTTGTTTGTTAGATTTTTTCATCATTATCATTATCAGCCAAAGGACGTCCACTGCTGAACATAGGCCTCCCCCACGGCTTTCCACAGCGACCGATTACTAGCGGTCTGCATCCAGTTTGATCCTGCAATCTTTATAAGGTCGTCTGTCCATCTTGTTGGTGGACGTCCTAAGCTGCGTCTTTGGTTGAAGGGTCTCCAATCTAGAACTTTCCTGCCCCAACGGTCATCAGTTCTTCGCGCTATGTGCCCTGCCCATTGCCACTTGAGCTTACTGATTCTCAAGGCTATGTCCGTTACTTTAGTTCTTCTACGTATCTCCTCATTTCTGATTCGATCACGTAGAGAAACATACCCTCTCCATCGCTCGTTGTGTGACGTTAGATTCTTTACAAATTGTTATTTGTAGAGAGGAGGTAGCTTGTCTAGCTAGTCTTTGATGAGCTTTATTAATTTATTTATATTATTTTTCAGGTCACAAGAAAGGAGTTCGGAATTTCACGATGGTAAGTTTTCTTTATTATCATATTTCTTTTTATAATTTTACAAAACTATGATTTGAGAACGCAAATATACTTTGAAATAGCACATGTATCTTTCAGACTGTAAAGTATTTACTACCATGCCAACAAATCTGTAAACAATCACTATTTCCGTCTGACTGTGCAATAAATACATCTGGAATCCGGTTTGAACCAGATCAAACTGGATTTCTGTACAGGGTATGCAAATTCCGGCAAGACAGAGGATTGAGGGTTTGTTATTAGCAAAGTTTGGCAACCGTTAGTGCTTTGTGTTGTATGTAAGCAGCTCTCGGTCAAGACCCTTAGAGGGTTGATTGCACCATCTTTTAACATAACTATAACCGCTACTAGTATTACTATTTTTGGACGCGGGTTATTGTCATTTACCTGAATCTAGTTCATTGGTAAGAAAGATTGCTGATTCAAGTCCTGCTGGTAACACAATAAGTCATAGTTATTATTATGGTTCTCTTTATCGCAATCGCATAATGACGGCATTGTCATGTAATAACCCTGAGCCGCTTGTGCCTGTTGTATTTTTTTTTACAAAAAATTGAACAAGTTCATACCTACTAACAAACTATGGATCTATGATTTGAAATAAAGGTTTTTTTTAACCGACTTCAAAAAAGGAAGTAATTAATCAATTGTATACCTACGTATATGATATCGTTATTTTGATTTGATTATATTCGAGTATGTTGACCTATTAAGGCTTCCAAACACTTGTGTTTTTATCTGCATTGATGCTTAAGGTACCAAAACATTATTATCGAGCTGAATTCGTATTACAATTAAAAGTGTCTTAAAGCAATGTTACAATCACAAATTTACATAGCATTTCTATGCAATAAATGCTATGTAAATTTGGTAAACTAACAAGGGCACATTTTCGGAGCCAAAACTAGAATTTACATAGAACTGGCCAAATCCAGTATTATCCGGTTCTATCCGGCTTTGGCCGTTTGGGGACGGCAGCGGGCCAATCAGGTGCTGGTAATGAATGTTTGAATGTATTATTCTGTTTCGTTTCTTACTTAGATGTTAATTATAAGGTAAGAATTTACTATAGGAGTAATAATTCTATACCGAGATCTGTCTTTCAAGACTCAATTTACAATATTTAGAGAGTACAATATTAATACTGTAAATTAACATACAAATGCATTTATTTATCTTTTTTGAATAAATGTTTTAATTGACTTTCCGATAAAGTAACAATTCTTTGTTTTATTTTTTTATTTTCAAAACTTATCATACAACAGAGCCTAGAGTTTGGAAATTCCGATACAAATATTGGATACGTTACAAAGCAATAATCGCGTACAACTATCATGTATATTAATTTACTAATATTTAAAGCTGAAAAGTTTTTTAGTTACTTTGTTTGTTTGAACGCGCTAATCTCAGGAATTACTTGACTGAGTAAAAAAAAAATGCGTTGGATAGCGTAGGAGGAAGGGGACGAGGGAGCAATATGTAATTTATTTATGTACATTTACATGGATTAAGATTCATTCACTATGACCAGATTCGCTTATTAATAATAAACAAGAAGAAATAAAACTAAGACATGCAACATAAAAAAAATACTTAAAATCTACCGAAAATATGAATCTAAACGAAAATATAAACTCGACAATTCCAACAATAGCTGTTTTTTTTTTGACATAACACGCGCTTTTGATTTTGTTTGTCATAAGTTACTGCTGGCCAAATTTGAAAGTATGAAAATAAGAGGCCTAGCATATAATTGGCTGACTTCTTACTTACACAACAGGAAACAAGCTGTAGAAATTGCAAATGTTGATGAAAATAAATGTATGAGTTATAGTAGATCGGAATTTTTAATAAATTCTTGCGGTGTTCCGCAAAGAAGTATTCTTGGTCCGTTACTATTCCTGCTTTACATAAACGACCTTCCTGAAGCAACCAATCACAAATGCATTTTATTTGCTGACGACGTTTCAGTAATCATATCTTTTAAAACTAGTAAATTGCTGTATGAAACGCTAACGCTGCGCTGAGGTTAAGGACGAGGCCGGATTACGAGATTACGAGCCGATTACGCCTTGAGAGATCTCGGTATAGAATTATTATTCTTATAATAAAATCTTACCTTTTAATTAACATCTAAGTAAGAAACGGAACGTCCTATCCACTGATAATGATGATGATGATACATTAAAATTTAGCGTGTTTTAACAATACATGATTCACACTATGTTAAGAAGCAAGATTGAATTGGGATTATATTTTTTTGTTTGAAATATTACTACTAGACATTGATAAACAAACTATACCTTTTTTTTAATTATTTGTATATTATTCACGCACTAAACTACATATATATTTATTTTAATACCGGATTTAAATTTATTCACTAGTATTAATCATAAGGTATTCGATATATTTAGACAATCCAATTGTAGTATATTTGATACACTAACGGATTAAAGGATAGCGCGAAGAACTGAGGGCCGTTGGGGCAGAAAAGTTCTAGATTGGAGACCCTTCGACCAAAGACGCAGCGTAAGACGTCCACCGTAATGATGGAGGATCAAACTGGATGCAGACCGCTAGAGATCAGTCGCTGTGGAAAGCCGTGGGGAAGGCCTATGTTCAGCAGTGGACGTGCTTTGGCTGATAATCATGATGATGATGAATAACGGATTTGTGTATTAATAATCATGACGCTATTAATATCCTTATGGAAGGTTTCCTATTTTATCATGTAAAATCAAGTATATTAACAACCGTAACCAGTTTAAAGCTTTCTACCTCACTAATAAACGTTGTTTCCTCTACCCAATGGTTGTCTGGAAGAGATCGCTTCCAGCGATAAGACCGCCAATATTGTACAAATGATTTGTCTGTAATTTTATTGTTTCTTATGTCCTTACTTGTGCAATAAAGAGTATTTATTATTATTATTAATGTAGCATTATAATTTTCCTTTTGACATTTATTGTTATAATTTGTATTAACAACCATTATAGTAAAATAATCACAAAGATCTTTGGAGAAAATTGGGTCATACCTTAACCTAGCATTGGAATAAAGGTTGATAAAAATATAGATTTTTATATTTCAACTACTTCATTGCAGACATATAATTTACACAAAAAAGTACATAATATTTCATTTGAGATGAAGACATTTGACTATATTTATAGAGCTTTAACATTTAGGCGACTAAAAGCAGCGCGACGGTCGCGCGACAATCGCGCTGCTGATAAATTCTGCTGCTGCTGTTTTATGTATGGGCATCCGCTGCTGTCGCTCTATCTTCTCTACAAACTGCCTTTACCTTCGAAAGCATTTGACATCTGTAAGATGAACTAAAGCTGGTACTTTATTCAAAACTCTATCTCCTCATCATCTTAAATACACATCCAGCCACAAAAATTGGTCACATTAGAAAACATTGCGCGTTCGAAACAATAAATCTGAGGCTCACAGCCCGCCAGTGTACGGTGCAACGTTATCCCCAGTTTTGGTTAATGGCCCCAACAGAGCTGTGGTTCCGTTTATTTGCCACCAAATATACAAATATACATGTGCACATGTGCAGTGCTACAAACGGAGATGGATTCGTTAATAACTAAATAGTGGAAGGTACTTCCTGACGTGAAATTAAAACTAGTTTTGAAATCACGTTCTATTTTCTGTGTTAACATTGCGTAATCATATAACAAGTATAGGTTCATAGGCCTACCCCATAATTTTCATAGCGGTTTCAAGCGGACTGCATCCAGTGTGATTCTATGATATTTTCAAGGTCGCTTGTTTGACTAGCCGGCGGACATCCTAAGATGCACTTATCAAATGTACTCAAATATAGATCTTTTCTGCCCTAACGGCCACACCAGTTCACGATCAAGTCATGAAAAAAGCGGTAACATTTTTATATGCTTGACTAAAAAAAGACAACATAGCGAAACAGCAATAAATTGCCAGCACACGTCGCTCCGTGCGCCACGATTATAATCACTCAGTCGTAATGGGCTGGCAGAGGGTGGCAACATCGACTGATTTTTGGTCAGTCTGGAAAATATTTTGAAGATTGACGTTTTGACGTTTTTGTGTTTTGATTGGCAGTTTTCCAGAATTCATGGACCTTTTACATATCTCTGTAGCTCACTCCATCGTTTAATATTTTTTTTAAAGACAGTGCGCTACCGAAACCCATACGCAATTCTACAGCCCCAAATTGAAATTACACACACTTGGTCTACAGTAAATTCAATTATTTTATTAATACTCGTAATTGCTTACAAATAAATTTCATTGCGATTAAAGTCAAACGATGTACGCATCGATCACGTAATACTAATGCACTAATTTCACATTACATAATGTAACTTGTGTCAATACGAGAGCACTATCTATGTGTACGTACATAGGTATGAAGTGTATGCAGCATAGGGAATTAGGCAAATGCAATCGGATTTAGGCAAATTTGGGCGCTGCAGCTGTGGCCCGCACCTGTATAACTAGACGATACCGGATTAAACCGGTTTTGGTAGGTTTCAACTGCCTCGGTGGCGCAGCGGTTTGAGGGTCGCATTTTAAAGCAACGGCTGCGCCAGAGATCCCTAGGTCGGGCCAAAAAAATATATGCCTGGGTTTTTCTGTTCAAAAGTTTTCAAGGTAGCCCGAAGCTTGGAAGTTGGCGGTGTTTTACCCCCGTGCCTCGGAAAGCACCTAAGCCGTTGGTCCTACGCCGGATCTTTATCCGATCGTGTCAGATTGCTGACCCATTGGGCTATGAAATTGGGTGGGCATGTGAGTGAAAGAAATAGAAAGTGCACCGGTATTTGCGCACACAATTGTACATTGTAATTTGTCCCACGCAATCGGTTGGTTGTTTGACTGGCTACCGTAGTCGAAATCGGCTAGGGCACTATTAAACCAGTTTTGGCCGGTTTCGGAAGCCAGGAAAAGTAGCATGAAGTGCTACGGAGATATTTTAGAGAATAGCAATCATGAAACTTAATAAGAAGGCTTATGAAATATATTTAACTAACTGGTGATTTTGGTTATTTAACAGTATCATAGCCTATTGAACCCGTAAGTATGGGTTGGTTTGGGTTGTGCATGATATGTGTGTTTTTTTCTAAATGGTATGGGTCGCTCTTGTCTTTGGACTGGCATAGCGCTACATAGAAATAGTGTAATATTATAATGGTATTTAAACTCAATAAAACATTGCATACCTACGCAAAGTCCATGCTTTATATTAAAATATTTTTTCTATATTTCTGACAACAAAAAATATCTATGGGTTGGACCATCTCACCGATATTTATTTTATGCCAAATTTAATAGCCAATAAATTGCACAGCTTATTTGTTTATTGTTTAGGAATGAAAATCGTATTGGAACGTGTTGAAATCATTTAGTTGGATATATTCATTTTATAAGCTTTTGCTTGCAAATTCTGCAGTGTAGATACCATCTTTTATTATAAATAGCTGAAATAACAGCTAAAGTTTTGTTCTGGAGTTAAGCTAAGCTTGAGTTGGAGCTATTTATAAATTTGATTTAAATGAAACAGGTCTCATCATCGACATAAAAGGATTAAATAATGAAAAATTAAATTATGGAAAGGAATTTTGTATTAAGTATAAGAACTTTTTGCGATAAAGGTTGTTAATAAATCACTTTTTTGGTTTTTGGATACAGTGCAAAACTCAGTCAGACAAAATCATACAATCTGACCAAGTTCGGTCCAAAAACTAGTCTGAATCTCGTTCTATCTAGGGGATCTGGCAAAATAAATCCGATCGCATTTTCTAATTCCCCGGACTGCACAAAGCTATATTTCCGACAACCTGGTACGGGATTAGTATATTTGAAATGTATCGTGGCGCATAGTTTATATCAAGTATAGAATTGCCTATATTCTATCTTTCTTTATCGATTTTTGGAAACTAATTAGTAAATATTTATTGGCTAAAACAAACGCTGTTATTAGATGAAAATTAAAATTGCTAACGTACATATAAAGGTAAAAGATATAAGCTTAAGAGTGGTATGTTATGACAGTTTAGAGATTCTCCAATTTCACCGCATTTATAAATGTGTGAGTACGATTTCATATGTGATAACATATTTTTTTACTGCAATCGAACTGGTTGGGTTGGTCGGACTAGCACATAATCAATGCTATTTGTCTACTTGTTTGTTTTATTTATAATTACTACTGATTTTATTAATTTGTAAGGTCTTAGACGTCTGCGCTATCGACCCAAACTGTTTTACAAGATAGCGCAGAAGTCACACGTTAGGACGTAGGTATGCATAGAGACCAAGAAATATCGCATGGTCGGATCAACGGCACGGTAGCGCAATTAGAAGAGCGTTTGGCCCGGTTAGCCAGAAAGTTGCTGGTTCGTGTCCCGCCCGTGCGCAATTTTTGGTTTCTTTTTTCATCTTTTACTTTCCTACAGCATGACTAGGTAACTGAAAAAAAAAACCTTTTTTAATAATTTTATTGGTCACCAACAATACGAACCTTGTGTTTATATTTATGTGAGGTCAAAAAATACTCGTTTCGGTTGGAACAAAGGTAGCATTACACAGTCAAATAATATACCTTATCTCAAAACATTGGACAAGCTATTAATATTCATGACAGACACAGTTAAGATAAGATGTAGTGGGTTTGCCTGTTTTTTTTTTTAAATAAATTTAATAGTTTCAAGCTGTAGTCATACTTAGGCGACTTTAGCAGCGACGTAATAAGAAACCGGAATTCCGCACGAATGGGATTATTAGTTTCTTGTTTTATCTTTATGACTAAAAATAAAGACTTATTGTTTGACATATTTAAAATCATTTATCTATTTTATAGACCCAGCACATGAGTTCTGACACTGAATGAAAAGAAACGAGCGATAGAAAAGTGTGAATAAGAAAAACATGCAGAAATGACCCAAGATAAACTAGAAATAGAGCAAAAAATGGTATGATAACATAAGTTCTGACACTGAGGTAGATACCATTTTCTTGATATACCTATTATTTATATTAAATATCCTTATAATTTCTTTCTATCTAGCTGTATCTGCTCGTAAAAAATATTGTTTTCCGGTTTGGTTTTAGTGTTTTTGTTCAATGAGTTTAATTTAGTTTGGAATAAAAATCTTAACTTTAAAACGTCGGGTCGATGAGACGCTTGAAAACAGACTTAGAATACAGGCCAAAGCGCCGTTAGTACAAATTGAGTAATTTTACAAACCTGTTCTACTGCTTTAGTTTACACTGTGGCATAGCTCAGCACAGGCGGCATGGCTAATGCACGCTCATGTCTTGGTATCATTACTGAGATAGTAAAGAGACGTGTTACGGGTTACGGACATAAAAAATGATACAGCCATTTTATAACAAACCTGAGTCTGCTTTTGTACTTTTGTTAAATTTGTGCATATTAAACAAAGTCTTTTTCATCTCTCCTGTTCGGAAAACGTTACTTTCATGCATAGATAACCGGGTGGAAAATAGCTATTCCATCCCTAGGATTGAGAGTAATTTAGAATTGATTGTAACGGGATTGCTACCATGTACCTTATTATTTTTGAGTTTCCGATATTTCGGCACTGTTGCAAGTGCCATGGTCACGGCGTAAGCAATCCCGTTACAATCAATTCTAATGTTAATGACCATGTAAGTTTAAATCAATATATTGAGAGTAATTTAGTTTTAATTTCTACGATCAGATTTGGGGTCAAAGATAACTAAGTCTTTAATGTGAGCTTAATATTTTTTTTTTTGATTAGCTGTACATTAACAAACGTGCTTATTATGATTGTTGATTTAAAATATCTTAACATTAGGTATAAAATATATTTACTCACTCCCACCTTTAACTGCTACTACAAATCCAGTGGTAGTTTTCTTGACAAGAATAAGGTTGCGTTGTATTGTTTGTGAGTAAAAACCGATCGATGTTTTAATAAGATGTGAAATATTTGATATTGACCACGTTTTATGTACTGTTTTCTTTCATACTGTTACTATTCCTTCTAATCATGTGTTCTTAGTATAACGACGGGAAATAAATTGATATGTTGTGCAAAAATTCGAGGTTTCATCTATCGCCAAACACATATTACCTCATCATAACATCAACAATCACACAGCTTATTTGTGTTCCTCATAGTTGAAATGAAAAAACAATATGTTTAACTCGGGTGAAAGCACCCATTTCAATCTCAAATTATTGGCGCTCTCACTCCGTTCGTGCGTCAGAAACATCTTGAGTAAAATGGGTCACTTTCTCCCCTTGTATTACAATTTACTATTTCAAGGTCTTCATCTTCAATCTACTATTTCGGAGGTTTTTTAAAAGCAACTTGGACATCGAATTAGTAAAGGCCATTACCTACATCCATTCTATCTATTGTTTTGAACTCCTAAAAATAAAAATGGTTATCACTTTCAGTTTTTAGGTTTCCGTAGCTAAATGGCAAAAAACGGAACCCTTATAGTTTGATCAAGTCTGTCTATCTGTCTGTCCGTCCGTATGTCACAGCCACTTTATTCTGTAACTATAAGCATCACACTGTTGAAATTTTGTAGGAAGATGAATCCTGTTACCCGCGTTACGAGTCTAATACAAAAAAAAAACATATTTAAGGAACTCCCATACATGGAACTTAAACTGTTTTTTTTTTGTAAAACCTATGCGTGTGGGGTATCTATAGATAGGTTATATATATGTGGGGTATCTATGGAGAGATTAACATTGAGGTTCCTAAAACCATTTTTTTAAAGTCTATCGTTTCATATCTGGACGCTTTCAAAGTGGTAAATGGGTTGTTATTTACTACAACGAGTTAGCGATTTAGATTTACATTAATTCGTTTTTTTTATTATGTTCTGTTTCTTTAAGTCAAACTTTTTAGCATACTTTAACCAGGTCAAGGTAACTACGTATAATCTGTAGAATCATTGATTTAATTTTTGCGCCTATTACAGTCCACGCATTCAGTTTGTCGTCTTACAAAATACGTCCACACGGACTAACATTCTTCAAGGGCCCTTTTCGAAAAGCCATTTCATTTCAAATACTCTAAATCCAGCGTAACTTATGATGTTACAGTCGTCCCTGTATTTCTGCGTTTTCATACCGGCTGCATTTGGCATGCCGACGGTGCGCAGTGGCATAACATGAATATTTATTAACTGCCCAATCTTGAGCGTACGCTAGTTCAGTCTAGGGCTGGAACTTTGAAATTATTGCTTATGGCTTGACTTGTTTTTTATTTTTAAATACGACCTATAAATTATCGATTAGTATAATGTTGAAGGCCTTCCGTTTTTTAGTTTTTAAATTTTCATCTATCAGCTAGTGGTCCCTACGAACTCCGTTCCTCCCCCTTATATACTGTACCGGTAAATACCAGGGTCAAACTGAAAGTTCTTAGAACTGGCCACTTATAAACAATATAATAAAAAAAATATTCTAAAATTTGAAAATAGAACTCTTTGCCAATATTACTGAGTATATATTTCATTCATTTGTCATTTGTTTTACGATTTGGCGGCAAATTGAAAATTGTCTGTGTCACGTCAACATGAATTTAACACAAGAAAATTTTCGTGCAATGATTTTTTATGACTTTCGATGTCATTTAAGTCAACAAGAAAGTTATGATAGACTACGATTGGCCTTTCACGATGAAGCCCCATCTCGTGCGACTGTTTACAACTGGTTTAATGAGTTTAAACGTGGTCGCACTAATCTCACTGATGATGTACGTGAGGGACGGCCTTCTACGGCGACGACTGAAAATAACATCTGTGTTGTGCGGCGTATGATAGAGACTGACAAAAGAGTGACCTATCAGCAGATTCGGACAAGCTTAGGCATCGGTATGAGTCAAGTGCACAAAATCCTCCACGAACATTTAGCGGTCAGGAAGCTTTGCGCCCGGTGGATACCTCATAATTTGACTAAGGCTCAAAAACTCCATCGTGTGGATTGGTGCCGTAAAATGATTGAAAGATTTAACGGAGGTGACTCAAATGCTGTGTTCGACATACTAACAGGTGACGAAAGCTGGATTTACTGTTATGATCCTGAAACCAAAAGACAATCTGCTCAGTGGGTGTTTCCTTTCGAGGAGTTGCCAACTAAAGTGATCAGAGATCGAAGTGCGGGAAAAAAAATGGTGGCCTCGTTCTTTGGAAGGATAGGTCATTTCGCAACAATTGTGTTAGAGGATCAAAAAACAGTTTCTGCAGAATGGTACACTACCAATTGTTTGCCACTTGTCTTGGAAAAAGTTCGAGAGAAACGACCTCGCAGTAGGATCCTCCTTCACTACGACAACGCCTCGTCGCACACCGCCAAGCGAACGATCGACTATTTGGCGACATCAAACGTTGAATTACTGGGTCACCCGCCGTATAGCACCGACCTCGCGCCTTGTGATTTTTATTTATTTCCAAAAATTAAAGAAAAACTTAAAGGAAAGCGGTTTATGAATGCTGAAGAAGCGGTGGCTGCGTATCGCGATGCCATTGAAGAGACCCCTAAGGACGAGTGGGCAAAGTGCTTTTCCCAGTGGTTCCATCGCATGCAGCGGTGTATTGACGTCAATGGACAATATTTTGAAAAGATATAATAAAACTAATAACTGGCTAATGTAATCAGTTTTTGATTTTCTAAGAACTTTCAGTTTGACCCTCGTATGAACCAAAAGTAAAAATCATAACACGTGGTCCATCTATTCTTGAGTTATAAGTAGTGTAACTAACATGACTTTTTTATGCAAAAAAAGTATAGGATTTTTGGCAGTCCTATATGTTTCTTGCCTGTTAAGTTGGCATAACAAGATCATACCTCCAGTGTAGTGTCCTCCTAGTGCGAAGAAATTAAATAACAGGTTCTCACTAGGTCATATTGGAATATTTGAACAGAGGTTCTCAAAGTTACGTGTCAGTGACAGGTATCGTTTTTATCTCTAAGCTTAATTTAAACTGATTTTTCATTCTGTCTGACCATGAGCATTGTAAACATCTTGTAACTTTTGTATGAATGCCCATTGTAAACATCTTGCTTTAAATCATTCTTGCTTATACAGTATTCTTTTTTTTAACCAAATTTAATACAATGAATGAGACATATGCCTATTAAATCTAGAAATGAAGCGGTTGCCACCGCAGGTCGATATGGATAGCCATGGGAGGCTTATGTTCAGCAGTGCCTCGATGGCGCAGCGGTTAGAGGGTCGCACTTAATAGCAACGGTTGCGCCAGAGCTCCCGAGTTCGATCCCGGGTCGGGCCAAAAATATGTACCTGAGTTTTTCTGTTCAGAAATTCTCAGAGAATCTCTGAGTTTGGAAGTTGGCGTTGTTTCACCCCTGCCTCGGTGCGCAGGTAAAACCGTTGGTCCTGCGCCTGATCTCACTCCGGTTGGGTCAGATTGCTGTCTCATTAGGCCATGAGGGTGAAGAGAATAGAGAGTTCACCTGTATTTGCACACACACTTGTGCAATATATAATATGTCACGCGCAGTTGGTTAGTCGTTATGAGTGGCCACCGTTGTTTAAATCGGCTAGGGGGACTATTATGTTCAGCAGTGGACGTGCTTTGGCCAATAGTGAAGAATTAAGTAAATTAAGTAAAAAAAATACAAACAATAATTATGAAATACCATAAAGAAACAAGTTTAAAAAAAAAACAATTTGTGTGGTCAAATTTTATGTTACCTAGTACTTATTTCACCTTACGATTAAAACAAAGGAATCTTACTTAATGTAACAGAATATTCATACTATAATATTCCCGCAAAGATATTTCGTCAACTTTCAAAGTTGGAGCAAAGAGAGCCCTTTTGTTTGAAACTTTCATCCTTGGGGTGAAGTTTTGTCAAATATTCTTTCTATGGGGTGATAAATTCTGTGTTTTACACCTCTTTTCGTTTAAAACAATTGGAGCGTAAGAATAATGATGATGGTGGCATACTTAGAGGATATTATTACTATAAAATAATAAATTTAAACGTAATTTTGTGGCCACAACTATTAATTTAATTTTTGCGCAACAGAATATCAGAATACTGACCTATTATGAAAAATAATCGCTTACCTATATAAAATATTGGACACCAATCACAAACATTGCTCTGATCCCAAAGTAAGTAGCTAATGCACTTGTATTATGGAAATCAGACATAACGCTGGTACCACACACAATATTATTTTTTATTTATTTTATATTGACCTGACCGGCAATCGAACCCGGGAGCTCGGAGCTGCGACGCCTTGAAACCAGCGCGCTTAGTCATAAAGTTTTCAAACAGTTGGTGTGATTCATATCATGATATTTTTTACAGCAACAAACCACGTTCTTGAATTGTCATTTCTCAGTAGGTAGACGATAACCGATAGCAACAAAAAAAAGAGTTAGTTCAATCACAAATAACTGAATTCGTTAAGGTCGTGAAAGCAAGGAACAATGCTCCCGAAGAATTTATTGTTTACAAGTTTGATAATAGCTGTGTGTTAACAACAAGGCAAGGACGAACATTGTCAAGTGACCATGATTTTGTTTTATTTCTATATGATATTTTAATTTTCACATCAAACACGATGTAGGTACCTAACCTCGCAAGAGAACCATTCTAGAGATGCCGTCTTCTCGGGTCCGAGTATTTACCCTTTTCGTTACGTCTTTTTCTGACGTCATTTTACCTATATATAGCACTTAGACCCGAGTGCTTGGCCACCAGTACGCTGTGTGCACTTTTTTAAAAATAATAAACATATTTTAATGATTTTTATGAAAGTTCCCTGGGTTATTCTTCGTATTTTTTAAAGCACTTAAAGTTGTAAACGCTATCATGACATGTGCGTACGATCGAAAGGCTCTCGTGGCTTACCTCTTCAAACGAAATCGCTTGCACTTACAACAAAAAACGGGCGTCCCTTCAAATATAACAACGTGGGGTGGTGGCTAGGCGCGAAAAACTACGACCGAACTCAATTCAGAAAGTCATATTTTCCCGTTTTACAATCCTTTTCTAGATTTTTGATTTCCAAGGTCAAATACAAGTGACCCATTATTGCCTTAATTACTAACGATCAATGATAATGTATTTTCATTGCTAACGATACAATTATTTTACTGTGTTTACGTTTGACTGTTTGTCGAAGCGTATAATACTTTAGTAGCGAGTAAAAGTTTCTCTGGCCGGGTGATTTGTGTAAGCAAACGCTGCATTTAACGAGGTGGTATTATGATACTCTCTTGTTAAATGCAATCACATTTTCAATGATTTAACATGCCAAATCTATAAAAATACGACGTTCTTGTGATTTCCACATAACTCTAAAAGCAGTGTCACCCCATTTGAAGAGAGATTGTCTCCTCAAACAATAGCTAACTTCCAAGTTCCCAACTCTGTAGTTGTTCGACAGCGGCTTATTTTCAGCACAGCTGTTTCTCCAGTTTAAGGGCAAGCACACATTGAGCCACTAGTCACGGCTACAGGCTAAGGACGAGTCTTTTCTTACATTTTGTATAGAATCAGCGAGAACTGGGCGTTTGAGCGACCGCGTTTTAGCCACGTTAGACGTTCGCATCGCACGCGCACTCGGCCACACAGTTTTTACCGATTTAAAAAAAGGAGGCTAACGATTTGACATGTTCGTATGTCTTTGCGAGGAAATTTGATCATATTTGAGTGTGTTTATGTAATAAGGCTTCCAAAACGTGGACAAAATGTCGTAAAGTATGTTTGTCCACGGGTGTCTCGAAAACGAGAAATCATAGCGAAATGATTCTAATAACTGAAAAAAATTAAATAAAATTAAATCGCCTTAAAAACTGTCTACATGTTTCAAGATTATGCCACCATCACCAACAGTTTACAAACACTTTGAGTGCCTTAAAATATACGAAGAAAGAGTAACCCAGGGAACCGCAATGTTTGTACGCGTCATTTCATAAAAATCATCTGAAAAAATACTTGCGTTTTTTTAAAAAAAAAACATGCATACTCGGGCCCAAGTGGTCCTATATACAACATGCTGGTTGCCAAGCACTCGGGTCTAAGTACTATATAAAATGACGTCAAAAAATGACGTTGCCACTTGTAAACACTCGGACTCAAGTGCTACACACTAAACGAGTTAAGTTTAAGTAGCAAAGTCTGATCGCGTTTAGTGGACACGTTTGTGGATTAACTGAGTCACTTGTGTCCGCGATTAGTGGCTTAAAGTGCGCTTGCTCTAAATTTGCCTAACTTTTGTTTCCTTCTCCCACCTCACACCTCTAAACTTCAGTTTGGTTTCTTTGATTGAGAAACATTACTCACATGTGTGTCCGAAGTTTATTATTTATTGACATCAGCATGGCTTTGTCAAATTATTTAGACAATTCTGCTTTTGGATTATATTATTATTACATAGCATTGTGAGTGACAAACAACGGAAACTTATTATAGAACATAAGTCCATCATACTTCTAATAAAGGTATATAATTCAAGATTCATTCATTTACATGAAAAAATGGAAATTAATGAAAAGGAAATGGTATGTACTAGGGATGGGCCGAAATTCGTTTTACATTCGGTTTAACCGAATTTCGGCGGCTTGAACCGAACTTCGGTATTCGGCCGACTTTCGTTTCAAATGCCGAACATTCGGTCCACGATAAGATTAAAATACCTCATCTATTTTTATGCAAATAATTCAAACAAATTCATAATCAGTCATTTATTAATTTTTGTAATGCGTTACTTAACAACAAAATCTTTTTTAAGAAATCAAAACAACTTTGGTTTATTAATTAACGAAATTATAATTATTATTAACGAAGTTATTGCCCTCTTGACACTAAAACAATAATTAGATACTTGTCATATAAAATGAAATAATAGTCATATTAGGAGATTTTGAAACAGGTGTTTTACAAAATTATTCATTAAATAATATTTTCAACACACTTGCTCAAAACGACGTTTTTATTCCACCGATTTTTGGCTCATAATCATAGATATTAAACACGCGTGCTTTTTCAGTATATTATTGCACTAGTGCTTTTAGTTTATAAACCCGACCAATTTACATTTGTACCCTAGTACCAAGTCGTAAGTAAGAAGAAGAAGAAGCGATATAATTTGGTCGGGTTATAATTTTTATTTTAGCAACGTAAATGAATTTGTTGAGCCTTAATATTATCGATCTTCCACTCACTCTAAGATGGTTTGTTAACGCAGAAGTAGACGTTGTACGGCCAGTACCACCACGAGATATCAGTGAACCGCACAAAGTACATTTCACTTTACTTTGTTCATCAGTTTCGGTATAAAATGTCCAAACACTTGATTTTTTTCTACCACTCATTTTTGACCTTTGCAACAAGCAGATATTGAATATTTATTAGTTTTATTAAGTATTTATAATTATCTGTGACATTACGTCACACTTAATCCACTAAAAATAACTTACGTAATGTAAACAATAACGCACGTGTCGCGAAGATGACGAATTTGCTAATGACAGAGAGACGCGGGGTGCGGGATGTGCAGAGCGAGTCGAGACCTGTCCGCTCCCGAGAAAGCGCGGCAAAAATAACCGAAGTTCGGCCGAAGTTCGGCCGAATTTTTTTTTTGCAGAATGTTCGGCCGAAGTTCGTATTCGGTATAAATTACATTCGGCCCATCCCTAGTATGTACAATAAGTTGCATGTCAAAACTACCCTAATGTCGAGTCTGCGTTTCCACCAAGTGAGCAGCTCCAGATTCAATTAAATGTATATTTATAATTTAGTTACAGGTTTAAAGCCTTAAAACCTTAAACCTCCTTATTATGAATTCAGTATAAACAAACGTAATTTAAATTAATTTACAAGAATTATATGTAGCGACAAAAAAAAAGGAAGACCTTACCCAGGCACAGGGATTATTTCCCACATTTATTTTTCAGGGTTATTAGTTTTTTTCTGGACTCTGTTGATGAGGAATGAAACAAGGCATTATCCAAAACCTAAATCTATATGCAACTCTTAATTTTTTCTAGCAGTTTTCCGTGGCGTGGAGGCCGAGTCTCGTGGCAAACGAACTTTTATCGTGTGGTACTTCGATTGCGAGTTTAACTTATTTACCTAAGAATCAAGATAAATTAAAGAATGTAGATGTAAAAAATGACATGTAAAAAAAACTATCGCACGACCAAAAACTAAATATACAGAAATCGTGACTCAGAGAAATAAAAAAATATTTTTTTTGACAAAGAAAATTTGATCGGTGAACTTTATTCTTATACGAATTGCGCGAGAATTGGTTAGGGATTAAACCGTCTCATTTTTTCAGTCTTATTTTATGTCCTCTTATTATTGTCACGTGGAGACACCCTATTATATGTCATTGAAACCTAAAATTTAGTTTCGAATATCTATAAAAGTAAAAAGTAATATCAAACTGTGTACTGCCGAATATTTTATAGTATTTTTGTACAAAAAAATTATATGTTCACTCTTTCTTTTAAGTTAACTTAGCAAAAAAGATTTAAATATTTAACAATGGCGGACGGAGTGAGCACCAGGCATTCGTTTTACTCATGAACGTATAGTAAAAGTCGTTAGTTTTTATGCTGAATAGTCCTATTTCTAGCCAAATTATACAATGTAAACGATGGAATGCGAATCTATAGTTGGTTCATAGAGATACAATAGCGTATGGATGGAGTGAGCACAATAAATAATAAATTAATAGTAAATGTTTTACGAGGGTCAAACTGAAAGTTCTTAGAAAATCAAAAACTGATTACATTAGCCAGTTATTAGTTTTATTATATCTTTTCAAAATATTGTCCATTGACGTCAATACACCGCTGCATGCGATGGAACCACTGGGAAAAGCACTTTGCCCACTCTTCCTTAGGGGTCTCTTCAATGGCATCGCGATACGCAGCCACCGCTTCTTCAGCATTCATAAACCGCTTTCCTTTAAGTTTTTCTTTAATTTTTGGAAATAAATAAAAATCACAAGGCGCGAGGTCGGGGCTATACGGCGGGTGACCCAGTAATTCAACGTTTGATGTCGCCAAATAGTCGATCGTTCGCTTGGCGGTGTGCGACGAGGCGTTGTCGTGGTGAAGGAGGATCCTACTGCGAGGTCGTTTCTCTCGAACTTTTTCCAAGACAAGTGGCAAACAATTGGTAGTGTACCATTCTGCAGAAACTGTTTTTTGATCCTCTAACACAATTGTTGCGAAATGACCTATCCTTCCAAAGAACGAGGCCACCATTTTTTTTCCCGCACTTCGATCTCTCTTCACTTTAGTTGGCAACTCCTCGAAAGGAAACACCCACTGAGCAGATTGTCTTTTGGTTTCAGGATCATAACAGTAAATCCAGCTTTCGTCACCTGTTAGTATGTCGAACACAGCATTTGAGTCACCTCCGTTAAATCTTTCAATCATTTTACGGCACCAATCCACACGATGGAGTTTTTGAGCCTTAGTCAAATTATGAGGTATCCACCGGGCGCAAAGCTTCCTGACCGCTAAATGTTCGTGGAGGATTTTGTGCACTTGACTCATACCGATGCCTAAGCTTGTCCGAATCTGCTGATAGGTCACTCTTTTGTCAGTCTCTATCATACGCCGCACAACACAGATGTTATTTTCAGTCGTCGCCGTAGAAGGCCGTCCCTCACATACATCATCAGTGAGATTAGTGCGACCACGTTTAAACTCATTAAACCAGTTGTAAACAGTCGCACGAGATGGGGCTTCATCGTGAAAGGCCAATCGTAGTCTATCATAACTTTCTTGTTGACTTAAATGACATCGAAAGTCATAAAAAATCATTGCACGAAAATTTTCTCGTGTTAAATTCATGTTGACGTGACACAGACAATTTTCAATTTGCCGCCAAATCGTAAAACAAATGACAAATGAATGAAATATATACTCAGTAATATTGGCAAAGAGTTCTATTTTCAAATTTTAGAATATTTTTTTATTATCTTGTTTATAAGTGGCCAGTTCTAAGAACTTTCAGTTTGACCCTCGTAATATGAAACTTGATGATCTGAAATTACAGGCTCCAATTAAAGAGAGGTGTAACCAACAGACTAATGTCGAAGGGGTATTATAAAATTCAAGACTATGTAATGTAATATAGAATGTATGGACAGTTCAGCCTGCATCAAACTAATGATGTTCCTACCTGTTTATTTTGATTTGTATAATTTTTGTGGCAGCTAGTGGTGACTGAGTTTGTTCCGGTGTTTCTTCTCAGCACCTGCCAGATTATCTATGTCTTGTCTCGAAGTGCTAGTAGGGCTCTAGCCCCATATGGGCCATAATTGATTGATATAAACTAATTATTGACGTTCATAAGTGGCATTTTGTGTTCTTAATTGAATAAATTATTTTTGACTTTGACTTTGAAGGTCACACTTACAATCAAAATCAGTTTCAGCATATTTCGCCATAAACATAGCATGTGAAAATCTAATATAATATTTTACAATTTTCTCTTAAATTTATCCTTGAGACTATAACAATTCTTAGCGATTCAACAAGTATACAATGTTGTCAAAAATGGACAAGGTTGTAATATTTTTATCTGGGAAATCCTATTATATATTTTTATACACATATTTAGACAACTTTTTTTATACATTGCTGTTCTATAGAACAGGACTAGGTGTAAAATTTAATATAAGTCTTCAGAGATTTCTAGTACTACGAGTATACAGTGTGTTGTTTTGATCAGCGACGAGCGACTCAAGAGTGGCTGAAAAAACGAATCTGATGCCAAAAAATGTATTAAATAAAATACTTTTTTTGGTTTACTCTGTGGTCGAGTGGCTCGTACGCTGGTTTCAAGCGTCGCCATCTCGTGAGGTTCCGGGTTCGATTCCCGGTCGGGTCAATGTAGAAAACGATCTTTTTTATTTTAACACAAGTGCATTGGCTACTTACTTTGGGATCAGAGCAATGTATGTGATTGGTGTACAATATTTATATTTATTTCTATTTATTAAAATCAATTTATTAATGCGATACAGTTATCGAGTCAAAACTACCAACACCAGGTAGCCTCTTTGTAGCTTACTTGCTACGGCGTCGTATTTCGTAGATAAGCGAGCTACACGCGAGCGAGGGTGCAAGATTCCTCATTCGTTTTGTCATTTTTTAGACTGTTGTGAAGAGATTTTATTTTATAAAACTTACATATAATTTAGGGTTTTTTTTTAAAAGTTTAACTCATATTATCATCCCTGTATATATAGACCGGTATAGCAATGAGACTGGATTATATTTTATAAACTTACACACTTGACGACCTCCGTGGTGTAGTGGCTAAGTACGCTGGTCTCAAGTCGTCGTCGCTCAGAGGTCCCGGATTCGATTCCCGGTCCGGTAAATATAGAAATCATAATTTTCTATATTGTCTTGGGTCTGGGTGTTGTGGTACCATCCCGTTGTGTCTGATTTCTATAACACAAGTGCAATTAGTTACTTTACTATTTAAATTATTTACTTTAGGATCAGAGCAATGTATGTGATTGGTGTCTAATTTTTATTTTATTTATTTTTTATTTTTATTTTCAAAATGTACATGTTAATATATGAGATACCACTAATAATATTTAAGTGACTCAAATTGTACAATAATATGTGTTTGCAATACGTAGTCTTAGAGAAAGTAGCATAAAGGATCGTGAAGCTTGTTTTATGAATGTCGCTTGAAACAAATTATGTTTCCGAGAACAAACAATTTAGATAAACACTCTTCAAAGAGTCCCTAAGGAAGATGGCAGTAAAGAGATATTCGTTTTATTAGTACGCCATTAAATAACTTAGGTTATAAAGAAACTCATTAACTTTGCGCGACGGAATTTCTAGATGTTGCTTGAAAATATTTATTTAAACGCCATTTTGTGCTTAGTGATAATAATCAAATTAATTGATGGGCCGATTTTTCAATGGTTAAATAAAACTTATCAGACTGATAAATTATAATGCGACAGATTTTTCAAATGACGGGTACCTATGATTGCTGCCAATTAGGTGACGATTTCAAATTAGCCATATTGCATTTTGTTCTAAGAATATTTCTTATCTGACTTTTGTAAAATCAGCCCTTAATGTATTTGTAATTCTGAAGTAATTTGTAAATTTACGATTTTGTCAGCACTAAAAATATTTATTTTATTTTTATTACTCTTTTAACGTTTCTTTCCCTTCTTGCCACAAAAATATGACCTTAAAAGTCAAAGTCAAAGTCAAAAATAATTTATTCAATTTAGGACACAAAATGCCACTTATGAACGTCAATAATTAGTGTAATATCAATCAATTATGGCCCGTATGGGGCTAGAACATGTCTCCTTATCTTTAGGGCCCTACTGGCGCTTCGAGCCAAGACACAGACAATTTGGCAAGTGCTGAGAAGAAACGCATGATAGTTTTCCGACAACGCAAAGGCAGCCCTTGACAAGATCAGACGACTGCCGTCAATAGGTATTCGCGACGGGGTATCGACGTACCGATGGCATATCGACACAAATTTTATACAATGTTTTCATTTCATTTACATGTGTTGTCAACGGCTGTAGTTTTCGACATGTCAACGACTAACCGTCAACGTGCCGATGACGACAGCCTTCAAGTTCCACTCCTGTGGGTGTTTGGGTGTGGTGCGGTATACTTTGAACTATGTACTTTTAACAATGAAACACATGTTGCCGTATATGCATTTATTTATTACAGCAGACAAAATTTTGTGTGTCGAATTGGCGAGATCGTTGATTGACAGATTGACAGCTAGTTTAGGGCGGGGCACCACCAGTCAATTGATAGTGGCGTTCCATGCTTCACGATTTTCTGCTCGTTAACAGTATTTAAAAGTTCCACCATTTCCTAAACAGAGTATTGTTTTGGTGACAGTGACATCCAACTCAGGGATACTTATATGACTGTTGCTTGTTTTAAAAAAAAAACTTTAAATTATATGCTATTTATACATTAAAAAAAAAAAACCTCTTAACAACATTCTGAGCATAAGAACACCCCCATTGTAGTGAAAACTGGTTCAGTGCTACTAAAAACAGACTTCTTAAAAATGGCGAAATCCTCATAAGAAATAAAACCAAATTGTGCGCAAAGTACCTTGGTATGAATTCGCACGCAGATACACCAATTTTTCTATCAAAAAATTTGACACCAAAGGCTTCGCGTCTTCATTACTTGGCCCGTGACCTTGCCAAATCTAAGGGCTATAGATTTGTGTAGACGTCATACGGCAAAATTTATGTACGTAAAAGTGAACAATCGCCAATTATTATGATCAAAACGGAGCAACAGGTACATAGATTACTTTTAGAACAAGACTGACTATATTTTTACTTATCTTCAAGTTCAAGTTTTTTTGAAATTTTACTGCATTGTATTACACTATGTCTTAAGCTTAATACCCGTCATTGTAATAACATGTGCACCACCACGTTTATGTTTATATTTCAATATCTGGAAAATACGAAAAATGACAAATACCTAACACAACACTATCTTGCCCGAGCAACCACACTTACATCTTTACATAGACATTTACACACTTCAATACACGCGATCGCGTATGTTGAAAAACCACACAATTTACACCTACATGAACACACACACACAATCAAACTCTTTCGACATTTACGTACCCAAAAATACACGTCAGTGTCTGATAATAAAAAACATTACTTAATCCAACAAAAATACACTAACAAAATACAACCTACAATAATATACATATATCTACTCATTATCACATTAATAAAACTAACAGAACAGCACTTCCTCAGTATACTCTTTTGGACTGTATATATACTTGTTAAGCAAATTCCAATAATCACTACCCCACGATTATTTCTACACTTATTTCATTATGGCTAAATCGCTACATTCGCCTTTGCATGACATAGACAGCATTGAAATAGCAAAAACAATAGAGTGCAGTAGTGCCGATCTAGAAAAATACATGCATATTAATAAAAACAATCTTACCGTAATATCTCAGAATATAGTTAGTATTTATAAAAATTTTGACAATTTTAACCTCACACTGGCAAATTTATCTTTTGAAACAGACATTATCACTTTTACTGAATGTAGATTAGATGCCAATAAACATCTCCCACAATTAAACAATTATGAGGTTTATAGCTCCCATTCCCAGCTCAACCAGAATGACGGAGTAGTTATTCATATAAAAAAAAGTTTAAAACATAAAGTAAAGGAAGTTATTTTATACCACGCTTCATGCCTTCAAATTGACGTCTTAGATAATACAATATTGTGTATATATAGATCACCATCAAATCCAAACGCAGAAAACTTTATTAATACTCTGAATTCTCATTTAGAGACCCTTCCCTCCCATAGAAACATTATAATAACAGGAGATATTAACATAAATATTCAAGTAAAGCCTTTGGAGCCACCGCATGAGTTCAGAAACAGAATGAATTACCTGGATATGCTTGCTAACCATGGCATCTTAGCTGGACACACCTTACCTACAAGGCAGCAAGCCTGCCTTGATCACTTCATGCAGACTAAATAAAATCAAGTATGAACCTAAAATAGCGATTTTGCAAACAACAATTACGGACCATCACACCATTTTTCTATCAATCTCGAAAATAAAAAAACAAACCAAAGTTAACAGAACTAAAACCACTGTAAATTTTGAAGCTGCTCTTAAACACTTATGAAATACTAACCTTTCAGAACTATTATTGAATGATGACCCAACAAGTGTAACTAACCAACTTATAGATAAAATTATGGAAAGCTTAAAGGTAAACACTGAAGTGACGCGTGTGTCATGTAGCAAGAGAACTATACAACCGTGGATTTTTCCTGGAATCTTACGATGCATAAGAAATAGGAATCAACTTCAAAAAAGACTTCGGAAGGACCCTGATAATGAAACTCTTCGCATATCTTACAGACGTTACAGAAATTATTGCAATAATTTAATAAAAAGAATAAAAAGGAAATACGACAGGGATACAAAAAAAAATTACAAAACATTACAAAATCTCTGAACAATAATAAATTACTTTGGAATAACATTAAAAACATTACATATTCTAATAAAAATCATAAATCTAATTCTGAACTGCAGTATTTAGGGCCATAACCAATTGAATCAGCAAACTTTATTAATAACTATTTTGCCAACATAGGAATTAACCTTGCAAATAACATACAACACGACACAAGAGCATCAAATATGCATGATAAGAATAAACCGGCGCAACCAAATTCTTTTGTTCTTATGCATACACACATTGATGAAGTACGGAGCACACTCCTACACCTCAAATCAACTAGCGCCCCAGGGTGGGATAATATTCCCAATGAATTTCTGAAATTGGCAGTTGATGACCTGTCTCCCATTATCACTCACCTAATTAATCTCTGTTTTGATACAGGTGTATTTCCTGCACCATTTAAACAATCTATTATTACACCAGTATACAAGAGTGGGGATGAAGGAGATATTGGCAACTACAGGCCAATTTCGGTTCTGCCAGCAGTGTCAAAAGTTTTGGAGAAACTGCTCAACATTAGGCTTCTAAATTACTTAAATTAATTTGACAAATTGTCAGCTTTACAATTCGGCTTTAGACGGGGAAAATCGACAGAAGACGCGATTTTAGAGCTTAGCTCTTTTGTTACTAGGCAACTTGATAAGGGTAAAAAATGTCTCACAGTACGTTGCCGGGAACCAGCTTCTATCATTCCCACGGCTCTGAGCATTTCTTCCCTGCTTAAATGACGTCGCCGCTCCATAATAACGTTTGTTTTAATCAGTAGTAGGGAAACAGTAGCACTAATAATGTCTTCAATGCGTTGTATGTTTTTATAGAGAAAATATTGACAGCTGATTTTCATCTTTTACTCGAATTTGATTGACAGTTCCTGTTTCAAATTATGAAATGCACCAAAAAAAAATCCATATAAATTTATAAAATCATAAATTTATTACAAAGACACATCTCAATCTCAAGAATCATCAATAGTTGAGGTAATGCCTTCGCCCAGCAGTGGGACGTTATACGTTTCTCCTGATTGATATTAATTAAAATTTTCTTTAAGGATTCATCAAATAAAGTGTTTTCGTTTGTCTACAGCAGGGATGCACAGACCGCGGCCCGCGGGCCGCTTGCGGCCCGCCGGTCGAATACTGGTGGCCCGCCGACAGCAAAAATAATACTCTCGTACATTCGAAAAATATTGAATTCTATTCCAGAATAAAACCAAAAAAAATATGTTCGAAAAGTAATTTGAATCTCGCGCGCGCGCTCTTAAGTGCACGAATTCCCGATTGCTCGCGTAGGTAGATACACGAAGCTTCCAGAGTCGGTTTCGAGATTTCTCCAGACAGTTTTCGACTCTATACGCGCGGTATAAAAGCCACGCTAACCGCAGCGACCCATAGTTCGGTTTTAATTTGAGTGAAGTGTCAATAGTTCTAGTGTAGATTTTAACTCGACTAGCCGGTGTCATATATTTTGATCCACATTCAACGTAGATTTCCCGTCAAGTGCCGTGTATAATTGTGTTGTGAAATCGTAAGTAAAACTCTGTTATTAATAAGTGTTTCCCTACCTATTTAAATCAATTATTTTTGCTAATTTAAAAAAGGATGGGTAATTTAAGTAGGTACTGTAATTGTTTTTAGGTGCTGTGTTAATCCTAGCCAGGATTAGAACGCAACATGGACAAGCCAGGACCTAGTAAAAAACGTAAGGTTAAAGATGAAAATCGGCAGTTTCAAGAAATTTGGACTGAGAAATACTTTTTTGTATGGTCGCATAATAAAGTCGTTTGTTTAATTTGCAAGAATTCTGTTGCGATTGCAAAGGAATTAATGTAAAAAGGCACTATGAAACGCAGCATCCTACTTTTACCAAGTTTACAGGCGAATTAAGAAAGCAAAAAATGTTGTCTTTAAAACGGGAGCTTATTGGTCAGCAAGCTATGTTTACAAAACCCATCCAAGATTCAGAAACAGCTACAGAAGTTAGTTATGAAATTTCTCGAATGATAGCAAAGCGCAGTCGCCCCTTCAATGATGGGGATTTTGTAAAAGAATGCATAGAAATTGCCGCTAAGAAAATGTGTCCAGAAGCAGCAAAAAAGTTTGAGAAAATTCAACTGAATCGTATGACTATCCAAAGACGTATTATGTCTTTGTCAGGTAATATTGCGGAACAATTAAATGAAAAAACTAAGATCATTGAATTTTTTTCATTAGCACTCGACGAATCCACTGATATTACTTCCACAGCTCAACTTCTCATATTCATACGAGGTGTTACTCAAGATTTTGAAGTCTTAGAAGAGTTGTTAGGAATGTGTTCATTGAAAGGTCAAACCAGAGGAGTTGATATACTCAATGTACTTTTGGATGAGTGTTCAAAAACTGATTTGGACTTATCAAAATTATCGGGAGTTGCCACTGACGGTGCTCCTTCGATGATTGGTGTCAATTCTGGGCTAGTTACTTTGCTGAAAAAGCATCTGCAAGAAAAAAACATAAACGCTGAAGATCTCATGCAGTTTCACTGCATTATACACCAAGAAGCCCTCTGTTCTAAAAAAATTGAATTTCAAAATGTCATGAAAGTGGTAGTTTCGACTGTAAATTTCATAAAATCACGAGGACTCAATCACAGGCAATTCAAACAATTCCTTGATGACATCGAAAGCGAATATGGAGATTTACTGTATTATACAGAAGTAAGGTGGCTAAGTCGTGGATTGACCCTGGAACGATTTCTAAATTTAATAGAAGAAATTGGAATATTTCTGGCGGAAAAGCAAAAGGATGTCCCGGAACTTAAAAATCCTGATTGGTTGTGTGATTTGGCTTTTTTAGTTGACATTACAAATCATTTGAATGTCTTGAACACACGGCTTCAAGGCAAAAATCAACTGATATCCCAGCTCTACGCTCACGTATCATCCTTTCAATGCAAGCTGACACTTTTCAGATCGCAATTGAATTCTGGAAATTACAATCATTTTCCGAATTATAAGAAAATGGCTGAAAAATTCAACAAAACTGCGATTAATTTCAGTTATGTAGAAAAGCTAGATATTTTGATTCAATCTTTTCAAGAAAGATTTTCGGAGTTTAAAAAAGTGAAACCTCTGTTGGACATATTCAGCAATCCTTTCACGATTTCAGTTGAAAATGCGCCAGAGTCAATGCAGTTAGAAATTATCGACATTCAAAACGACCAAGATTTACGCAACAAATTCAACGAAGGAGACTTGCTGAACTTTTACCGCTGCATTGATAAAAATACGTACAAAGAGTTGCGCATAAACGCTCTGAAATGTGCCAGCTTATTTGGTTCTACCTATATATGTGAACAAACCTTTTCAATACTAAATAATAATAAAACAAAAAATCGAAACCGCCTTGCAAATGAAAGTTTGGAAGCAGTTTTACGTGTTGCTACAAGTAAATTTGAGCCAAATATAAAAAAGATTGTAAGCACTATGCAGTGCCACGCTTCAAATTAATAAATTCTTTTTCAATTTTAATACATAATTATCAATTCTTTATTGTCTTTAATTACCTATACTTCTGGCGGCCCGCCATCAGTTCATAATTTGCCCGAGTGGCCCCTAGTCTTAATAAGTCTGTGCATCCCTGGTCTACAGTAACGATAAACCAAGTCACCTTTGCATTAATAAAGAAATTTGCCGTTTTCCTAATAAAGGGATTTTTGACATTTGAACCACTAACATTAAAGTTCGAAAAAAAGACTGAAATACAGTTTTCATTAAAAAAATATTCGGTAACTTAAACAATTAATAATCCGTGTTTCTACCGCGAACACTAACAACACAAGAACATCGGTTTGGCATACTCAAAATGAGTTCATCCAAATCACGCTGTGGAATGGCCGCCCATGTTCGTTGCAACAACAAAAAAAGGTCTTTTTGCGACTGGATACCCTCCATATTTGGCAGAGCTCTTTTCTGTAGCATATCCCATGCATGCTCAATCGGGTTTAAGTGTGGCGACTGAGCAGGCCAGGGCAGGACATTGATGTTAGCTGCGGCGAGAGTCTCTCTTACAATTCTTGCGGTGTGCGGTCATGCATTATCATGCATTAAATGAAATAAGGGACCGATTTGCACTTGTAGAGGAACAATGACGTCTGATGCAATCTTCTCAGCATAAATTTGAGCGTTGAGGTTGCCTCTGATCCGAATCAAATCAGTTCTTCCGCCGATCCAAATACCCGCCCATACCATGATGGTTCCACCACTATAAGGATGGACTTCCTGGCAAATTTTTAATCGCTGTTGGCGTCTAGGGGTTCTCCAGTGTCGTATACGTCTTGTATCCGGTCTCATACCAAAACGAGACTCATCAGAAAAGCACACGAACGCCATTGTTCTCCTGCCCAATTTCTGTGTTCAAGAGCCCATTGATATCGAATCCTACGATTGTGCATTGCTATAGGTGGTACGCGTAGCGGTCTTCGGGAATGAAGGTTCACTTTATGCAAGCGGTTTCTGACTGTTTGGTCGCTAATTAAGTTCCCTGAAGAGTGATAAAGCCTCACGGCTAACGTCATGGCGGTTATTGTTGGAGCTCTTCGAGCTGTGATTTGAATGTATCGGTCTTGTCTCCGTGTGGTGCAGCGACACCGTCCTCCATGGCGCTCAGCCACGATACCAGTGCTTCGGTTACGTGTCCAAAGCCGACTGATAACACTCTGACTTGTATTCAGAGCTAAAGTCACAGTACGTTTCATTCTGACCTTATAAGTGACGCATATCACAAGCATCTCCGTGCTTCAGAGGCACGTTAAGCTGTTGGTCCCGGCTAATATCTGTAGATATTAGTCGTTAAGCCTAGTTAGAGGCCTTATGGGCGGCTTGATAACATCTGACGGCAGGCTTAGTCGCTTGCCTTGCAAACCCTCCACCATCCCGCACTGAGCCCGCGTGATGGAGCACGGCTTAAACTACCTCATAGTTGAGGTAATGCCTTCGCCCAGCAGTGGGACGTTATAGGCTACCTTTACTTTTACTTTACTTAGCGTCATATGGAAATCTCTACAATTAATACCTTTGGCGAGCAAAAATGAATGTGACAGAAGATAATAATAAATATGAGCGACAAAGAATGATTAAAATAAAAATAAATAGCTAATGAAGGTGTTAGGTACGCAAGGAAATAAATAAACAAGAGAAACGAGTTACTCGTACAAACTAAGATAAGTCAACTATCCAAATTAAGCCGTTGTCATGTGTGACGCTTTTATCAACAATTGTTTTTGTTTGTAATTTATGTGTCATAGTGTGAATGTGTGTTTATGATATATCTCCAATGAATACTTTTTTCTTTTATTTAGCGTTGTATGTAAGCATCCAACACCAAGTCAATAAAAGTTAAGACAGGTTATAATATTAATATTGAGAATATAACGTTGATTGACATGTTCTGAAATAATAATGGAATATTATACTCAAGAATAATACTACCTTAGGTAACAGTACAAGCAAAACGTTGAGGATAAATATAATATTAAAACTATGATAACTGAGTTCAGCACCAAATCTTGGAAACAAGTCGCTAAAAAACGTCGTGTGGTTTTTACAAACAAACCCATGACAAATCAAAATACTAACTCCGATTACAAGAGGCAATGGCTGCCGCTGACATGTCGTCTACGCGCCGTTGATACGTCGGCTTTATTTTCAATAATGGTTTTTCGAATGCTGCAGTTGACTTGCTGACGGCCGCCGCTGAGTTGCCGGTGGCTGCCGTTGACATTTTAAAAGTCGATCGTTGACGGATCATTGGCTACCGCCGTCTACGCTATCTCTATCGCTCGTGTGCCAAAGGACTGCTTCAAAACAATCCCTTTGCTAGAATAGCCATTTAAAGGATATTTTATATTTTATAAAGGTTTTGTGATTGCAGAGTTAATACACCTCACCTACAATTATTTTGATACATTCAGAAGGTAATTGTTATATTTTACTAAAGTAATTAAATACTTACTTACTTAGTTACCCTTATAATACCAGTACAATTATAATTCAAACAATAATTTTGAAATATAAATTACAAAGACGCAATCTGGGCCCGGCTTTGGTCAATATCCATTGAGACGCTTCTTTTTTGAAACAAGTTCCCAGAAAATATGACACGCAATCGTTGTGAGTGGTCATAAATTAGGTACGCGGTTAATGGTTCTAACTATTATATCAAAATCGCTATAACATGCTTATGCAATAAATACGTCATACTCGACATTAGCAACAGCTTTTGGTCCAAACCCTTCTGGACGATAAGCCGAATATGTCCCACCCTTTTCAGAAACCCGTCAATTTGTCCGTCGCTTCCGAATACAAACATTTGAAAATAAAGTAACCACCCGGTGTTGGTGAGCTACGACTTAGGGATGTCACTTTATTTTGCAGAAAGAAATTTTTTGGCCCGTCTACCACTCTGTCGTAGTAAGAGTTTTTTTACTTATTTTTTTATTTCTAAGTAAATAGAAAAATATTTTGCCAAATCGGCATTTGTTCTCACCTAAGTGTACATTAATTAATCATAACTTAAATCTACTTAGTATATGAGGGAAATATATATACGTATATGTCGCTGTTTCACAGACTGTACATATCATGCATTACACACATCATAAAGAAGCAGTAGACATTGATAATAAAAAAAATTAGCCCACTACATTGGAATAAAACGTAGGCCATCATTTTTTTTTTCGCGACGACTGTGATCCTAAAAGCCCAGTACATTTTATTTCTGCGTAAGTATGTCTCTGGAAAGTCTCTGGAAATGAGTCATCACAACTCACCAATAAGATTACTAGAACTAAGTGTAATGTGAACCCTTCCTGTTCTCAACCCAGTGGATCGCTGAGCAAGTCTGTTAAAAATATAGTTTTGTTTAGTGATCAGATTGGGAAAAACATGGGTCACTTATTATCAAAATACATGGGACAAAATGTGATCAACCATTGCATGCCAGGGGCATCATATTCAGAAATAGTTCAGAAAGTGCTTTCTTATGAGTTTCAAGAAAATTCAGATTTAATTATTTTCATAGGAAACAGAGGTAATATGAACAAGAAAAACCTAAATACATACTTTGACAGTTTAAGAAAATTAAATGTGAATAAAACAATATTGTTTACATTACCTTACAGTAGTGGTTTGCCAGACGAAGAAAATGATTTAAGATATAAAATTAATTTGCAACTGCATAAATTGACATTATATGAGGTGAATAAATTCCACCTACTTGACATGAATAATTATTTTAAAAACAAAGTGTATTTGACGCGAGATAATAATTAAGTTAATAATTATTTCAAACGACAGATAGCAATGTCGCTATCATATTATTTTGACTATTCAGCCAAGAACTTGGCTACCAAATCTGCTTTTATTGAGCAGATTATTGACATGAATATTCAACCATTGGAATCAGTTCCAATAACAAACAATCATTTAAGTTAGTAGATCAGACAATAGAGGATAACTCTTGCTTATCAGAAATTGTAGAATCAAATCAATTAAATATAGTACATCAAAATATTCAAGGCTTTTCTGGAAAAGATTTGGAAATTGAATTGTTTTTAAATAAAATGAATATTCATGTTCTCTGCATAACTGAGCACTGGCTCAAGCAGCATGAACTGATGTTATCGATAGATAATTATAATCTTATTAGTTCGTTCACTAGGAAGACTGCCATTCGCGGCGGGACACTTATATTAATTAATAATAAACTAAAATGTAAAGAGCGAAAAGACATAGTATCTCTCACTATTGAGCGAACAATTGAGATATCGTGTGCGGAGCTGGACGACTACATTATTGTCTGTGTTTATAGACCCCCAAGTGGAAACTTTAAATTATTTGAATCTGTAATGGAAAATGTGTTAAACAAAATATGTAAAACTACAAAGAAAGTAGTTGTATGTGGAGATTTCAATGTGGACATTATAGATATTACGGAGGAACATCGCGTTCGGTTTTTGAGCATTTTCAAATCATTTGACCTCACTCCGGTTTTCGCTGAGCCCACTAGAGTAACTCCTACAACAGTTACTTGCTTAGATAATATTCTCTGCAACTGTAAAATCATCAAACAATCTATTATTAATTTTGTAAAATCTGATCATTGCGGTCAGATAGTTACACTACAGAACCGTTTTATTCCACCCCGTCTAGAAATCAAATGCAGGCCGGTCAGTGCATCTCGTAAGGACAAATTTAAAAACCTTGTAAGTGATAAAATACCGTCTATACCTTTTGATAAAAAAATGCTAGTGACTTGTATGAACAATTATTTCAGGTAGTTAAAAAACAATTTGATATTACTTTCCCTCAAAAGAAAATAGTTATCAATAACTGTAAACCGAAATTCAGTGACTGGGCTACACGAGGAGTTTATACAAGTAGGAAAAAAATGTTTGAATTGTATAACAAAAAAGCATATAGAAAGGATCTATCGTTTCATGAGTACGTTAAGAGGTACTCAAAAATTTTCAAAAGAGTTTGCTATGTAGCTAAGTCGAATTACATACGCGATAAAATAAAAAAATCTAGTAATAAAATCAAAGAAATATGGAATATTATAAATAAAGAAACATGTAAAACGAAATCTCATGATAACAAATTTAGTCTAGAAATAAACAACAAGCTTATTAAATCTGATGACGAGGTAGCAAACGCTTTTGAGGATTACTTCTGTAACATTCCTATAGAGACGACTAAACATTTGAGTTCTTGCTCAAGTCACGCGAAATCATTACTAGTGTCGAGTGTTCATAGGTGCGAATACTCATTTAAATTCAGAAATATTAGTCCTTTAGACATCATAAAAACATTTAAAGAATTAAAACAAAAGAAAACAGAGGATAAATCGGGTATATCAATAGACACAATAAAACCCATTATACCTCTAATAGCTCCTTACTTATCTTATATCTTTAATGAATGTATTGACCAAAATCAGTTTCCAAATTTATTGAAACATAGTAAGGTTGTCCCTTTATTTAAATCGGGAGACAAAAGTGACCCCAGCAATTTTAGGCCTATTTCAATATTACCCACAATAAGTAAAATTTTTGAAAAACTCATTTATAATCAATTGCTTTCCCATTTTAAACTTAATAATTTACTACACGAAAAACAGTTTGGGTTCTCTAAAGGTAGAAATACAACTGATGCCGGAGTAGCACTCATCAGACACATTCTTGATGCTTATGAAGACAAACATGATGCCGTCGGTGTATTCTGTGATTTGTCAAAGGCGTTTGATTGTGTAGACCATCAGACACTGCTCATTAAGTTAGAACACTATGGTGTCTCGGAAAACTCATCTAAGTTGTTAAGTTCGTACTTATCAGGTAGAATACAATCAGTTAACATAAATGGTACCTACTCTTCCGGAGCCCCTCTTCAAATGGGGGTCCCCCAGGGCTCAATATTGGGGCCTTTACTTTGCCTGATATATGTAAACGACCTGCCATTTTATTCCACAAATCTTTGTGAGATAGTTCTGTTTGCTGATGATACTTCTTTGATTTTTAAAATGAAAAGACATGAAGAAAATTTTGACGAAGTAAACAATACTCTCTCCAAAGTATTGAATTGGTTCACCACCAATAACTTGTTGCTGAATGCTAGTAAAACTAAATGTGTAAAATTCACTTTGCCTAATGTAAAGCAACTTACACCAAATATTGTACTAAATGGTAATAATCTAGTTTTAATAGACTCCACTGTATTTCTGGGCATTACACTTGACTCAAAATTACAGTGGGGACCTCATATTGAAGCCCTAGCTAGGAGGCTAAGCTCGGCTGCCTTTGCAGTTAGAAAAATAAGGTATCTGACTGATGTTGAAACGGCGAGGCTTGTGTATTTTAGTTACTTTCACAGTATTATGTCTTACGGTCTTCTCTTGTGGGGTTCTGCTGCAGACATTGATACCATATTTATTTTGCAGAAAAGAGCCATTCGTGCTATTTATAAACTTAGTCCTCGTGACTCCCTGAGAGAGGTCTTTAAGAAAATCAACATATTAACTGTGGCTTCTCAATACATTTTTGACAATATAATGTACGTCCGTAAAAAATTAGATTATTTCATGAAGAAGAGCGACATTCACTCATATAACACAAGAAATAAACACAAGCTTGTCGTTCCTAACTTCAGATTAGTTAAAACTAGTAATTCGTTTATGGGAAATTGTATAAAATTCTTTAATATTATACCACACAATCTTGTCGAATTGCCGGTTGATAAATTTAAGAAACACGTTAAAAACACGCTTACGTCTAAAGGCTATTATAAGGTTCAAGACTATCTGAACGACACGAATGTGTGGTCTGTCCAGCCTGCACCGACTGATGTACTTACCTTTGATGATTTTGATTTTACGGCAGCTAGTGGTGACTGAGTTTGTTCCGGCGTTTCTTCTCAGCACTTGCCTAATTGTCTGTGTTCTGTCTCGAAGCGCTGGTAGGGCCCAAAAGATAAGGAGACATGATTCGGCCCCTTCAGGGCACAATTATTTTTATTTTATTTTTCACTGTACATTTGACGTTCATAAGTGGCATATTGTGTCCTAAATTGAATAAATATTTTTTTGATTTGATTTGATTTGATATGGTCTTCTTCTTCTTTTTTGAAGAGCTATGCTATGTTTGAGTTCCATTTTGCATCGACATCTAAATTTTCCTTTTCCTTTCCAACTTTTCCCTCTCTGATTATCGAATCATTGTACCCTTACCTTAACCAGATTGCACTGCTGCAGAATTTAAAGTGAATGAAGATATACTTAATTAAGGACCGATTTAAACAACATCAGAGACGACTTATACGGCTAAATAATTATAAATCGACTTAATTTAAAATGTCATTTTCATAAATGATTGCTGATATACAGGTGTTAATATTCCTTTTCTGACGTTGAAAAAGTCGGGCCTCAACCTGACCTATATGAAGGGACCTGAATAAAGTATGAAAATCATTTTTTTGTGTGTATTTCAACAAATTATGTAAATCAAATAAATAAAATAAATGAATAAATATCCTTTGGACGTTCCCACACATCGCCATCGAGTCCAAAGTAGTAAGCCACTCAAAGCTTGTGTTATGAGTGCCAGACAACGGATATAATACTTAAATACTTTTTGTTTGTAAATACATACACGATATACACCAGACCAATACAAACAGACATGTTCATGCACACAATTGTTTGTATTGTGCGGGGATCGAACCCGCAACCCGCTGCTTTTTCAATATTATTTTATCATCATCGACATTTTGAAATGAAAACCATTCCAAAATAGCTTAGTGCCCTGTCAAGATCGCACTTTAAATTTCTCAACCATTTCTATCTGCAATATAAAAAAGTTATTTTGGCGGCCCTAACGCAAATGTCAGTAAGTCAGTTCCACCAGGGCCACTGACGAGGGTCACACGGCGATATTTTTGTCAGTTTGTTTGTCATAATTCAAATTGGCGCGTAATCGTGTTATTGCGGGAAAGTTCTACAACCAAGTTAGAATTTAAAAAAAACTGTATATTTATTTTAAGTTAACTATCGACCTTTTATACCATGTCCAAAAAAGCTGTCATTAGTTTATCTGTCATTTCATACGAAATGACGTGAATTTGAATTATTCATTGTAGTGCTTATTTGTCGATGGTGAAACAGGTCTCAAGTCCAAAATAAAAGTCTATTGAGTCTGTTTTCTTTACTTGTCCAATATTGTTAACAATCTTAATGTTCCATTTAAATAAATAAAAAAAAAAAAAAAAAAAAAAACGAAAAAAAATCGAATCAAAATCAAAAAAAAAAAAACAATTTAGGACACAAAATGCCACTTATGAACGTCAATAATTAGTGTAATATCAATCAATTTTGGCCCGTATGGGGTTAGAACATGTCTCCTTGTCTTTTGGGCCCTACTAGCGCTTCGAGACAAAACACAGACAATTTGGCAAGTGCTGAGAAGAAACGCCGGAACAAACTCAGTCACCACTAGCTGCCTCAAAAATGATACAAATTGTTTTTTTTTTTTTGGCTGTGATGATGACTGTATGGCCGAGAAGTATTCGCTCGGACAAAGACGTTTTAGTTTGATTGCGAAAATTAACTCTCAACTCGCGGACAATACCGCAGAGACCGCGAGTTTGCACCATATGTTGTTTTTTAAACTCTCTGTCACTCACTGTCAGTAACTGTGCAAGTGAAATGCACTATCTAGTCCCGCCAGCTCCTTACCACAGGGGGACCAGACGTAGGCTAGCGTACCATCCCTATGTTGCGACATTTAACCTACTCGTACAAAGCGCTTTGCTGACTCCTTTCTGATCCGCGCAGCTAGGGAGTGGAACTCGCTGCCTGCTGAATTCTTCCCTCAGGAATATGACATAAACACCTTGAAGCAGGAGTAAATAGATTGCTACTAAGCAGATATGCACTACTCTAGACCTCATCCACACCTGATTTAAACCAAAACTATTTAAATCGCTATAATACCCGTTTTTGCCGTCTTCAAAAAAGGAGGCAATCAATTCAATGTATATGTGTATGTTATATCGTTAGCATTTGATAAAGTTTGAGTATGTTGATCTAGGAAGGCTTCCAAACACGCAAAATTACGAAAGTGTATGTATGTCTGTATGTTTGTCTCAAGTTTTTGTCGAAAACAAAAAATCATAGCGAGATGAATATTCTTTAGTTCAATTTCAAATCAGGGTACAATACATGGCACTAAGTCATCAAAATAAGTCCAGTAGTTTTTTAAAATATAAGTAACTAGCGGTCCCCCGCTACTTTGTCCGCGCGTTTTGAGTTTGCCCCCTCCCGTTGCAGCCTCTTACATAAAAATATTTTTCAAAATCGGTCCTAAGATTAGCGCGTTCAAACAAACAAACTCTTCAGCTTTATAATATTAGTATAGATAACTAAAAATCATGACGTAAAAGAAAAGTTTGAAAAATTGAAAACTGTATAAAAATCTTTAAATACTCGTAATGCATGCGTCTTCTATTGAAGAGAAACAAATTACTTTGGAGTCGGTACATGCCGTGTGTAGATTGTTGGTGTCCGTAAAATTCACATCATGCACCGACTCCAAAAGAATTTGTTTCTCCTAAATAGAAGATGAATGCCTTATTTTAAGCTTTTTGATATTCAACAGGTAATGACGCGCGGTTTGAAATCCTGCTTCAAACCTGTCGAGTTTATTCAGGTGTACGAGTAAATTACTTTGTTTGTTATATATTCTAGGTACACCAATAATAATTCAACCTAGTCCTGATATATTATATGTATAAGCTCAAGATAACAGACTTGACTGATTGTATTCCTAATATAATTCCAGTGATGTATTGAACACACATTTCTGATATCAGACTTTTACTGCTGAGTAACGTTCTCGGAAATATTGGATACTTCCTTGAGATGTTGTTATTTTTTCTAATATTTATAATGTGCAATAATAAGTTTCTAACATATAAAATAAATATTTTTTGTAAATAAATAAATATGTCATAATATAATAAATAGCTGCGCGGAACCGCTTGTTTTCCATATACTACAATACGAATATTTAGCAACCAAATCTTCGTATACCTACTCAATTCATTCTCAAAATAGGTTGTTTGGCAAAACCGAATAATATTTGCGGTACATTTTATTCGCTTTTCCGTCCGTTGCATAATTTGATCATGTTTCCTACTATTTACAAGCAAGTAATTGGAATAGACGAGTAGTATATAAGTAGGTACTCTGTGTACACACACTCATTTATTTATTTCTTTTGCTTAAGTTGCTCTGATATAGTCAAAATTTTAAGTAGTCACTGTAACTGTAAGGCCAAAATGTAATACTTTGAAGTTTTGTTGTTATTATTATAAGATAATTATTACATAATTTAATATAGCCCTTAAATAATTTTGCAATACCCAAACTGAAAGGGTTACTAAGTCATAAGTGCAATTGTCTAGCACAAGACTTGCTATATGTATGTATGTAACATTTAGTTGGCAAATAAATGAATATGAATATGAATATAGTAAATACAGGGTGCCTCTTAAAATAGGAGCCTGATGATTAAGACATAGATTAAATAGGTTCCAAAATTTCATTTACGTCGTGTTAGTTTTCGTAAACGGAAAGCGTATTCTTAAAATTATATAAATCCAGATTAGTTTTTTTTTTTTTTAAACCGGCCAAGTGCGAGTTGGACTCGCACACCCAGGGTGTCGTGCCAACTTAAAATTAATTAGAAATCCACTTACTTTCACTAAGCCAAAATACCACAATATTTTTTTGACAGCAAATATAACTTTGTTTTCATAGTACTTGTATGAATAACATTTTCAATAACTGCAATGCAATGGGGACGCCCATTTTACCACTTTGGAAGCATCTACCTCTCAAACGTTAGACTTTTAGAGAAAATATTTAGAACCTCCATATCATTTTAAAAAATCTATCCGTGGATACCCTACACGCATAGGTTTGACAAAAAAATGTTTTAGGTTTTATTTTCATATATGGGAGCCCCCCTTAAATATCATTATTTTTTATTTTCTGTATGAGAATCGGAAAGTGGTTGATACACCTACCTACTAAGTTTAAACTGTGAAATACTAATAGTTTCAGAATAAAGTGTCTGTGACATTAACGGACAGACAGACTTGACGAAACTATAAGGGTCCCGTTTTTTGCCATTTGCCCACGGAACCTTTAAAATACATAGGTATGCTGCGTTTGAATACAATTCGACAAGTTACGTTTCCTTACGTACATACTAAAGCCACGTTTCCACCTACATAATGTTGGTTTGGGGATATCAGCCGAGCTATTCATAGCAAATACGGAGCTATTTTGAGAATTTCGTATTTATTTAATTGTATTTAATGTTTATTTATGTTCTTGTTACAGATTCTCCAATGGCAACGCTTCGAGACAGAGAATATTTCATCCGAGAAAACAAGTATGTACCTACCGATACCATAAATTGTTTAATCTATTGAACATTTTATAATTGATTTAAGGTTAATGGTGCTTTTTGGTTCGCACTTAAAATTATAAATAACTGCACAGCCTTATCGACTCTCCCTGTCTTTTTAACGAAATAAGTTTACGATGTACCCGACAAAGTGCATCATAAAAGTATTTTTTTTATGTGCCTACATACAGGAGTAAATTTGCAACACTTTCATGCCGCGTACTTGCCGCAGTCACAATGATAGGTATCAAGGAGTCGATATATTTGCCCCAACTTAATTGAATTTAAAAAGCAAATCTTTTTTCTTTTTTCTTTCTTTCGAATTGTAATTTTAATGGTTTTGTTTTGCTCAAAATATAATGTAATATTAGTCCGAGGAAACTTAATTGGTTTTGGTGTTATCTTTAAGTGTTATTTATATTAATAACATAATAACTGGAAAGTAAAATAAAGTTAGCCTGTAACATCTTACTGCTGGGCAAAGGCCTTACCTCAACTATGAGGTAGTTTGAGCCATACTCCACCTCGCGGGCTCAGTGCGGGTTGGTGGAGGGGTGTTTGCAAGGTAAGCGACTGACCCTGCTGTCAGATGTTATCAAGCCGCCCATATGGCCTCTGACTAGGCTTTACGACTAATATCAACCGATATTAGCCGGGACCAACGGCTTAACGTACCTTCCGAAGCACGGAGATGCTCGTGATGTACGTCACTTATATGGTCGGAATGGTCACCCATCCAAACACGACCGCGCCGTAGGTTGCTTCACTTCGGTATCACTACCAAAGCGCTGCTACCACTGCGCTGCGAGCACCTGTAGACCTACGATAAATAACTGTATGTATCTCTAATAAAAATAAAATAAAATAAATGAAATTGACAAGCACGGGCGAGGTCTCTGCCGTATCAATCACTTTCGAACAAAAATCCTTGACAAATACATGCCAGAAAAACGGGCGTCACTGCTTACACAAGGCGATGCGCGATGCAACCGATTTTGACTCTCAAAGTGGTTTTAAGCATCGGTGATTTTAAAAATACAATCATAAATAAAACAATTTTATCTGAGTAGATAGTTAAATAAAGAGACATGCTGACCTCATATACTGCTTTTAAACTGAGTACTGACTGCAAAGGATTATGTAGAGTGGAGAGAGCATCTTCTGTATGTTTTATTAAGGACCTGTATCTGACTTGTATAGGAAAGATTGTTAGGCTAGTGCTTGACTAATAGCAATTGTGCGATAGCGAAATTGAATAAAATTGTAGTTTTTGTATTTTCGTTGTGTAGGTATCTAACTTTGCGTTGGGCTTCCCCGTGCTGCATATTTCGTTCCTAAAAGCCATCCAAGCTTTAATAAACAAGGTTACTTATAATAAATGTATTGTTTTTAGTCAGTAGTTGTAAGCTGTTTATTTTTTATATCATACATTATGTGTACTTAGTATGAAGGGAAAGATTTTTCATTTTCCCCAAATTACTTTTAAACTAGCGGCCTCCGCAACTTTGTCCGCGCGTTATATGTTAACTGCCTCCTTCCCATCCTTAAAGCCGGTCTCGATAAATTAGCTATCTAACACAAAAAAAAGGTCCAGTAATTCCTGAGATTAGTGCGTTCAAACAAACAAACAAACTCTTCAGCGTTTTAATAATCAATACATGTTTTATATCAAATTAATTTAGTGCAGGCAATAGCCTCAATTTATATAGGTACTCGAACTTACCTGTGACTGCTGACACTATAATTGAAGGTTCGTCCGACGTTATGTTGATTAGTGTCAATGGCAGATTAACAGCTGACTGCCAAGAGGTATTATTTAGCCGTTATTTATGAGTCTTACGACAACGCAAAACGGACATGTTTATGTAAGATCCCGCCCCGCTCTCAGTCAAGCCCCGGCCTTCTCCAGTAGAGGGTAAGCGAGCACTCTGCATTTTTGCAGTCGCGTCCGCTTTGTGCATCTACCCTCACAGTGCGGCTTATTAGCAAAAAGATCTTGCCTCTGTAGGTTTATAAGAAATCGACATACAAGTACATGTAATGTAATGTAACCGTATAAAGATGTATTTTTATAATAATGAGGGTATGACTATCAAAAATGGTCCATACCATAAATTGCTTAATATGCTATCACTTGACGACCTCCGTGGTGTAGCGGGTAAGCACGCTGATTTCAAGGCGTCGCCGCTCCGAGGTCCCGGGTTCGATTCCCAGTCGGGTCAATATATGTATAAATTAAAAAAATCTATATTGTCTCGGGTCTGGGTGTTGTGGTACCACCGTTGTGTCTGATTTCCATAACACAAGTGCATTAGCTACTTAGTTTGGAATCAGAGCAATGTATTTATCATACAATCGCAAAACATTTTATAATTGATTAAAGGTTAATGGTGTTTTTGCTTCGCACTTAAAAAAATGTCAAGCACGGACAGGGTCTCTGCATTCTAATCACTTTCGAACAAAAATCCTTCACACACACACGCCATAAAAAGGGCGTCACTGCATACAAAAAACGATGCGAGGTGTAAGCGATTTTGGTTCTAAAAGTGGTAAGGTGGCGGTGAATTTGATAGTAAGTATGATCAGAAAAGAAACATCTTTATCTAAGTAGATAGCCATTAACAGAGACAAGTTAACCTCATTACTGATTTTAAAAAAGAAGAAGAAAGAAGTTATGACTATTGAAAATGGTGTTCATCCCAGTTATTATAGACAGTGAGGCAGCGAAACTAAGCTAGAAAGAAGTTCTAGGCCCAAATAGGGCGAAATACAGTTCTGTTACGAATCCAATTAATAATAACGATTACACAGTAGGTATACACTCTTACCGCTCCTGCGAATATAAAACGGCCCTATCACAGATACCTAATGTTATAATGTATTAAATAACACTCGATATGTTACGAAGCTCCAATAAATGGAAGGCACAATATTTGACGTAGATGCAAACATTATTAGAAAACGCGAGTCCGTGTGTGTTGTATAAACTTAAATTTATTTTCCTTTGCTGGCAATACTGGCTGACTGTGACACCGTCGTTTTTTCTTCATTTACTTCAAAACAACCAAATCCCGTATTCTCCGATCAAATTATATCGATATAATTTTCAGGTCCATTTTGTTTTAAAGGAAATGTTAATGGTTTCATTTTTATTGAGAGCAGAAAGTTAAAAAGAAATAAGTAAAAAGTTTTTCTCATCATATCAGAAAAGCTTTTTAAATAATATAGTTTAATTAAAACCAACGAATAATTCATTTCGTATGAAGTAATTTACGTTAACAGTAACTTATTATATTTTTAAAAGGGCTTTTATAAAAATATGTCAATGACTGTTCGAATATTATAAACACTTTAAAATTATTGCTAAACAGCTAATAGTAACATACAAAAACCGACCAAGGCGAGTAGGACTCGTACACTAAGGGTCTGTGCCCACTTTAATTGAATTAGAGATTTACTTACTTCCACTTAGCCAAAATACCAATATTTTGTTGACAGAAAATATAACTTTGTTTTTCGTAGTACTTGTGAGAATGTTGAGTTATGTTTGCGGTTATTGAAAATGTGCTTTATCTCAAAAATGACGAGTTCGATCTTTTTCAAACCAATTTTCATTGAAAGTTTTTGTCAAAATTTACATCATGATTTTTTTAAAATTTACGCTTGCTTAGTTTAAAAGTTAGATGGGGGGACGCCCATTTTACCACTTTGAAGAAACTTTGATGTCATTTTAAAAGACGTACCCATAGACACGCACAGGTTTGATAAAAAAATAGGTTTTATTTTCATGTATGAGAACTTAAACCTTAAATATCATTATTTTTTATATTTTATACAAGAATCGTAAAGCGGTTTACAGGATACATCAACCTACTAACAGACAGATAGACAGACCTGACGAAACTATAAGGGTTCCGTTTTTTGCCATTCGGCTACGGAACCCAAAACAAATGGGTATTTTTTCAATACATAATTATTTTACATTCAAAAGAGGACATCATCCAGACGTCTCGTCAACTGATTGACGGATGTGACGTTTACGCAAACTCTTGTTCTAATTTGTGCAATTTATTCTGAACTAAAAACAGTTGTGCTGTGTAATAGTCAGCCACGTCTCTTTCCTTATAAGCGGTTATCTCCCCACAGCAGTATCACTGCCATTATAAACATTTCAAACGGCCCAATTGTGTAAGATACTAACGTTTGGCGTTTGTGTGAAATTTTGATGGCTCTGATAAAATAATAATGGGTTTCTGGGGACCGTTACGCCACGAAACATAAACATTATAATGCCTTGTAAAGTGTATTGTTGCATGGTAGAGAAATACTGTTAAAATTTGCGTAATATTGTCATCGTTTTAACTTACTAATTTGATTGAAAAAATATACTGTAATGTCAATATAAATTACAAGACAAACATACATGACGACCTCCATGGTGAAGTGGCTAAGCACCTGGTTTCAAGACGTCGCCGCTCCAAGGGCCCGTGTGCGATTCCCGGTCGGGTTAATATAGAAATTAAAATTTCCAATATTGTCTCGGATCTGGGTGTTGTGGTACCATCGATGTGGCTGATTTCGATGACACAAGTGCATTGGCCACTTAATTTGGTATTAGAGCAATGTATGTGATTGGCGTTCAATATTTATATTTATTTATGGAGGTACCCATATAGGTTTTCTGTCTTGATATAAGTTTACGTCTCGGGTTTTTTTTTCTAGTTCTTTTTACCTTGATTTCGAAGTAGTGAACAACATGATCGTGTAAAGTTTTGTCTAAAAGTCATCATATTTTAGGGCCTAACCTTAGAGTTCGCGTTATTTCTAGCTGCTGAAACAGCGGCTCTTTAAAAACACTCTAAATAGAGTGACTTAAAAGAAGCCTACCATTTCGTCCTCATTGCTTTTGAAACTTCAAGCTGTTGGGGATCAGAAGTAAAGAGTTTTTTCGCTGAGGTAGGTCGTCGCCTTAGAGTGAGAACCAATGATCCCAGGTCAGGGTCATTCCTGGTTCAGAGAATAGCAGTAGCCATACAGCGGAGGAATGCTGCGAGCGTTATGTGCACTTTCCCTCCAGAGTCGACATTGTTTTAGTTATTATCTATTTTAATTGTATCTATGTTATTTAAAGTTGATCTATGTTGTTTTTTTTTCTGTTGTTTTATTTAATTAATTTTATTTTTAATTTAATTGATTTGTGCCCTAAGTTGAAATATACCAGATTTGTTTTTGAAATTTACATACACATAATTATACATGTAGTAATCAAAATTAAAAGATGTCTTCTATTTAATAAACCTGAACTATTTGTTAGTAGGTTTCATCGCGCGTATTGCGAGAACTTACGTGTTCGATAGCTTTATTTTTCAAAGAAGACCATAGGTTACAAAACATTACGCTACAAGGTGACGTCAACGCTAGTGTTAAACATATTTTAAAAAACTTAGCATACATTTTAATACCCTGAAAATGTTACTAAGAACCTTATCTTAACCTTAGGAATTATATTAAATAACCTAACGTGCTAAGTGAACTCCCGTGTACCGAAATGCAACGAAACTTCGTACCTAATTTTGTAAAGTTATTTTTCACCTGCACACTGCAGATTGCGGGGAATGTTAGCATTAATATTTTGACACTTAATGCATGAGACTTAAAATATGTAGGGTGACACCTTCTTCTTTCAAAGCAAAGAATATTTTTAAGTTTTTTTTTATTTTTAATTTTGAGCATTAATATAGTGCAATGAGCGCAGAATTAAATCCTGAAGCAACTCACGCGTCATGGTTTATTAGAATCAAGGGACTGCACGAAGTACTGGGTATTAAGAAGGAAATCAAAAACACCTCAGCCAGTTACAAGAAGCGACTCGCGAATCACCCTAACCAACTGGCAAATAGACTCTTAACAGACTATTGTGTGAGCCGGTTGAAAAGGCGCAGTATCCTGAATTTCGATAGCCTCGACATAGCGTAGGCACTGCTGAAGAGCTGCTTCTGCTGGGCAGCTTGCTCTGCACCCGAAATGATTTACATTGCATCTGTCTATAGTCGAAAGTCTGATCGCACGATTAAAGAAAACCATTTTTATTTTTTTGAGATGAACCGGCTTTAAATATGAGACAGAAACTGTCGACATTGACAGGGGAGGCTAGCATTAAATCAGGGTAGCTGATGCGAAAAATCTCCCTTGATTCAGGGAGTTCAGAAAACTAATTTATCCAACCATGTCAAAGTCAAGGAGAAACATCAGGGAGACATTTGGAAAAATGGGAAAATGTCCGAAAATATTTGAGAAATTTGGCTACTCTAGATTTGACAACGACCTTTTTTAAACTGACAGCGTTAGTTCTGATTCCCGCCGTCGGCTAAAAGATCCATATCGCACTGTATTACCTGTTTGATAATTAATATATTTTTTTGTATTGTTTCAGATTGGAGCACCCAGTTTTTAAAAGTAAGTTGATTTTTACTTCTAAAAACCTTTTATTTGTCTAGCGAAAGTCGCCATCAAAAGATTTTAAGAGCTTATTTTACTTTTTATCTTGATCGTGGCCATTTTGTCAGTTTTTTAAACTCCTATTAGACTATAAGTTAAATGCGACTGACAGTGTGTTTACCTGTCTGTGGTGTCGTAGCTCTCAAACGAATAAACCAATTTTTGGTTAGTTTTTTTGTGTTATAGATAATTTGAAACCGAGTGTTCGAAGCCATGTTTCATGAAAAGCTGTTCAGCCTTCCAGACTAACTTCCTTTTTATGTCCGCTCGATTTGATGTAAACATAAAATAAAAACCAAACCAGAAAATGTGGTTTAAGTTCATTTTTATAAACTTACTATCAGGTCATATGTCTACTAATCTCGAAACTGATCTAAGGTTATCCTTATCAAGAAAACCCCACAAAACTGTGGGATAGTTTTTGTTAAATTTTGTTTTATAATATCAGTCACTGTTTTAACTCCAATCTTGTAATCATACTAAATAGGTAGTTTACTGATAGCCGAAGCTTGATAGTGCAACGAGCGATCTCTTTTGTTACCGTGTCATTTTAATGTCAGGAAGTTTTCGATTTTTTAAATTAAATTATTACTAAGTATTCGGTGAAATAGGCCCTTAAATGTTATTGTTGCGATTGGTTATTTAAATTTTGTAACAAAATTTCAAATACCTAACGTATCTTAAACTCTAAATACCCGCACATAAAAATCTCTCACAATCACTGTTTTTACCAACACGAATGTTTCACCCTACACATTTTAAATTCACCCACTTACAACACAGTTCTCTGAAAACTTTTAAAAGTAAACAAGTTCTTAGTTTCAGTTTGATGCACCCGAGCTCAAAGCGATCTAACAGTTTCGAAACTGTTAGCTGTCATACTTGAACTGCGATGTAGTTACTTTTACATTCTATTTGTACTGATGGTTTGAGTAGTATTTAAAGAAATACGCAACTAAACTAGTTTATAATTACCTACACGTCAAACTACGCTAAGCAACGGGATAGCCTTCTTAAAATAAAACCGGCTAAGTGTGAGTTGGACTCGCGCAGAGTTTCGGGACAACTTTAACTGAATTAGGGGTCTAATTACTTTCACTTAGCCAAATTCCATAATATTTTGTTGACAGCAAAAATACAAGTTAAAGACCCATCTAACTCGTAAATTAAACAAGTGAGAATAATACCAAAACAACATCCTGTGGTGTTGTTTTGGACAGTTACATCCAACTCAGGGGTAATAGATAGCATGAGTCATGCTGATTCTAAAAAGATATTTTCATTTAAATTACATGCAAGTTTTAAAAAAGAAAACCTCTTCACAATATACCAAAAAATTCAAAACGAATTGAGTAACTTGCACCCTCACGCGTAGCTCGCTCGTATCACGAAGTACTACGCCGTAGCAGGTAAGCTACGAAGAGGCGACCAGTTATTTACAGCGGTTTTACCATAAAATTAATATTCCTATCGGAATGGAGTAGGACAAGTAAAAGCTGTCAAACGAAACTGATTTAAGATGTCAGCAACTAACATGTAAGTCACATTTGTAGCTTTAAATGCGATAACCTTTCGATCAGGTGATTTATAACAATGTTCCTAAGTTAAATATAGTAGTTTACTGCATGATAAACAGTCGACACAAAATATTTAACATGCAGCTCTAGTGTAAAACTAAATATTATTACATTATATAAAATATTCGTCGATATACATTCCCTGTGTTATTCTGTCTTTATTTTTTATGTTAATTAACGTTTGTAGAATAGAATAATCATACTGCGTACTTTAAATTTGAAGCGCATTGGTAAATATAAGTTGTATATTAAGAGGCTTCGATTTGGACTAATCTACCTGTTAAATGATTATTTGTTGGGGTTATGCCACTGTAATGCATAACAATCAATCACCGATCAAGTCACCATGTTTCAGACGCATCATTTCTCCAAAATATACACAATTTCACTTTTAAATAAAAAAATCAAATGCACGTAATTTTTAGCGAGTTTCTGCGGGGCGGTCAACTGTTTGACATCTGCCAAAAATGGTTCTGCTACCCATCTCTTTTTATCACACAGTTTGCTCTAGTGACATCTCGCTTTTGTCGTTCTATTCCAAAGGGATAATAATTTTATGGGTTTTACTCACAAGCCATGACGTAACTTTTTGTATGGAATTTTAGTTCTGCAAGTGACCACAAGAGGCGCTGTGCTATTTTTCATTGACTTTTTTTACGTCGTCGCTAGCGTAAAAACCGCCGAAAACTCATGGTAACGGCACTGGTGTTGATGTTTTTGACTCGCTCGCTAGTATGTCAATGATAAATTGATTTTGTGGGTTATACCACAACATCATTGAAATAAGAAATATTTTGGCGCACATTTATTGATGACTGATGTTTCGATTGCTTTAAAGCACCCTTGGTCACAGGCAAGACTTAAGTGTTATTTGCTATTACATAGTTATGTTTACTTATATTTAAAAATGAAGAGTTTGTGTATTTGTTTGAACGCGCTTATCTCAGGAATTAAATTAGAAAAAATATTATTTGTGGGATAGCTTATTTATTCAGAAAGGCTTGCAAACTTAAAACAGGAGAATGAAGTGGCAGGGGACCGCCGGTCAATAATAAAACTACCTTTACTCATTAATATGAATTAAAGTTGCAGAAAGGGCTGACTGTGTCTTGAGAACTTGCAGTATGTGATTGCACAGCTCTTCGAAAGAATAGGATTCCACGCGAATAGAACTCTCCAACCATCTTCTCTGCCAGAAGTTTGATATTTTCCTTACTTGCCTTACATAGCACGCATTCATAACCAAATACAATTAACAAGAACTACTCGACCGATTTTGATAAATTTTACATTGTACCTTAAGTATACATTTGCCTGACTGAACTAAAAAAGACTCACGTGTTTGGAAGCCTTAACATACTCAAATTTTATCCAATTCTAACGATATGACATACATACAGATCGAATTGATTACCTCCCGTTTTGAAGTCGGTAAAAACAAGTTCTTTTAAATGCAGCGACTGCACATCAGAACTAATACCAAGACCCAATTGAACAGAAACTCAAATAGTGCGAGAAACTTAGGCCGCACACACATTGGCGTGGTCTGGAGAAACTTTAATTAACTTCCCACTAGTTCGTACATGTGGCAATTTTGAATTGGCAATGAAAATAGTTCTGTGTGCACTGGTATTGTGAAGATTTTATCAATTCATCCTTTTTATTAGGAATTATGTGCACAAAAATCTTGTAAGGCGTCATAATTTTACACAAAATTTATTCATAAATTAACTCAGGCTCACTTTTTTCATCGTTAATAGTCAGGGGTTAACAGGGGTTAAATATTTTAAGAGAATAAAATAAAATTAGAATTAGAATTTTCTTAACCAAACTAGCCATTCTGACATTTGGTTAAGGTTTTTTTCTTCAATTACAAACCGCTACGGAACGCCCATTTTACCACTTTGGAAACATCTAGTTATGAAACATTAGACTTTAAAAGAAAATGGTTCTAAGAACCTCTATGTTATTTTAAAAGACCTATCCGTAGACACCCCGGACGCACAGGTTTGACTTAAAAAAAAAAACCGGTCAAGTGCGAGTCGAACTTGCTCATTGAGGGTTCCGTGCCAACATTAACTGAATTTAGGAATCGACTAACGTGTGGTACTGTTAGTGGAACTTAGTAAAATCCACAATATTTTGTTGACAGCAAATATAAACTTTGTATGAAATACAAAGTTATATTTGCGGTTGTTGAAAATGTGCTATATCTCAAAAACTTCTCGTTCGATTCCGTCCGAACCAATTTTCGTTGAAAGTATTTATCAATACCTACATTACATTTTTTTTTCCAAATTTACACTCGCTTAGTTTAGAAGTTAGATGGGGGGGACGCCCATTTTACCACTTTGGAAGCGTCTAGCTATGAAACGTTAGACTTTAAAAGAAAATGGTTTTAGGAACCTCGATGTTATTTTAAAATACCTATCTATAAACACCCCATACGTATAGGTTTGGCTAAAAATTTTTTTTTGGTTTTAGTTTCATGTATGGGAGCCCCCCCCTTAAATGTCATATTTTTTATTTTATGTATAAGAATCGTAAAGCGGTTAACAGGATACATACTCCTACCGAATTTAAACAGTGTGATGCTTGTAGTTACAGAATAAAATGGCTGTGACATACGGACGGACAGACAGACAGACAGACAGACAGACAGACAGACAGACAGACAGACTTGACGAAACTGTAAGGGTTCCGCTTTTTGCCATTCGGCTACGGAACCCTAAAAATGGTTTTAGGTTTATGTATGGAAGCACCCCCTTAAATATCATTATTTTTTATTTTTTGTATAAGAATCGTAAAGCGGTTAATAGGTAACATCTTCCTACTAAAATTCAACAGTGTGATGCTTATAGTTACAGAATAAAGTGGCTGTGACATACGGACGGACAGACAGACAGACAGACAGACACACAGACTTGACGAAACTATAAGGGTTCCGTTTTTTAGCATTTGGTTACGGAACCTTAAAACGCATCAAAGTCCGTTACGTAGTTTTAAAGATTAAGGCATAATCGTACATACTCGTACATACAGACAGTGGAAAGTGACTTTGTTTTATATTGTGTAGTGACAGTGATTAATCTCTGTTTTGTTGTCCATTTAAAAACCTATTTACCTACAATTTCACGCAGGTTTTGCTATCAAAAAAAGCTTGACCCTATCCGCATTCCTCTTGAAAATGGTCGTCAGAGTTATTTCAGGAGCGAGCTCGCTTCAGGCGATCTCAATATTTTTACGTATTTACCAATATAAAGCCGTCTCTTTCATTCTCAAAGCATAGTTTGTATGTGCGATAGGGATAGCTAGTTTTGAAAATAAGGATGTTGTGGTATAGAGTAAGGCTTTCAGATCAGCTGACGATCAAACGTAAGGGCGGATGCCAAGGATTACACCCACCTACATTCCTAGACCCTTTGGACTTATATTTATATGACAATCCTTATTTGGGTCAGATTTATGGTTATTAATAAAAGGTTGAGAAACAACATTGTAGTTAAGGCAATAAAGACGATAAAAAAAACATTATAGCATAATCTAGATCTATTATAACCACCACCAAAACTGATTTACTTTTGTATAGCAATATTACTAAAGACGAAATTAATATAACTTTTTTTACTTTCAACAACTTTTTTAAATAAAAGTTCAAACTTAGGAAAGCATCTAACTAACTAAATAACTTCTTATTGTAACATTTAAAAAGGCATACTAAATGTATAAAAGTAGCCTCTAAAAAAGCCAATAAATTTCCGGAATATTTGTTTACCTTATCCTCGAGATACGGGATATGGTTTTCTTGATAACTTTTATGTTGATACCCCAAATCTTAAATATTAAAATTATTAATGATTATCATAGAAATTCAATAACCTGGATAATTATCAACTTGTAATAATGACTGAAATTATTAATCATATAGAAACTCAATAACCCGAATACATAACAAGTTTTCATAATGCCATTAAAATGCGACTGTTTAAGGACAGGACTGGTATATTAATACGGGCCCAGTGACATTGCGACTAAGGGAAGGAATCGACAGAATTTACTTTGCCACGCACCCCGTTTATATTGAAATGCGGCAGAAAATGCCCAAGCACTATGCGTAAAGTTGGTCAATATAAAGATAAGCCAAAATTATTTTTCTGAAGGGTTGAATACCACAGTGACTTCGAATAGTACTTACTATATCATTCGTAAGTAGCAATAATAAAAGGACACAAAATGATACATTCCAAGCTAATCCCAAAAACAAAACTGGCGAGATGGCGCTAAGCGTCACGCAATTGACGTTTTCATGAAACCACAAATTTCGCAGGGTCGGACTGACAGCACGGTAGCTCAATTGGTAAGAGCGTTTGGCCCGGTTTGCCAAAAGGTTGCTGGTTCAAGTCCCGCCCGTGCGCAAATTTTCGGTTTCTTATTTCATCTTTATGAATATAAAATATGACACTGTGAGTGTTAAAAACATTCTAAAGCATTGAAACTGGCGGTATTTGATTACACTTGTAGAAATCTTTCTATTCCTTACAAGTAGATTCCACTTTTAGTCGAAACCCAAAACTAAACTTTAAAAAAAAGTAAAAACCGACTTCAAAACCAAAATGCACTAAAAAGTCTTAAATAAACTCTTCACCATTGAAAGGAAAGGAATCCGTTTTAGGCAAACAATTTCTTTTTGGAGTCGGTGCTGTGATAGTTGATGCTTGATGGTCAAAGTGATGGCACCGACTCCAAAAAGAAATTGTTTGCCTAAAACGGATTCCTTTCCTTTCAATGGTGAAGAGTTTATTTAAGACTTTTTAGTGCATTTTGGTTTTTAAGTCGGTTTTTACTTTTTTTTAAAGTTTATTTTATTTCTTTATTTTTAGTGATTACATAAGAGGGGGGGGGGGAGTTGCACCTTATGATTCTATTTTTTACGAAGCTACAAATTACCTATCATAAGTTTCGTCATTATAATTACTGAACTCCTAGGCGTTAAGGAGTTCCACCATCAGCTCAGCCCCACAAAATGTTGACTATCAGACGTAACAACACGTCAACATTAAGATTCTAGTAAAGAAACACTATACGTGCCTTTAAAATTTGAGGGTTTCCCTCAAATACACCAAGATCCCATCATCAGATCCCAAAATGGAAAAAATGGGACCAACTAGAAGGTATACCCTCTAAGTAGGTGAAAAAATTTTTCGATTCGGTCGACAAACCACTGAGATATGAGGTAACATACATACAAAAAAAAATTATAAAAAAAAACATACAGTCGAATTGATAACCTCCTCCTTTTTTGAAGTCGGTTAAAAATATGGCAAACTACAATTTATATATGATGAGCGGGCTAGTAAAATTATAATTGCTGTAGAGGTAATTTTAAGTACCAATATTTTTGATCGTAGCTTTCTTTGAACTCTCGTTAGGAAGTTAACATACCAAAAGTACCAGCCACAAAGTTTAGATGTTCGATGAATCGTATTATTAGGTTCTTATAAGATTTTAAACTTTCGCGTTGCAATACAATAAGAACTTAACATGACTGTAGCTGATAGCGGTCGATGGTAAGAAGATAGCGAAGTGAAACACTGAGTTTTGTAGTTTACGTGAGCAATATTCCGGGTACGAGCGGCGCAGGTTAAGCGTGGGACGGTTCTCGGACGACTGCCGCGGCGGGCTGCCTACGTGCGCGAGCGGCGCACACAGGTTCGTATGAAGGTATAGTTATATAGCAAAGTAAATACTCGCGAGCGCGGAACGCGTGATCGCACCCGAAATTGCATTGTATTTATTAATTTAAAGTTTTACAAAGGAGCATCATCATAAAGGTAAGTACAATATTCATTTATTTCTACTTAGTTTAAGTTTAGTTTTAAGTTTTTTTTTACAGGTTTACATTAATATTTAGGAGCCATCATCAACATCTTCCCCCCTAGTGTCGTCTTTGCGACACTCATTACCGAATAATAAAGCTACGCGTGTCACTGGCCGCTTCATTACTCCAGTTTTAGTCCTAACGTCTACGACCCTAACTCGTCCATACACTACTTCGACTACGCCTTTGGGCCAATGATTTCGGGGAGACGTTGGGTCGACTACTACAACAAGGTCTCCGACTTTTAATTGAACGCCATCCCCCGTTCCCGTTGCCATCGTTGGCGTGTCAAAAGTGCAGGCAGGACTTCTTTCAGCCAACGACTCCAAAAAAGATCAGCGAGACGTTGTGCGGTCCTCCACTGCTTCCGTAGGTATAGGTCATATAGACATGTGTTAATGGTCGACTGTTAACCATATTTTCAATTTCAGCTAACAGTGTGCTAAGTACTTCTTCTTTTGGTGATCTCTCTTTCAGCACTACCTTGAGAGCAGTTTTTACGCTTCGGATAAGCCTCTCCCATGCACCGCCCATGTGTAGGCTAATAGGTGGGATAAAGTGCCAGTCTACGCCTTTATTGACTGCCTGAAGGACAACTTCTTCCTTGTCTAGCTCTTGGAAGGCTCTTCGCAGTTCTTTGTCAGCGCCTCGCATGTTGGTTCCATTGTCCGAATAAATTGACTTTGGCCAACCTCTGCGCACCGCCATCCTTCGTTATGCCAAAATCAGTGCGTCGGCTGTTAGAGACGATACGATCTCAATGTGGATTGCTCGTACAGTCAGGCACGTAAATAGAACACCATAAAGTAGAGGTTTTTGTCGTCCAACTGTGATTTCTATAGGACCGAAAAGGTCTACTCCACAAATCGTAAATGGTCTCTGATGGTGGGTCAGTCTCGCCTCGGGTAGATCTCCCAGTCTAGATGGTATCGGGGTAGCTTTTTGTATGCGACAAATGTAGCACTGAGCGGCAACGGTGCGCACAGTAGGTCGCAATCGGACCAACCAATACTTCTGGCGTAGCTCGTTAACCACCTGCTCGTTACCGGCATGTCCCGCTTGTATGTGATATTCCTTTACAATGAGTCTCGCGGTCTCATGTCGGCCGTCCAATATTACAGGGGACTTCACATCATCGCTCACGCCTTTTGCGGCATCTATGCGTCCTCCAACTCTCAAAAGTCCGTCCTTGTCCAAGTACGGGGTAAGTGTTCGCAGTCGGCTACCAGGTCTCAATTGCTTCCCTTGCTTCAGACATTTGATCTCTTCTAAGAAGCTTTGCGCTTGTGCATGACGAAGCAACAACTTTTCCCCCCTGTGCATTGACTCGTTGTTCAATTGATTAAGCTTTTTCTTTTTACATTTTTCAGTAAACAGAAATACATTAGCAGCAGCACGTCGCAATCGCAACCAACTTGAAAATCGACTTGGGGCTGGTATGGGTAATCGTTCAATATTATTATTATTTTGCTCGTGCACAACGTTAACTTTTTCTAAAATTGTGTCATCAATTTTAAAGTCTTTTACAGGATCTTCGGGCCACGACGCAAGCTCCTCGTGAAGAAACTGAGGGCCGGTGAACAACACGCTGTCGCTGTTCAACTCGCAGTCGGTGATTTTCGTCGCTAAATCTGCCACATTCTGTTCGGATGGAACGTAATGCCATTCACATATTTTACTTAATTCATCGATTTCTCCTAATCTGTTAGCAATAAACGTTTTATAATTTCTACTCTCATTTCGGATCCAGTGTAAAACGGTTGTAGAATCAGACCAATAAAATACAGAATCGGGTGCAAATCTATGTTCTTTTTTTATTCCCTCCGCTAGACGACATCCAAGTAACGCGGCCTGAAATTCCAATCTTGGAATGGTAACAGATTTTGATGGCGGCGTCACTCTGTTTTTGCTGCCTATAAATGAAACAACTATTTTTCCGTTGTCGTATTTCTTACGCCAGTAAGCTACAGCGGCATAGGCCAGCGTCGATGCGTCACAAAAAACATGTAGCTCTAGCCCTGTCTCACTCGCACTCGTGTATACACCCGTAGGGCTCGCATCTTCGTGCGAGGTCCGAGCGTTCGTAGACACGGCTACGGTTTCGTAATCTCGTAGGCCTCGTAGCATTAAGTTGTTCGAGCCGGTTACTCACGGAAAAATACCACCGGGGTATGCGCAGCTTGTCAATCATTTGTAATTGAGTTTCCCATTCCCATTCACGAAAACAATCAAATAAACTAGTACCTATTTGTTCGTCCCACTTTATATTTAATTTCCAGGTTTGTTGAGTTAAAACTTTGCCTTTAATAGTAAGAGGAGCTAAGAAACCATGAATATCGAAAATTGACATTACAAAACTTCTCGTTTAGTAGGTATTCTGGTAAAATTTAAAATATCTTTAGGTACGCGTTTTAAAGAAATATCGAATGCTAGTTCGTCTGAAATAGGATACCATAATAAACCTAATGTGCGTTCAGGAGAATTACTTATCATATTTTTTTCTAGGTTCTTCCTTCGGCACATATTCGAGTATTTCTGGGACATTACTCATCCAGTTTCGCATATGGAAACCGCCTTCTTCATGAATGTACGACACTTCTTTCACCATATTTTTAGCGACATCTGAGTCTGGTAGACTATCGATATAGTCGTCCACATATTGGCTAGTTTGTATAGCATGGACAGCACTAGGCATTACATCTTGAAATCGCGCTGCATTTTTAGTTTGGTTGAGCTATGCTATTGGGCAACAAACGGAGAACAGTTGGCACCAAAAATGAGTGAAGTCATAGCATATTCTCGCACAGTTTGACTATCACTGCCTTTCCATAAAAATCTTAAAGCTTGTTGGTCTTCGTCTCTTATTTTTATACACAAAAACATGTCTTTAATATCACCTACAACTGCAATAGGGTATTCACGAAATCGATACATAATTCCATACAAAGAATTTAATAAATCTGGACCTTGTAAGAGAAAATCATTCAAGGAACGGCCTTGTGTCTTTGCAGCAGCGTCAAAAACTAACCTGAGCTTACTTTTGTTAGGGTTATCTACGCCAAAATGCGATAAATACCACACACGTTTACCAGTCTGCACGGCCTCGATAGCCCTAGCATAATTATTTCAAAATAAATGATTAATACGGTCTTCATAACGGGACGCGTACACATCACTAGCTGCCATTTTTTTAATTATAGATTTTAATCGTGTAAATGCATTATCATAGGAATCGGGCATAGCCATGACGTCACTCTTCCACGGCAACCCAACGGTCCAACGACCGTCTTTGAGTGAACATGTACTGTCTAATATCTCAATAGCACGCAAATCGTCTTTATTTTTACGGGGTTATTCATAATACCTATCGCTTCTAATGAGAAAAAACTATGTACTAACTCGTGCAACTTTAACAACTCTTGCTCGTAAGCATCGTGTTTCGATAAACAGGAATTCAAGTTATCATTATCATTAGCAATAATATCTATACAATCAACAGTAGTAGGCAAGCGCTGTGCGTGTTGAGGCAACGTCGCATTCGCACACTGAGTACTCGTAAGTAAACAACAGGTCGACTGGCCGCGCAAAGTACCTAAACATTCGTCGGCGGGAATCGAACCCGGCGCGCAGGATCCTACGCGAATAGCGGTCCGCCGTAGGTCGGTACAGTCGCAGGCGCTTACGGATAGGGTCGGGTCACACGGTAAATTACACAACTGAGTACTGAAGCGAGCAGATGACTTTATATTTCCTTTATACGTAGGCCCATGCACACACCAACCTAAACGAGTTTTAGTGATGTATGGCTCACCTGATTTTCCCTTAATACATACAAGAGCGAGCGAACGAGCTTGTATGCGACTTGGTGTATATACTGTAAGCTACAAGTGAAAAGTGAATTGAAATAAAGAAATAAAGAGGAGCAATTAAATCGTAGTTATCTTGCCCGATTAACAACATAGGCTGGGCGTTACACTTGCACAAGTTAATATGACAATTAGTGGATTCATATTTACTTAAATCTACATTAGGTAAGCATTGATTTGGCAAATTAAGTTTATCAATTTTTCTCGCTTGCAAAATAAACGCTAATTGTCACTATTTACACTATAAAAATTATCAATTTCTGTTTGACATACCAAATCTCCCGTAGACCATGCGCCTTGAGCGCGCATAGTAAAGGGCTGGCCACGAAGTCCTACCTCATCAGCGAGTTGAGACGCGATCAGGGTAACGGTTAAACCGCCGTCCAACAATGCGTGCGTGTGTACACTACCTTTCGAACCGTATAAGGTAACGGGCACTATTTTGAGCAACACTTTAGACACTGTATTACACTGGAGCGCGGTCGTATTTACAGTCTGACTGTCACGTGGTTCCTCGTCGTCTGCTGCGGGTTCTGGTTGAGAGTTAGGCTTCTTCCAATGTAAAAGGGGATGGTGTGAAAGTCCACATCCCTGGACGTCACAAACGGGGGCTGTACACGCAGAAATATCGGCATGTCGCGACTGTAGGCATCTATAGCGCAGCTTTTGTGTTCGTGCGAATCGCCAGCGGTCTTTGCGTAAAGCTCGTTTGAATTTCAAACATTTCTCTAATGTATGTGACGTTGTAGATTTACAGAATTTACATTTCTCACTCTTCTGTTCGGCGTCGTTGGTAAACAATAGCACGTTACTCGTATTAGTAGAACTTCTCTGGTACTCTGGCTTACGTCTGTTGTCCGGCTGACTATGTACAAAGCTTACACCTGAAGCAGCTACCTTCTTTGCTTCTGAATATAAAAAATCGGACAAGCACTCCAATTTAGGCTTTTCACTCAAGTCTATGCCGAAAGCGTAGTCCGCCCACTTGGTAACTAGCAGCGTAGGTAACTTGGACACTATGATGGACACAAGCTCAGGACTATGTAGGTACTCGCGCTGCTTGATGGCACTTGCGGCTGCTATGTAGTTTTTAATTTTATTTGAAAACTGTACCAGTTCAGTATGATAAGCCTGTGACAACGGAGGTATTTTCTTTGACTGTGATACTATTTTATTCATCACTATAAATCGAAGTTCAAGCGTCTGGATGATATCGTGAGGCGAGGCACAGTCAATGAGTAATGAAGATACAGCTTCTTTTGCTTCGCCACGAAGACATTTACGAAGACGCCACATATTCTCTGTGTCCGTATATTTACATAATTTCGTTGATTCAAAATAAGCGTTCCGGAACTGTAACCAGTCTAAGGGGTCTCCGTGGTACACCGGCAAGTCCTTGGATGTGACCAAACGTGTAAGTAGTTCACCGTTTTGACCTTTTGCAGCAACGGTCGAGATAGCTTCTTTTAGTGCTAACGCCAACTCTTGGATATCAGTACGCTGCTGGGGAGCGATGCAGACCGCAATCTCTTCTTTTGCTGGTTCTTCCTTACAAGGAATCGTAAGCCAGTCTTGTACCTTTTCCCTTGAGGACACAATCGACTTCTCTTCCAGGTCCAGTTCCGCTAATTCAGCGCTAAGTTCCATGTTCACGAGCGACTTTTGAATTTCTGCTTTCTTTGCAGCTGCTTCTGCTGCAGCATTAATTGCTTCGATTTCAATAGCGGCTCTTTTACGCGCAGCTTCTATTTCGAGTCGCCGTGCAACGGATGAAGTGCGGGTAGACGGGCTACCCTCAGTTGCGGGCATCTTAAGCTTAACGGGCTCAGATTTCACTTTTGCTTCATCGTGGCTAGTCATCTGTTCCTTTTCTACTGCCTTTTTCAACTGCTGGCGAGTCTTAACGCCATGAGGAGTGTGGAACAGTGACATCCTGCTTACAGGTTTTGTATCTTCTTGGTGGACGATCCGGCTCGCTGGACCAATTGTAGCTGATAGTGGTCGATGGTAAGAAGATAGTGAAGTGAAATACTGAGTTTTGTAGTTTACGAGAGCAATATTCCGGGTACGATCGGCGCAGGTTAAGCGTGGGACGGTTCTCGGACGACTGCCGCGGCGGGCTGCCTACGTGCGCGAACGGCGCACAAAGGTTTGTATGAAGGTAAAGTTATATAGCAAAGTAAATACTCGCGAGCGCGGAACGTGTGATCGCACCCGAAATTGCATTGTATTTTTAATTTAAAGTTTTACAAAGGAGCATCATCATAAAGGTAAGTACAATATTCATTTATTTCTACTTCGTTTAAGTTTAGTTTTAAGTTTTTTTTACAGGTTTACATTAATATTTAGGAGCCATCATCAACAATGACGTTGTGTTGGCTCGTGACCAAGGCTGTTGCAACACAGCCGAAACGTTGAACAGTGAGTAGCATTTACTCATTTTAATATTTCATGTTAAAACCCGTCATGTTAAGTTCTTATTATAAGGTTCTTTTTAAATAAAGCTAAAGGCAAAGACAGTAAAAACATGTTGTTATTTATGATTATGTGATTTTATATATTGTTTAGTTCTTTATTCAAGGAACCTTGAAAATCTTTAAATATTTGCACACCTAGTACTTTGTCAGTATTATGAGGTTTTTTTTACCACTGCTTACCTGAATCCTATTTTCAAGCTACATTTACCCTGCCACTAAAAGCAGTAAAGGTTCATCATCATGGGCCTTGATCCATCTATAAAGATGATTCCATCAGCGTCTATTACAATGCCGTTCATGGCTGTCGAGCCCTATACGCGAACGACAAATATGGTCACACACTCGGCATTTAAACTGCATGTTGCCCGGGATCGCAGCATCACTTCCTGATCTGTGACGTTTCAATCGCTTGTCGGCGAGAGACTCAAACCATGCATTATCGTGTGATGTGCAACCCTCCGCAAGTAATTTCCTCCATTCATCGCAGTCATTGGCAAAACTTTCCCACTTCATCACAATCGATCTTAAAAATGATCATGTCTCGCTTTGCACAGTCCTTAAATCTTAACAAAAGTCTTCCTACATTTCGCTTCGCAAATGCAACTTGTCCTAAAAGGATTTGCCTAGGTAGCTGAGAAGTCTCCATGCGGTGCACGTATCCAAGCCATCTCAACCGCCTTTGCTTTAGTAACGCGGTTATACTAGGAAGCCGTGCTCTGTCTAGCACCCCCTCGCTTGTCATTTTGTCTTTCCAGGTGATGCCCAGAATAATCCGAAGACAGCGCATATGAAATGTTCCTGCTTGGCATAGGACGTCCAGGTCTCTGCTCCGTACAAGAGGGTACTCAAGATGCATGTTTGATACACGATCATCCTGGTTTTTATTGTGAGATGTTTATTGCTCCACACTCTTGTGCTAAGCTTCCCGAACGTCGTAGCTGCTTTGCCGATGCGTGTGCTAATCTCATCGTTTAGTGAGAGAGTGCTCGATACTATCGACCCAAGGTAGCAATATTTATCGACTACTTCTAAAGGCGCGCCATCCAACAGTACCGTCGGTTTGTGGCGAAAACCTTGCGCTAGTACCATTGCCTTCTTCGCATTGATAGACATAGAAAATAAGCTACATGCACGGGAAAATTTGTCCATCATGATTTGTAGTTCCCGGGGAGTTTTGGCAACATAGGTTGTGTCATCGGCGAAGAGCAGGCTGTCAATGTATAAGTCCTTGCGTTTGCTTCGGGACTTCAGTAGAGAGGCGTTGTATAGTTTACCATCTGCTCGTGTGTGTAAATGAACCTCCTGCTGAGTGTCACCAAAGGCAACTTTTAGAAGCAGAGAAAAAAATATGCCAAATAACGTGGGTGCTAGGACGCATCCTTGCCGTACTCCCCTTGTCATGTCGAAGGAGGCAGATGTTTTGCCATCAAAAACAACGGATCCCTTCATATCTTCATGAAAAGATTTAATTAAACTTAACACTTTGGGTGGGCAGCCGACAATATCAAGTGCGGTATATAGACCTCCCTACTAACGGTATCAAATGCTTTGTTTAATCTACAAAAGCCATTACCAAGGGAATATTTTGTTCACGGCACTTTTCTTGCTGCGAATGGTGAAAATCATGTTGCTGAAACTTGCCGTTAATCAGCTCAAAAGCGGAAAAAGTTCCGGAAACGACATCCCTTCGGAAATATTTAAAGTCAAATGCGTACTCCCAATACTGCACAACTTTCCAGCAAAATACTGGGAACAGGAGCGTTTTCCTCAGGATATGCGCGGCGCAAACATTGTCACCCTATATAAGGGCAAGGGCAAGCGCGGCGACTGCAATCGCTACCGCGGCATTTCTCTCCTTAGCATTGTTGGCAAACTCTACGCTAGAGTCATCCTAGCCAAATTACAAAAACTTGCTGACCATGTATATCCTTAGGCCCAATGTGGTTTTCGATCGCAACGCTCCACCATAGACATGAAAGGTTCAAGCACCTTCTAATTCTGCATTCCCTTAATTTGAGAAGAATTAAAAAGCCACATAAGATGTTTTTGTGACTGACTGAACCAAAATTTAGGAACTCTTGGTATTCGATGAGAATCTATTTTCAACTTTTTCTTAATATTTTTAATTTGGTTTTCGTTTTCGTTTTGACGCGTCTTTTTTTTTAAATTATTTACCACAAATAAAACCAAATTACAAATTTAACAAACATAGCTTTAAAAACCACTTAGGTTTGCACAATACAATTAAGATCTAATTATTGACAATAATGGTTGTGCGTGGTCTATTTTAATATATTTTACTAGCGACATCTGCCATCCAAGGCACGCACTACGGGCACTGCCTTATCATCTGATTCTAGTGTCCCTTAAACTACATAGAGGGCGCTAAATCGTCATAATTTTGAAATAAGTACATTCCTAAAAACAAATTCTTCAGTAATTGTCACCTTTCAAAAAGATCTTCAAAAATTTTCACCGTATAAAATTACATGATCAGTGATATAAAAAACGTGTACAACTAATTTGCTGCACCAGATTTCATTATTACACCTCACCAATCAATTCACCGCGCTATGCATCGCTGCTTCTCTTCACCGGAGTTTTGGTAAGTGCCCACCTTAGTGTGTTTTAATTTGTCGTATGGTAGAATATATTACTGTGGACCGCCGCACCTGTACAGCCCCCGCTAAGGAAGTACTCCGAATTCTCCGATCTTCACCCTCGAGAATCAATTTCTCCTCCTCCTGAAGGTATGGTCTTTACACGCCACACCAAATAACTATAAAGTTACTTATTATTTAACTGTCGATAGTGCTTAAAAAATAATCTTCAAATAGTATTTGTAATAGTTTTTGGGATAAGAATTAAATAGATCAACAAAATCCTTATAGTAAGATAACTACTACATAAGTAAATTAAAGTTAGCATGTTTTTTTGCTGCAGAACTGCATTTGAACTGCATTGTTTATTCAATCCTTCTTGTATCGGAAAAACGTGGAAATGTTGGGGTAAATCATATGTAGATATTTTTAGATAGTTACGATAAAAATCATGTTAGTAATCATCATCTTGACGAATCGTCCAGCGATTCGTCAAGATGATTGGCATAATCGGCACATATCGGCACATATCTGAAGGGTCCACTGCAATAATGATGAATGTCCAAAAATGTTAAAATTCAAACTACTTACGTCATTCGGTCCCTTGATATATGCAGAAAATTATCTCGTTTACAATCTGAGCAATATAGCTTTCAGTCCCGAGATAATTTAGTTTTTAATTTTTGGCTACACGGCTAGACGCTCAACGTCTCAGGTTCTTATCCCTAAGCCAGATTTGTTTTTTACCGTTTATTAACTTTAAACCCAATAATCTCAGAACTATAAATAAAGGACATTCATCATTATCCGTTGCCCGGGTTGACCCTTCATCTATTTTGTTTGCAAAAACTGTGCTTTTCAGTTTATTCTCGAAAATTAACGTTGTATTTTTTATCTGTTTTTTTTTTTGAACACGACAAAAACACGACTACTAATCTGTGAACTGCATAGTCAAATAAAATTAGCTTATATAAAACTATTTTCTATTGACTACGGTCAATAAGTAGCTGACGATGAATCAAGGTACAATCATCATCATGCACCGACTCCAAATGTATTTGTTTCTTCTCAGTAGCTGGCAGATGCGTTATTTTAAGCTTTTTGGACAGTTTTTTGAAGGCTGTTATTTTTTTTAATTCAATAGACCTGATTCTGAAATAAAAAAATACAAATATTTAATGGTTTTATGCGGTGTTTTAGTCTTACTGGCACTTCTGATCATTTCTTTCTCTGCGGCAACGCTCTGTAGAGAAAGAAGACTTTTTAGGGTTCCGTAGCCGAATGGCAAAAAACGAAAACTTAATAGTTTCGTCAAGTCTGTCTGTCTATCTGTCTGTCTGTTTGTCTATCCGTCCGTATGTCACAGCCATTTTATTCTGTAACTATAAGCATCACACTATTAAAATTTGGTAGGAAGATGTATGCTGTTAACCGCTTTACAATTCTCATACAAAAAGTAAATAATAATAACATTTAAGGGGGGGGGGGGGTCCATACATAAAACTAAAACCAAAAAAAAATTAGTCAAACCTACGCGTGTGGGGTGGGGTGTCTATGGATAGGTATTTTAAAATGACATCGAGGTTCCTAAAACAATTTTCTATTAACAAATACTTTCAACGAAATTTTTTGGACGGGATCAAACGAGTAGTTTTTGAGATATAAAGCATTTACAACAACCACAAACATAACTTTGTACTTCATACAAACACTATGAAAAACAAAGTTATATTTGCTGTCAACAAAATATTGTGGTATTTTACTAGTTAAAGTTGGCACGGAACCCTCAGTGCGCGATTCCAACACGCACTTGGCCGGTTTTTTATTAATCATTAGCTATTGAGACTGTCACAGTTACCTCCGATAGAAACAACATCACAAATTTTTCGACTACGACGCCTTTTATTTATATCCATCGGTTCGGTCCCTGAAAACTTTTCTAGTTAAAAGTTGGTCACTCCCGGCAAATATTATGAGGGCGTGTGTATACGGCTTTATTAAGGTCATTGAACACTAGATTTAATTAACGCACGGTAATTAATGAAGGTGTTGTATGGTACTGCCATTCTTGAAAAACACGCTGCATCGAATACATAATAATGATAAAATAAGTGCTTATGTGTAAACGTAGCAAAGTGTTAAATGCTGCCCTAAAAAAGCGTTTTTTTTATTATTTTTTAATGACAGATATAAAAATAATAAAAAGTTATGCAGACATTCTATTTGATCGCCTAATATTCATACATTAGTTTTTAATGACCATCTTAAAAATAACGCTTTTCTAGCTTTTTTCAGTTCCGTCAAGTCTGTATGTCTATCTGTCTATGTGTCTTTATGTCCGACCGTATATCAAATTTATTCTGAAACTATAAGCTTCACACTGTTGAACCCCCCCCCCCCCCCGCCCCCTCTTCACACTTCTAAACTAAGCGAGTGTAAATTAATGGTTTAGAATGTTTTTAACACTCACAGTGTCATATTATATATGGTATGGTATGAGAAATATTTTCGTACCTCCGATGGGAGGAGTTGAAAAATAATGTAAGACAATGCGCACCCGTCCGCCGTTGACATGCATTTGACTTGCCGTTAGCGAGGCACCATATCAAATACTTACAAAAGAGATTTTCGATAACTGTGCCGACATAATTGTTCGACCAAAGACGCAGCATAGGACGTCCACCAACAAGATGGACAGACGACCTTAAGAAGATCGCAGGATCAAACTGGATGCAGACCGCTAGTGATCGGTCGCTGTGGAAAGCCGTGGGGGAGGCCTATGTTCAGCAGTGGACGTCCTTTGGCTGATTATGATGATGATGATGATGATTACGTCACGAATACCAGCTAACGATTGTAACGGCATAAATACTTATAAGTACATATGAGGTAAACATCCACGACTTAGGTATAATATATGTTCGTGCTCATCGCATAAACATTTGCCCCTTGCAGGAATCCAACCGCGCACAGTGCGGCCGCCCCATACTAGGAAGCGATCAAAATTATTTTTGACAAAGAAATGCTGTAGAATGAATCGAAATGTCGTCATTTATTTAATTTTCGTTAGTTTAGTCTTTATTACCTACAATAGAGTACTTTTATAATTTCTTAGAGAAATGCTCTTGTACCTTAACGTGTTAAATAGTAAATAGTTAATAATAGTATACCTAATATAATAACATTGTATAAATGTTTGTGAAAGATTGTTAGTAAGACAAACTTGTTAAAATATATAATAGTATTTTCCATGAGTATTTAATATTAATTTACAATTGCACTGTAGTGACAAACATATGCTATAATTCTTACTTTAAATTGTGCAATAAATAGTATCTATGTATCTACAGTTTTAATCTGATTCTTCACAACTTGACAAGCTTATATCTTCTAAATCTTGTACTTTTCGAACTTTTTAAGAGTTATAATATTACTATATAAACCAGTAGGTACGCCTTTCTGGTAGTACTAGGTCAATTTCATGGGCTACTTGACGAGTGAACTCTCTATTTCGAGTTGCTGTTCTTGATCAAATTTTATCTCATCTTATTTTTTGTACACTAAGTATTAGTAAACATGTGTTTTTTGTTGATATTTATATGCTTACACTAGAGTGGATTTTACTTTGAAGTTATTTTAATTGTATTTTTGTTAATAACCTTATTTAGACCATTTTTACATTAAAAATAAAAAGCTATTTTTTCTGTTTACCAAGTATTCATTAATTGTTGTTATAATGGGATCTGTTAATTCATCAATTGTTTATCGCTTTGTTTTTCTCTATTGCTTCTAAAATAGCCATTATAATTAAATATAAATCATTAAAATTGAAATTTCAATCGTGGTGTTATCTTATTTATATCATAAGGTACATATTCATTCGTCAACTAAACATCCCTTGCCGCGCCATCCTGATAGCGGACGCAGTCCTTCTATGATACAACGCCCATCGGCAAAACAGTTATTTCGGAAAACCAACAATCGTTAAAGGTTGATATCCGCGAAATGTTCTATCGGCGAAGGAGTTTTTCGTAAAATCAACGATCGGCCATGAGTGATTACGGTAAAATTATCTATCGATAAAGAATTTATTTGTAAAACCAACGGTCGATTAAGGGTGCTTTCGGTGAAATCATCTATCGACGAAGAGTATTTCGATGAACCATTCTAAGTTCCTTCAACTTTTTAACATCGGTTTTTAATCGACCCCGGCCGCACTGTGCGGACCTTTGGTTGGCATAGTAGTCAAAAGCGCAAACCGCTACATTAATTAAACGGTCGTGTGTTGATGGTCGCTACTTTCAAACAAAATTAGAATGTCAGACCGAAAAGTGAGCCAAAGCTCCATACGCCTTTGAATCAACCTTACTTGGAATTACAATTTCAATGAATAAATAAATATCTCGCCTCATAGTTCACAACCTCACGTCTAGACCTCCTAGTGAGAAGTTATAAACAGTCAACACCTAGCCCCCAGCCGCATTATTTCACACGTTATAACTGCCTTCACTTCATAAATACTGCTATAAAGTGTAAAGAAGCCTTAACGGCCGGTGCAACATTATCTTTCACAACGACAGGCGTCCGAGCGTATGTAGACTTTGGTGCACGGCAGAGGGTCAGCCAATTTTTGTTGATTGTTTGAAATACTAATTAATCACGGCACGGGGGTATTTATGTTTTTGTGAAGCTCGTCCTGATAGAGATACTACATGGTTATTTGACTTAGTGTCTATCCAGTATTAAGCAACAGCATCTATGTTATGTAAATTAGCTGTCAATTCAACTAATCAATACAGGGCCTATCAAAATTGACTGCATTAGTGCATTCCTTCTTTGGGCTAATTGTGATGCTCAAATACAACAACCTTTGCATGGGACCAACATCGTGATCACAAAAAAATATTTCACTTCCTAATACTAAAGTGCCAATTAGCTGATGCTTTTGCATGGAGGAATCAATTTTTTTTGGATATTGATGTTGGTCTCATACAAAAAGTTGTTGCAATTTAGCAACAGAATCACTACCGAGAAGTAATGCAGTTAATTTTGTTAAACCCAATAATATATTAATCGTCTGATAGGGTAGGTGATCAAAAATAGACCCCTATCATTAAAGAAGTATAATTATTAATCCACCACATTCTTCGTCCACCGACAAGCTGGACAGACGACTCTGTAAAGATCGCAGGATCACACTGAATGCGAATTGCTTGTGATCGGTCGCTGTAGAAAACCGTGGGGAAGGCCTGTGTTGAGCAGTGGACGTCTTTTAGCTGATAATGATGATGATAGCTTTAAAATAGGTTCTTTCGAATGATCGGACTTGCAGTGTACTTTCTTATAGAGTCAAAATTTAATGAAAGGTCAAAACTTCGTTTCACCTCTGTCGACAACAATGCAACTAACAACAATTAAAATCATATTTAAGCTTTAAGGCGCTTTTCTACTCATTTGTATTTGATTCAATAATTTATAGAAATCGAATCTGTGCTAAATTGTCCTTTAACTTATCAGAGCTCTTATCACGACTTTAACATTTAGATTCGGAACAGTACGAAAGCGCTCAACTTAAATGTAAACAAGCCTGGATGGCGCAATTGTAGTTCGTGTATTTTACCCAATAATGCGACTCCCCGATTTGCAGTGTAGCGACATTCTAAAATCCAATCACCTCGGTGTGTCCACCTTATTTCTCCGGGGAAATAGTTTAGGTTGGCCAAACAATAAAATTGACTTTCAAAAGAAACAAATAAATTCAAAATTCTCAGTATGTAGCAGTTCGCAGTAAGCAGTATGTTTGATTTCAAGGCATTTTTTTTTGTCAGAATAGTTGAAATATCGGTTTCTGTCGCTAACAATATCTAGTAAACTGGCAGCAACAGAATTATGATTTAATGTTCTAAACCTGATTTTGTATCTAGCCAGGTTATAAACTAATAAAAATTTCACAAGAGCATCTTGAATTCAAGTCAGATAAAAATGATAGCGTTTTCTCTTCGTTTTATTTACGCTCGAGTGAAAATACGCTTGTAAAGAATATCAAATTGTTCCTCCGCAAATATGATAATTCGATTTGACCGGCAATTTGGAGGGAAGTGAAAAGTAACTTTATTGATAAGAAGTTTCTAGAAAGATTTATGTTCTTATAAAAGTATGAAATTGTGTTAATATACAGGATGTCTCGTAATAAATAGTCTGATCATAAACTTAGGTTACTTGATTACATATTATAACCAATTAGAACCTGTTTTATGTAAAATGTATTATAGTAGGGTTATAAAAGATTGATAAACTGAATAGAATAAAAGTATCGACATTTTGAGTTTTTATAGATGGGTCTAATCAAGCAAGGAGACATACATGATTCACTTTAGTATTAGCATTCAAATAGTCGTAATGTTTTGTTTCAAACTTATTGAGTTAATTGAATTTTAAATATAAAACCACCTTGTGTCTGAAATTACGCAACACTGAAATACAGCCGACTAATCGAGGATTGTATAAGCATCGTTACTGGTTGGAGTGACCCAACTCTTAATTAGTAAAGGAGATGGAAACCATTACATACAAATTTGGGCCCTGATGTAATAAGATGAAAATGGTGTCAATTAATAGCTTAGTACTTAGTAAACCTACACTGAAAATTCTATGTTTTTTGACAATCTGAGAGCCCAATAATTAGGGGTTTAGTTAAAGTGAGGTTATGTAACAAACAGCTGATTTCCGAACTGCAAAAGATATTTTAACGTCAGCAGTTACAATTAGACCACAAAATAGACGACAGCACGTTAGGCAGGGTCAGAATCCGTAAAACAAAGCAGTGGTCGACGAAAAAACACTCAAAAGGCATACACGCACAAGACGAAAAATACAAACGAAACGAGTGATCCATAGATTATTTGACACGGCAGCTGTCAGTATCAGTGCACAGACAAAAAAAAGTAATAATCGATTTTATTTCATTAAGCAATCATTTTTTAATTCACTTACATTCAATTCAATTAAAATATAAAATATATGTTTTATGAGCTAAAATATTTATTGTAACGTATTTTTTTGACGTGACAACGTCTTAAATTAGGTTGCGGCTGGGAGTCACTTATGAAAAAGTGTAACGCTCGGTAACGTTACGATGAGTCACCGAACGAGAGAGAGGCCCGCGCGCGCAGCACTGAGAGCGAGTGAGAGGCACGCGTAAGAACGAGAGAGACAGACATAAAAAGTCGTTGTCACGTAAAACTTTCGCCCGTATACCGACTTTACAGGCAACCAATTTTTTTTTGGTTTATCGCCACGAATAGAGCAAGAGTGATTCTTTTTTTAAATTGTGTAATCACATTGACTCAAATCGATATTTCATTTAATCGATAATGAAGTGAATTCTTAAAATCTTGTTTTTCATAATGCTCAGTTTCCATAAAGAGAAATAGGCTTATTTTTGGTATTTTAGGATGGAAAAATATGCCCATTTTTTTAAACCATAAATCAACTAGTTACGTTCAGGGCCCAGCAGTTACCGTCTCCTTTCGGCTTGTTTCGGGGCTGGGACGGGCGTTTGGCGGGTGCGAAATATTTGGATAGTTGATGTTTAGAGCGCTTAATACAATGCAGGGTGGCAAAACAAATTTAAAATTAATAATTGTTTACGCTTTTCCACCATTAAAACTAAAACTATAACCTATCTTAAGGTTTGCATTTAAAAAAATATGGTTATTGCAGAACGGCATATGTTTGACAGATCATACCGTACGTTTTGAAGTGTCAAATGAATACAATTGCTTAACACAATTCCACCTTAGACTTTGCAATTATTTCCTGTAACATTTAATCATAATCATAATCATAAAAATCTTTATTGTGGATCACAGGTTAAAGAAGTTGAACAATAGTAGAAGTACTCTCTGTGTCCTGCCTCTAGCTAGGGCGTAATGATAGAAGGGCACATGTTAAATACAGTTAATACAATAATAATTAAGGTAAATTCAATCGATTACAAAAATAAATTAAAATTAATTATGTCAGTCAGAAGCTCTCTCCGTCACAAACTCATTAATAGTATAGAAACATTTGCAAATTAAATATTCATGCAATTTAGATTTAAATATATTAATGTCATTCAAGTCTCTGATTGTTTTCGGTATTTTGTTGTAAATCCGGGGAGCATTACCAAATACACTTTTACTAAATAGGCTTGATTTAGCACCAACATAAATTCAAAATTTACAATTTTATATCTTATAAACAAAGCACATTCCAAAATATAGATGCACGGCAGTGTTAAGATTTTTTTGTCAATAAAAATTTGGTTTACTTCGTTATAATAATAGATTTTGGATTTTTCTAAAGAAAAAGCACACAGTCTATTATCGACTTTATTGATTCTAATGATAAAAATCAAATTAAGCATATTATATTTTTATTTAGTTAATTACTTTTTGGCTAACGGCTTTTGAATAAAATTACTTTTTTATCACAAAAAACTGAGTTCTCATGCAAGTTTAACATAAAACGTATACGAAATTTCACACTCAATTACCTAAAGCTCGTTACAACATAAAATCCAGTACGAGAAAATAGAAATAAATCTTCACAATGTAAAATGGCTTTAGCTAATTCCCGAAGTTACGCCCCAATTCTGTCGCTAAAGCTTAGGCGTATTGTCGCAGAGATAACCGTTACACCCTATATATAAATACTGGATTTGAAATTTAAGAATGAAGTATAATAATTAAAATTAATATAATATATATAACGTAATTGTGGTGAGATATTGGTTGCATATAGTTTTCTGATATCCAGTATCCAGATACGTACATACATACGACTTCAGTTCAACAGCAGTTTATTAATTAGGCATAATGATCTTACTTAGAGCCGCTTTATTGATTGATAGTCTCACCAACGGTTAATAATTGTTACTGATGGTTGAATAATTACAACAGTTTTGAACATGAAATACCTTGACGATGTTTTAGTTGAACTATCTAACGCGAAACTGGCTTTAATGGTTAGGTTAGGTTAGTTTTTTTTCAAAAGATACCTGACGATATTTTTGTTGAGCTATCGATCCCAAAACCGAACCGGACCGATGAAAACAACGCGTGATTTCATTATGTCCTGCATTTCAACCCGGTGTAAACTAAAAGTCCCGAATCATCAGATTTTAATGTCATTATCACGTGCAATGCTGCACTAATGATCGCGATCCCCGATTGTTCTTCTAATGAGGTTCTTGTATGCTTTTGTCTCGTTTTTGAGTAAATTTCCTTTGTCAAGTATTAATAACGTTCGTGCCTTATGTGTTATAATGAGTGAACTTTGTATTTGACTACAGGCGCAAGATAGGCCGAGGTAGGATTAACAGAGGTCGTCATCAGATGGCTCACACACGGCGGATAAGAAGTTTCTAGAAAGATTTAAGTTCTTATAAAAGTATGAAATTGTGCTAATATACAGGATGTCTCGTAATAAATAGTCTGATCATAAACTTAGGTTACTTGATTACATATTATAACCAATTAGAACCTGTTTTATGTAAAATGTGTTATAGTAGGGTTATAAAAGATTGATAAACTGAATAGAATAAAAGTATCGACATTTTGAGTTTTTATCACTACCGAACTGTCCATCAAACTGAGACAAGTATCGACCATGCCTAAGTGAACGAACTTTTGACGTTCCAAACAATCCCGATAGATGTGCCGTTACCATGAGTTTACGACGGTTTTACTCGCTAGCGACGACGTAAAAAAGTCTTTGGAAAATTGCACAGCGCCTCTAGCGGTCACTTGATGACTAAAATTTTTCATACAGTTTTTAGGGTTCCGTAGCCGAATGGCAAAAAACGGAACCGTTATAGTTTCGTCAAGTCTGTCTGTCTGTACGTCCTTATGTCACAGCCACTTTATTCTGTAACTATAAGCATCACACTGTTGGAATTCAGTAGGAAGATATATCCTGTTTACCACTTTACGATTTTTTTGCACAAAATAATAAATACGGTATTTAAGGGGGTCATTCATGAAACTAAAACTAGTTTTTTTTTCAAACCTGTGCATGTGGAGTGTCTATGGATAGGTCTTTTAAAATGGGTGTTCCCCTCCCCCATCTAACTTATAAACAAAACGATCGTAAATTTTGAAAAATATAAATAATGTAGATCTTAACAAATACTCTCAACGAAAATTGGTTTGGACGGGATTGAACAAGAAGTTTTTTAACACAGGGTGTTGTTTTGGTCAGTGACATCCAACTCAGAGATGATAATATGAGTTATGCTTAATCTAAAAAGACTGTTTGCTTTAAATTCTGAGCAAGTTTTACACAAGAAAACCTCTTCATAACATTCGAAAAAAATACAAAACTAATGGGAAAACTCGCACCCTAATACTTAAATATTGAAATACTACGCCGTAGCTAGTAAGCTACGAAGAGGCTACCTGGTGTTGGCAGTTTTAACTCAATTGCTGTACCGCATAATTTTTTTATTTTATCCATTTCAAAAAAAAAAATGTATTTTTTTTGGCATCAGTATCGTTTTTACCCTTAGTCGCTCGTCGCTGACCAAAACAACTTTGTTCTTTATACAAACACTATGTAAAACAAAGTTATATTTGCTGTCAACAAAATATTGTGGAATTTTACTAAGTGGAAGTAAGTGGATTCCCTAATTCAGTTAAAATTGGCACGGAACTCTCAGAGGGCGAGTCCGACTCGCACTTGGGCGGTTTTTTACGTCGTCGCTAGCGAGTAAAACCGCCGTAAACCCATGGTTACGGTAATGGAGCTTGATCAATCTCCGTCATATACTCGTACATACTTAGTGTTGCAATTTATGATGATTTTGTTCAGGCTCCTAGTTACATAGTTTAGATGTTGAAAACATCTGATTGAACTAAGAATAATCTCGTTTTCGAGAAATCCTGAGACAAACATAGAAACATACATACACTTACAAAAATTTTCACACGTGTTAGGAAGCACTGATCGATCAACAGTATTAAAATTTTATCATATTCGGACGATAATACATACCTACATGTCAAATTTATAACCTCCTTTTTTGAAGTCAGTATAGATAAACTTTTTTTATAGATGATATAAATGTGCGTTTTGAAATAATATTGTATGCTGTTTGTTTACGTCGCTATAAACACCTTTTATAGATGTATCTTCTATTTAGAAGGGGATTTATTTTACATTATATAATTTAACTCTCAATATTATGGCTTCTAGAAATGCAGCAAGTAAATTTAATAAATAGACTTTTTAAAATTCTACATATGTTCCAGTGAAAAGACATTCAGATCCAACAGTTGCACAAAGCAAAAAAATCATTTCATTTCAAAAATAAGCTCTGAACATCCTATTCAAAATTGTACGTCACGCACTGATACACAGTTTCAGATTTTGTTCCGCATAAGTTTGTATTATGGCAGTGCTAACTATGATGCACAAAATAGTTCTGTTTTGTTGAAACTTTGTGGCGAGAGCTACCAGCTGCCGTTATACGGTTGCTTAAATGTGTTTTTTTACTCAATTTTATTTATTAACTATAAATTTGTACATTTTGACAAAAAATGCATAGAAAAATTGACTTAATCAACGGTGGTACATTTTTTATATTAAATTTATAATATAAAAATTTTAAACTTTGAACTATCATCGTTTTGGTTTTAATGTAGTCTATTATATTTAACTTTAATAATCTACCTTAACTAATAAGTAATCAATAACTTTAGGAATGTACTTCACAAAGTAAGTAAGTTTTATTTTGTTTAAGTTTTGAAAATCCTTTGTAATCTATACAATTAAATAACGCTTTCAATGATTTTTATCTATGAAAACGTAGTCTACAGATACTCCATTCAAGTTAATCTATCAACTCTAAACTTATCGAATAGTTCCGTAAATGTGGCTATTACGTATATAAATGGCAGTGGGAGTGTCTGTTCGAATCCCAACCATTTGTTATATGTTACAGAACAGGTGGGATGATCGTTTGAAGATAAATGGCAATTTAGAATAACGAATAGCCTGGAAACGGTTGATTACATATGGATGATAAGAGAGTTATCTCTGGACTAGAAGGATTATTATAAGAAGTGTATTCATTCGTATGAAGAATGGCAATCGATGAAGGACGGAAATCATTACAACATACTTAGATTCTTGTTTTTGAAATAAAGGCTTGAAGTTTTTTTATTGTGTATTAACTCACATATTGCGTTACGGGTTCATTTTTAGGATTCATTCGCAGTTTTTCAAATACCCAAAATTTTCGATAGGCTTAAGTGTCCAACACCACATCGATGTTTGGCCCTTCTTGGGTTACCCTGTATATTTCAAGGATGATTGGAAAAGAAAATGTTAATTGAAAACTAATTACGTATATTTTATTCATAATATGTGACCTTTTTCTTCAAATAAACAATTTTTTTTGTATTTACATTTATAGATTATATCGACTTTTATGTATGTGCTATCGTCAGAGTTTGATAAAACGTTGTTCTATTACGGCTACCTAAAACGTGTGCAAAATTTGGTAAGTGTATGTTTGTCTCAGGATTTGTCAAAAACGAAAAGTCATAGAGAGATTTGTTTTTAGTTCAACTTTGGGTACAATGTAAGTTTCATCAAAATCGGTTTGGTAATATATGAGCATATCGATACCTAAAATAAAGGAACAAATTATTAAATTTAAACCACCTTCAAAATATTCGTCTCCTATTTACGAGGCAAAAAATATTTTGGATTCCATAATGTTACGTGTCAAGCCTACTAAAGTCCGTTTTCTTTTGCTAGTCCAATAATGTAAACGATTATTTTTATAACTTTCAAAATAATATCAGTGAATAAAATTATGTAATCAACTTCTTAAAATTATTTCAAAAGGACTCAGTATTCAACAATGATTTACCTATGTAAGTTGTGACTGTTGTGTTTATCTTATTATAAAAGTAATCCTTTTGTTAAAAGGAATGTCAAGTTTGTTTCCAATATTCGACTTGCAAAAAAAACGGACTTAACACCATCAGTCTTCGTCACGCACCGACTTAAAAAGAATTAATTTATCCCAAATAAAAGACGAATTTGTTATTTTAAGCTTTTTATCCAGTGTTTTGAAGGTGGTTTATTTTTTTATATAATAAATTATATTAGTTTAAAGGTAAGTTATAACTTTGATTTCGAGTCCACTGTTACCTTTCGGCACTTAGCGTTTATCTCTTCTTTATAATCCCATAAACACAGCTCTGATATAAAAACAAGATATTGGAATCACATAACCCTTTCGTACCGCGTTTAAAACAAACAAACTGCCGTGTCATCCCTCAAGCGCGGGACAGGCGGAAATTTAAATCGCTTTCGTTACGAGTCCGACTGTACACTGTGCTGTTGTTAAAGCTTTTTATTAATGGGTTAAATGGGGGTAGGCGTTAATGCACAATGTGTGTATATGTATCTAAATCTAAACTTAGTTAAACCTAAAACAAACAGTACAACGTTAGGAAATTTAAAGAAGAGTTAGTTTTTTTTTTTGTTTGAACGTGCTTATCTCAGGGACTACGGAACCGATTTGAATAAAAAATTTTGTGTTGGATAGCCTATTTATCGAGGAATGCTTTAGGGTAGAAAACATTAAGAAGCTGAAGTAGCAAATTCAAAACGCGCGGACGCAGTCGCTGGGGGCCGCTAGTTTATCTAACTTACCAGTAAGTGAAGTGCTATCACACTGACGGCCTGTTTTACAATGTCGATAAGACGTTCCTTATTTGAATCACTCAGTTGTTAGTTCAAATTTATAAACATCTAGCGGTCCCCCGTGACTTCGTCCGCGCGTTTTGAGTTTGCTCCCTCCCCTCCCGTCGCAGCGTCATGTTTTATATCCTAAAGCCTTTCTCGATAAATAAGCTATCCAATACAGAAACATTTTTTCAATTCGGTCCAGCAGTTCCTGAGATAAGCGCGTTCAAACAAACAAACTCTTCAGCTTTATAATATACTAGCGGTCCCCCGCGACTTCGTCCGCGCGTTTTGAGTTTGCTCCCTCCCCTCCCGTCGCAGCGTCATGTTTTATATCCTAAAGCCTTTCTCGTCATATAAGCTATCCAACACAGAAATATTTTTTCAAATCGGTTCAGCAGTTCCTGAGATAAGCGCGTTCAAACAAACAAACTCTTCAGCTTTATAATATACTAGCGGTCCCCCGCGACTTCGTCTGCGCGTTTTGAGTTTGCTTCCTCCCCTCCCGTCGCAGCCTCATGTTTTATATCCTAAAGCCTTTCTCGATAAATAAGCTATCCAACACAGAAATATTTTTTCAAATCGGTCCAGCAGTTCCTGAGATAAGCGCGTTCAAACAAACAAACTCTTCAGCTTTATAATATATTAGCGCAAGCGCACGTTGTACTTAAGCTGCGAACATTATTTTGGTGCGGAGTTATGTTAAAACTGTGATAGCTCCTAAGATATTTATTGAAATCAAATGATATAAAGGGCAACTTGGTTTTAAATGAAATGCTCGTGATGATGAATGTATTTATTTTGATAAGAATAAATACCTGTCTGTATAATACACCTCTAAAAATAATGCATTATTTTTTTACAAATTTATTAACATAAAAAAGGTTGTAGTAAGTCAACCATAAAAGATAGACATATGCTGTCGTGGACTTTATTATAGAACTTTTAATGGTGAACAATCCTGTCATACATGATTTTTGTGTAACTTAAGCGGTTTCCGCAGCGTAAGCAGCGGAAGCTCTCAAAAGGAATATTTTTCTCCCGTTTTCGCAACATTTTTCATTTCTGCTGATGTCTTATAAGTCGTATCTTTATGTTATATAGCCTAAAACCTTCCTCGATAAATGGACTATCCAACGTAAAAATAATTTTTCAAATCGGACCAGTAGTTTTTGAGATTAGCGCGTTCAAACAAACAAACAAACAAACAAACTCTTCAGCTTTATAATATTAGTATAGATTAGCGCAAGCGCACGTTGTACTTAAGCTGCGAACATTATTTTGGTGCGGAGTTATGTTAAAACGGTGATAGCTCCTAAGATATTTATTGAAATCAAATGATATAAAGGGCAACTTGGTTCTAAATGAAATGCTCGTGATGATGAATGTATTTATTTTGATAAGAATAAATACCTGTGTGTATAATACACCTCTAAAAATGATGCATTATTTTTTTACAAATTTATTAACATAAAAAAGGTTGTAGTAAGTCAACCATAAAAGATAGACATATGCTGTCGCGGACTTTATTATAGAACTCTTAATGCTGAACAATCCTGTCATACATGATTTTTGTGTTACTTAAGCGGTTTCCGCAGCGTATGCAGCGGAAGCGCTCAAAAGGAATATCTTTCTCCCGTTTTCGCAACATTTTTCATTTCTGCTGTGGTCTTATGAGTTGTATCTTTATGTTATAATAGCCTAAAGCCTTTTTCGATAAATGGACTATCCAACGTAAAAACAAGTTTTCAAATCGGGCCAGTAGTTTTTGAGATTAGCGCGTTCAAACAAACAAACTCTTCAGCTTTATAATGTTATATAGTAAATATAGTAATAGTAATAGTATATACTAGTATAGATGAGACAGGTCCGTCATCCGAATCAGACAAGCCGTGTTTTTTTTTTAAATTGAAAACTTACCCAAAATACTTTAAGAAACGGAGTGACAGTATCAACCTCCTAGGCATAAGGATATTTATAAGAAAAATATATATAACATGTCAACTGAAATTTATCATATTGCCTGACGATTTGAAACTTCTTGACGGAATATTAGTAAAAAAAAAAGGGAATTGGCTATTGACGCACTGTTTCTGCAGCCTTAAGGACTATTTTGACTGGAAGTAGAATTTTTATTAATGATATAACACTTGTATTTAAATAAAGATAAATGATAATGTTTGCATGCCTGCGTGCAGGCGGAATATCTTATTTTGTAAATTGCATTCTTAGCATATAAATGTTAAGATTAGTTTGATTTGATTTGAATCACATACATTGCTCTGATCCCAAAGTAAGTAGCCAATGCACTTGTTATGTTATGGAAATCAGACATAACGGTGGTACCACAACACCCAGACCCAAGACAATATAGAAAAGATCGTTTTCTACATTGACCCGACCGGGAATTGAACCCGGAACCTCACGAGATGGCGACGGTTGAAACCAGCGTGCTAGCCACTCGACCACGGAGGAATCCAGGCGCAATGGCCAATCAATTGTTATCGCGTCCGTCGTTGGGATACGAGTGTTTTCTTTTAAAATATATCTACCTAACCAGTGTTACAGCTACCAACAGCACAAGTCTCCCTAATCACGATGTTGACTGAGCGATTTGTATAAATACTAAGAGTACCTTCATCCATAACATACAGGCTCCTAAGCAAGCCTGCTAAGTAAACTGCAATTAGCGATATTTACTCAGGAATGGGGCCATGAAGTTATCAATATCTTGGTAATTTAAAGATCCTTCGGTTGGATTTGACCAAACATGATGATAATTTTGTTTCTCGATTTTATAATCAAATAACTCAGTCGTTTTTCTACGTAATAATGTAACAAGAATTTCTTAACCATATAGGGGGTAGAAAAAACGCTTTGTGTTCTAAACTCTTACAGAACGAGTGATTGAACTGTATTATCCGCAAAATCAATGTTGCAAAGCTGTATAGAGTGAAAGTAAAAATGCTGTCAACTAAGCAATATCGTATTATACCGTGGGATTTTTAAAAGTTTTGAATTTTACAAAACATTCTGGCATAATGACATAAATCATATGGAAGGCGGACTTCATTACGTTATATTTCGATAAGTAAGAAGAAAATTTATAAAACTGTTCTTATTTCACGCAACACGGTGGGTATAAGAGTTACTTCCGTATAAAGGCGATATTTTAGAACAGTAAGTAGATCGTAAATTGCAAAATTGATGTACTCTCGGTTTATTAGCAATTTATTCTAAGTTTTATATTTATTCTTGTTAGAATTCACCCTTAGAGTATTACAAATTGCGCTTTAAATAAAGGCATTTGCTAAGTAGGTAGGTATGCTTATTGTTATATCGTAGTGGTTAAAGTAAAAAATTACAAAATATAATTTTCTATATTCTCAAAGTCAATATGATAAAACAAATATAATCCTAACTCAAGCAATTCTCTATGCTTTGATCCTGTTACATTTATTTACTGTATGTTGTGTGCAATATAGACTATTCTGTCTGAAGTATATCCAAAGCTTTGATGCTGTCAGGTCCGATTGGACCTGACAGCATCTCACACGATTTATACTATCTTTTGCTAGTATGCGCCAACTTAGGGGCCCAGCAATTCTCTCTCACAATTAGTCACTTTACAAGTGTGTATGTACTATAAGCCAGTTTATATAGTACACTGTAGTGCAAGGAGACAGAACAACTGATGAATAGTTTTATCATCACATTTTTTTTATTTATTAAAGTAGTGATTCTTGTTTTATTTTACGCGCAAATTTCTTATTTTGTTCTTTCATAAAATCCTTCTCCTGACTATATAACAAAAACAACAAAAAAGAATTAGCAAAATCAGTCCAGCCGTTTGTAGCTGAATCCTGTTAGTGGTTTCGTTAGTTTTTAAGATGTCTGAGTCGAATTGTGTGTAAATTTTGACGCATCCATACCTAAATATGATATTTGGCGTTAAAATGTCGTATACCTATTATAAGCAAAATACTTAATTTTCCATTTAGTTTCTTACCAATATCTAATTATCATCAAATCCAGTTAACTCGCAGACATCTGAGTATTAAAATTTAACACTCCACCGACGGTTTACGCGTTAAATTTACTAAATTCTAACCATCGATCACAAAACTTGTACGTCAGTCAGCCCCCATCGTGGAAACGAAGTTAATTATAAAAACAGCGCAAAAAGAAAAGCATATATATGTTTTTTTTTAAATTCGAAAGCTCAATATTTTTATTTACTTTACATTTGCTGTTGGAATAGGCATTCAGTTTAATGGTTTAGAATGTTTTTAACACTAACAGTGTCATATTTTATATTCATTAAGGTGAAATAAAAAAAAACAGAAATCGCGCACGGGCGGGACTCGAACCAGCAACTTTCTGGCTAACCGGGCCAAACGCTCTTCCAATTAAGCTACCGTGCCGTCCTACTGGCCGGGCGAAATTTCTGGTCTCATATGAATACCTACGTCATTTCGCATGACGTCTGCGCTATCCACCCCAATTGATTTACAACAGCAGTGGGCCAAGTAGTTATTCATTACAGAATAAGTTTGACTTGGAAATTGATAACGCTTCGCTATCTATCAGTGGTTTAGAATGTTTTTAACACTTAGAGTGTCATATTTTATATTTGTCGTGGCCACATCGTAGAATTGCCCATTTCATGAAATGATCGGCCATTTAATGAAATGGTTGCATTTCATTAAATATTTCACTGTCAATTGGCCATATCATGATGTGCCTAGGCCAGATCAATGATAAGAAATCGTTTGACGATAGGGCCAGCTGGAAGCACTGCTATTTCATGAAATAATCAATCTTAATCAATCATATCGTGGAATTGTTTCATTGTCTACCGGTAGAGGCGCTGTAAGCGCCTAAGTGCTTTGTTCGTGTCAAGATGGCGGCCCTTGTAAGCGATTGCTACTTACATCAGTTGCGTTTGAAACCAATTGATGCTAACCCTCTTTTTTAATGTTTTATTGTTTACGTGACTTTTATATGCTTATACTAAAATAGTTGCATTTTCATTAAATGTTCCTTTTTATTTTAAATAGTATTTTTAGGTATTATTACGCATCAAATACCTACATAGATTGTACCTACGTGAAAAGTGATATAATGTGCCATTATAGATTAAGAAACAACGTTGTGTGTTATGGCTCTTTATACTCTTACTAGCGGTCCCCCGCGACTTCGTCCGCGCGTTTTGGGTTTTCCCCCTCCCCTCCCGTCGCAGCGTGATGTTTTATACCCTAAAGCCTTTCTCGATAAATAAGCTATTGAAACAGAAATATTTTTTCAAATCGGTCCAGCAGATCCTGAGAGAAGCGCGTTTAAACAAACAAACTCTTCAGCTTTATAATATTATTAGCGCACGCGCACGTCGTACTTTAGCTGCGAACATTATTTTGGTGCGGAGTTATGTTAAAACTGTGATAGCTCCTAAGATATTTATTGAAATCAAATGATATAAATGGCAACTTTGTTCTAAATGAAATGCTCGTGATGATGAATGTATTTATTTTGATAAGAATAAATACCTGTGTGTATAATACACCACTAAAAAGAATGCATTATTTTTTTACAAATTTATTAACATAAAATAGGTTGAAGTAAGTCAACCATAAAAGATAGACATATGCTGTTACGGACTTTATTATAGAACTCTTAATGTTGAACAATCCTGTCATACATAATTTTTGTGTAACTTAAGCGGTTTTCTCAGCGTACGCAGCGGAAGCTCTCAAAAGGAATATCTTTCTCCCGTTTTCGCAACATTTTTCATTGCTGCTGTAGTCTTATGAGTCGTATCTTTATGTTATATAGCCTAAAGCCTTCCTCGATAAATGGACTATCCAACGTAAAAATATTTTTTCAAATCGGGCCAGTAGTTTCTGAGATAAGCGCGTTCAAACAAACAAACAAACAAACAAACAAACTCTTCAGCTTTATAATATTAGTATAGATTTTTCAAAGTTCCTATCAGTATTGCGTTTTCGTCGAAACGAAGCAGGGTCGAACTATGCTAGATATTTTTTTTAAGTCATAAACATTGTTAAGTATGTGATGTGCCAAAGTTCTTACTTATTTTTAAATATTTTTTCTATTTTTTTACTTAGGTACCTTTTTGTTCAACATTAGTTAATGTTATGTTACCTATATTTTTTATAAATAATATAAGAGTTACCTAATTAGTAAGTATGCGATTAAGACTTAGGTAAAGAAACATTCCTACCAAAAACTTGAGATATCATAAAACTCTAGTGCGCGCCAAAGATGTCACGGGTGGTTCAGTGCGTGTGAGCGCGTTCGTCCATGTGCCTTTTTAGATTAAGTAAGTCTGTTATACTCATTTAAAAATTATTTTAATATTCCATAGTAAATTTAAACAACTAAATATAAACAAGTACATTACAAAATTGTTCTGAGTTTTCATTAAATATAGATAGATAGATAGATAACTCTTTATTGCACATTACATAAATTGATTTACAAATTCGTTTTAGGGAAATGTACAATTTAGGCGGTCTTATCGCTATAAGCGATCTCTTCCAGACAACCTTTGGGTAAAGAAATTATGAGTTTTATAGGAAGGGGTATTTTGTGCATAAAAAGAAAAGAAAATGAAAATGAAGAGCTGAAAAAGTGGAATAGAAATATATCTGTATAATAAAAATAATTATATAAAAATAAGAACAGATAAATAAATAATATACATATGTCGTAGACGGTCATTAGTATGGACACTAAACGAAACGCAAGCGCGCCCTCTGGTGGCGTTATCGTGCAACTACGTTTTGGCGCGCTTCGGCAGAGTCGTGACGTTACGAGCGGCTCCGACACAGCTCACTTTGGATCGAGTCGTCGAGGAGCAAGAACTTCGTCGCGGAACTGCCCTCCGTTTCGCGTAGTGCCTAGTTTTGTACCTAGTTCCTGCGTATTTGTTAATTGTCATTCGGTTCTGTGCTACAATAAAACTGTGAACTAAATTGTAGTGTGTTCTCATTGCACGATCCCTTATTTCTGCCCACATGATGTCTGATGGCCGGGGTCTAGATCCTGACGATCCTACATCAGAAGTGGGATCAAATCGTGCTAATGAGATGCATAACGAAAACGGCGAAAATCAGTGGCGGGTACTTTTTGAACTGCAAAACCGGCAAATGCGTGAACTGATTAGTGCTCTAAAGACTCCGAGTGCGAACAATAACGTTGTGCTACCAGAATTCAACCCTGATAAGCAAGATTCAGACGCACGGTCGTGGTGCACAACGGCTGACATGTGATTGGACGGACAGGCGATAGAAGGTGGTTTACTAGTAATGGTGATCAGCAAGGCGCTAAAAGGAACGGCATCATCGTGGCTATCGCAGATAACCTATCCAGGTATGACGTGGGCCCAATTCAAAGAATTATTTACGGCCAGGTTCGTCAGTTTAGAAACATCTGCGGGTACCCTCATTAATTTGAATAATGACAAACCGAAGGAAAACGAGACCTATACTGCCTACGCTAGTCGTTTAGTGACGTCGTTGCTTAGCCGATGGAAAAATACCAGTATTGAGCAGATTGCAGTATCGGCGGTTGTCGCTCATTTGGCACAAATCGATTCTCGCCTACAAAGACTTGCTTTTACTACTGAGATAACAACGCGTCATCAGCTGCAACAAGAGCTTCAAGCTTTCTCCTATTTGAAGAGAAAGGCCCCTATGGAAACGCGAACCGACGCTACGACTGAAAAACGACCGAAGTTTTCAACATCGCAGATCCAATGTCATGCCTGTGGCAAGCTCGGGCATAAGCAAGTCGATTGCCGTACGAGGAAGATCGACACGAAGAAACCTGCTCCTACACCGGTCACATCAAGTGGTGCTCAGCGGCAGCAGCCGAGCGGCAGCACCGTGGTCTGCTACAAGTGCGGCGCCCAGGGCCACATCGCCAGCCGCTGCACTGCCGGCGGGTCCAGCGCCACAACCCCGGCGGAGAAGCGTGTCAACCTGTGCGAGGTTGAGTCCCCATCCGGAACATTAAATCATTTTGGTGAGTGTTTTTGATTTGATTTTGATTCTGGAGCCGAGTGCTTGCTATTCAAAGAGTGTTGCGTGTAAATTTAGAGGCAAACGATTGAATAATTTGATTTCATTGATTGGTATTGGTAATAAAAATGTACACAGTACTTTGGCAATTTTAAGTGAGGTAAAAATGAATAATTTTAAAACGGAAATTCTATTTCACGTCTTGCTTGATGCTTATTTACCTAGTGAAGTTATAATAGGAAGAGAAATTTTAAGTTACTGGTTTTGTGTAAACATGACGTCAACTGATTTTTCGTTATCGAGAGATAGGGTTGTGAACGCGTGTAATTAGAGTGATTCATGTCTCCCAACAAATAATTTTAATTGTATTGACACAGATATCCCGGCTGAAAGACTAAGCGAGCTTGTGGATATTTTAAAACGATATTCTGAATTTTTGATTAACGGTTGTCCTACTACTCGCGTAAATACGGAAGAATTAGTGGTTAGGATGGTGGATCCTAGTCGTACGGTTCAAAGACGTCCGTATAGGTAGTCTCCGGAGGAACGTCAGGTTATGCGAGATAGAGTTGACGAACTGTTGCGCGCCAATATAACCAGACCCAGTAGTTCCCCTTTTGCCAGCCACGCTCTTTTGGTAAAAAAACATGACGGGTCAGACCGTATGTGCATAGACTACAGAGAGTTGAATTTGAGTAACGTCCCAGATCGATATCCGCTCCCCTTGATTTCCAACCAGATTTCGCGACTCAGTGGTGCCAGTTTCTTCACTAAATTAGATTGCGCAAGTAGCTTTCATTTGATTCGGATACAAGCGTGAATAGGTTTTCGATTAGAGAATTTGTTTTAATTGAGAATGAGTAACGTAACCAAACAAAATTTAGAAGTCCGTTTCAAATTGTAGGAGTTTTAGATGGTGACAGATTTGTTTTGAGGTCATTGACCAACAAGCGTACTTACTAGTATGCGCATGATCGTGTCAGATCAGGAAGATTCCTGAGGGCCAGATACCAATTGAGATAGTAAATGATGACGAGATAGATGATTAGTTGGGTGCACAGGTTCTCGATTCGTAGGGTCGGAGACTGTACCAGAATGCCGTAGCCGTAGCCTAGTAGAAATCGGCATCTGCTTTATGTAGTCCGTGGGTAAGCGGTAGGCGGTAGTTCTGGGTGGTACAGTCGGATCTTGCCTTGTAGCGAAGATCATAGAGTCGAGAGATGACTCGGGCTTCCCGTGGGGAAGGGTATGTAGCAAACGTTTGCTGGAGCTATTGTAATAGCTGTGGACCGCGAATGTTACACCTGGTGCTTGATCTAATTGTGATGAGTTTTATTATGATTTTTGTGTGAAAATTTGCTCAATTGGTCCATGGTCTCAGAGATCTTCGTTTTTTATTTAAAATGATTGAATTATCTTAGATACGGTTTAGTTTAAGAATTGTAAGCTGTACTCGTAATTTCAAATTTTGAATGTAAATAGATCTCATAACAGTTTTAGATTAGTAACGAAGCTTGTATTGGTAAAGTAAAGCTACAAGAAGTAACCAAAGTTTTCATTTCTGATTCTGTCTAACTCTACCGAGTGAAGAATTGTTTGAAGTAGGATTGGCCGAACGGATACTGTGCTATTCTCTTTCTATTTCAGATTAACACACGAGGACGTGTGTCGCGCAGGATGGCCGTGTCGTAGACGGTCATTAGTATGGACACTAAACGAAACGCAAGCGCGCCCTCTGGTGGCGTTATCGTGCAACTACGTTTTGGCGCGCTTCGGCAGAGTCGTGACGTTACGAGCGGCTCCGACACAGCTCACTTTGGATCGAGTCGTCGAGGAGCAAGAACTTCGTCGCGGAACTGCCCTCCGTTTCGCGTAGTGCCTAGTTTTGTACCTAGTTCCTGCGTATTTGTTAATTGTCATTCGGTTCTGTGCTACAATAAAACTGTGAACTAAATTGTAGTGTGTTCTCATTGCACGATCCCTTATTTCTGCCCACATGATGTCTGATGGCCGGGGTCTAGATCCTGACGATCCTACACATATTTATAAAATATATATATAACACATTTATATATATATATACCATCACAGTAATAATCATACATAATAATATATACACAAACCAATATGAAATGAAAGGAAATAAACTGAGACATAAGAGTAGATAGAATTATTTTGAAGAGAGTAGATGTTCTTTAAGCAGTTTTTTGAAAATAGCGATAGATTTTGATTGCTTGATAGCCAAGGGTAAGGAGTAAATATTTTATGGTTACCCTATTTTTACGATATGGTCAAACGTGGGTGACCAAATCGCTAAACGTTTATCGTTTAATGATTTGGTTACCATTAGTTGGCCACTCCATGAAACGTGAACACTTCAGGAAATGGTCAACCATTTCATGAAATGATCAATTCAGCGATTTGGCCACGACATATTCATAACGATAAAATGAGGAATTTAATTCGGTTTAATTTAAAATATACCGATAGGTCTTTTGAAATGACATAGAGGTTTATAAAACTATTTTTCTCCTAAAGTAGTAAAATAGGCGTGACCCGCCTGATTTGATAGACTGTAAAGTGGTTACCGAAGTTAGGCAACCTATGGCGTAATTGGATGGGTGACCATTCCGATTATAATAATATAAATGACGTGAATCATGAGCATATGACAACCCGTCTGGTGTAGTGGTCGAGAAATCGCCTAATACGCAGCGGGTGCGGGTTCGATCCCCGCACAATACAAACATTTGTGTGCATGAACATGTCTGTTTGTATTGGTCTGGGTGTTTTCTATGTATATCAAGTATGTATTTACAAAAAAAAAAAAGTATTTAAGTATTATATCCGTTGTCTGGCACCCATAACACAAGCTTTGAGTAGCTTACTTTGGGACTAGATGGCGATGTGTGGAAATGTCCAAAGAAAAGAAAAGAATATTTATTTATTTATATTCGTGCTTTGGAAGGCACGTTAAGCCGGTGGTCCCGGCTAATATCGGTTTATATTATTCGTTCAGCCTAGTCAGAGGTCTTAGTACATCTGGCAGTAAGGTTAATCGCTTGCTTTGCAAACACCTCTCCTAAGATAAGGCTTTACCTCACGAAATACTAATTTATTTTATCCGTTAAATATCACACATCAAAAAAGTCTAAGCGAGACATACAAATTTCAATTTTATAATGTTTTTTTTTTAATAATCTGAATTAAGGTACGTAAAGCCGTTGGTCCCTGGTAATATTGGTTGATATTAAATCGTTAAGCTAGTCTAGTCAGAGGCCTTATGGGCGGTTTGATAACATCTGACAGCAGGGTTAGTCGCTTGCCTTGCAAACACCTCTCCACCAACCCGTGCTGAGCCCGCGTGGTGGAGTATGACTCAAATTACCTCATAGTTGAGGTAAGGCCTTTGCCCAGTACTGGGATGTCACAGGCCAACTTTCCTTTTTATGATAGACTGGCTGTCTTTCTTGAGTTAGCGAAAGTTGGTATTCCTTTGAGAAGGGAACACTTCCTCGGTGTAATTGATCAAAAAAAATAATTATGCTTCACAATTATTTTAAGTGGAAGAAATTAAGTACACTCGACTGATCGTTTTATGTTGAATATTTTGGAACATTTTTGATATTTTTAAATATAAATTAATTTGATAGAGTTCAAAGTGAAGCCGAAAGTATTTTGGGTAATCTAGTTAATTTTTTCGTCCAGTCTCTCATAATTAATTAGGTACATACTTGTACCTGAATATTTTTCTTAACTTATTTTTTTCATAAATCTAAAGCGTCCTGGAATAAAATTAATAAAACTAATTATAACTACCCTTCGGATAATATTGCAAAGCTACTAGTTGATAACAACGAAATTAAAGATTCTCTACAGATTGCTGATATATTTAACAACTATTATGCAGATTTAGCAGGCTCGGGAATTTTTCAAAATAATTCTTATCAAAACATCTCCGTAACTGTATGTCTAATACGTTTTTTCTACTTTCAACCGACCCCTTCCATGTATGCTCTATAATTAAGCAACTGAAAAACACAAAAAGCACAGCATACGATAACATCTCTGTTGTGGTCATAAAATACGTAAGCAACATTGTTTCTCCTATACTTTCTTACATCATAAACTTATGCTTTGAGCAAGGTTCAAATGTCTAACTACCAGCCAATAGCCCTAATTCCAAGTTTTTCCAAAGTATTTGTGAAAGTCTTACACAACAATATCTACAATTTCTTTGAAAAACATAATTAGTTTTCTGCTTTTGTAAAAATAAATCAATAAATCTGGCAATTTATGAGTTTTTTCGTCTTATTATCCACGATTGACAAAAGTAACCTAGTCTACACATTATATATGGATATGTTCAAGACATTTGACATCGTGGATCATAATACATTACGAAACAAACTTGAAGCGTACGGCATTAGAGGTAATGCTTTTGATTTAATAGCGTCTTATTTGCATAACAGAATTCAAATTACATCTATTACTGAAATATGTCCCAAAACTCAAGAAAAAACTTAATATCTGTCATCACCAAGGGTATCTTCATTTGGAGTACCACAAGGAAGAGTCCTGGAACCACTTCTCTTCTTGATTCATATCAATGATCTACCCAAGTCAATTAATAATCAAGTGATCCTGTTGCAGATGACTGTACTGTTGTGTTCTACAATCAAAATGACATAAACAGTAATGTACAGGCGGGAAGAAGTCCCGTCTGTACAATATATAAAAGGTTAAGATGGAAACTAACTCCCTAGTGGCGTAGATATCCCTTTGCCTAAGATACTAAGTCCCTAGAGCCCTAGCCCAGCCTAACAATAGATACTTAGATATAATAAGGATGTTAAGGTAGGATAGATAGGATAGCTGCACCCAGGTAGTCCAGGGTAGCAGCGTTAGGACGGTAGGTAGGTGGCGTGGACCCGCTGCCAGTCTGGCAGGCTCACCAGACTGATCATAGTGACGGCTAAAGGTGTCTTGGCCGCAGCGGAGGGAAATGAGAACCAACACGGACGGTTGATATCTAGTTTATTGCTGTTATGATACATGTATTTATAATGCTTGAATTGTATGTAAACATGTGTAGGTTTATGCTTGTGTGCTGCCGGTGTGAGTGCCGACGGTGCTTGCTGGGTCCATCGGTCAGCCGCTGCGATGTAGGTCGCTGACGCCGTGGTTGTCGCAATGTACGATGCTAGCTCGTACAAGTAATTTAGGTCAAATGGTTCATTGGTTGCAGAATAACAATTTAGTTATTAATTTTGATAAAATCTATATCATAGAATTTAAACAAAGAACGAACCAAACTATTACATTACCGATAGATTACAATGGCAAATTGATTGAACTTACCAAGACGGCAAAATTTTTAGGCCTTCACATTGACAGCAACTTAAAATGGCAAAATCACATTGACTCTGTCTGCTCCAATGTTTACCTCGCCTCGGCCTCGTACAGCCTCTATCATTTAGCAAAAAAACTCAATCTTCCTACACTATTAACCTATTATCACGCCATTGTAGTGTCCAGATTAAGATATGCAATTATCTTCTGGGGAAATGCAACTAATTGGAAAAATGTATTTAAATCACAAAAAAAGTGCATCCGTGCTATACATGGCTTAAAAATGACATAGATCTCGCAACCGAACATTTTTACACGCCACAGATCCAACCCCACATAAGATAGCCTTCTATTACAACAGCATTCTTGCTATGGCCCCAAGGGTATATAATAAAATACCTAGCTATATTAAAGAATGCAATGAGTTTGTCGCCAGTTAGAATGTAATGAGTTTGAATGCAATGAGTAGTTCTTAAACAAAGACTTTTTATGTTTCTCAAAATGCACTCATTTTACTCTGTAAAGGAATTCCTAGAATTTCGACCATCTAATAAATGAAGCTTCACATGTCCGTTTGACTGCCTGCCAGTAATTTAATTTGATTGACATGATATTTAATTTAATTTGACTTTATATAATTTAATAAATGTTGTATTATAATATTTATTTGTAGATTCCGGTATTTATTGTTAATTTTGACATGTTTTATTTTCTTCTTTTATAATTGGACATTTGTATGCCTTTTTTTATCGCTTAAGCTGTTTAGTGTGCCTTCACATTAGAGCGTCAGCAGCGCGGCAGCAGCGGATGCCTTTACATTAACAGCGCGACAGTCGCGCGACTGGGTCGGTCCCACTACCCACTACCCATTGCAGTGGTAATAATATCCCCGTTAGTATTGAAATTGGTAACGGGTATAGTGGGACGGACCCGCGCGACTTACTCGCTACTGCGGCGCTGCTGCTGCGCTGCCGTGTTTAGTATAAAATCATCGGCAGCGCGACTGTCGCGTGTCAGTGGCGCTGCTACTGCGCTGCTAAAGTCGCCTACGAAAGCGCTCTTAGGCGGTGATGACCTCAATAGTACTTACTTACAGACAGCAGTCTATTGAGATCGCTGCAATAGTTGACAATCATCATCCGATAAGATAAATTGACAAATAACTTGCTGCATAGTAATTTTCATGCAAATTCAATAGAGTTAACTGAACTCAACATTAGTTGCTTGTTCTTATGTCTGTAATTTCCTTATTATTCACGAACTTGAAACTGGACCAAATTGATTGCATTTGAGTGTAGGTACCTAATTTTGATGCTATATATAAAAAGTGACAAGGGTGGTATTTTTAACCTGACAAGGCTAATTACTATTTATGTGAATTTATCGACAAAAAACACTTTAGGGGGGTCCACTAACCCATCCCCCTCCCCCTATAATTTATGGCCCTTTAAATGTACTATGGCGTACTCGATACTTCATGCAATATCAAAGATTACGTTTCATACGTCGTATTAATATGACAAATATTAGCAAACAACATGCTGGCAAACTTGAGAACGGCTGAACCGATTTGGCTGATTTTAACCTTGAAATTAGGCCTTTTTTCTTCATTTTATTCCAGTTCTGAATGAATTTGAGTCCAGACTTCTTGTAAATAATTTTCGTTTCGTAAATGCTTGAGTTTTGAAGAGTTCGTCTGATTTACTTTTTGAGAATATCTTTAAGTTTTATATATATATATATATATATATATATATATATATATATATATATATATATATATATATATATATACATATATATATATATATACGTACTTACGTAAATATTCATATATATATATATATATATATATATATATATATATATATATATATATTATATATATACAGGGTGTTGATTTCAATCCGAGCGGTATTTATAAAAACAATGTATGATCCCATATAGAACAGGTATGTGGAACCAAATATTACAAAATAATTAAACTGAAATTTTAAGCGATTATTTTTTATGAAACCCTTACTGTGTTGTGGTGTCAGACACTGCATTATGTTTACACTGTAATCGTAGCGGGCGCGAATCGCGTAGCACGCGACAAGTAGGTACTAACTAGCGGTCAGTGCTGATTTATCTTTATCTGCCGGGTACGTTATGCCCGAGTGTGTATGTTGCTATTTTTACAGACTTTAAGAATAAGCGATTTCACGTGTTTGGATTAGTTGATTCCAAATTTCCCTTCCTACTTTAATCGGGCTTAGGACCGACAAACATACCTAAAACTCATCTGTAACAAATCAAATTACCTATTCTTGATAAAACTCACTGAAATTGGGCAATCCATCAGAAATTCTGAAACTTTAACCCGAAACACTTAAATTTGAATCAATTAATGGCGCACTGGGTATCGATCGCACTGTTTTTCATTAATTTGAGCAATCAATCGAGAATCTATCGAACCTCAAACTCTAAATTACTACTACGAATTGAATCTTAATCTAGGCTAACTAAAGTCATCTGTACTGTACTGTAACTTAAACACAATTTGAGCCTTCAGGTGGGAATTGGCTTGGCTAATCTTTTGAAAATCAAAAGAAGTTTTAATGGTTTATGAATTTTTTAGTTATTATTACTTAATGAGCAAAAGTCATGTAGGCCGGTATATCATTTAAACTAACTTCGGGAGTTCAAACGGAAATCGAATCCTGAGCTTTTGTCTAGATTTATGCTAAACCGTTTCAAAATAAAAAAGTACCAAGATTATTAAATGACGCGAGTCTAAAGTATTTTTGGCATAGTTAAAAATTTGGAATCAACTTATTTACATCGATTTATCTTTACATCTAGTTTTTTGTACATTTTTATTTACACTAACCTCAATAAATGATCGAAGTATCCACCAGACTGAGCAATACACAGTCTGGCACGGCGTCTGGTGTTCCCTTTTAAACTGTTCAGCACAAAACGATTTTGTCAAACTAACTCGAATGCACTGACTATTCTCTGTCTTAGGTCATTAACGTTTGTTGATTCTTCGGTATACACAATACGTTCACCAAACTTCCTTATAGCTGCACTCAAACTATTGTCAGTTATTGCATACAATCGCACTATTTCAACGAATTCACCGTTAGAATAATTTTGCGTCATTTTCGCAAAACATGTTGCCTATGCGATGTTATTAGCACAACTGAGGTATGATGAGCGACGGGCGAGAACGAGATAGCGCGGGCTGGGAGATAAAAAGAGATAGCCGCTACTTCACCGCACGGCGCTATGGCGGGCGGCGGGAAGCCTGAGCGGCGCTCACGCGCCAAACACAAAGGATTGCGGTGCCTTTGTGCTTTGTAGGTATCGTTCGTTCGCACGCTAGCCGGCGCGGTGTGGTGTCGGGGGCCTACTCTAAAAATCGCTAGGGTCTACTTTGAAAACCGTCATTATTTAATAAAAATAAAAATATTTTTTCGAACTCATTTTTTTTTGTGATTCATGATCAGAACAAGGTACATAATCACCTCTGAAAATTCCGCTCGTATTGAAATCAACATAGTTTGAGTACATATATATATATATATACGTACTTACGTAAATACTTAAAGATATTCTCAAAAAGTAAATCAGACGAACTCTTCAAAACTCAAGCATTTACGAAACGAAAATTATTTACAAGAAGTCTGGACTCAAATTCACTCAGAACTGGAATAAAATGAAGAAAAAAGGCCTAATTTCAAGGTTAAAATCAGCCAAATCGGTTCAGCCGTTCTCAAGTTTGCCAGTTTATATATATATAATAATAAAGTAATGTTCGGTTCTAATGAACATGAGCAATGAGCAGAATAAGATTTAAGGACAAAACATGTCGTGAAGCGACAAATGTAAAGAAGTAGAAGGTAAAAGAAAGAGGTAGAAGAGGGAATAGAATTTATATTAAAACAAAAAAAGAATAATACAGTACCTAAAAATGAGATGAGTTGATGTATGTATGAATGTAAGTAAAGTGCAGTGGGCGTGAGTTAGTGTCTTCAGATCTTCTTTGTCCTGGAGGCAGCAAAGGGCGGCGTCGGAGTGCAGGGCCAACACAGCGGAGGTAGCAGAGGGCGGCGTCGGAGTGCAGGGCTGACACAGCGGAGGTAGCAGAGGGCGGCGTTGGAGTGCAGGGCCGACACAGCGGAGATAGCAGCGACGCCGATGTGCAGCGGTGACAGGCGCCGTGAAGGAGTAACTCACAGCAGTGATGAGGGTAACGGGAACTATGTAGAAAATGTTATGATCAGTTGGAGTGCCAGAAGTACTTGGTCTCGGGTCCTCTTCCGAGAAGGAGACAGGTCCCTCCCCTAGAGCGAGGAGGTGTTACTGCAGTCAACGGACTCGGATACTCCTCCGGTAATGTGTCCGGTCCCTCCCCTAGCGTGAGGAGGTGTTTCAGTAGTCACCGGCGGTTCTTTAAGACTTCTTGAGGGAAAATGTAGAGTGTTAAAACTTGAAGTATATTTGATGAATAATAGAACTGTTCGAGCTTAGAACTCGGAATCGAACACTTTGAATGAAAAAAGTAAATGCTTATATAGGGGCCTGGGCCGTTCAAATTTAGATCGAGGTAGGTTCAAAAATAGAACATGAATACTGGTGGTTTACAGAGGATTAAACTCGAAAAAGTAATAAACTTTGATAGAAGTTGTCAGACTTTGAAAGATATTGTCATAACAACTATGTCAATAAAGATAAAAAAAATGTCAAAAATCAAGCAATTTACACAAACAAACTGGAAAACGAATCATCACCCAATGCAAATTAAAGGAAAATTGCAAACAAAGGTAAAACACAGCTATTTTTACAGTATTATGTACAGAAAAGTAGAATAACAGAGCTTTGAAAGTTTGACATTTTTAGATTCATAATAAATATTGTTCAAAAAAGGATTAAAAAACAACAATAATCCAAAAATACAGAGTAATAGTATAAGAAGAGTAGAAAGGCAGGTAATGCCTATAGTTTAATGTCTACAGTACGACTTTTTAGGGAGAAAATACGAACTGCGTTATGGTAGATAGAATCTATGATTAACTCTATGTTCGTGTTTACAGCAAATGAACCAGCAATCTTTGGATGGAAAAAGGAAATGAAAGCATGGAAAAACAACGATAATGTGATGAAAATGTTAATGTGGGTCCGATGAATACTAAATATATTAAGGTACTCAATTTATTACACGTAATACATGTACATCGGTACAAACATTATTATTATTAAACAGTTTTTATTATTATTTTTATGAAGGAAATAACACACAAGCCTTAGGTGTTTTCCTTGCTAGATTTTACAAGGTAAGGCAAATAGACAATCGGAAGAAGAAATATGAACAACATACTGTAGATTTACAACACATGCATGTTAGGACAACAGCACGCCGCGCTGGGGTCAACACTGCGGTATCTATGTAGTTAAAATATGGGCTAGCTATCAACAAAATTGTATAACTCGATGCATTGGCGACCGCACTGCATCAAAGAAAGATGGCACTTATTCACAAAAGTAACAAAAGTCATCATAACATACTACACATTCGTGTTTTATACCTGCAATTTGCATTTTTGACACTTATTATACTTTTCGTACGGATATTCCAATTCATGTTTTAACTAAATGGGATCAACATTCGAAGTATAATCGCAGACGATTGCGCTTAAATATAGTCAGCCATTTTAATTGTTAAAGTGAATACGCTAGGAAATTTCTTTAGGTCGTTTATCCCAAAAAAAAAACTTTGTAAATTGATATGAGAGGAAATTGAAATTATGATTGGTTTGTACGGAAAACGTCACATCAAGGTGAACACAGCGGTAAATAATTATAAATAAACCGTCCAAGTGCGAGTCGGACTCGCGCACTGAGGGTTCCGTGCCAACTTTAACTGAATTAGGGAATCCACTTACTTCCACTTAGCTTAAATACCACAATATGTTATTGACAGCAAATATAACTTTGTTTTTCATAGTGTTTGTATGAAGAACAAAGTTATGTTTGCGGTTGTTGAAAATGTGATATATCTCGAAAACTGCTAGTTAGATCCCATCTGAACCAATTTTCCTTGAAAGTATTTGTTAAGATCTTTTTCAAAATTTACACTCACTTAGTTTAGAAGTTAGTTGAGGGGGACGCCCATTTTACCACTTTGGAAGCGTCTAGATATGAAACGTTAGACTTTAAAAGAAAATAGTTTTAGGAACCTCGATTTCATTTTAAAAGACCTATCCATAAATACCCTAAACACATAGGTTTAACCAAAAATTTTTTTCAAGGCACAGTTCGAGAAGTCAATCCATTTTTTATCGCGGTTCATAAATAGTGTCTGTGGAGAAAGCTTGATTGAGGGATTTAAAATATGTTGGTCATGAAGAAAATTACTAGTAACACCAAAAAATGAGGACACTGTAAACTGGACCAAATCCAATCAATGTACTTAAAAAATTACTGGTAACTTTCAATGGTTAGGCTAGCTATAATCATTACTTAGACCGAAACCACCATTTACAGAATAAAGTCTCACTATCTTAACTACTTACTAATTTTTGAAAAATTACTGCGGTTTTCTAGCAGTGAGCTGAGTGATTCTTAAGAAAGTTTAAGTAAATAGTAATGATTTATCACGGAAAGTTATATTGCCTTGTCCCGCGAAGCTGAGACTGGTCGCTATTAGGTGAAAGTAAGATCGTTTGATACATAAGGACTATACGAAGTACATTATTTTTTCATAAATATTGGACACCAATCACATACATTGCTCTGATACCAAAGTAAGTATCTAATGCACTTGTGTTATGGAAATGACACAACGGTGGTAACACAACACCCACACCCAGACCTAAAACACTATCAAAAATTTTGATTTCAACATTGACCCGACCGGGAGTTGAACCAGGAACTTCGGAGCGGCGACGCCTTGAAACCCAGCGTATTTAGCCACTACACAACGGAGGTCGTCAATTTCATTGGGAGGAAAATTAAAACGAAGGCGACGAAAGTGACGTCCAGAAATGTCACAGTTTTGGGGTCGATCATAATCGAATATCGATTCGTCTTCATTTTGTTACTTGCATTACAATAAAGCATAGAAACAATAACGTTTAAGTTTTACCCACTAAAAGCCGACAGAGAGCTCTTAAGCCTGCACATTGTATGGACAATACATTATTAATTTACTCCCATTCAAAAAAACTTTGAGCTTTACAAAGTTGTTGAAAGTTTTGACTGCTTTCTTGCTTTGTTGCAATTTGAATCTTAGAACCCCAATAATACAAGTCAAAATTGCCCACGCTTATTGTTTTTAACTGTTCCTTTCGTTGCTGTGGCTAAAAATAGGGATTACTTAATGAATACTGCATTTGGAAAACTATTATTTAGGTTATGAATACCATTTTATTTTAAGACATATTATAACAATTTGTTTTTCTGTCCCTGTTCAGGTACACAAACGAGAAACGTGGATTATATCAAAATTGGGTAAGTGTGCATGTTACTATTTATTTTTTACCGACTTCAAAAAAGGAGGTCATCAATTCAATGTGTGTGTGTGTGTGTGTGTGTGTGTGTGTGTGTGTGTGTGTGTGTGTGTGTGTATGTGATATCGATTGAATTTAATAATATTAGAGTATATTAACATATAATTATATTTTGAAAGGGCCGCGGTCGTCGTCTGAAGCTATATTTTTAACACTAGCGGTCCCCCGCGACTTCGTCCGCGCGTTTTGAGTTTGCTCCCTCCCCTCCCGTCGCAGCGTCATGTTTTATATCCTAAAGCCTTTCTCGTTAAATAAGCTATCCAACACAGAAATATTTTTTCAAATCGGTCCAGCAGTTCCTGAGATAAGCGCGTTCAAACAAACAAACTCTTCAGCTTTATAATATATTAGCGCAAGCGCACGTTGTACTTAAGCTGCGAACATTATTTTGGTGCGGAGTTATGTTAAAACTGTGATAGCTCCTAAGATATTTATTGGAATCAAATGATATAAAGGGCAACTTGGTTCTAAATGAAATGCTCGTGATGATGAATGTATTTATTTTGATAAGAATAAATACCTGTGTGTATAATACACCTCTTAAAATAATGCATTATTTTTTTACAAATTTATGAACATAAAAAAGGTTGTAGTAAGTCAACCATAAAAGATAGACATATGCTGTCGCGGACTTTATTATAGAACTCTTAATGCTGAACAATCCTGTCATACATGATTTTTGTGTAACTTAAGCGGTTTCCGCAGCGTATGCAGCGGAAGCTCTCAAAAGGAATATCTTTCTCCCGTTTTCGCAACATTTTTCATTTCTGCTGTGGTCTTATGAGTCGTATCTTTATGTTATATAGCCTAAAGCCTTCCTCAATAAATGGACTATCCAACGTAAAAATTTTTTTTCAAATCGGGCCAGTAGTTTTTGAAATTAGCGCGTTCAAACAAACAAACAAACAAACAAACAAACTCTTCAGCTTTATAATATTAGTATAGATTTTGCTTCGACAATATCTCTGATTTTCTGTTGCATCGAATATCCTTTTAACTTATGTTGCTATATCTTGCATAAATATTTAAAAAAATTGTATGTTTTAAGCTTATTTCAAAAACTATTCTGAAATAAACAGGGTGACTTTGAAAACAATATTTTAAACTAAAAACCTACTCATGATTCATAATCCCTTCCACATCTTACAATTAAATCAATTGTTTTAAAATAATATCATTTGATGAAACCGAAACTGAAAAATCACATTAAATACTAGAATTGATCTTTTAAATAAATCTAATTATTTACAGTTTAATTTTCTGAAATTGACGAATAATATTAAAGTATCAGAAAAATTACTCCGCCTAAACGGACCTCGCAAATCAAAGTGATACTTTATGATTTGTGATCAAAATGATTTTAATTTTAATATGTTAAAGGGATAATAAATCATGAGTATTTTCTTAGTTTAAAATATTGCCAATGTTTTCAAAGTCACCCTAATACTCGAAAATACTAATTTTGATGTTAGACTTCGTGACTGTTATAAGCTCCACTTGGTTCAACTTTACAGATACACAAAAAACGTTTTTTCGTTCCAAAATTAGTTATATATATTCAGCAGTAATTACAGATTTGTAAAAAAAGAAGGTAATCAATTCTACATGTATGGTGATATCGTCAGAATTTGATATTTTTTTGTAAGTTGATAACACGTGTCCAAAATTTCGTATGTGTATGTGTTTGTATATTTTTATGTTTGTCTTAGGATTTCTCTTTAGACAAAGAGTCATAGTAATAGTCATAAGGGGATGATTCTTCTTAGTTAAATTAGGTATAGGTCAACAGGTGCAGTGTAAGTTTCATAATATCCGGTTGGATAGTTTTTAAGATATGAGTAAAAAACCAAAAATCAAGACTTTACTTTTAAAATTATGGTGCCGGGCGGGACGGGGCTGGAGGCGACACAAAGTTCGCTGGGTTACATGATATAATAGTTGAATCAAGAATAAGTAATCCAACGAATAAAATGTATTCAATCGATGAAACAAATTTGTATTTCGTGAAGAAAAGCCTTATCTCAAAATTGTATACAGAGTGTAACACTTCTGTGCTTTCTGAGACTCGTTACTAAAGAGACCTCAAGACTGTATTTCTTCAGCAACAACGGTTCCGTACAATGTAGGTACTAACATAACGTATGTATGTATATATTGTGACGTTATTACTGTCTGCCAGATATTTATCACACACGCACGGTGTGGGATGACCATGTCTTATGGTTTGGTGAGACATGCCGATAAAATATCATTTTAATATACTGGGTGTTGTTTCCGTCAGCGACGAACGACTCAGGGGTGCTTGTACAAACAAAACTGATCCAAAAAAAAAAAAAAAAAATTAAATGAAAAGAAAACTCACAAAATCAATTTATTATTGAGATACCAGTGAACGAGTCAAAACTACAAACACCAGGTCGCCTCTACGTAGCTTATTAGCTACGGCGTAATATTTCGTAGATACGTTTAAGCCACGCGCGAGTATAGTTATTAATTACCTAATTCTACAAAAACGACAATTAATAATAGGTGTGAAACTTTGACGTATATTACTTTAACACAGTATTAATTAAATCAAATTACTTCACCATAATATTCACATTTCATGATGTAATCAATCAAACCATATACTATTGGATTGTTTGCTAAACTTTTACTATTTTAACGTTATCCACATGTAAATACTAGTTAAACTTATAACAATGGCTTAAACGAGATGGCAGAACTAAACCGTAAACCCAATACAAATTTTCCTAAGACAACTTGTTTTCATTCCAATAAAAGCTAAACGGATCCCCGGCCATCGACATCTCGTATCTCAACATGTGGAACGAACGGAATTGATACTCGATTTAAATAAACCACCGTCCATATGTTGGACCTAGTTTAAGGGTCGCCAAGAAAATGGGATATGAAGGATTATTAGAGACCAAAGTATTAGAGACCTCAAACAAAGTCAATAGTTTTAAAGCTCTAATTATAAGTTTCCAATATAATAAATTTAACTATAGGTTAATCGCGAAACTGAGACGTTTCTGAAGACACTGTGTTCTCGTCCCAATTTACTGAAGTGCATAAATTATTATTATAAATTATACGTTCTCTTTAAAAGTGAAATGAAGATCGTATAATACATAAAGATGATACGGAGTACATTAATAATTAGGAGAAAAATGAAAACAAAGGCGACTTTGAAAGAACGATATCCACTCAACAAAAAGGGTAAATGTCCCAATTCAAGTTTGAAATTGATGGTCTCCCCAACACCACTCTTGGGAGTGTACACGAACCAGCCACCTCATGGTCACCCTACAAGGCACTTTAACAGATTGCAAGCCTGACCTTACAGGGAAACGGAGATGTTGAGAGAATGGATGCGATACTGAAAATCTTATGATCAGTGGCCACTAATGTCTTGAGTTGATAAAAAATATGACTAAGGCCCCGCTGCGTGATAGATAGTTAAATCAACTAATGGATAAATGTCGTTCCCAGCGGTTTAATATATTTTAAAACAATCTTTCAACATTGATCATTAAAATAGTCATCTGAATTAATTCGTACCATCAACTTTCCGGAAAAATATACTCGAAATTGTTTTATCTCTTATTTTATTTTTTTAATTGTGAGTTCTGTACAATATCTCTCTATTAGTTACTTAAACAATAAAACAGTACTTGTTCACAAAAATATTCCACTGAATAAAAAGAGACATTCGTGTAACTTGTAAACTTATTATTATTGTTTTGTTTTTACAGTCACAGGTGTTTACTCGTACCAATTCGCGTCCATAAATTGTATTTTTTTTGGATCGATCAATATCCGATTCAAAGAATCATTAATAATTACTGTATTTTCAAAGACACTTTAGTAAATATAAGCTGTGCTGTATTTTAAGCTGACCTGTCAAAACAGCTATAATAATATGTCAGACACGTAAAAAAATAAGGCCCATCCAGTATATTAAATCCGTTCAATCCACCATATTTACGTCTGGTGTACCCTGGATCTTAAGTATCCTGTGAAAAATTCAAACCTGTAAGTGGCGCTGAAATTTTAATACCGCCCCTTGTAAAAATTGCTTAATTAACATCGTGTTTTACGAAAGCTCCCGAAAGTGACTTTTTAAAATGCCTTAGTAGAAAAACGAGCTTATGTATGTGCTATATCGTAATAAGTATCTATTTAAACGTTCGTCATAACTTTGATAAGTCCTTTTAGTAATTATGTTACACAGGGTGTCATAGTTTGACAGTAAAAGCATTTTGCTGTAAAGTCATCACGATATGTTGATGTCTGGTATTATTGCGACTTTTAACGACTTAATTATTTACCTTCTTGGAGAATACTGTGATAAGATTACTGAAACATAACTTAACCTTCCATGTACGTGAAATAACGGTTAAGCTTCATAAGTAAAAATTTAAACCGCCTTCAAAAGACTTACTAAAAACTAAAAAGCTGAAAAATTAGTTTCTCGTAGTTCAATTTTAAAGTTTTTTTTGTTATTACCAATAGGTCAAAAACTACTGGAACGATTTTGATTAAATTAACACTGTCCTTAATTGAACTACACCTGATGAAACTAAAAAAAAGAATCTTCTCGCTATGACTTCTGTTTTTTTTTAGAAATCCTGAGACAAAAATACAAATATACTAACAAAGAATATGATCATACTAAAAATTTATAGAACATTGACGATATAACATACAAACAGATTGAATTAAATATCTCATTTTTTTAAAGTCGGTAAAAACATTGAGAATAAAAAAATAACAACACGACTTACTATTAAAGATATGGGTATCTAAAATTATGCAACCAACTAAATGCAATGTTTCACAATGTCTGATTACGTTCCCAATTTTCATCAGCGCTATCTTTCAACTACTAATCACGAAATCACGTTCTATTTTTGAATTATTCGTTAGTTAGTTCTTATTTCGTCGATTGTGAAACAGGCCCTAAATACAAAACACACCTTTGATTCGAACAAAAAGCTTCTTATCAAATTATGAGTAACAGATGTAGCTGTTGTTATTTTAAAGCTGTGACCTACAGCTACAGCTTTAAAATAACTACTAACCCAACCTATGGAAAATATTTTTTGAAATAAATATTATTATTATTATTAAATAGTGTGTAAAAAGAACGCAACCCAAATTTTCGGTAATTTGCGCTATAACACAACAACAGCCAGAAATGCGAATCAATTTCTCTCGGTGTCGGTACTATTAAAGTTTTAATACCTCATCGCGCGGACAGGGCCGGTCAACCTTTTTTGATGCTTGATTGCTTTTAAATGAAAAGATAACTGTTTATGAAACACGAACGCAAAAATGTGTTTTGAAATTTTAGCTCTTGCTTATTAGAATTCACGAACGTTGGTTTGTTAATTTTTATACAGTTAAATCGTTTTAATTGATAATATTTTAACTGTGTTGTATACATCATAGATCTCTTTTTTTGGAAATCTATATTTCTATTTTTTATTTCCCTCGAACACATAAAATAATATCTTTTTTTAAAACAGTTCCCTCAATGAATTCAAATATTATTTAAGTCATTGGCTTCACCTCACCCAATTCATCGTCTTGTCTAATTTTTCCTTTATCTTAACCTTAATTAATAAAAAATAAATACCTGCAAAAAAAATACTTTATTCTTAAATTTTCTCATAAACTAGCGTATAAAAACCCAAAGTGTTACCTACAAAAAATGGTTCATTTATTGTATTGAATTGCCCCTTTAAATATTATCACTTAAAACGAGGTGACCTTATACACATAAAAGAAGTAACACCACTTATAACTCGAGAACGGCTGGACCGGTTTTAATGATTCGTACTTTGTTGGATTTGTCTTGACCCCAAAAAGGCATAACTAAAAATAAAACGGGGCCGTGACGAAAAGACGTTTACTGCGACCGAAAGTTGTTAATATCCTGTACAATTAGATAAAATGTGTAGACATTGCAATACCAAAAGCTCATTATTAAAATTCCTATGACCTGTACTACTAAATTATTTATCAACGTTTTCCTCAGCCACCCTGCATATAATCAATACAGGCTGTACGCCAAAGATTTGCAAACGAAACCAGCACATAACAATTTGCCGCTCCACTGGTTATGTATCTGCTTAATATGTTATTTATCTGCCCAAATGACACCGAGCGATATAAATAAGTGGAATTTGAGACGCGTAATAAGTATACATGATTATAGACGACACTCGGGGATTTATTTTACATCAATAATTTGTACGATTATTATGTCAACCCTTTGACCCTTTACACACTGCGACTTTTAGCTAAATTGACAAATTATGTACTGAATTTTGGCGACTGCATCGATACTAACGCGTGTTATTATCTATGTGGTCGCGCTTCTGCATCGATGCTAAATTAATCTGTTCATTGTGTGAGTCGCGATGCTGAAACGTGTTTTCAAAACGCGTGACTTCATCGATGCTTAAAGTCGCTGTGTGTCTTTGGTGGGGTCTTTGGTGTTTCATAAACTACCTATAAAAACAGGAGCTACTCAGAATCAGTAACTTAATAACTCTCTCCTCAAAACATGGGTTAAAATATGTCAAAAAAGGTAGTCTTGAAGAGACTACCTACTTGAACCTACTTGACTACTTGAAGAGAATAAGTTCATAAGTTATTTATTCCGAATAACATTTTTTTATTTTTAATGGGTAGTTTTGAAACACTAATAAAACATTATTGATATACGATGCATTACTACATCATCCTAATTAACTGTCTGATAAAATTTAACAGCCTTAATAACGCTCTCAATAAATCTTGCACTGTAACGGATTTAAAATTATTAGTAATCGTTTAACCTCCTAAGGCGCAATTGCGGTGGCGGTCGCGTTTCCGCGGTGGACTGCGTGCGCGTTCGCAATTCGCGCGGTGTCAGGTTACACGTTACGTAAACAGTTATAAAATCTTATTGAAACAAGCTATTATCATTCTGTAAAAAGCTTATTGTTACTGAATAAATAACCTATGCTTGTAATAAAAAAAATGTATTCAAAAATGAAAAAATAGAACCAAAAAAATTCGTGGTATGGTGACGACATATACGAAAAAAATTGCGAGAAAAAAAAATCGAATTTTAATCAATAACTGACAGCAACCGGATCTGTTTGCGGTCTATGGTGTAGAAACATCTGTTTTTTTACTCATAAAGGTCAACATGCCCAAGGAATAAGCATTTAAACACCTAATTTTTTTTTGCAAAAAAGTAATTAAAAAGCGCCCACAGGTGGGCGCTTGGTAAAATCGCGAAACTCATGCTCAGCGCCTACCATCGGGCGCTCTGGCTATCCAAGGGTTAAACTATCAAATCCTATAAAAAGAAAAGCCATCGTATCATCTCGACGGAAATATTCTTTTACGGATATTCATTTATATTGGTAACACGAAATTTTAGATACGTTATCCTTAACTCGTATATCAGGTACCGTCACAGGAATGTAATACAAAACAAATGTATATTTTAGTCCATCGTCTCTCAAACATTTGGAATTTTCACCCCTCAAATATGGCATATATGTAAGTATGATTTTGGTACAATTATGTTTGAAATAATAAAATATATTATTTCAAACAATTTAATTCAATGATCTTTTATTATTTATAATATTGTGTTAAGAGGTATGTATCGCTTCACGTAACTTAGGATGGTATTTTTGTGGTGTTGTGTTACGAAACAATTAATGGGACTAAGACCCGATTTTACCAACGTCAGCTAAGAACTACTCATATTCGTCGAATTTAATACGAAATGCCTAATTTGAAAACGCCACCTATTTGTCAGTAATCATTTATGTTAATGTCATTTTAAAATCGGTCGTTTTGTACTTATTTAGTCGTATAAGTCTTATCTCACGTTGGTAAAATTGACAAGAGAAAATTTGAAAAACGAATGTACACGTTAGAAAAAAAAACATTGTTTAATTAAGTTCATCACAAATACACGTCCACGCATTTCATAATATTATAGAGTCTCTTTTTGCCTTTTTTGGTTTATGAAAAGGTTACTACCCTAAGTTTTTTTCAAGCACTCTTATCACTGCCTATACGGTGTCATAATCGCTTTTTTACACGATAATAGGACATGCAGTGAAAAAGTTGAGAACCACTGCCGATGTTTGGCAGGCAACCGTCGTTTCATATTTAGCGTGCAATTTTTCAGCTGCCTGTTGTTTCCAAAGGAAATCTTGAAACTAAATCCCCAACCAATATATTGTCGGAATGCCTCGGGGGCTGCAAGCGAATATGAACCTTTACCACGAAAATAAGGAGACGGCGAGAAAAAAATATAAAGATGGCAGATACTGATGAATCAAGATTGTATTGGGAGTAGTAAGCTATGAAGACAGATAGAGTAAACTAATTTTATTTTCACACGTTCTCTACCATTGATCAAAACCAGCTAATTGCGAGTCCGACTCGCGCACTGAGGGTTACGCAACTTTAACTAAATTAGAGGTCCACTTAGCCATAATACCACAATATATGTCGACAGCAAATATAACTATGTTTTTTAAAGAAAGTCATATTTGCGGTTGTTAAAAATGGGCTATATCTCAAAAACTACTGCTTTGATCTCGTTCAAAATTTTGTTGCAAGTACTTGCAAAGGACTACATCGTGTATTTTTTTCAAAATTTTCACTAGCTTAGTAAAAATTTTAAGAGGGGAGACGCCCAATTTGATTGCACTGTTGTGTGCGGCCTTGACGGGATACACCTACCTACCAAGTTTGATTTGTGTAATGCTAATAGTTTCAGAAAAAAGAAGCTGTGACAGACGGATGGGCAGACAGACAGGCAGACTTGATGAAACTATAAGGGTTCTGTGTTTTGCCATTCGGCTACGGAACCCTTAAAATGATTTTTGACTCAACGCATCGTGTCGGATCATTATCTAGCATAGCCCTGTTAAAAGTAATCTGTAAAAATCTCTATCACGTTAAATAAATTAAAATGAATTCTAAAAAAAAAACAAAAAAACATAAATAAAAACATTTGGGCCGTGGGGACCCTCTGCTTAATTGCTGTTTAGAAAAATTGCGCCAAAATTAAATTCTTTAACAGACAATAATAAAGCTAGCTGGTTCCTAGCTCAAAGGATCAGCATAGCTATCCAACGCGGCAACGCAGCCAGCGTCATAGCCTCCTTGCTGCAAGGAAATGGTTTCGTTTTTGTATAGGTAGATATTAAGTTACTTTTTATGTTGCATGTCTTAGTTTTTATTTTTTTTCTTGTTTGTCATAAATGAATTCTTAGTTATTTATTATATTAGGTCTATGAATGACCAATCAATGATGCCTATTAGTTTGAATGGTAGGTATCGGCCCCTACGAATTTCGTTTCCCGTCCCGCCCTGACCCTGTTTTAGAGTAATCATCCTATTCCGGGCCAAGATCAATTTAACAAAGTAAAAATCATGCAAACCCACTTGTTCTCGAGTTATGTGGTATAAATGACAGTACTTTCTTTAATGTATAATTATAGATCAACGATTTTAAACTGATTTTTATATCACGACGCCAAAATCATAACTTTTATGGAGGAAATATTTGCGAGTTCACGCAATAATTGCACTAATATAAGCAGAAAATAAATTTGAACGACTTTAGCCACTTTGATAAAAAGTGGTGTCCTTGATAGTATTAAAAAAAATGGTGTTAGTATTAACTAACACTTGTGTTAAAATTATTTAAGCTAATATAATAAAGAAGAAAATGCGTTTATGGTATCAACCCCTATGTGATTAACAGGATGATTCATGAAATAATAGTATAATAACCATTGTCATAGTGCTCTCACCCGTAAACACTAAAAAATATGTGCAGTAGGCGCTCTTTCCAAACAATTTCAAGTATTGTTTTATCTTTTACTAGGTACGTACCTGAAAATATACGTTCGTATTTTGCAGATAGTCGATGTGTATTCGAGAGTACTCGTATATCGTATATAAGTGTAATCGTAGATATAGGTATAAGTGCAAAAGCACCCTTGCTACACTTATATTAAACTGTTTTTGTTTGAAAAAGAATGTTTATGACACTTACTGTGTTATAATATATTCTTATAAGATAAAATAAGAAACCGAAAATTGTGCACGGGAGGGATTCTCATACCCACAACCTCGGGTCAACGCTCTTTCCAATTAAGCTACCGTGCCGTCGATTGTTTATTAAAATTTTGATTAGTCATAAAACTAATAGAGCGAGACTGAATTTTATCAATTGCCCAAGCAAGTACTTCTTTGACAAAATTAGCGTTTAAAATCCTTGTTCCAGAGGAGTTCTACTCAATCTATCTCAATTGCGTATAATAAATGTGAACTGAAGTAGAAACAATATCCTTAGATGACACAGAAATAATAGCTTTGAATTTCCTATCCATAATTTATTAATGTCGATGTTTTGCAGTCGATATTAACAGGACATAACACGTTAATCCTCAATTATAAATAAGTGTTTACAGTAACGTTTTATAATACAACGCTCGTATTATAAGCTTAAAACAAATTGGTAATTTCAACAAAGCAACACGATCGTTTGTGGATTATTTAACATCAATTGATCAGTTTTACGATTCGATTTGTTGAGGTTTTTGTTTTGTGATACGATAAGCTTTGACACTAGCATGATTTGTTTAAAATTAACAGATAATTTTGCACATTGATCTGCTTCAAAATTAAGTGACTGTAATTACTGGTACCTACAGTTAATATCCTATTTTAACACTTACCACACTGCCATTATTTATTTAAAATCTTTTTATACATCTTAATAATGTGGATTTAAAAATATTGTCAACCCATCGGATTAAGTAAGTTTACAACTTGAATTGAGCTCTGAGGATCTCTACTGAGGGCTTGGCCGACCATTATAACTTTGGCTAGTTAGGGGCATTGTAAACAGGCCCAACCAGTTTTTCCAGCCCAGTTTTTGTCGACACTAAAACCGCTAAACAGGGGGTACCGTAACTTGATCGCAATCGCATTGATATTTTAGTAACCACATAGTGCCAATTAATTCTGTGCGTCCTGTGAAAACTGATACATCTCGAAAATGACAACTTTACAAAAGAGTACTTTTTGTGTTTAAAAAATCATAAAACTTGATAGGATAATTATTGTACAGTAGTCCCTTTTTTTGCATAAGTGCCGTATTGTTTAAAATCTTTTAAGTTCCTACTCAAATGGCATTAAATTTGGACAAGATATTTAAAAAAAAACTGTATGTTGTATCAAAGCACACCAAATAAATTATCGTGTATAATGATTCTAAATGAGTTGTGTCACTTTACACTTTGTGTAAAGTTTTGGTGAAAGGTGATATTGGTGCATTATCAGGTACTTTTATACGAAACTAAATCAACTTATGTTCAATGGTATCCAACAAATGAGTAATATTTTTTAGTCGGCAGAAGCACTGTAAACACTTAACTGGAAAAAGCTGTGTTTTTTTTATTTATATCATTTGACACGAAAATTAAGTTCACGTAAAAATGTGTTTTTTGATATGAGTTGACTTATATCTGGACTCATATTTGTGTAATATGATATAAGAAACAGTTCAAAGACAAGAAATAAAAATAAAGTAATACAAGAAAACTTAGTATGCATCTACTTAAATTAATTTAAATTTAAGTAAAACTTTAAATGAACTAAAACCATGACATGAAATAATAATAAATGAATATTGTAGGAAAGAGATCAATCAACGACATAAATCATCAGTAACATTATTAAGATTTACATTCCTATTTTCCTCGGTTGAATAATCGCAGTCGTTATTATCATTGCTACAGGTTCTTCTGCAGGAACTATCAGAAGTTGAAATTCTTTTATGTGATTTTCCTCTTGATCGCAAACCGATCATCATCATCACCATCATTATCAGCCAAAGGACGTCCACTGCTGAACATAAGCCTCCCCCAAGGCTTTCCACAGCGACCGATCACTGGAGTGGGTACAACAAGGGAGCTCAACATAATTGTCGTCTTTTCCATGTTCATTTTAAGACCCACTTGTGGGGATACTCGGTCAAGCTCTTCGAGCATAGTGCCAAGATCGTCCAGCGTCCTTGCCAAAACGACTTTATCATCGGCAAATCGGAGGTGTGTGATGTATTCGCCACTAACATTGATGACGATTCCTTCTCATTCCATAAGTTTGAAGGCGTCTTCTAATGCCGCAATACAGATACATTTATAGAATCATAAGAACTGTCACTGATATATTTATCAGAACCAGGTTTAAAATCATCACTACTAGAAGAACCAAAATCACCATCTATTTTAAGAAGGACCCTGCTTTAATATTTCCTTGGCATTAGACATACTGGTGTACCTGTTCATTATTTTGACAGAAAAGAAAAAATGTTTTCATCCAGGCCACGGATACATCATCTTTTTCATTCTCATTATTTATGTTTTACATGTCTAACATGCATTTTGCAGGGCAAGAACGACGCTGCAACAATGAAAGTTTCATTGTAGACCATCATAAAACATAAATAAGAAAAGAAAATAGAACACTGATAAATAGAAAATTTTAAACTTTCGCGGTTCATTACAATTAGTATTATGTAGACTTGACGGGTCGAAACGCGATTAATAAATATGAGTATCTACGTTTCGGCTAGATTGCAGTAGCCGTGGTCACGAGCTGACCACGTGCAGTCCAGCCGAAACGTCGAGGAGTGAGTACAAAATACTCATATTTATAAATCTAGGTTTGGCCCGTCAAGTGTACCTTATACTAATATTAATAAATAGATTCGTGTATTTTGATGTAACTAGAGTAAATATTTAGTGTAAATTGATATTAGTCCCTGCTATTACGAATGCACGAAAAATATAAGAATTTTGTGTAAAATGATACATCTAAAACGTACGTTGTTCCCCGTGTTGGGCTGTAGCGACAGCGCGCGCGGCCACCTCATCTAGCAGTATGTGCGGCACTGACCTCGCGCGGACGCCTGCGCCCCCGCTGTAACCTCCCCGGCGCCCCGAACAATACCCGCGTTCGGAAGATGTATCACTTTTCACAAATTTTGGATTTAAACCGTTCTAATTTTCTCGTGATAATTGATATAACTTTACTTGTATCAAATCACACAGTCAATATTAGTTTCCCATGATTGTGAGCAAAGAGACAACTTTAGTTGTATGGATGCAGTGTAAGAATTTACTTTGTGTCAATTGATATAACTTAACATGTATCAGATGAAACCGTATTAAAGGGTAATAAATATAATGTGAATAATGATATGACTTGAGATACATCTTTAAACACAAGTATTTATTTCATAACTTGAATATTGTGAACGATACATGTCAACAGGTATTTATTTACACAGAAATATTCATCAAAACTCACCAAATTGTCTAAGATGTACCATACGATCTCGGAAACTAATAGACGTATCAAAACGTTAATAAGTCATAAAAATAGAGTATTTTTTACTGATAAAGGTGCAATAATAATATCAAATTCGATATAAGTTGACTTATATCGCTTTTCACAGGACACACAGAATTATCCTTTAAAGACAAGCTTAAGGGTGCATCCACGCGCTATTGTATACGATCTTCTTCGATACGACCAGGCCAAAAGAGATGAAGGCAGATATCAAAGTACCTTGCCGTCAGTTAGATATGTCGACGGCAGCCGTGCATTTCAGACGGCTGCCATTGAGTGGTCAACAGCTTTCATTGACACGTAACCGGTTTGCAGTCGTCATGTTGTCCACGTTCAAAGCCGTCTTTAAATGTTACCCGTGTGAAAGAGCACTTAATCCAGCCATGCAACACACGGATCGGAACCGCTTTGCTATCGCTTTTAGATTACTTAACCGCTCTGTGGGTATTTTTTATTCATTTAGATTGCGAAAACGGGTTATGGGCGTAAGCACTCAAAACTTCATAGGGTCTGGGTAGGGCATACCTTGAAAAGTACTGCCTGTATGTACAGGGTGTCTTAAGTAAAAAAAAAAATAGTACCTATGATAGCAACACTTCTTGATAGTTTAATTTAAACATTGAATGACATGAATAATTTATTACAACTAAAACAAAAACTATTATTCTATACAAAAAAGGAAGTACGATCGATTTTAAACCAGTTGCTAAACATTGGCCAAGGTTGCTATTGGCGTAAGTATTTTTTTTTAATCTGACCTAATTTTTCCTTTTTCTGAATAAAATCCCTTGGTCACGCTTTATCTTGTAAAAGACTTAGCAGATTAAAATTTCCTTTTTTAATATGTTCTTTGTGAAATCTTCTTACTTTAGTTGAGAACACGAAAAAAAACGATTAGCTCAATGGCTTAATGAAAAAAATGTTTATAGTGTTAAGAAATTTATTGACAACCGCTAGATTTAAGTTACTTATTTTTTAAAATTATTATTCAATAAAATTTGATTCCAAGCACTGTCACCAATTTGCATGCTATTTTATTAGCGAAACATGAAAAGCTTATACTGTCTGTCGTATCAATTTATACCATGTTTTGAGCAAATAAACCATTTATGATTATGATTATGAGAAAATTGTGCAGATAATAGAAAAACTTGAACAAGTTCCAACCGCAAAACGACAATCAGTTTTGAATTACGATTTTCGGAAATGTTTGATTTTTCGTAAAACAATATTCACATTTGTATTCTACACCTAATTTAGTATTAAAGAGAGTAAGTAATGTCAATTCAATATTTGTGCCGGAAAAATCTCGTATGAAACAAGTGCCTAATAAAACTTTTCAGACATCAAAAAAATCTCTTTTCTCTGACATTTCAATCATAATGTATGTTAAGCTGTCTGTTCGTACATCCTCATTTGGTCATTTGCTATTCTGTTTGGTGTCCGAATAAAATATGTAACGTGCACTATCGGAGCAAGCACACTAGTGAAAATCCTTTGTGAAATTCTGGCTGGTAGATACGAATATATTTTTGCTGGACTAGGTAGTATTTTTTTTTTATGAAATATGACAAGAATTTGAAATATGACACGTGTTTCAAAATGTAAAAAAATATATTTTCAAGTCACGTGTTTTCTAAGGATATCACCATATAATAATAATAATGAACATTTTTGATTGCACAACTAAGGACACAGATTACAAAAATATATTAAAAGATACAAATTACAAGTACAATATTGGTGGTACCAGATAATATTGTAATACCAGACCACTCTTATAAATTTAACGAAGGAGTATGCTTATATTCCATAGAATTCTATTTAATAATATAAAGTAACTTACCGAACCCGTAAGATCATTGTTCTGAAGTTGTTTTAATATCTATAAAAGATATGATTGTATAATATATCCCCAATAGTTCACACCTCACTAGCTTTCAAGAACCTTCAGGACCCTCGAAGTCCGGATTCTAAGGGTCAAATTATGAAAACACGAGCGCGGGCGCCTTACAAAATCCAGAAGTCTGAATAATTCATTTTTCGCCACATCTTCAGATATCTGGGGGGCAATTCTCGTGCAATTCGTATACGAAAAAAGTTCACCGATCGATTTTTTTTTGTAGAATAAAAATAGTTTTTGATTTCTCAGGGTCACAATATCTATGTTTTTAGATTTGGTTCGTGCGGTAGTTTTTTTTACATGTATTACTTGAATTTTTAGGCAAAATGGTTAAACTCTCAATCGAATTACCACACGAAAAAAGTTCGATTGCCGCGAGAATTGGCCTCCTGACTCGTACTCGGGTAGTGAAATGAAGTATCTCGTGAAATGGTAATTCCTAGAATAAGTAGTCTGTTGAAATAAAAATGAAAACTTGCTTTCGAGAAACAGACAAAGAATTTTGATCATGAAGTGAAAACACAACAAAATCTGAGTATTCGAAATTCTCAAAAATACATACAGCATAAAAAACATTTAGTTTTAAAACTATTACAGTCGTAGGTATGCAATATCTACACACAGAATATTTTTTATACTGACAAAAACTGAGTATAAAATTTTAGAGGTAAAATACAATTTTAAAATTTTTGGACAAATGCAACTTACTCGGTTTTACGTTACAGCAGTATTCGGTGATGGTGGCTCTTCTAGTCCGCTGGAGCGAGAATTTCGCTTCACGGATATGACACTTTATAGGACAAGTGAGTTTTTATATCCGTCGCTAGTGAAAAAGAGATACTTTCATATACACGAAAAAAATATTTTAAAAGATACGCTGCGGCTGTGCCCAGCACACCGTGTTAATATTAATTGAATGTATGATTTAATCACATCAAAATGTGATTAAATCATTGCAAACGATTTAACTCTTGAGCGGTAATTTTGCATTTTACGGCTTTTTTACATTAATCTGTGTACCAAAAGTACTAAGTTGGTGATATTTATTCAAGTTGTTGTATTTATATATTAATAAAATCAGTCAGACAGTGTTTAACTTTCCTTTTTTATTGCAGTGTTTAGTTTGATGCTGCATTTTTAGCACAATATACTATATAAAAATTAGACGTACATCACTTTAAAATATACGCTACAGCATATGATACACCGAGTCTCGATATAAAAAGAGCATTAATTTTAAAAACTCCACATATTGTTGTAAATTTTCGGTTATGTGGTTTTCCGACGCGGCCGTCACGCGATACTCTTCTAGATCACTGGCGCGGAAAGATCGTCAGCTAGATATGAAGGTTTTTTTTATTTTATTAAAGGATAGTCATATTCTGATAAATGCTTCCCTGATATGTGTTGGGATGATATTAACAGATATAAACCCGGGATCTCTTAGGTAGTTGCCAGCAAACTATATAACTGCGCAAAGGCAGTCAAAAAATTTGACAAAATAATTTACTTCTGGGTGTTTTTGTCTAGACAGCACTCAGAAATAGCTCGGAGTCAGATAGTTGGTAGTGATGACCCCACACCTCGGAAAGCACGTTTAAGCCGTTGGTCTGCGCCTGATCCGGTCATGTGGGATTACCATCTCACCGAACAATGAGAATAAAGGAACAGAGGGTATCTATGTGTATTGAGAACTATAAATAATGTACGGACAACAACACGTCAAGGTAAACACTGCGGTATCTTATGCAGTTGTAATAAGGGCTAGGTTGCAACAAAAGTGGGTAACCTGATGTGCTGTCGACTGTACCGCGCTGATAGCCATTCTCAGTTGAAATTACCACCGTGATCAGGTAGTATCACAAGATGATGTTTTGTTAATAGATACAAAGTTCTAAATAGAATAATCTTTTGCTTAACTCACATCTTACTGAGTTAGGAGTTGAAATTAGTTTTCAATCCAAATTATTATATTTTTATTTTAAAAAAAACAGCGCTTTCTTTATTTTTACAAGTTAGTTACTTAGTTTTGAGCTAATATATTGTTAAACCCGGTTGAAGTATTTATAAAAATTATGTGCTAATCATAATGTCCTAAATAAGTAACATGATCAATAATTTAAAATAAACCATAATGCAAGTTCATTAAACCTCAAACAATCTCAGTGCTTTTATCTTTATATTTATAAGTATGAATAACATAGAGGAAATAAAATACTGAGTAAACGGAGTTGTGCAGCTTTTCTACCAGGCCTCTCCATTTCACTAGAGTGAACCCGCCTGTATTATGACGTTTTTTTTATTTACCAGCGTAATAAAGGATATTTGGATGATAGTTTTATGTATTTATGTATGAGATATCTGACGTGCCCTTTTTGAAGATATCCAGCTCGTTGTTTCACTGAATAAGTTTCACGGTTCACTGTTTATTGTGAATACAAATAATATTTTTTTTGTACGTTCTTTTCTTTTTGGGTCTGAATATTTGGACACCATTCATTTTATTCTTGCAAAGATGTTCTTACTTCAAGTTGAAAAAAATAAATCTTGCATAGAATTGGACACATTTTGGCGTGCGTTACCCCAACAATATGTTGTGCTTTAGAAATATGTAAGTATAACAGAAAATTTGTGTATCATAAGGAGAAATTTGTTAAGCAATAGCAAAATTTGTTTGAATGATAGTTTTCGAGTTATTCGAGAAAAGCAGATTTGGCTGGATTTATTTTGAAATCCTAACCCAGGCAAATCTTTTTTCAAAAAAAACATTAAGTCCGGATCAAATTATATGAACAGATAGATGTTGCGTGTTAAATGTTTGTGAATAGCAAAATTTGTGTGTCTTATGGTTCTTGAGTTATTAATTTTCTTGCATGGAGTATTTTTTGGGACAACCCAGATCTGGGAAACGGCTCGATGTAACAGTTTGAACAAACAACCAGACATAGATCTCAATTAGTTTAAATTTGTGTAAGCATTAGTTCTCGTTTTGTTTCAGTAATACCAACGAAAGTTCAAATACGAATAAAACAAAAGTTTCATCAATAACAAGTATATTAAGCAATTCTTACATAAGCCGACCAAGTTGTAAAGGCAACGTAAAAGCGATCGCGCCATACATACGGACAAACTTCTTAAATGACCGGTGTTTCATTAGTACAGTTCTGAGGTGGAATTGTGTAAAGCAATCGTATTCATTTGACAGTTCAAAACGTACGATATGATCTGTCAAACGTTATAGAACAAAGCGTTTGACACGTCATACCGTACGTTTTGAACTGTCAAATGAATACGATTGTTTTACACAATTGCGCCTCTGAACAAATCACTTTAATAAATGTTTTTTTAACCAACTTCAAAAAATGAGGAGGTAATAAATTCGTCTATGTGTTTTTTTTCATTGGCTCTATGTTACCACGCCAGATTTTGAGTGTTTATATCTTACAGTTATATTAACTTAGTGCCTTAATTTTTAATACACCCAAAAATAATTTAAATTAATTTCCACATCTGACATATTATCACAATATTTAACAGCACCAATTCTCATCTCATCTGATGTGTAAAAAAGTTGTCTCCACTGATTAGAAAAATGACATCAAAATATTAACTACTGACTATGTTGGGTTCTGATGATTTACATTTTGCAATCATTGTGGCCTGCCAAAGAACATTTTTACCTGACTTGTGTCTGATTCTACTAAGGTACTATGAAATAAAATAATACACTTTGGATTAGATACATAGGAATATACAACACGATTTAAGCATAATAATAAATTCATTTATTCCGAAAAAAAAACATATTTTTATTTCATCAAGGGCGTGTTTCACGGGTAATTTAAATAGAAAGAAGGAATAAGGTTTTATTGATCAAGAAGAACAGAATAATGTGCCCTTGCGCTTTGCTTGGCTCGGTTTTTGGCCGGGCCCACTCCCGTGGGCCCAGATATTGGACGTCATTTCGTATGCAGTAGTAAACGATACTGTGTTAGAGGAAGTCTTGACATAGTATCCCTGTCGAACAACCAGAATGCGCTCGAGAATTGCTGAAACAAAATTGATGTTTTCGTGTCTTTATTGAAAGATAAGATTTTTTAGTACTTATAAAGCTTAAAAAAATATTTTGACGATTTATTTAATATACAAGCTACGTTATAAGTAATAGGATATATGAATGCAGCAGGAAATCAGAAAATTTTACTTATCGAAAATTTCTACATTTCTTGGGCTTCAGACTGTTGCCGCTGGTTACTTATTAGGATATAGTAAAACGGGCTTTAATTGTGATTCAAATAATGTAGGTCTGTAAAGAGCTAATCGCTTATTTCGTTAAGTGTTTTAATTTTTAAATACTTTTAAATAATATATTAGCTTTCGATTGGAATTCAATCTATCAACAATATTGTAATTATAATTACAATGTTAGTATGTGACTACAAAATCAATTCGATTTAGATAAAATGGGCTATAAAATGCCACTAAATCTTTTCGTACGAAATCGTATCTTTGAAGAGCCAGCACAATATGTAGTACAGCCGAGCACATAAGCCGTGTCAGCCCACTGGTCCGGAAAACTATTTCTACGCGACTGTACCCGCGTATTAAAATGCCTTTTAAAAATGTTTGGGACATTGAAACACTGTTTGGTTTATTAATATGTATTGTGAATTTTGTTGTGTATATGTCACAGTTATTTGGTTAAATCAGCCAGTTGATTGAACGCCTTGGCAGTTAATTAAACGCCGGCAACCAACTAAATGGCTGAACTATCCAGGTTCAACTATCCATTGAACGCAACGTTTAACCAGATGGCTGAAAGTTGTTTAGTCGTTTTTTTAATTTAATATTAACGAATTTGGTATGTTTGGTTAGGTTAGGTTAGGTGACTTTGAGTTAATAATTTATGTAGTACGATTACTTTGTGCAAGAGCTTTTTTCCACTTTAAATTGCAAACAACAATAAAAAACACGTGTTTAATTAACAATTTGCGGAATTGACGTGTAAGAATTCTCGTACAGGTCATTTCCAAATAATGTTTTATTAGGTATTATATTTTAATCGCCCAGAGTACGCTCATTTGAAATTTTTAATTTTGATAGAAAATATAAACGAAATTTTTAAAAGTTAGGAAGATGGACATTTATTCATTGTGTGTCAAAAAATGATAATTAATTAGCATTATCTGAATACTGAAACTATTTATAACTTTACAGAAAAGTTGACGATAGGTTTTTATGTCACAGTTAACATCAAAGAATCTGACAGAACGATTTTAGCCCAGAGTTAGGCTAACCGTAATTACAATCCTGTCACGGTAGCTCTGTGACCTAAATCTATCGGACAGTGTCCTGGGAAACCCAGCCGAGCGAAAAATATCACCCGACGTTGTTTCACAGCTTCTCAGAGACCTATTGATGTATTAATAAAGAAACTTCAGAAAATTTATGTTAAGAATTTTTCAACACAAATTGCTATGATATTAAATTGTTAACCGCTCTCAAAGGATGACTATCATATTGGCCTACTGTGTGTGTTTCGCAGCAATCTGGGCAAATCAGCTAGTAAATTGGATGCCTAATAGGCAGTTTATCAATCGACGACATCTAATTAACTGGCTAAATGTTAACTAGCCAAGTCATGAATGCAACGTTTAGCCAGATTGCTGAACGTCGTGTAAGTATTTAGTTAAATAAGAATAAGGTAATGACAAAATTGTAATTTGAGTTCCTAATTTATGTATTACGAATTACGATTAATTTTTAAAAGTATTTTGACAATGTCACTGCTTAATGTCACTTAAAATTGCAAACAAAGACGAAAATACGTGTCATTCACAATTTGCGGCATTGACGCCATATATGTTTGGTGGCGCTGCGGTGAAAAAATACTGAACTAAAGTTAAGTCATTAGGCAGAGTCAAGCTTAGTCATCTTTAGTAAGCTAGCTTCCTATTCGCCAAATTTTATTTTATTAGGAAAACGATACAGGTATAATTCAAAACATATGCAAAAAATGCAAATAACTGATTTAATTAGAGTAATACCCTAAATAGTTTTCACAACATGATTTGCATGCAGTAGTATTTTTAGTTATATATGAGAAACCTTACAACACCTTAAATATGAGACCGATTTTTTCATTTTTTTAAATACAATGTGACTAAATACAATAATAAAATTAAAGTAATTTCAGTTCAATGTAGTTTTAGAGATAATGTTTATAACACGCTTTCGAAACAGTGACATCCTGTGCTCAAAGATATCCAGCTATTTGTGCATGAATTGTATAGTCTGTATTGTATTCACATCCTGAGGAGTGGCTGATGAAACAAGATATTGTTGCGTTTGAGAGGAATGCCAAAGTATTAAGGCCTGCGCGCATTTAACCTAATGTTAAGGTCAAGTTCACCAAGAAGTCTGAGGGAGTAAATATGTGAGTGAATTCTTGAACTTTGAGTGCTTCTAGTCGAATCAATCATCAGCTTAGCGATTTAATTAGATGTTGGCATTCAATGAACCGTCATTTAATAAACTGGCTGATTTAAGCAGATGGCTGCGACAGATGTAATATAGGATCAAATCCAACCAAAAAGCCTAAGTTTAAATTTACATTCCTATTTAATTTAAACTAAGTCTAAATAGATGTTTACCTTTAATGTTTTTAGTATTTTTATAGTTCTTTGATAGTGTAACTGAAGGTTTTCTTATTTTATCTTTACGTTACAAAAAAATATATTAAAAAATATATTTCTTTTTTACAGAGCATACTGGGCCATCACAGAAACAGCTTTCAAACCAACCACAGGCGAGTTACTTTTTATTTTATTGTTTTCCTCGTGAACACAATTTAAATTTACAATCTAATGGAATTTAATGTTAGTCTGAGAAAGTTTAATGAGCAGTTTTCTTGTCATTTGATATTTATATCCTCGAGAGATGGCGCTAGCGTCACTTTAGGAAATAACTTTTTAAACTTTATTTAAGTATCATAGTGTAGGGGAAATTTCTTTTCGCCAACGTAAATAATAAACAGTAAAACAATAAAAGTACCTTTAGTAACCTTTAGTTAATAAAGGAGAGCTATGAAGTGATAGAAGAAAACTGCTCACTGGTTGTTATCTATAAGTTTCATTTATTTTTGTTAAATTACAACTTTATGTTTCACAAACAATAATACAAAAACATTTATGTTAAATTCATAAAATTATTTAGGAATATTAATTTTATGGCTAAATTTAACTAATCAATCTTAACAATTGACTACGAACAAATCGTGTAAAACAATTGATGTCAAATCATAAACCTTGAAAAAAAAATTTTTTTGTATGGCATAAACTCACATTTACACACAGAGCGAAATTTTCATATGGCTCCATAAATCATTAAGAGCGACCCAACAGAACGAAGTTAATCTATTCCGAAGGATTTCCAATAACATACGGCTGACCTGCACACCTTTTAAAAAAAACGATTTTAAAAATCTTCGGGCCTTTAGGGAAAATATGGGAAATCATGTTGTTTCAGGGTATCAAGTACAATTTTTGCCATGCTTCATACAATGACGATCAAAATATGTTTTCCGTTTTTATACGTAGCATTGATAATACAGAAATAATTTTATTTAATAAATATTAACTAAGAAACAGATTCTATTTGAGACAGTATACCGATAAGAAAATTGAGGTTAAAAAGTATAAAATAGAACAATACTTTTAGGTATGATGGGCTCTCCTTTATCAGCACCAATTTTCGTCTCATGATATAATAGTAGGTCAAATCCCAGAGATGATCAGTTACCCAACGACCACAAATGTACAACATCAATCATGATTCCGAAAATAAGAGCATAGTGTTTCGCTTCCGAGAATCCTCGGGAAAACAGGGAAGAAATCTTTTCCGCACATAATTTGCCGGGGCAAAAACTGTGCTATGAATTATTAGGGGTGGAACAAAACGAAACGCAATCCAACAGCTCAAAACAAAAGGCGTTTCGATAAAATGGGGATGATTGTCACACCGAAGCTTGACGCCGAATTACAACAATTTCACTGATAAATACAATTTCCATGGTCGAAATGGCAATGAACTGAAATGGTAGGTACGTTCAACTATTGGATTTTGTGTACTCATTAAGAACAATTTATCAACTAAAACAAGGAACCATTATATTAGATTCGAGACAAAAAGATAGGTTGTTGTTGGTATTTTTAACCGTCTTCAAAAAAGGAGGAGGTTATCAATTCGACTGTATGTTTTTTTAAATCTATGTTACCTCATATCTTAGTCGTTCATGGACTGATTCGTAAATTGTTTTCGCTTACCTAGAGGGTTTACCTTCTAGTTGGTCCCATTGTTGCCAATTAGGGATCTGATAATGGGATCTTGTTGTAATCTAGGAAAACTCTCAAATTTTAAAGGCACATATACTGTTTTTTTACTAGAATCTCAATGGTAACGTATTGTTACGTCTGATTGTCAACATTTTGTGGGGCTGAGCTGATGGTGGAACTCTTTAACGCTTAGGAGTTCAGTAATTATAATGACAGAACTTATGATAAATAGTTTGCAGCTTCTTAAAAACAGAGTCATAAGGTGCAACTCCCCCCCTCTCCTGTAATCTCTAAAAATGAAGAAATAAAGTTGACTTTAAAAAAAAGTGAAAACCGACTTAAAAACCAAAATGCACTAAAAAAACTAAAATAAACTCTTGACCCTTTAAAAGAAAGGGATCCATTTTAGGCAAACAATTTCTTTTTGGAGTCGGTGCCATCACTTTGACCATCAAGCATCAACTATCACAGTACCGACCAAGTTTTTTTTATGTAAGTTTTGAGTTCAAAGCCCTAGAACTAATAGTAGCTAGTAATAGTCATTACAGTCTCATAATAAAAATGCGACTATTTTTTTGCTGGGCATTGCTTTTCTACACGCAATAATAACAACTCAATGCTCAGAGCTTAAATTTTCACGTTACCGAACGGATTATTACATCTCACTATTTATTAGCAGTTTTACTGTACTTAAGTCTAAGATGTCTGTAGACAATAGTTTTTGGTTTTTTTCCAGCGAATGTTAATAAAAATATCCACATAGACTCGATAACACCATCTAGTAAGATATATAAAATTCTTTGGCTACCTAAAACCATACAGTTATTAAACTGCTTAGGACACAACGGTGTGACAGTCGGCCTATATGACGTGAACTAAAGGCCACTCCACACGGCCGGTGTCGCGCACAGATTATTTATCGTCATTATTTATCTCTGGGAGTGTGTGCGCGGGCTAATGTCACGGGATTTTCTACGTCATTGATTTTTTATTCGTTGGTTTCGATACTGGCTGGCTGTAAAAGGGTTTTTATAGGTTTCGTTTTTTCTGTTGTCCACTGCTCAGTGCTCATTGCATGTAAAGAATGACTGAATAGTAACGACCTGAAATACTATATTCATGCGAGTAAATGACAAGTGTCTAAGTCCTAAATGTCGACACCTACTGTCGTACTTATCTGACTGAATAAGTATAAAACAGGGATAATAATTTTATGGTATAAACGACCGATTTTAAAATGACATTTATCACATAATAATAATAATAATAATCACGAAAGCTATCGTACATATTAGACCAACTAAATAAAAACATCCTCCCTAAACACATAACGACTGATCAAGATTTCATCACCCTACAGACAATAATCTACTCTGTAGCTTACTCAGCAGCCATATGCAATGGCTCAAAAATACATGATGTCGGCAATAAAGAGTCTGGTAATACGCGGATTAATAAACCTAAGTGGCAGAGGCGGCTAGAGAAGAAAATACATAAACTACGAGCAGACATAGAACACCTAACACAATTCATAAATGGCAATAGGAACAACAAAATAGTCAGAACAGTAGATCTTATAAAAAACAAATTTAGGATACATGCCACATATGAGGTACCAAACACAACATTAGAACAGTTTCTTGATACATTAAAACAAAAACGAAATGCCACGGCTAGCCGTCTAAAGCGATATCTCACATGTACAAAAAGGAAAAAACAAAATGCCAGCTTTAGTAGTAATGAAAAGTACTTCTACCGCAACATGTCAAACGAAAATACACAACCTACACAAAATAACTTAGAACTACCTACACCGGAAGCAATGCACAAATTCTGGGCCAATATATGGCAGAACCCAATAGAACACAACAACAACGCCTCTTGGTTACAAGAAGTGAATAAAACACCTGAATTTGCTAATATTAAGTTTGAACATATATCGGCCGAGACATTTATACAGGTAATTTTACGTCTGCATAACTGGAAGGCACCCGGAACTGATCACATTCACAACTTCAACTTCAACAACTGGTACAAAAAGTTCACATGTTCTCACCCCCACATACACAACAATATTAACAATTTCATTCAATCACCAAACATAATTCCTAAATACATAACCCAAGGTATTACATACATGATCCCGAAAGATAACGACACAAAAAACCCAGCCAAATACCGTCCAATAACTTGTTTACAGACTATATATAAAATAATTACAGCTTGTGTATCAGAAATTATATATAAACATCTTTCAACAAATAACATACTAGCCGAAGAACAAAAGGGCTGTAAAAAATACAGTCAAGGATGCAAAGAACAACTTACAATAGATTCAATAGCTATGAGAGAAGCAATGAGAAAAAGAAAAAACATACACACAATGTTTATAGATTACCGAAAAGCATTTGATTCCGTTCCACATAGCTGGCTTATGGATGTACTCAAAACATACAAAATACATCCAACAATAATATCATTTTTAATATATCTGATGCCGAATTGGGAAACTGCACTCAAAATCAAATGCGACAAGGATACGTCCATAGTCACAGAACCGATTCACATACAACGTGGGATATTTCAAGGGGATGCACTCAGTCCGTTGTGGTTTTGTTTAGCGCTGAATCCACTCTCGCTGCTTCTAAATAAAACTCAGGTAGGGTACACCTTTAAACAAAATGACGAACAACATGTACTATCCCACTATGTACATGGATGATATAAAGCTCTACGCGTCAAATAAAAAAGGATTGTTTGAATTAGCAGATGTCACGCAGCGGTTCTCAGAAGACATTTGCATGCAGTTTGGAGTAGATAAATGTAAAATAAATTCAGTACAAAAAGGTAAGCTACAAAATAATTGTTTTACGCTTAACACGGGAGAAGAAATCACGCCTATGGATGAAAATTCTACTTACAAATATTTAGGTTTTCAGCAATCCAGACAGATACAGAAAAAACAGACCAAAATCTCATTAAAAAACAAATTCAAACACAGATTAAAGATTGTTCTCCGAACGCAACTTTACTCTAGAAACATGATTAAAGCTATTAACGCCTATGCTATCCCAATTTTAACATACTCATTTGGAATTATTAATTGGTCACAGTCAGATTTAAAATCCTTGCAAAGAATACTTAACACACATCTTACACTACACAGAAAACATCACCCTAAATCTTGTACCCAGCGATTAACTTTACCTCGAAAAGAAGGAGGAAGAGGCCTCATAGACATAACGAATTTACACAATAGACAGATAACATCACTCAGACAGTAATTCCATGAAAAATCAGTAGACTCTTCCCTACATAGATGCGCATCGCTCATTGACAATAAACTGACACCACTCAACTTACGCGATACAAGTACACAGAAAAATGAAAGCATTATAGACAACAAGAAGAAGATTGAAGAATGGTCACAGAAAGCGCTTCATGGGAGACACCGAGCTGACCTTTGCCATAACTATGTCGACATGGATGCGTCGAACGAGTGGCATAAGAAAGGTGAAATTTTCCCTGAAACCGAGGTTTTTCTGCTAGCAATCCAAGATCAAGTAGTAGCAACGCGAAATTATAGAAAACACATCACCAAAGAAATACAAATAGATTCCTGCCGTCATTGCAATAGTGGACCAGAAACAATACAGCATATCACCGGAGCTTGTAAGACATTAGTTCAGACTGACTATAAACACCGCCACGACCAAGTTGCTTCGATAATCCACCAGCACCTTGCATACAAACTGAAATTTGTCATAGAGAAGATATCATACTACAAATAATCACCAACCACAGTTTTCGAAGACCAAAATTACAAATTATACTGGGACAGAACATTATTAACAGGTAAAACCATCCATTTCAATAGGCCCGACATAACACTACATGATAAAATACACAGTACAATATACTTAATAGGCATCGCAATACCGAATACACACAATACAAGCAACCATATCTGAAAAATATCCAAATACCACGACTTAGCTATTCAACTAAAAACTCAATAGAAGGCGCACACCGTACATGTAATACCAATTGTAATTTCGTCCACAGGAGTGGTTCCCAAACTACTGAAGCAAAGCATGGAAGCACTAGATATCCCTCATAAAATAATCACCTTACTCCAAAAAGCCACCATCCTTAACACTTGCCGAATCACCCGCAAGTTCTTGAACTCCGGTTCCACAGCACTTCACCCTTTGACGCTTGGTTGAGGCCCGCGTCAGAGGAGTTTAATACCCATCCCACGATGGAGAAAGACAGTCTTAAAAATATATAATAATAATATAATAGTCCCCCTAGCCGATTTCGACTACGGTGGCCAGTCACAATGACTAACCGACTGCGCGGGACATATTATAGTGCACAAGTGTGTGCACAAACACAGGTGCACTCTCTATTCCTTTCACTCTCATAGCCCGATGGGACAGCAATCTGACACGATCGGAGAGAGTAAAGGCGCAGGACCAACGGCTTTACGTGCTTTTCCGAGGCACGGGGGTGAAACACCGCCAACTTCCAAACTCCGGGCTACCCTAAGAATTTCTGAACAGAAAAACTCAGGTATATATTTTGGCCCGACCCGGGGATTGAACCCGGGTTTTATCATATAAACACTCACAGTATCATACTTTATATTCATAATGGTGAAATAAGAAACCAAAAATTTGCGCACGGGTGGGACTCGAACCAGCAACTTCTTGGCTAACCAAGCCAAACGCCTTACCAATTGCGCTACCATGCTGTCGGTTTGACCGTGCGAAATTTGTGGCCTCTTTGGATATGTCATTACGCATGACGTGAATCGACAGCCCAGTAGCTTAATTGGTAGAGCGTTTGGCCCGGCTAGCCAAGAAGTTGTTGGATCGAGTCCCACCCGTGCGCAATTTTTCGTTTCTTATTTCATCTTTATAAATTGGCGTATTGTGTTGTATTCGTCGGATATTCCTTATCTGATGTTAAAATCGAGCTTTAGATGGGCTCTAGTCCAAAACGTCAAATTAACTGTGAAAAAATGTGAGAGGTCACTATCAAAAACTAATAGATTATGTATGTAGATAATGTATAAATACATAAATATATAAGGCTACCTCGTTTTAAGTGATAATATTTTAAAGGCAGATTCAGAAAAATAAATGAAATATATTTTGTACGAAAAAAAAAATTTTTTATACGCTAGTTTTCGAGAAAATCGCCTCTAAACATGTAGAAAAAAGAGTAAAATAAAACACCCCGTGTCGCGTGTTGCTGAGCGGAGCTCTCGGTCTTTCTTTGTAGGTATTGTCATACGCGCCGCCCATCGCCGCCGTGTTGCCTGCCTGCCTACACGTGTCGCGCTCGCGGCCGCTGGGGAGCGGGGGCGGGGGCCCCACCGGATAGCCGCGGCCGGCCGCGCGCGTGACGCGAGTCAGTCTGCCAAAAAAATTCGCGTTTGTATGTCGTGTGCGCGCGCGTCGCGGACCTGCGGTGCGTTTTCCGAAGCCTGGGTCGTGTGACCAGCATCACATAGTTTCCCGCCGCGCCTTGACCTGGTACGGCACCGACTGCCAAACACCGCAGACGCTTGCTATGGCGGTTTCTGCACAACGAAGCCCTCCACCTTTATCACTTGAGGGTCCAAGATTTGCTGTTGGCGGGGATTACGCCTTTATCACTTGAGGGTCCAAGTTTTGCTGCTGGTGCGGACTATGCGACGAAGATCGAACAGCACGAGCTCGAGTCCTCCCGTTGACTACTGCGCAATTGCACGTTGTTGGGATAACGTGCATGCACAACACAATGCTGCAGTTATTCGCCACCAATTCCAGCAAAGGTTCAGTGCATTCGTGTGTGAATGAACAGTGAATGCCGTGATGACTAGTGAAAAAAAAGCAGTGCTCGTGATAGCTAGATTGTCTAGTGCTCGCTTCAGGGCCCTTATTTTTGAATCACTCGCGTCAAGATGGTGTGTGATATTCATTGTTTAATGTCCGATTTTCCTATGAAAATTAGTATAATCTCACGTGGAAGTGATTTGCAAAAATGATTAATGAATTTTGTGACTACCAACGCGAATATTTTGCGTGATTTTTAATTTGTTTTCAAACAAAACTCACACGCCATGTTCAAACGAGTGATTCAAAAATAGAGGCCCAGTTTGCATAATAATAAGGTTAGGAGATATCGCCTCAATTGGCAATTGTAAAATAAGATGTTACCGTAAAAATAGTAACCTGTTTTACTTCAAATCTTTGACGTCATTGTTTTCAAATGTTAACTTATCGCTGCTAATAAAGAAAACGTATTTGTAAACCAATGCAGAAATCCTAGTTTTAATTTATTTTATTGTGAAACTGAGAATATAAACACCTAGAAGGAGCGTTCCTACCAAAGATCGTTGTCAAAAGCGCGCACATTTTGTAGCTACGTGTGCGTAAACAATAGCCCTGTCACGCACACTAGTAAAGGAATAATATTGTCAGAAAATCTCATTTCTACTAAATGGTAGAAAATTAAAATATTAAGGAACCTAGGTAAAAATAACGAACTGAAAAAAGGTTGAAAAGGGAAAGGACCCAGCAGGTTAGGTTCTGATGACAGTAAATCAAAAACATTTTGTATCATTATAAATCTAAGATGACCGCCGGTACTAAATGGCGAAAAACATATTTTATCCTTACTGCCTAAACATGGATATTAAATGAACGGGCTTGAATATAAGATTAGTAGAATATAGTTATGGAAAATTAACATATAATATGGCCGCCAGCAAAATGGCGGATTACATATTTTATCAATATTGGTATAAATAAAAGGGCTACTAGAAACTATACTTACAAAAATAACAACTAAATGAAAAACTATTCCTGGTTATTATAAGAATTGACCTTTCTCACCACGCATTGCATTGATAGTGATAATTAATAGGTCTATTCTTACGATAAACAGGTAGTAAGTAAAGCCTACCCTTCTTAAGAAAATTAAATTAGTTAAAAATAATAAAAAAACTGAGCTTTGGATAAGGTGATGTTTTGGGGCTGGGACAAAAATACACAAATTATCGTTTTTACACCTTTTTATTCATTGTTGTTTATCTTTGCACAACAAATCTACACTGTGGGTAGTTATTTAAACAAAATACAATATTGAAGACACTTAAAAACAAACAATCCTTATTAATTTACACTATTGAATTTTAAATCAGCCAAATGAAAAAAAATAAAATAAAGGGGGCGTTAACTGAAACCATCAGCTTTATAAAAGTAAGACCATGTAAAAAACAGGTCAAGTGCAACTCGCGAACAAAGAGTTCCGTACGAACTTGGCTGTTTGTGAGCTTTTTATCCTTATTCCTGTAAAACTTGGTTAAGTTCAACCCAGGATTGCCTCATTATTCAACTAGCCTGCTCCATACCCACTAATATAATTAACTCACCAAATAATGCAATGTATGTTAATTTTTTAATTCCGTCAAATATTATATTCTAACTTAAAATCAGTTCAGATCAGTTTTTGTAATATGGGTAACAAAACTTAATATCATTTAAGGTATTAACGCATCATAGCCGTTATAGTTTTTCTCCTGCATTCATCATAAATATGCTACTGACGTAATTTTTTCACGTATCTACAAACAACTGTTTAGCTGACAGGGCGTGGGGACACTGGACTCTAGCAAAAATTTGCAAAACTTTAAAACTGAATACCTATTTATTTAACAATCGGGTCACTTCCTAATATCCTTGTAATTGCAATTGCTTTCTAAAAAGCTGTCTTTTTGATGAAAGAAACCTTTTGATATTTTCTTTTTTAGATTCATAGTGAAACCGAATATTAAATAGCGTTCGACAATTAGTCGCGCTAAGTTTGTATCGTGGTGCTGGGAATTTAAATGGTCAGAAAGAAAAATACTTCTTCCAATTGATTTAGACATAATTTTCAATTCAAGTTCTTTTTCGGGATTATTTCCAAAACTTTCTTTAAAATGACATTTCAGCAAACGTTCAGCAATACAGCAGATGGAGTACACTTCTTTTGAAGCATACACCAATCCACCGTTATCACGCATAATAACAAGTCTGTGAAACCATTGTTTTTCCGTGGCAAACAGGTTTGTGAGACAATACTTGCACTTGACTTTGGTAGATAAATATCTAGCCACATTTCCAGCTATGTAACCAACAATATAGTTGTTATAATTCGGATCATCACTACCCGCCTCAATCTCAAATCCGACATCGTTTGGGATCGGTATTTTTGACAAGTATTCGCTCAACTGTTTGTCTTCATCGTCAAGCCTCTCCGAAATGGAGGTGGTGTTAATACAGGTTAGAGCCGATGAGCACGTTAATACCGGAATGTTTTCAAGAGGCACGCAGTTGCCCGTCGTACCAACTTGTAACTCCATATGACAAAGTAATTTTCGGTATGATCCTCTAAACTGCATAGCGTTTGGGTTGTCATTGTGTCCGCCATGCATCCTGATTGACCCAAAAAGTAATTCAATGTGGTCCTGGCTAAGCCTGTAGGTGGTTAAATAGTTCAATTCCTTTGTATCTTCGACTAAAGTATTATACAAATATTTCAGGCTTTCAATACAGACCAACAATCCTTTGAAACCAGGAGAGGATCTCACATCGACGGCCGAGTGGAAGCTTTTGATTTTGAGCTTTATCGAACTCTCATTTTCAGTATATTGGCGCTGTCTCGTAGTTTTAATCTGTAAATTGAGTATGTATTCTTTGGCTTCATCTAAAAAATCAAATATTTCTTCCTTGTTGCTGTTTGAGAGAGGATGGCAAAATCCGTGCTGGGTTAATCTGCGTGAGTTGAATATGTCGAACAGGTTATTAAAAATCATGATGATTTTTTCTGTAGGCTCGCTGTTCTTGAAATCTTCAAATTTCATGACTTCGCGGCAAAATTTGAGCGCGATCGACACACTTCTACTAAGCAATTGCACTGCGAGCTTTACATTCATTACTGAGTTTCTAAATTGAATGTGCTTCCGAGTCAGTTTGTTTCCTACGTGTAATCCTTGTATTTCTTGAAGATCAACCAATTTTGAGAGTAATTTCCATTCAACCTTGCCTTCGTTACCATCCAAAAATTCCTCTTTATCTTCGAAGTGATTTCTGACGAGTTTTACCATATGACTGGGGTCTAAAAATATTGCAACCCTGTGATCGTCAGCTGGGTGCTTGAAAGTGGTTATCAATTTTTTAGGGTCTTTTATTTGACAACCTAATAACTCCATTGCTGATATGTTTGTGGAGTGTGCGTCGAAAGTTATGGCAACCACTTTTACGCCAGCTTCCTGACATTTAGTGAGACAATTTTTTATTAGGTTTGCTTTTTTCTCTCCGTTCAAGGATCCAACAAGAAAATAGCCCAAAGGTATTTTCCAGTGCTCGTTCATACAAACGAGGATAAATGTGTACGCATCTTTGGCAATTTTAGTGCGGTCCGATGGACCGGAGCCGAAGTTTTCACAACCATGACCTTCTTTTATATTCTGTGGTCTTATAGCCATCTCATCAGCCACTAAAGTACATATCATAGTTTTTGTGGTAGATTGTGCTTTTGACTTTAATACCTGAAATGCTTCATCGGTAAAGCCCGGGGTGCCGCCAATACTTTTGTACCAGCCATATATGGTTTTCGGGTGTGGGAGGCATGTGTCAAATGTTTTGCGAACATAAGCGTAAGCACGCGGCGAATAAAAATGTAATGTGAGACAGAATTTCCTAAATGCAGGGGTGTATTTCGGCATCGGGCGTTTTTTGTCCTTACGATTTTTTTTCACTAAATTATTAAACAAATCCGCTGCAAATAAGTTTTCAGATAAAATATTGGACAGGTCATTATCAATGAATCTTCTCCTACGTAAGTCCAGTAAAATATTTTTGAGTGATGCATTTCTTTTTTTAAGGCGGCGGTTTGAGTGTTTGAGATTTTTAATTATTTTTGAGTGTTTTTGTTGAAGTATTTTTTTTTTCTTTAATTGTATTCGAAGGGCCGCTTTTCTCGGCGTATCAAAAATTGAGTCCAGTTCTGATGAAACGGATAAAGGTGTGGAAGATCTCAAATTTGCACAACCTGAAGAACCCTGGAAAAAAGGAATATTCTTTGAGACTACAAAAAGACAGATTTCGCATTCTTGATGATACTACGCTAGGAGATAACTACCATCTAACTAGTCACTACTATCTACTAACTAACTACTATCAAAAAAGAACTAACTGGGTGTGGTTCAGTTTGCTCTTGGTATTTTTTTGGATTATCATTGCTAACACACGTATTCACTTCGCAAAAAACTGGGAGATCCTAGAAACGAAAAAATCATAAGAAATGAAAAATAAAATAAAAAAACCGGCCAAAATCTCATTGTCTTGATAATAAATAATAATATTAATTATTTTATTATTATTTTTTAAAAATACATATTTTAAACAATAATTAACATCCATGGCTTAGGCAGGAATGCTCGTGCTCATCATAAAACATTTGCCCTTTGCGGCATTCGAACCCGCGACCGCTGGCAGAGTAGTCTTAATCGCTTACCAAAACACAAAACGCGTCGTGGATAGGCAGACACACGATGAATTCACAAGGGTTACGTGTTTTGTCATTCAACTACAGATCTCTTAAACTCCTCTAAACCAATAAGAAAGAACAATTATAATACCTTGGTTGGAACAGAGCCGCTTCGTAATCTACATCGGCCACCTTTGGTAATATATTTCACTCTATCCTCAAAATGTAATGAACATATTTTTGAATGCTTATTCGGTTTCCAAGAACTTTCATTGCGATTGCGTCTTATTCTTTGAACCCAACGTGCCGCAATGATCGGGTCCGAAGGAAATCTGGAATGAAGCAATAAATTTGATCAATGAGGCTATGAGTTATTTATTATTATTCAAAATGACAGCAATAATATGAAAGCTGAAAGCTATCGCAAAAAATAATGTGTAAAAACCGAATATAAACAAGATATGTAGTCATACGTCTTATGGCGAAATTTCGGCCAAAAGCTGCATTTTGTGATTAAAGCAAGCCACTTTGCACAGTGATAGTAGGGACCAAAATAAGCGATTTCACCCGCAGCACCAACAGTTTCACCCCTTAGGAACAGAGATGGCACCACTTTTATAAAACGCAATCGAAAAATTCTACAAGTCAAACCACGACATCGATTTTGATTAAACAGGTGTCAAATGAAAGATAATTACATCGTCCATCATAGAAAAAATCATCGTCAGGATAGTACCTTCCCGACATGTACAAATAAAAATTTATTAGTTTATAAATAATAGTTTCACTGCTTTTTACTTCATTCTATCAAAAAAATATATGGCTGGGTATGTATTTTGCTAGTTCGTATTATTGCCTAGTACATACAGTATTTGATAAAGAAAACAGCACTTCAATATCTGTAATAGTTATTGAGAGTTATTGAGTTTTATTTTTTTTTCATGTGGGCAGTAATTTCTCGGGCGCACCAATGTCAATGATTTATTTTGTTATTTTAAATGAATATTTATACTGAAAAACAAATACTCTATAAAGTGTTTGTGTTATATAGGTATTTTAGTATTATTTAGTTAAGTGGTGGTATTGTTATTGTTGTAACTAAATAATAGCTAGCGCCATCTAGTGTACGTAATGTGTACCTACCTGTCATTAAGAAAATAAAAGTTAGTCTGTTTCAACTACTATCCATGCGTTTTATTACTTTTCAGTATTAATATTCATCCAAAATAACAAAACTAAACATTTGGTACATACAAATCATTGATATTGGTGCGCCCGAGAAATTACTGCCCACATAAAAAAATATGTATCTCAATAACTATTAGAGATATTGAAGTGCGGTTTTCTTTACCAAATACTGTATGTAATAAGCAATAATACGAATCAGAAAAATACATGCCCAGCCATATATTTTTTTGATAGAATTTAGTAAAAAGCGACGAAAACTATTTTTTCTAAACTAATAAATTTTATTTGTGCATGTTTGGAAAGTACTATCCTGTCGATGTTTTTTTTTTTATGATAGATGATATAAATATCTTTAATTTGACACCTTTTTCATCAAAATCGGTGAAATAGTTTGATTTGTAGAAATTTCTAATTGTATTTTTAGAAAAATGGCGCCATCTTTGTTCCTGAGGAGTGAAACTGTCGGTGCTGCGGGTGAAATCCTTTATTTTGGTCCCTACTATCACTGTGTAAAGTGACTTGCCTTAATCACAAAGTGCAGCTTTTAAGTCATAAGACGTATGACTAATGGTAGTTTTTTATTTTCCCCTATGCTGACAACACTTAAGCAAAATTTCATTGGAAAATGCGAGAAATTTGTTTTAAGTATTTTACATCTAAAACAAGCATAAATTGAATAACTTACGCATGATATGCAATGTTGTGGGTTTTGGTTTGTTTTTCCGATCTGTTGTTGCAACCATTGACTACACAAACCGTCATTTTTATTAATTTTTTGTGAGCTGTTACTCGCACTGCGTGTCCTTGAGCACTAAGGACTCAATGTCAAATAGTAGCCAATTGGGCTACTATTGAAATGCGCAACTTACAAGTACGGACTAGGCTTCTAGGTGTTTATATTCTCAGTTGTGAAATAAGACTTGTATCCACATATCTGTACAAAAACTGAGCAAGTGTGATAATTAAAAGGAAAAAATAATAAAAATGTACGTAATTTTCAAAGATGTGTTCGCGTTTTATGTGTTATGTTAATTTACGGTACCTAATAAACGAAATTTAAAACAAAACTGTGTTAATTTTACTCACGCAATTTTAAGTGCATATCCATCTTCTGAATCAAAAGGAATCAATAGGTACTCATTAGGTAGGTAGGTAGGTAACTACAACATCTGTCTAAGTTAAATTTAGTAAGATTGAGAATTTTAATAGGTATTCTTTTTTAAGTTTCTTTCACATAAGATTTGTCTTATTATTATTAAATAAACAGAGGTAACACAACACAATTAGGAAGTTTACTTTCACATAAGCTTTGTCTCCTTATTATTATTAAATAAACAGAAGGAACACAACACAATTAGGTAGTTTTAGTTTATCATACCTGCCCAGCTGTTCATGTTTTAAGCCTGCGATTAACACATAGGTACCTAAGTTGAGTTTCTGTCTTAGTTTATCATACATACCCAGCTGTTAGGGTTTTAGGCCTACGATTAATGAACACATACCTACCTAAGTTGAGTTTCTGTTTCAGAGAATCATACCTACCCAGCTGTTTTAGGCCTCAGATAAATGGGCACATACCTTCTTAAGTTTTTGTCTTTGTTTTCATACCCAGCTGTTTTGTTTGTTTAGCGTTTATCTAACTGATCTATCTGTTTGATTTATTAGGTACTGATACACGTTGATAATGTTTTTTTCATATTAGTGTTTCGTTATAATAGGTAATCGAATGCAGTAGGTAGTTACCTTTATTATTATTATTATGTAGGACCAAATAAATAGGCGCGCAGCGGCGCCCCCTACCGCCCGAGTACCGCGCATCGGCACGCCGCATGAATGAGATAGGCATCTTCTGTCACGCTCACGCCCACGCGTCTGTCTCGTTCTCGCTTAGCTAGTCCATCTTCCGTCACACTCAGGCCCATACGTCTGTCTAGTTTTCGCTCAATGTAGTACTTATGTAAGAGACGAAAGGCGATGTCGCGGAACAGGGTGCTCTTAAAAAAGAATATTTTTTTTGTTAGGAAAAATAAAAACGTAAACGGGCCAGTTTTCAAAAAAAATAATTATTGGGTCCTCTTTCTATGTTATTGTTTGATGCTCTGTTAAAATATTATCACTTAAAACGAGGTAACCTTATATAATGATGGTAGGCATGACATTGGACTACCTAAAAGATTTTATAAGTTAATTAGGCCTACATTTGTATGTAAGATATCTATAGATATTTAAGTTGCTAATAACTTATAATTTTCGCTTCACATCCCCGCTAGAAAAGCCATCAAAGTGCCAATTATAATGTTTAATTGATGTTTGTGGTTACCCTTTAGGGGTGATTCAGGGAAATCTGACACGGAAAGTTATATTTAGTTATTATAATATGCTCAGATAAATTTATTGAGATGGATGTATGGTTAATCGTAAGACATCAAAATATTTGTGATTGAATTGTTACAGCTAATATTACTATTTTCTAGAGCTAGTAGTTTAATACATTAGAAAACATTTTGCAAAGTAAACAATCGCAGCAGTAATTGTTCCTCTCAATCTTAACTGAACATCTAATTGTTATTAGCGCTTACGTAGGTACCTACTCAAAAATTACCCACTGACAAGCTGGAAAGACGACCTTGTAAAGATCGCAGGATCACACTGGATGAAGACCGCTTGCGTCCGGACGCTGTATATAAGTACTTTAACAAACAAACGAGTTGCAGAGCGCAAGCCACAACTAATTCAACCTTCGGCATCTCCATGTACAACAGAGGCTATGATTAATCTCGTGCATGTGTGAATCACGAAGCGTTTGATGACTTCCAGCCTCTTGAATAAGCCGAATTCTGAAAAGGCTACAGTATATGATACTGTACCACATACCACGTCCATTAAGTGGTGGACTACGAGAAGGCTTTTGATTCGATCAAAACTTGGGCGTTACATAGACCATAGGTGTTAAAGTGTCTATATAACAACGCCCATGGTCGGTCCGAGTACAGGAACAAAATACGAGGGCGATTCCATTGCAAGACATGGAGTAAGACAAGGAGACGTTATATCTCCAAAACTGTTTACAGCGGCATTGGAAGACTTCTTCAAGCTCCTGGAATGAGATTGATTCGGCATCTGCGTCAATAGCGAATACGTAACACGCCTCCGGTTTGCCGATGATATGGTCGTTGTGGCAAAGACGCTGAATGATCTTGGCACTATGCTCGACCCAGTATCCCAACAGGTGTGTCTTTAAAATAAACATGGAAAAGACGAAAATTACATCAAGTTCCCGTGTTATACCTACTCCTGTATCCGTTGGAAACTCAACTCTTAAAGTTGTCGACGAGTACGTCTACCTTAGATGAAAGATCCAATTAGATAGGTCCAACTTTAAGAAAGAGGTCAATCGACGAATCCATCGCGGCTGGGCAGCGTTCGGGAAACTGCGTAAGAGCGTCCTCTCGTCTCAATTACCTCAGTGTCTGAAGACGAAAGTCTTCAACCAGTGTGACATACGGATCCGTTACGTGGTCACTAACTATGGGCCTCATAAAGAAGCTTAAAATTACTCAATGAGCGATGGAGTGGGCTATGCTCGGTGATCGATCAGAAGCGAGGAGATATGTAGAAGAACTAAGGTAACGGACATATAAGTAAGCTCAAGTTGCAGTGGGCACTTGGGCAGGGCACATAGCAGGGAACTGATGGCCGCTGGGGCAGAAAAGTTCTAGATTGAAACCCTTCGCCCAAAAGCGCGAAATTTTAACTCGCTAGTAAAAATAGAAAAGGAAAATTGCACAGTGCCTCTAGCGGGCACTGACAGAACTAAAATTTTCCATACAAAAAGTTACGTCGTCGCTAGCGAGTAAAACCGTCATCGCTATCGAGTAAACTCATGGTAACTGAGTACAAGACACGTACCGCAGCGTTTACCTTAGGGTGTCCGTACGTATACTCCAAATATTAATACAAAATTATTAATCTTAAACCCACTGCACATTTGAAACTTTGAACAATCATAAATTCAATGTTCAGATTTAAAACTCTTTGTCTGACTTCTGTGGTTGGCTACTGGTAGTTATAGTAATTTCAGACCCCTCACTTGCGATTAATGTTGTCAATCACATCTGCCCGCCCAAAATTGAAATCATGAAGGGCGCGTACCTAACTGAGTAAGTCGAGTTACCATCATTACTCCCAGTTAATGCAATTTGAGCTATATGATTACCAACTGATTGCAATCCGGCGTTCCTAATAGGTTTGTTATCTAGGGCTTGGTACTTCTAGCTACCTTTACATACTACAGTTTAGCTGCCCAAAATATATTAGTTTGAAGTTATTTATTATTAATAAACGGCCAGAACGTGAATCTTCCTAACGTTTCGCCTTGTTTTTTTTGTCAATATTGAAACTTAATTATAGGTGTGAAATATATTGCCGGATGTACGTTACAGTCACTGAAAAAGGTTGTTTATTTTCCTTAGGGCTTGTTTCACCATTAACAAATAATAGTAATAATAATAGTCCCCCTAGCCGATTTCGACTACGGTGGCCAGTCACAACGACTAACCGACTGCGCGGGACATATTATAGTGCACAATTGTGTGCGCAAACACGGGTGCACTTTCTATTCCTTTTACTCTCATAGCCCGATTGGACAGCAATCTAACACGACCGGAGAGAGATCAGGCGCAGGACCAATGGCTTTACGTGCTTTCCGAGGCACTTGGGTTAACACCGCCAACTTCCAAACTCCGGGCAATCCTGAGAATTTCTGAACAGAAAAACGCAGATTCATATTTTTGGCCCGACCCGGGTAATAAAATCGGACCTCTGGCGCATCCGGCGCTTTAAACTGCGACCCTCTAACCGCTGCGCCACTGAGGCAGTTACCATTGACAAATAAACGCTAACCAACAAATAATTCAAATATGGAACGTCATTTTGTATAAGCATCTGGCAGATAATGCTGACCAGAACTTACTATTCCATTTTGATAAAAAAGGCTTAAATAATGTTATAAACGTTGCTAAAAATCTTTTTATTTATTTCAATTTAACGTTAATCAATACATGAATTTGAAACATTTTCATTTTATTTAATTTCTGCCATTTTCTACATACACCTATCCTTACCTACAGAAAATCCAAATTAATAGATGAAGACCATAATAAATTATACATAAGATCATATTTCATTGCCTTAAAAGACAACTAACAATACACAAAACCATAAGAATAAACAATTTAACATGAATTGATTCATAAATTTCTAAACAATTTTGTAACATATTAAGTGTCTTCTTGTGTCTTATGATTTCGATACTTAGGACTGTTATATGACGTTACTTTATTGTAACTTTGCAAAAGACCTATACTCTGTTGCTATAATTTGGTACAATTTTGAAAGATAAACGCGTTGCCTGCACAGAAATTAATGTTATACCAAATGAACCACGTCCCAAATTATAAAGACAAAACGGTACACTTGAGGGCTAGATCGCCTAACTAGATGATCAGTTGCCAACGTGGTGAATCTGAGAGCAAGACAAATTTTCATTTCATGTCAATGTGGAATTTAGCTAAAGGTTAATTTCTAGTTCAAAGTCAAAAATAATTTATTCAATTTAAGACACAAAAAAAAGTAAAAACCGACTTCAAAACTAAAATGCACTAAAAAGTCTTAAATAAACTCTTCACCATTGCAAGGAAAGGAATCCGTTTTAGGCAAACAATTTCTTTTTGGAGTCGATGCTGTGATAGTTGATGCTTGATGGTCAAAGTGATGGCACCGACTCCAAAAAGAAATTGTTTGCCTAAAACGGATTCCTTTCCTTTCAATGGTGGAGAGTTTATTTAAGACTTTTTAGTGCATTTTGGTTTTGAAGTCGGTTTTTACTTTTTTTTAAAGTTTATTTTATTACTTCATTTTAAGTGAATACATAAGAGGGGGGGGGGGGGGTTGCACCTTATGATTATATTTTTTAAGAAGCTACAAATTACCTATCATAAGTTCCGTCATTATAATTACTGAACTCCTAAGCGTTAAGGAGTTCCACCATCAGCTCAGCCCCCCAAGATGTTGACTATCAGACGTAACAACACGTCAACATTAAGATTCTAGTAAAGAAACACTACACGTGCCTTTAAAATTTGAGGGTTTCCCTCGATTACACCAAGATCCCATCATCAGATCCCAAAATGGAAAAAATGGGACCAATTAAAAGGTAAACCCTCTAAGTAGACGAAAAAATTTTTCGATTCGGTCAACAAACGACTGAGATATGAGGTAACATACATACAAAAAAAAACATACAGTCGAATTGATAACCTCCTCCTTTTTTGAAGTCGGTTAAAAATGCCACTAATGAACGTCAATAATTAGATAATATCAAATAATTTCGATGGTAGATGGCTGATTGTTGGTATAATACCCATACTATCGAATATTATTGTTATTATTGTGGAAATATAAACGTTTAGTCACAATTTTCCTTCAAGCGTATATAGCCAATACAATATTTTCCGTGTGGTCTTAATAACTGACTGTAGAGGTATTATGTTGTAAATGCAAAACTGTGTCAGTTTGCCTGTCTGTGTATCAGTCTTTTACCTCTCTTTGCTTAAATTGCTTAACCGATTTAAATAAAATTGGGTAAAGAGATCGTTTGAATCTCAAGAAAGGACATAAGATTTTTTAACCAGAAATTAATCTTAAGATTGATCTAAGAGGAAATCTGATATATATGCGGTGTAAACTGTAGAGGACGGATATATTTCTAAAGTAGTACATGGCGGTTTTATTTTAACTATGCCTCTCCTTAGAAAATCTTGTACATCTCCATTTAGGTTAGACAAATGGTTGCATATCAACAAGTCGTATAACAAACGTTATTTTCTTGAACAAAAGCCCTAAATTCCTTTGTTACTTACAAATAACGTAACACCTGGGCTGCTAATTGAGAATGCAAGGCAATTTGAACTCTGAGACGTACATTATAATATGTTTACACTGACTTGCAAATTAATGTTTCAGGTACCGCAGTTTGATAAAATACGTGCAGATGAAGGATATGATTCATCTGAACGTTTAATTAGCGTTGATTGTGGGACAAAATTCAGCGTTGCAAATCAAAAACCACAGATATATTGCCTAAATAAGCTTATAATAAATTATAGAAAATTTTGAAAAAGTCTATAAATTTTCACAAAGTAGTTATTAGTTAGAAAAATGACAGTAAAATTCTGAAAATATATTAAATTTGCTTTAGAATGTTTTTTAACACTCACAGTGTCATATTTTATATTCATAAAGATGAAATAAGAAACCAAAAATTTTGCGCACGGGCGGGACTTGAACCAGCAACTTTTTGGCAAACCGGGCCAAACGCTCTTACCAATTGAGCTACCGTGCTGTTAGTCCGACCCTGCGAAATTTGTGGTTTCTTATGAAAACGTCAATTGCGTGACGCTTCGCGCCATCTAGCCGTCTGTTTTATGAAACAGATGGCCCAAGCAGTTATTCTTTACAGAATAAATTCAACTTGGAAATTGATGTCGCTTCGCTATCTAATGCTTTAGAATTTTTTTTAAACACTCACAGTGTCATATTTTATATTCATAAAGATGAAATAAGAAACCAAAAATTTTGCGCACGGGCGGGACTTGAACCAGCAACCTTTTGGCAAACCGGGCCAAACGCTCTTACCAATTGAGCTACCGTGCTGTTAGTCCGACCCTGCGAATATATAATATTAAATTTACTTGTAATTGTTCCACCGTTTTCACCAAGGTTATTTTAATTGAAGCCTGTTTCCTCATCACGTATTGTTAAATAATGTTTTGGATCTTATTCTACCTTTCCATAAAAAAAGAAACCTAAAACTAAAAAACGGCTGTATCAGACAGTCCTCTCAAGTAACTTTATTTTAACAAATGTTATTCGAACAAAAAGTATCTCATCCCGGTAAGACAAACAGAAACAAGGTGTAACAAGGAAATATATGAAGGAACTTGGGAACAACACAAAAACCAACGTGTAAAGTTGACAACTTCGCGAAGTAAATAATGATTTCCTCTTTTGTAAGGAATCTTTTAGGATGGTTTTAATGCTAAGACTTTCCAGTGAGCAGATATAGAAGAAGTGCCTTTAGCACAAAAAAAGTGTTATTATTTTTATTAATTTATATTTATTGCACTATAAGTTGTACAATTGGCGGACTTTTTTTTATTTAACAGTAAACATACTGCTTACAGTCTCCCAAAGCGTCAGTATGCTAGTCACACAGTGAAAATAGTCAAATAAACATAACAATAAAATAAAATAAAACAAATAAGCTACCTTTATCAGAATCACAGTACCAGTGACACATGTCACCAATAATTAATATGTCAGAAGAAATACACATTAGAGTCGGTCAGAATCATTAAAACTAATCAAATTCTTTTGCCAGTTTAGTAATATTACTGCGAAAACACTCAGAACACAAACTTTTTATACAAATAAAAGGTTTTGTGCATGAATTGACCGAAGCTGTTTGCAAATATGTCAATATCATAGGTTGCCTTGTGACATCCTCTACCACTCAACGGCATTTTTTTTGTAAATGAATTGTAGAAGTTTTCTGAGATTTATTCTGAGATAGTACTTTATTATGTACCAATCAAACGCATGGATATACAGAGAATTTAGTGTTTAGCTACGTTGTCAACATTTACGAGGAAGGTGTCATTAAGGCTCTCATTTTTTTCTTAACAAATCTCCAAATAGTTTAACCTACGCGATAACCAAATATTCATGTACCACAGTTGGTATTTATCATCCTCACTCATCATGTCTATCGGAAGCTAAAAGCTCAATTTTATTGCCTCTGAGTGTAACCAAACCTAGTAACAGATATTGCCGCCGGTAATCAACGATTTCATGCTTTGCCGCTTGCCAGGGCATTTGGGGCGAGTTAACTGTTAACACGTTGCTAGGCAACCAACTTCATCTTACGAGATGGGACTAGTGCAATGATATTGTATACTAGCATCTACAGCTACACTTAAGCCTGGTTGTTTGATCGATAGTCAATTCAACTATTAGTAGCCAGCAGTTGAATAATTATGATTGTGAGAGTTTTGCAAATAAGAGTGTGAGAGATAAAGAGTGTTAACCAAATGTCAAAATGGTGTTATGACTTTAGGTTAAAATATTTTTTTATTAATAACGACTGCGGATGTTTAGAACAAAAGTACCTTTATCAATTGACCTGTCAATGGCTATTTTAATGACCATTGGTCAATATATTTTTTGTTCAAAGCATGCACAATTGAAAAATACAAGTACTGGTAACATAACTTGATTCGACTTTTGATCATGAAACTGACCCTAAGGGCCCGTTTCACAAAGTCACAGAAAGTTTTGGATATTGCTATCTGAAAAATTTGAGGTCTAAGTTCACCTCGGAGACATAGTAATCCAAAGTAATACTATCTAATCAATGTTGTAGTAAATGGCAATGTCAAATTCTATGACTAGACATATTTGTTTACAATACATTGCTGGTTCAATTTATTTTATTAGAAAACAATGATTAATTTATTTCTAGAAATAAATTAGAACCATTTGAAATTGATTACTGGTCACTTAAAGGGCCTATATTTAAATTTTTGCTCCTATCACATGGCACATCCTGTATAACAAAATGTATCTTTTGTTTTAGGTGTTCAAAGTAGAAGATACAGAAGAAGTTTATCAGACAGCAGAGTGATCATCACGCAGCACTTCACTGAAAGAACTGTTACTCCAGGCGGTGACGTTAGTGTTCACATTTGTTTTATTTGATAACTGGCCCAAGCCTTGTTAGCCAGAAATGTTATTTTTTTGATGTTTTATTTATTTAAGATTAGCGGATCTAGCGAACTTTGTTTCGGCCCCAGCCCCGTCCCGCCCAGCCCCGTAATATTCAAAGTTAAGCGTTCCCTGCCAACATTGTTTCGCCCCGGCCCCGTCCCGCACCAGTCCCGGCCCCGTCGAATGGGACAAAAGTATCCTATGTCCTTCTTCTGGTTCCAAGCTCGCCAATTTATATGTATTAATATTAAATATAGCTATGGCAGACTGGCCATCAGGTTTGAGAATGTGTTGAGAGTTATAATGGCATACTAACTGAACCATACTACCTAGAACAGGGGCCGTACTCAATGCGATCTTGCTTTAATCCGTTTAGCGAGTAGCCAGGTCGATCTAACGTAAAAAAAAAGTAATAGAAAAATTAAAAGTAACTCTTTTTTGGTATCTCAACGGTCGTAATTAAAACATAGATTATGGTCGGAATCAAAAAATCGCAAAACGAAATTTGCTGATCCATTTAAAAGCAGAGCAGCTTAACAGAGCAAGATCGCAAAACGCACCCAGAGCTAGCGAATGCGAGTACTGAAAAAAATATGATGGTTCATAACGTAGGTACAGAAAAAAAACTTAAATAAATTTGCACATTAAATTTGATAGCTGTTGGATTTTCGTCACTTATAATGTCAATACAGACAAAGTTTACTTATAAAGTTAAAGAATGCTCTCAAATAAGGCCGATTTCCATCTCCAATTTCCACCACCCCATCATGCCAAATCTTTTACAGATTTTAGTATTGTTTCAGAATTCCTTATTTGTTTTAGATTAGTATGCAGTGCGCAGCGACTGGCGAAAGACCTCCACAATTTGTATGGGAGAGGGATGGAATTGTTATATCTAGCAACACTGAGCACAGGTATTTTGTTTGAGTCCCATGCCTAGAAATTATAACTATAAATAAAAAGAATTGACTCAGGTAAGAAATCGAACCCTACGTCCTTTTCTATCTGGGCGAATGCCTATATCACTCGGCTATCCAAGTTTTGCCTTAGCTTATAGTGTATTTCCGTATTAATAGTAGTAATCTCACAACATAGGTGAAGTGATGTGGACTTGGCAAGATAGCACTTACATATTTTTGGCACTAAGTACCTCCTCCATCTTTGTTTCTGATTCCATAGCTCCGTTTTAACCAAGCTTATTCGATAACATTCATTTTGCGAAGACCTAGGAATACAATTTCCAGACGGCAGAAATTATTCATAACTACACTTTAATTTTGACTATTTAAGAAGAAAGTGAGTAGGCTATCACAAGTCAGACTTGATCCATCTTAGGCCGCATCATTCATCAGGTGAGATCGTGGCTAAGTATCTAGCTATTCATCGTTATTTTCTTTTAGCTGTTCATTTTTGACACCCCCGTTATATTCGTTATCTGTTACTCATAACATAATTGGAAGATAATTTCCTACTTCAAATCAAAACCAAGATAATTAATGTTTTGCCTGGCGCTATTTATTATTTATTGTTTTCAGATACGCGCTAGGCCAGGTCATGACGTCAGACAACTCCGTGGTGTCACAACTAAACATTACGAGAGTGAGGGTGGAAGACGGTGGACTATATTCATGTACGGCAAGAGAGGGAGAGCATAGCGCCAGCCATGAGAACCGCCTTGATGTTTATGGTAAGTGAACACGTGACCAAGGCTCGGCAGTGCGGCATAGATCTTATAGCCGACGGTGAAAACCAGGACTAACGCTGTCATCCTAAAAAAATGATTGTTGTCAGATCCTAAAGATGAAATAAGAAACCAAAAATTTGCGCACAGGCGGGACTTAAACCAGCAACCTTTTGGCTGACCGGGCCAAACGCTCTTACCAATTGAGCTACCGTGCTGTCAGTCCGACCCTGCGAAATTGGTGGTCTCTTATGAAAACGTCAATTGCGTGACGCTTAGCGCCATCTAGCCGTCTGTTTATGAAACAGATGGCCGAAGCAGTTATTCTTTACAGAATAAATTCAACTTGGAAATTGATGACGCTTCGTTATCTAATGCTTTTTAGAATGTTTTTACACTCACAGACATATTTTATATATATAACATATTTTATATTCATAAAGATGAAATAAGAAACCAAAAATTTGCGCACGGGCGGGACTTGAACCAGTAACCTTTTGGCTGACCGTCGTCGTCAGTTGCCATCGACCGTTGATAACGTCGACGGCAACCGTCCATTAACTGTTGAAAGATTGTGATTTGATGATATTCTTGTTTTAAATTATTTTCTCCTATTCCGAAAAAAAACCTCTTATTCAAAACGTTACTTCGTGTAGCGAAGCCTTATGAAATTGTTTTGATTGGTTTCAGGGCCACCTTACATCAGATCACTGCCTCCGATAAAAGTGCAAAGTGGTGAATCTGTCAACCTACGGTGTCCCTTCTATGGATATCCTATCAGGTTAGTCAGTATACTTTAACAGCGTTTTTTTTAACTAGCTCTATTAAAAATCTAAATGTAAGTAGCTTGGTAGGTTTTTTACCTGTTTAATTTAGGACACTACGAATATTGCTCAATAGCAGATAACGGCGCGGCGTTTTAATAAATTTCTATCTTGTTTAAAAAAAAAATAGTTTTTATAATTGTATAAATCAAAACAGCACACTGTTTGTTTTATAATTTGTATTTTTTTTGGTTCGTTTTTGGGTTTTTGATGATAAACTTTTTCAATTTAAACCTAAAAATGAACACAAAGAATGATAAAATGGAAATGACTACATAAACATGACCACTTGTCTTTGTTAAAAACTAGCTGTCGCAGCGAACTTAGTCCTTCCCAGGCCCCGTTTGATGGTTTAAGACAAAAATCGGTCCTCTCGCTCTTAATTAATAAATAGTGATAAAAAGTATCATAGGTATGTCCATCTCCTGGTCCAATTTTCAGCCAAATCGGTTCAGCCGTTCTTGAGCTATAAATTGTGTAACAAACACAACTTTTTTTATAAAAATAGAAGAAAGATGTCAATATCAATATTTTCATAACCAGTTTCTATATCAAACAAAAGTTAAAAATTACAGTTAAACTATAAAAAAGTAAAAAATATACAGTCGGCAGATAACCTACACACCGTACTGGAAGGCACTGGGCAAAGTAACAGCACTTACAAAAAACATAATAAAACATCGCTAAAAGGTTTTCCCAACAAACTTTGATGGATGTAGCGTCAGATTTGCAGTAAATAATCCGACGATTAATCTTAGCGTCGCGTTCGCTTAGCACAGTATAAAAGAGGAACTTCAGTATAGTAGTATATTAAAAACTATGGTAGGATATTCTTCTCAGTCGTATCTTCATTTCTGAAGATCATGCCCGTCCTGGTAAGCTTTGGTGGATGATTATAGGAGGTGTTTCCACGCCACTCTATCTTCAGCTTGTCTAAGAGCGGCAGTCACTGGGAGCCCTGTGAGTAATTTAATAGTGTTTTAAATCAGCGGCTCGGTGATCAGTCTCTTTCTCAGATCAAGTCTTTTGCCTTCCACGTGGCCCACCACTAAAGTTTTTCGATGTTTTCAGGCTCTCTTCAAGCTATGTGGCCAAAGTAGATGAGTACACGCTAAAAGCACACAGTGGAGAGTCTAGTTTTTAATTTGAGCTGGTCAAGAATCGACTTGTTAGTTCTCTTAGCCGTCCATGGTATTCTCAAAAACTTTCCCTAGTATCAAATTTCAAAGGCGTTAATTTTTTGCCTGTCTTTTTCCATAATCGTCTAGGACTCAGAGGCATAAAGAAACACCGGAAAAACTAGAATTCTTATAGGTCTCATTTTATCATTAGAGACGTTTCTGTTCTTCCAGATCTTACCGTGCGCATAGTAGGATACAATAGAATGAGATTTTAACTGAGAAAGATATCAAGACGCTTACTATGATAAGTACTTACGCATGACATAGATACTGTAAATAAAAAGTGGGTTTGACCGTAATTTAACTATTTATTACCTTTCGTTTCTTTTTTCCGTAACTCAACTTCAACCCTAACTTAACCTCAACGTTATCACAGCTTTAAATTGGCTATAAACGGAACTTTACTATAAATAACGGAAGTTATTCTAAAAAACATCTAGATAAAAATTTGACTTGCGATTCCATCTTGCACTGTGGTCGTAGTGTCATGTGTCCAATAAGTAGGCCATTGTGAATGATCACTGTATCGTCAGACTTAAAATATAGTTTTTTATGGTAGAGCTTAGAGATGTAAAGTGAGATTTTTAAACTATTAATTGCGTAATTTATCCATATTTCTACAAAAGTTATTTTGAACTTTCAGCAGCTTACTTTAGTATAACCCATCATTCCTCTCACTGCTGTCGTTCAAATCTTCATGGATGTCATCAATATCTTTACTTACCAGAATTGTAATTTTGTTTTTATTAAATATATGCATTCTATGCTGTTCATGAGGCCCTTGCATATTTTTTTTAACTTATTTTTCATCTATTTAATATTGTGTTTATGTTATTGCATTTTACTTTTATTTTGGCCCCGTTTAGTACTTTAAAATGCTTTATCACTGATTAAACACGCTGCATTCCCAAGCGGCTGACTGATAGAGAATGCCACTAGACATTAAGTCCACGAATTGTACAAGTGACAGTGCAAAAATAAAGCAAATTTCAGTGGGATTGTAGTTAAGTGTGTAAAAATTCTAAGGAATTAAGTATTGTCAATTGTACGAGTGATTGATCATCTTGAAAAAAGTTAAATCTTTAAAAGTATGAAGTGTATTGAGTCCATTGGTGTACTGATGTTTTGATAGTCAAATTGAACTCATCCTATCTGGCGACTAAAGGTTTATCATACCTGACTAAGATTATGTAACAAAACAAATATCTCTAAACTGCTTCCCACAAGACGCTTCAAACTTGTTCCAACACTATTTACCTTAATACAAAAACTTTGTGGAAACCTTTCAGCAAAATCGACTGGGAATATCAAGGCAAAACATTGTCCGCCAACACGCTATTCCAAAGATACAGACGCTCATTCAAACGGAAGACTCGAAGAGAAGCGCCTGTTGTCAACATTAATGGTGTTTTGACTATACCTGAAGTGGCAAAGGAACAGAATGGTGCCATATACACATGTGTAGTTACAAGTCCAAGTGGAGAAATGGCTAGAAGGGCGTTTGAAGTACAGGTCATAGAGACGCCGGTTTTAGAAGATCTGTTGCTTGGGAACAATCTTCAAGAAGGACAGATTGTTAATATTTATTGCAATGTTAGAAGCGGGGATTTGCCGATACATTTTGAATGGTTAAAAGATGGGAAGAGGATACCTAGCAATTTGAAGGTGAGTAAAGAGTGAAGAATGATAAGTTATACTGAATATTTCTGATTAAACTCTCTGGATAACCAATTGGTTGACTAGTAGAGAGTGCAATAAGGCATTAAGTCCGCCAATTGTACAACTTACAGTGCAATAAAGTCCTAATGAGTTATGGGTATCGTTATCTCTGAAATACTTCACAAGAATTGACATTCCATTTAGAAATTTATTCGTTGGTTTAAACAGGCTTTACTCAATAAATGAGCAAGACTTCGTTTTATTCAGGGCCTGTTTCACCATCGACAAATAAGCAGTAACCAACGTATAATTCAAATATGGAACGGAACGTCATTTATAGATTTATGATTTGATATAACACTACCTAAAGCTTCTATTAGCAGGTAGATGATAACTGTTATACGACTACTTGATAAAGATTAATGGTATAAAGCTAATATATATTTGATATACACCTAATTAGTAAGCTGGAAGATGCTACATTTTCTGGACCCCTTTCCCCCTCTCATTCTTTCTCTCTCATTTCTCTCTCTCTCTCTCTCTCTCTCTCTCTTACTCTGTCTGTATCTCTAAAAGGATTAGATTTTCAAATACTGACACTAGTTAAATTAACATAAGTAGAACAATGGTCAAGTAACGAAATTATGTTGTTACTTTCTTTCTCTGAACAATATTAGCTACGATTTCTCGTACGATAAGTTATTACAGATTTTTTTTTCAGGTAGTGGAAAGAAGTTCAGAGCTATTCAGTGCCTTGGTCATCAAGAAGGTATCCCTGGAACACTGTGGAACATACACGTGTGTTGCTTCCAACCACGTGGCCAAAGTTAACCGGTCTACTGAACTTTATATCAAAGGTAAGTGAAAATTAAATGTGCTGAAGATCTGAAGACTTTATAATAGTTTTCAATACCTTTTTTTTGCTGGTCACCTTCCTATTACGGTCACGGTATACTGGGTAAAGACATCTAAATGTAAACCAAATGAATATTTGCCTCAAATGTTAATGAGTACCTATAAGCTACTATTTAATACCATTTTCATCTCGTTACATTCTAGGAAAGGGCCCAAAAATTTAATGCAGTCGTTTCAGTTTGCAGCCAACATAATATTGCTAGTGTGTCAGGTATAATAACAACATAACAATATGTTGGCTGACAAGTGTATCACAACATCTCACAGTAGTGGGATAGTTTTAAGGACAATTAATAATGTAATGATATTTCCCAGTGGCACCAAAATGGTTGGAAGAGCCGTCCAACTCGTCTTTACTCCTTGGCAGGCGAGGAGCTGTATCCTGCAGCGCCAGCGGATACCCCCAACCCCAGGTGCACTGGATGAAGAAAGATGGTACGTATTATATTTTGTCATTTTGTTCTACTTACTTTTTTACTAAATCTGGTCCTTTAGGTCCTTTACTCACTGCTACTTTTATTCGCCACGGTCCACCTTGAAAGACTATGTTTATTGCTGGCGTCACGCGTTTCAAAAACGCCTAACGTGACTGCATCGATGCTAAAATATATATATATATATATATTAGCATATATATATATATTATATATATATATTTATATAAGAATCATAAAGCGATAACAGGATACATCTTCATACCAAATTTCTACAGTGTGATGCTTATAGTTACAAAATAAAGTGGCTGTGACATACGGGCGGACAGATAGACAGACAGACTTAACGAAACTATAAGGGTTCCATTTCTTGCCTTCGGCTTCGGCTACGGAACCCGAAAAAATTGATATCTATTCCTTTTTTTAGCAATCTTCGGCACCTGGCAGCCAGTACTAGAGTTAGCCGGAGGAGGGATCCTGAGCCTGCCAAACGGGACCCTGGTGATTGAGGAGGTGTCGCTGACAGATGAGGGCTTGTACTCCTGTAACGTTGAGAACGGAGTGGGCCAGCCGCTGAGCAAGACTGTGTGGATGAGTGTAAATAGTAAGTAGGCGATTTACGAAAGTTGCTACAGTAAATACGGTCTGCTTAGCCATTATGCATTAAATGCTTTTTCTCACTGCACCGTATACCATGAGCACGCTAAGAACGTGTCAGGCACGAAAAGCAACACGATATGCCTTCCTTGCAGACTAAACGGATTGAAAACGTTCTGTTTCACCGTTATATAGAGCGAAAGCGAGAGCGATTAAACGCGTATTTCGCTGGAGCCGATTCGCTCCGTGCATAGCACGTAACGATGTTGGTCGGTGACGGAACGGTCTAGTGGGCAAGGTGTCATAGTTTTCAGTACAAATATTTACATGCCGGACACGTTTCTAGCACGGTCATGGTATGCTACAGTGTACTGGACAAAAACTCTTAAGGCTCAAAATAAAAAAATATAATTTGTAAATTAAAACAGATTTATCTGGTCTAATCTAAAGACAAGATTGAACCAATTGCATATAAAAAAGGAAATAAGGACTTTGTTTTTGCATTGCAGAAATAAATTGACGAGACCAAATGACAGATCAAACTTTACTTTGCATACGTACACGTGCATACTTTCATATGAAACCAAGAATAAAAAAAATAATTCATGTGAAACCACTATGAAAGTTTAAAAAAAACGATCGTCTTCTTTTTTTTTAGAACCAGTCCATTTTGCGTCTGCTATGAGCAATGTGACGTCACGCCTGGGCCATGCTGTGTCGCTTGAATGCAGACCTCTGGGAGATGACCCCATCAGGGTCACGTGGACACATGATGGAAAGTCCATGGACTACCAGAGTCAAAGGTATTAATGATAAAGCTACATTATTGTGTGTGTTCTTGTTATACTGACTCGTCAAACTTAGATTGCTATACCTATATCATTCCACTGGCAAAGTAAGATAAGAATGGAGAATGGCTAATTCAATAATATTGCGATTGAAGTTTTCATATTCAAACATTGTTTTTTATCAATTCATACCATTTCTGACCATTCTTACCAACTCTGAATAGACCGTTAGCATAAAAATTTTACTTTAAAATCCTCGGTAAAAGCTTGTTGCTAATCACATGATTTTAGAATATCACAGTACTCAATAAAATTGCTTATATCAAAGAAGAATACATAAGACAAATATTTCTACTAATAACAAATGTTTCCAGGATAAAGCTCTCCGAATCGAAGACCTCGTTAGGGCTCATAAGCACCATCAACTTCCAATACTCGGAGACAGGAGATGCAGGGCAGTACCAGTGTAGAGCTAGCAACCCTTACGGGTCAGCCAGTTTCAATGTTCATCTGACTATTTTGGGTAAGCAAATCTTGAAGAGTGTTTAGAAAATTTTGTATCAATTTTAAATTACATTCGAGCTGGGCGAATATGGTAAAACATAAAATTTAATTTTTTTTTCACTCTAAATTATCGTTAATGTTCCGCCACTAATTGAACTCTCTGCATTTCCAAGTGGTTGACTGGTAAAGAATGCCTTAAGGCATCAATCCCGCCAATCGTGCAACAATCGGATGTGTTACAGTGCAATAAAGTTTAAATAAACAATCTATCTAACGTAACAGTCTTATACAGGGTAAAATTTTAATCAGTACCGAAATTTTGTGTAAAGACTTCACTGATGAATATGAACAACTTTTACTATGGGGGCAATAGTGAAATCGAGAAAAAATAATCAGCTGTTCCATACAAAAGCTCAATTGGCGCGCGGTCAAAATGTATGGAACAGCGGTTTTTTGTTTCCCGTTTTCACTATTACCTCCATAGTAAAAGTTCTTCATATTCATCAGTGGATTCTTTACACAAAATTTCTGTACTGATTAAAATATCACCCTGTATTTAATAGTAATCAATAGCAGTACACACTTTTAAAAAATCTATTAATCAGCTTTGTCGTTATTCAAGCAAAACTATGGATTCTCATTGTAAGACGATATCCATTGTTTTACCGATACCGTAACATACCACTGAGCACACAAATGTTTGACTAGACATCGAAATGCTTTAGACGTGACGACGAAGCGGCGATGCCGTAAAAAATACGTATAAGCGATTTGCCGACCGTTTTGCCTGTCGTTCACTAGCTTAAGGCTCTCAACGATATGCCAGCAGCTAGTCGTCAATGATTCGTTGTCATGACATCTACATGTCATTGATGTGTCACGTGTTGTCTTCAATAGGAACTGTAATTGGTGAGTTTTAATCTGAGTCTTGTCAGTGTTCTGTGTATGTCGCTTGCACCTACCGATACAGTAGCGTGCTGCATATTCGTAATTCTATTGGTATGCCTAAACATGTAAAAACCATCGTGTGCCCACTACACAAAAATATCCTAGTGTGGGGCATATGGTTAATAGTTCCGTGTATTGTTGATGCCATAACGTGATTGCAGCATTACTTGAAATTTATTCCAGAGCCCCCAACCCCACCATCTGACCTCCGCATAGAGTCTGTCCACTCGCGCGCGGCAACCGTCTCTTGGCGCGACACTCTCAGAGCGCATGCGCGTCACTACACGCTGCAGTACATCGTCACACAGTTCTCGGACAGTGCATGGGACCATGCCACTAGCTTGAACGTAACCAGGTAACTAGTTGCAATGGTATAGTACCGCTACTCACTGCTAGAAGGCGCTGCCTGTTAAATAACTAGCGACTACTATTGTTTTCAATGTAAGACATGGGATCGTAAATGGTTCCGCTCCTCACCACTAGATGGCACTTGCTGATGTTACACTCGTGGCTGTCAATGGTTCCGAAGCTTAAAAGACTTGTATTGGAACTTGCTTGGAGCTCTATTATGTATGACATTTCTAGGGCCTCTGGTAAATGTTGGCTAGCATTCAAGCAATTAAAACATTCTTGTAGGCACAAAGAAGTATAGTAACAATAGTGGTAGGCATCTTATACTATTAAATTTGTTAAAAACCCGTTTCCTTTTCCTCAGAAAAGAGGCAGATATCCGCCAGTCCATCGAGCTTCAAAACCTTCGGCCGGCCACGGCGTATGGCGTGAGGGTTGCCACAGGGAACCAAGTTGGGACCAGTCTATTTACTGCTCCAGTACACTTTACTACGCATGAAGAAGGTAATTCAAATACGAATAACGGCTGATTTTTTATAGTCAGATATAAAACAATATGGATTTGACAAATTTGTTTGCGGATACTTCATGTGAAATCAATTTTTTTTATTGGTTGCTTTATACTCAAAAGTCATTTTTTGTCTGATAATGAAGAAGCGCTTCTCGCATCAAAACTTACATTGAACTACCATAACAATTGCTGCTCTCATTGTGTTGGCAATAAAATAAAATCAATATTTGTTCTGCAAACAAATAATAGTAATCATAATGCAATATTAGAAACAAACATACTAATATTACACAAATTAATTGATAATAATAAGACATATAAAGGACTAATGAACATACACAGAGTACATGGTTATATTTTATGAATACGAAATTGTGAGTAAACAAATTTAAGATATTACCGACATCCAAAGCGAGAAGCGAGAGTGAGCCAAGATTAAGGTAGTGGGTGCGGAAAGACTTTTAATAGTGTACTTGTTGGGTTGGGGGACATTTGATTTCATTGGAGAGAGAATTCCAAAGTTTAATGGCAGATATAGTGAAAAAGTCCGATATAAAGCCGGACTGGTACAGAGGCATATGAAGAGTGAGATTATGGAAAGAGCGAAGGTTACGCGAAGTTGTGGAATCCAGATAGATTATTTATTCTGTGTTTTATTTTTAGCGCCATCATCGCCACCAATCAGTGTGCAAATAGAGCAGACAGAGAATCCTGGCGAACTCTACGTGACGTGGCTGCCTCCTCTAAAAGAATCACATAATGGTGTCATTTTGGGCTATCACGTCCGAGCCGTGCCACAAAATAGTGGGTCTGGTAAGTGCTTCTTTGTTGAAGTTTTGTTGACTAAAACCAAAAATTATTTAATTTAAACCAAAATGATTACTGCTAAAAAGTATAACTTTGATCGAAGTCGTGACTGAAGCCGATTAGATCGTCAATGTAAGCAAAACCTTTTTAGAAGGCATCTTAATTATTTAACTTTTGCATTTATAATTGTTGAACATTTAAAAAAACATTTGGTATCTTAAGGACCCATTTTTAATGTATAGCTAGCTATAGCTATAAACAATATGCTGAACGATTTAGACACATTATAAAAGTAGGTAGTTATATTATATATTATTATATATTCTTTATTGCACAAACAAAATGAAGTACAAATGGCGGACTTAATGCTTTAAAGCATTCTCTACCAGTCAACCATTGGGTGAGACAGAAACAGTTGAGGCGGCGTAAAATGACAAAAAAAACTAACAAAATGAATGAATTACATATACTTACATAAATGCTTTTTAAATAAACCTACATAAACATACATAAATACAATAAAATCCATACTTCACGCTGAACAGATATCATGTTATTTATTCTCATTGAGAAAAAGATTGCGTATAGACTTTTTGTACACATATTTCGATGTTGATGTCTTGATCGTATCTGGGAGGGAGTTCCAAAGTCTGATTTAAAAGTTATATTGAATATTATAGTTATATTTCAAAGTTATATTGTTATAACCATGACATATATCTAAGTAGTATATTAAAGGCAAAAGTTGTATGAACGCTATGTGGAAGTGTGTAAACCATTATTTTAATTAAAATTGCTTTAGATGATGCAGATACAAGAACTATTAAAGTGTCACAGCAATCTGGCAAACAGGAAGCACTACTGAGTGGACTTTTCAAGAATACAAGATACGCTGTATCGATATCAGCTTTTACTAGCGCCGGGTCAGGACCATTTTCACTTCCGATACTTCAAGATACAAGAGAAGGAGGTAAGAAAATACTGTTATGTATGTATTTTTGAGGGTAATTCTAGGTTTTTATACCCACAAAATCAAATAACGTCTGTCATTGTATTATGGCTTGTCACTTCGGAAATAAATATATCCTCTATAATATCCTTTGGACATTCCCACACATCGCCATCTAGCCCCAAAGTAAGCTACTCAAAGCTTGTGTTATGGGTGCCAGACAACGGATATAATACTTAAATACTTTTTTTTTGTAAATACATACATGATATACATAGAAAACACCCAGACCAATACAAACAGACATGTTAATGCACACAAATGTTTGTATTGTGCGGGGATCGAACCCGCACCCGCTGCGTAGTAGGCGATTTCTCGACCACTACACCAGACGGGTTGAGTGTACATCTTGTTTCATTAGTAGCAATAATATTCTACAAACCACGTATATAATAACTGGCGACGAGTCACGATATCGAATCAAAGCAAATAGTGTGCAACTCGGATCAAAGTGTTAAGCGGCATATCAGTGGGAAACGAAATTGGAGGCGTTTGATATTCGTAACGGCTGTTGGACGACGTACATAGACAGGTTGGAACAATATTTCCTAGTCAATAATGTAGCTGAAGAAAGAAACGTACCATTATTAATTACCTTAATGGGAACAGAATGCTATGAACTATTAGAAACCTTGTGCACACAAAATAAACCAGCCACGATGAAATATTCTGAGATGGAGTCATTGTTATCAGGACATTTACAACCTAAACCAAGTGTTTTAGCTGAACGCTATAAATTTCGACAGAGGAAGCAGTCAAGGAACGAGTCTATAGCAGATTATTTGGCGGATTTAAAGAGATTATGTCGGTTCTGTGACTTTGGGACCTGGCTGGAAGACAGTATTCGAGACTAATTTGTGTGCGGGTTGTACAGTGATAGCATACGTCTACGTTTATTTACCGAAGTCGACCTGAAATTGGAGAAAGCAATGAATTTAGCCATCATGATGGAGGCGGCAGAAAAAAAATCAGCGGCGGTGGAAGATCGCGGGCGCGGCCGAGCGGTGACGTCACGGCTAGTTCGTGTTTCACGGTTAGAGGCGAGAACAGGAGACGACTTAGAGGTAAATCTTTCATTTTTAAAAGAAAATACGCTTAACAAATATAAACCATACCTGGTATTAATGAATGTAAATAACAAAAAAATAAATATGGAAATTGACACTGGCAGTACGATTTCTTGCATAAGTTCAGAGTGTTATGAGAATGTTTTTAAAGATTGCGAATTGTTTCCCAGTAACTTACGTTTGAGATATTACACAGGCGAGACAGTGGATACGATAGGTAAAATAAAACCACTGGTTAAATATAAAAACATAGCAAAATCATTAGATTTATATGTAATCAACAATGGGAAAACTAATTTGTTGGGTCGACAATGGCTTGTTGAGTTAGGAATGGACAATCAATTCGAATTAAATTTGATCAAAACAAGTCAGACCTTTAACATATCGGAATTCAGTTCCAGGTTTAAAGAAGTATTCGCTGAGGGGCTCGGCACATACAATGGCGGGCAGATGTCACTGCGGGTGCGGCCGGACGCGCGGCCGGTGTTCCTGCGCGCGCGCCCGCTGGCGTATGCGCTGCGCGCGCCGGTGGAGCGGGAGCTGGAGCGGCTGCAGCGGGAAGGTATCATCACGCCAGTCGAGACTTCGGACTGGGCCACGCCTATCGTTCCGGTGGTCAAGGCGGATGGAACGATTCGGATATGCGGTGACTATAAAATAACTCTTAATAAACATTTAGACGTGGACCGTTTTTCCTTACCTCGTGTGGAATGTCTTTTTACCAGATTACACGGGGGGCAACGATTTACTAAAATAGATTTGTCACAAGCGTATGCTCAATTGGTTTTGGATGAGACATCAAAATACACGGTTATTACGACCCATAAAGGCTTATTAAAATTTAAAAGACTAGTGTATGGAATATCTTCGAGTCCAGGGATTTTCCAAAGGATTTTAGAACAGATGTTTGCAGACCTACCACGAGTTGGAGTGTTCCTTGATGACGTGGTGATTTCTGGTACCAATGACCAGGAACATATAAAAAATCTATATAACAGTCTTTGAGAGATTAGAAAAATATGGATTAAAGATAAAAAAAGAGAAGTGTTCATTTTTGGCCGATTCTATTACTTATTTAGGATATGTAGTCAACCAAGATGATGTGCAGACGTGCCCGGATAAAATAAAAGATATTTTGCAAGTCACAACTCCAAAGACAGTTTCAGAACTACGATCATTTATAGGAATGACCATGTACTATGCAAAGTTTATCAAAAACATAAGCACAATATTGTCACCCTTGTACAAGTTATTAAAAAAGGATGTTACCTTTAAGTGGTCGGAAGAGTGTGAGTTGGCCAGTGTGAGTTGTTCCAGTAAAGTATTAGTACACTACGCGCCGGAGCGGCCGCTGGTACTGACAACAGACGCCAACAGCGTCGGACTGGGCGCCGTCATTGCACACGTGATGCCAGATGGCAGCGAACGACCAGTGGCTTATGCCTCAAGAGTGCTGAACAAGGCAGAGAAGGTATATTCACAGATAGAAAAAGAGGCATTATCTATTATTTATGGCGTGAAAAAGTTTCATCAATATCTATATGGCCGTAGATTTGTGCTACGAACTGATCACAAACCTCTAGTCACAATATTTGGAGATAAAGCAGGAATACCAGTGATGGCAGCGTCACGTATGCAGCGATGGGCTATCGTTTTGGCCGGATATCAATACGATATAGAGTACGTCTCAACTTCTAAGAACAGTGCGGATGCACTCTCACGTCTACCACGGGAAATGGTAGAAGAAACCCCACGAAAAGAATATACATATCTAAATTTCGTTCAAGATTTCATGCCGCTGACTAGCGAAGAGATAAGAAAATACACGGAGCGTGATGCAGTGCTTCGACAAGTCATACTTAATATAAAGCGCGGTTGGCCAAACAAATGTTTTGATGACAAGTTGAAACCATACTTTTATAGAAGTCAAGAACTGTACATAGAAGGCGGATGTGTGATGTGGGGATATCGCATTATCATCCCTAAACGGTTGCAGTCAGAGATCCTAAAGGAATTACATGCCAGTCACCAAGGAATGGTAAAAATGAAAAGTATCGCTAGAGGATTTGTTTGGTGGCCTAGAATAGATCAGGATATAGAGAAATTAAGTAGAGATTGTGTAATTTGTGCAATGGAAGCGATAGCGCCACCAAGATCACACTATCAACCATGGCCATATTATAAAGAACCTTGGAGTAGACTAGATATTGATTTTTTAGGGCCATATGAAGATAAGACTTTTTTTGTTATCATAGATTCGACGACAAAGTGGGTAGAGGCATTTTTAATGCATAGGACAACTGCAACAGCCGTGATCAAAGTTCTAAGAGAAACTTTTGCAAGATTTGGGTTACCAAAAGAAATCGTATCAGACAACGGACCGCCATTTACCAGTCAAGAATTAGATAACTTCAATAGATTGAATGGTATAAAACACATTTTTACTGCACCATACCACCCAGCGTCAAATGGGGCTGCTGAAGGCGCCGTAAAACTATGCAAAAGAGCCATTAAGAAAGCTATCAGAGAAAATCAAGATTTAGAGATGGCTTTACAATCATTTTTGTTAAATTATCGAAACTGTGAGCAAGCCACGACCGGAGAAAGTCCAGCAATGCTCTTACAAAAACGACCTCTTCGCTCACGATTAGATCTATTAAGGAACACGAACGCTGTGGAGGAGAGGGTACACCGATCTCAAAGGAAACAGATTGAACAAGCAGGGGGAAATCATAGAGAACAAATTAAACAAGGAGATCCAGTGTGGATACAAGAATTTAACGGGAGGGAAAGATGGATTCCGGGTATAGTCGAAAAAGAAAAAGGTACAAGAAACTATGAGGTAAGAAGGGAAAACGGTAACACTAGTAATAGGCACATTAATCAATTAAAGAAAAGATTTATTCATGTTCCATATTCTGTCCCATCATCCTTGGTCCCCACCGTCACACGACCAGGTGATACTTTCCCTCAGTCTCCGTTACCCCGGGCTCCGCCGGCGCGCCAGTCGCCAGCAGACTGCCCAGGGCCCGCGGACGCCACGCAGGCTCCGGCGGCTGTGTCCGGGGCACCGGCACTGCCACCAGCCAGCCCAGTTAACTCAAAACGCGTTAGAAAACCACCATTGAGATTTGGTTTTGAGATTGATTATTTAACTACATAAATCGGAAACTTTTTAGTATGTAACGTTAGTTTTAAGTACAGCGTTTGTAATAATTAAGGTAGGGGTTAATCTGTTCTGGGTAGCCTTATTGATACTTAGTATTATGTATTTATATTTCACTTTATATAAGTAAAGGTTTGATTACGCCTGTACTTAGTATATTCGATTGTAAAACTATAAAACTAGATTATGTAAGTCGTTCTTAAATTATCAATTATGTATAAGTTCACAAGGGGGGTGTTTTGTATGTATTTTTGAGGGTAATTCTAGGTTTTTATACCCACAAAATCAAATAACGTCTGTCATTGTATTATGGCTTGTCACTTCGGAAATAAAGGCGATTGAGTGTACATCTTGTTTCATTAGTAGCAATAATATTCTACAAACCACGTATAGTATAATAAATACATGCTGTGTTATTTACTCCGTCGCTTCTATCTTTGTTGCGTTAATTCCAAATTATATTTTGTCACAATAATTTGAAAAAAGTAATCACACCCGTATGTAAAGCTATGACTCTTTTCATAAATAAAAAATCATTCTGAAATAAAAATATTGTATGAAATGAATGCTGTCAGAATTAAGAATATTACTCGTTTTTTAGTAATTGCTTCACTATAAATAAGAAATCCGGGGTTAATCACTTTTGCTTGACTATAAATACAAACTGGGTGTTACGCTCCTTAATCGAAATTCATTTAGTCGTCTTAGGCTATGTCAAAACGAACACATAATTTATTATTTCGCATGCCTAATCTGGAATTCAGTTCTGAAGACAAGTTTTCAACTTGTGTCTTTGTAAATCTTGTTGAAATTGCATTTTATTAACCGCCCTTTTTTAGCACCAGAACACGCACCATCATCAGTGGAATGCACAGCAGTATCATCAACGTCTCTAAGGGTGGGCTGGCAGCCAATATCTCAGTCAGGACAAGGCACTTCACTTATTGGATACTCCGTTTTATACGCTACTGAAGGTATGATCTCTTCTACCTATACTAATACTAAAAAACTGAAGAGTTTACTTTATTTGTTTATTTAACACGTTTCAGTACGCATACCACAATAGTCATCTTTTGGACCGTAGCGCATAAGAACTCCATACAAAGTTTGAGGACGTCCACACTCGTATCGCCGTATAGCAAACAAAATATTGCTAACGTCCGTAAACGACGTTTGACGACGTTGTTCATGTGTGTGTGTGGGTATTTCTCAATGCGTGTGTGAATAATGTTCAAGTAACAAAAAAAAAGTATTGTAGCGCTAGAACTTTGGAAATTGGACACAGTGCGGCGCAATGACGTAGCTACCTGAAGATTACACAGAGATTCGACGTCGCCAGCCGTTGTGCTTTAAAATAATAAAAAACTTAGCACGTGGTTAGACTATGTGCCTCATCACGAAGATCATTTTTGGACGTTCTATAACGTTGTGAAACGCTCAGAAGGATCGGTTCTTGATGGAAACAACAAACTTTGGAATAGTCTTTTATTTCACTTTTCGCACTCACGCTGCACAACAATACCCGACGGGTTTCATAATTCGAATGGCGAACTGTAGCAGTGTTGCCACGATCAAAATTTAATCGATTCATTAATATACTCAAAATTATGATTATGATTAACTAAGGTTTTTAGGTAATATAACTATTTGATTAATTTAGTGATTAGAGTGAACTATATAAGTAATAAACAATAAATATAATAACGGTATGTAATAAAAATAAAGACTGTTACAGTCGGCCATCCGTCACATAAACGAGTCCCTTCGTTTAAATTTTAAATTAACAACAACAACAACAACAAAAAAATATCATCTAACAAAAATCGTTCTGTCAAACTAAGTTATAGCTAAGCAAAAGGAGGCTACTTCACGTCTTTCACCATCAATTTGTCTTGGCTGCGTGTTATATCATATCACTCATGCTTGGTTTGATTCTGCTTGGACTCTGTGCTATGGCCCTCAAGGACATATCACTGATGTCCAGCTCGCATCTCATCAAGCTCTGTGGTATGAAACACCCTCACTGACATCATAATCATTCATGCTAGGCTCAAATCTGCCGTAGCTCGCTGTTATTAAGGTAAGTAGTATTTTATAAAGTAAATTTACAAAATGCACTCATGCTCGGTTTTAATAAACCGAAGCTCTGTGCAGTGTGAAGTCAGGTTCATGCTTCATTACAGGGTGTATCTCATGTATCATTATTATCTTAATTATATTCAGTACAAGACAGTTCATTTAAATCATGTCAAGTCTCTTATTAGTAAATAATCTATTTAATTAAAACCTAATAATCAATACAAAACAATAAATATATATTTTAAAAAAAACATTTGATAAGTAATAATAATATTTTAACATATTACATTATAACATGTAAATTTGTTGTAATTTAATTTACAATAGAAATAATCTACTCTGTTTGGTTTAAGATATTATTCATTTAAATCCACAAGTGTATAAATATAGATAGATTGTTGAGTACGTATATCATTTGTATGTTTGGATCGTAAATATCAGTCTATAGCAAATTCTGTGTGTTCAATTTAATTAGTTTACAATGAATAAATCTTAAAGTAATCATCTATATTAGTTACTTTCATCACTAGATGAACAAGCAGGCGCATTAAAGCTCATCCAAGGATAAATTTTATCAATCGCTACTACATTCTCGTATGCTTTTCCCTTCCGTGTAAGCGGAGTATCTACTATGAGGAACCTGTCATTTGGCAATATTTTTTTTAATCGATAGGGACCCTGGCATTTAGATTCTAGCTTTTTTGACTTTCCTGAACCCGAAACAATAGCCCTTACTACCCTCACCAGATCTCCCTCTTTATATTTGTTTGGTGATTTTCGATGCCTATCAAAGCGGATCTTATTTTTATTTTGGTTTTCTTTAATGCGATTACTAGCGTCTGACCTAATTTGTTCTAAAGATTCGTTCGTCCCACTGCTTAAAATTTCCTCAGAGACATTATTTAAAATACCTTGAGATGGGTTACCTAATTTCCGCCCAAATAGCATTTCGGTAGGTGATCTTTTTGTAACGTCATGTATCGAGGTATTTATGCCTAGTTGAACATCTGGGAGAAAGGTGTCCCAGGTTTCGTTGCCCTTTCCGTGTGTCATACTTCCTAAAGAAGCCAAAATCGTTCGATTGTATCGCTCAACCTGTCCGTTGGCGCGAGGAGTAGCGACGGAGTTGAGAATATGTTTCACACCAACGGACTGAACAAACATTTTAAATCTTTTGCTGGTAAAGCTGGTGCCCCTATCGGTAACAAGTCGTGACGGAGACCCAAATAAACTAAAAAAGGTTTTAAAGACTTTAATACTCGCTTTCGATTTTGTACTTCTAACCGCAGATAGATAGACGTATTTTGTGAAAGAATCCACAATGACTAAAATGTACGTGTTACCGTGCTTGCTGCGTGGAAATGGTCCGAGGTGGTCGGCGTGTATGGTATGTAGTGGAACATCCACTTTTGGGATCGGATGTAGCATACCCTCTTTGGTGCCAGACGGAATCTTATGGTGCGCATACTCCAAGCATGCTGACACATATTTCCGAATAAATTTACGCATCTTTGGGAACCAGAAGATAGACTTGACCCTCTGCAAGGTCTTCTCAAAACCAAAATGACCTACGTCATCATGGTTGGTTTTGAGAACCTGCCAGCGCACGCCCCTCGGGACAAGCCATCTTAATGCGCCGCCTTCAAGTACCCTATAAACGCGACCATTTTTGACCTGATATTCTTTATGGATGGCTGCTATTTTGGAGGTTTCAGGATCCTGAACAATTTCTTTTATACGCCTACTTCTTCATCGGCTGATTGAACTGTTGAGATCCAATCATCAACAGTGACGTTGAGAATATCGAGAACGTGTATCGATTCTTGGTGGTCTACGATCGCGCCCCTGCTTAAAGCGTCAACATGGGCCATCTTTTCGCCGGGACGATACTCAATGTTGTAGTCGTATTCGAGAAATTGGATCCACCACCGCGATATCCGGGGAATCAGATCTCGTTCTGTAAACGTTGACCGTAAAGCATTGCAGTCGGACACGATCGTAAATTTGATACCTAATAAATAAGTACGGAACTTATTTAATGCGCTTATGACTGCGAGCGTCTCTAATTCGAACGAGTGGAGCTTTTGTTCGTCAGGACTGGTTTGACGGCTGTAATAACAGGCGGGTCGCCATGGGTTACTTCCGGACCTTTGCATCAGGATGCCTCCCAAGCCAAATTTACTTGCATCTGTGTGTAATTGGGTTTCGGCATTGTGATCATATAGTGCTAAGACTGGTCTCTCTACTAGCAGCTTTTTCAAGGTGTCAAATGCGTTTTGCTGTGACTCAGACCATTGCCAAGCGGTATCCTTTCTGAGCAAGTCTGTCAAAGGTCTCGCAATTAGAGCAAAATCCTTAACAAACCTGCGGAAAAATCCTGCCAGGCCGAGGAATCTCCTAACGTCACTTTGGTTGCAGGGCACAGGGAATTTAGACACAGCTAGGGTCTTTTGTTCACCAGGTCTGATACCAAGTTTATCAATCTCAAAACCTAAGAAAACTATTTTTTCTTGGAAAAAATTGCATTTTTCCATTTTTAGCGTCAGTCCAGCGTCTTGCAACAAGCCAAGGACTTGTTCAAGACGTTTGAAGCCCTCGTCAAACGTTTTTGATGGAATCAAAATATCATCCATGTATATAATCACGAACGGTACCTTACTTTTATTTAGGATTTTATGAATCACCCTTTTGAAGACCGCAGGTGCATTTGTCAGTCCAAAGGGCATACGATTATATTCGTATTGCCCCTCGGGCGTGACAAATGCTGTCTTCTCCTTAGACCCTGCAGCTATGGCGATCTGATGATACCCAGATGCAAGGTCAAGCGTTGTGAAAAGTGACTGCCCTGAAAGCTGATCGAGAAGATCCTCTATTCGTGGAAGTGGGTAATGATCTCGCTTCGTGCGTCGATTAAGTGCGCGATAATCCACGCACAAACGCTTTTCACCCGATTTTTTTTGAATGAGGACAATTGGACTTGCGTAAGGCGAGCTAGATTCGCGTACAATACCATTTTCTACCATCTCCTCAATCAACCCTTGGACATAGGCACGTTCGGAATGTGAGAGCCTGTAAGGCCTGTATACAACCGGCGTTGTATCGGTTAAATGTATCTCCATTTCGGCCACGGATGTATAACCTAAGTCGTGTAACCCCGTTGAAAAGCATCCTTTGTACTTTGATAATAAAGCCTGACATTTATCCTTCTCACTAACAGTTAGTCCCTCTCCCACATTTATTTGGTTACTAACAGTGCCATTCACTATATCCGTATTTATTCGCAGCACATCTAAAACTCGGTTCTGGGACAAGGTCGCCCTAGCTCGAGAAATTAACGCACCTTTGTTAAAGCGAATTACTTTAGAACTTAAACTCTGTATGAGAACGCGACAAATTCCATTAGTGATATGATACTCGCCAGGCAATAAATAGTATTCCATATCAGGTTTTCCTCTGATTGAACCACCAACATAGATACTACCACTATAATTAGTTTTGGCTGCAACTGTGACTGCGCTAAGTTCTCCTATACCTAATTCGACATTATCGACCGTGACGAGTAGAAGTTTAGCTTCATCATTTACGTCAGCCCTTTCAATTTGTAAATCGGTAGCAGTTTTTATTATTCGTAGATTAGGACGTTCCGTAAAACTGTGCCCAAGTAGCACCGGAATATTTATAAGTGAATCATCTACTATTAAGACCTCTACCTGTTCTTCCCTAACATCCTGAATCTCAATCGTAACGAAAGCTTTACCTATGGGTACATATGGAATATTGCCTAATCCTCTCAACATTGGGCCTTCCGCGATGTCCCACTGAAGACCAATCTTATGAGCATCGCCCTTACGAATGAGAGTAGCCTGACTACCAAGATCAACCTGACAGGCAGTTATTGCACCGTTTATCTTAATAGCTACCCTGTACTTGTCATTGCTATCGTCATCTACGGAACAACAACCAACCTCAAGAACACTTTTGGGCTTACTGTGTGCGTTACTGTCGTTAATATTGTTATTAGCGTTCGTACTTTTATTAGAGTTATAGAAATTCCTTTTAGGGCAAGCGTTTGAATCGTGACCTAGAAAATTACACTCGGAACATTTATTTATCGGTTTACGACACTGGTAGCTCATGTGGCCAGTTTCATTACAATTAAAGCAAGCTGCATTCCCTTTCGGACGATTTCTTAAAAATTTATCACTGCTTTTAGCTAGTGTAGTACTCGTCGAAGTTGAGGTAGAACTATTAAACCGCTTATCCCTACCAGGCCCCTCTCTCCTAATATTATCATTGTATTCCCTAGGGTGGATCTTGACTGTCTTAAAGAATTCTAAAGTTTCCTCGGGTTTATCGAATTTACCTGCTTGAGCACTTAACCTAATCCCTTTGTCTTCAATACCAAATATTATGCAATCTACTGCCTGCTTGCCAAATATTTTACAGCGATTTAATAAATTGATCTTAGAAAAATAGTATAATTCTAAAGAGTCCCCAGGGCGCGCCCTTCTATTAAGCATTTCTGTGAGCAACTCAGCATAGTTCTCGGTGGACGGAAAAGATTCTCGCAATAAAGTCTTCCACTCTTCCCACGAATGCCTAATAGATGGCAAGCCCTGGTACCAGGTCTTAGCATGTCCTACTAGTTTGGGCAAGGCGTAGTGAACCGTTTGCTTGTCATTCCAGTTATAAATTTCCGCGCATTCGTCTACTTTACTTATCCACATGTCGATAGTCTGTTCTCGAGATAGCGGATCAAAATCAGAAAGAACATTATTTATAACAGGAAACGATTCACGATCCCTACCCTTAAAAATATTAACAAACTTTTTAAAGAACTTCGTTGTAGTAACAGAGTCATTTTTGGGAGGGCTGTGAACCATCCTAATCGGGGAAACATATTGTTGACGATTATCAGTAACATCGTGCGAAATCAGGTTGCGGCTACGCTGTCTCATCAATTCTTGCTCTAACAGACGTAACCTCTCGCGCAACTCATCATTTTCGTCGTTCCTTTGACGACGACGACTACCACTACGACTTCGTCGATCGGTTCCTCTACGACTGTGACTACGGCTTTGACGGTTACTCCTCGGTCTACTGCGACTGCGGCTGCGTTGCTGATATCCACCACATATTTCACGTCTACGGCTAGGTCTGTTCTCAAGTAAATTACGGTTTATATCCGATTCCTGATATAACTCACGGTTACTGCGGCGGATGCTCCGGATGCTGTGACGGCTTCGGCTTCGGCTCTGATCCCGGCTTCGATGGTCGTGTCTCGTGCGGCTCCGGCTTCTTCGCGTACCACCGATGTTCCCTGCATCACGCCCGGCATCCATGGTTGGTAGTATGGGGCTTCCAGATGGTATGGGTGTCCGAAGTCTACGACTTTGACTCCGTTTTTCGTCAGGGCCGTCGTTTTCCATTATCTGAAACTCGAAACGAATTTCTTGTATTTTTGTGGAGGTTGTTTAAGATTTATTTAACATTTAGGTGGAGCGAGGGGTTTTCTGAAGTTATTTTTATTACTTTAATCGAAGTTCATCACATCGGGGCGAGAGGTTTCCTGACGTTTTATGTACGTATCGTATTCCACTACATGTGCTACTGACAAACATAGATATATTTTTGGGTAATATAACAAAAATAAAATGATGAACTATTTCTATTAATTAAATCCAATCGCATCCCAGATATGGCGCTTTTTTTTAATTTCCGTTACATACGAAATAAAAAAAATCGACAGGTAAGGAACTATTTAATTACTGTATTTCAATTTTTTTCCCACACAAAGATCCTACCTGTGTTTCACTCATTCAAAACGCATACGCTCATTAACATAATAACGGAATGACTGTGATGATCACAAAATAAACATATTCGTATCCATACCATCAAATATGGCATTTTAGTGGATCGTGATAACGTGTTATTCATTCAATGTAAAACAATTTTTGCAATCAACCTTCTTTTTCAACACACTTGCTCAAAATGACGTTTTTATTCCACCGATTTTTGGCACATGATCATAGATATTAAACACGCGTGCTTTTTCATTATATTATTGCACTAGTGCCTTTTGTTTATTAACCCGACCAATTTACATTTGTACCCTAGTACCAAGTCGTAAGTAAGAAGAAGAAGCGATTTAATTTAGTCGGGTTATACAATACTTTTATTTTAGCAACAAACAGTATTTATGCGAAAAATAACAGTATCTACATATTTATTTCAATAAATGGTAAATCCAGATTTATTACTAAAAATAGCTCAAATTCATTTAACATTTTCTGTGATTTGTGTTTTAACACGAATTATTACGTTTTTAATCTTGGCTTTTGGCCGATCTAGTTCGCGCCTAAGCCTTGCGCGCGCATCGGTATCGCGGCAAGAAAAAAAAAACAACGCGCCATTTTTCGTAAATAATATTTGTCGGCTGTGACGAAGTTTGGATTAATTATGAAGTTTAATATTAATGAAAATGTCTACTTCAAGTGAATAAAAATGAAGAAAACCTATTATTAACTCCGCCGGACATACGTAACAAGGCGAAAAACGCGTGCGAAAGTCTTTGCCGTCAAAATCGAGTGAAATGTATTATTACTGTTTTAATAATTAAAACTTAGTAAATGAAGAGACTTGTTTTTTCCTCGCAAGTGTGTTGAAAAACGTCGTATGAAACACGTGTGCCTGTGACCATTATATACGCGGCTTTCTTGTGGCGCACTCGCTTTCGCTCGTGCGCACACAATATCGCCTTGTATATAATGGTCAACTTAGCACACTTGTATCATAATGTACTATTCATGTTGCATTCATTTCGTTAAATCTAAAAATAGCTTTTCACGAGACATTAACACTCTTAACTACCTTCCATATCAAAGAGAGAAAAAAAAATTACGTACCTCAAATGTCGAGCCTGTGGGCGTAGCAAAAACGATATATTTTTGCTGTGATCCCACTTCTGAGCTGAAACGCTCAGAAGGATCGGTTCTTGATGGAAACAACAAACTTTGGAATAGTCTTTTATTTCACTTTTCGCACTCACGCTGCACAACAATACCCGACGGGTTTCATAATTCGAATGGCGAACTGTGGCAGTGTTGCCACGATCAAAATTTAATCGATTCATTAATATACTCAAAATTATGATTATGATTAACTAAGGTTTTTAGGTAATATAACTATTTGATTAATTTAGTGATTAGAGTGAACTATATAATTAATAAACAATAAATATAATAACGGTATGTAATAAAAATAAAGACTGTTACAGTTGTCAGAACGAAAGTGTTAAACGCCTTAAAAGCAGGAACTTCTGATCTAATTTGTAATAATATTTTTGTGTTAGATAGCTCGACAATCGAGGAAAGATATTTGCTATAAAACATCAGGATCGTATCGTGATGTTGTAAGGTAGAAAATAAAATGCAATCGCGTGGAATAAGTCGTGGGGGTTTGCTATGCATCTTTACATAGAACTGATATACCCTCGTTCTGTTGTTTTATGGAATAAGAAATAAATTGCTTGAAATTTATGAGATTGCTGGCGCAGCTTATATATTATTCCTCTCAACTAATCAGATTTAACTTAGTTTTACTTTTAACATTACAGATGGTGCTTGGCTAAACCAGACATCCCTTCATACGGAGTTATACCTGCAAGGTCTGATGAAGTTCACCAACTATACTGTCAAAGTGGCTGGATTCTCTAACTACGGTGCTGGGCCATATTCTTACCCAATCGTCTGCACAACTTTACAAGACGGTAAGAAGAACGACATCAAAGATTTTCAAATCTGAAATAATAATCCTCTTACCTTTTTTCGGCAATGGCGGTCCGTCTCAGCAGAGACAGGTTAGGTACGCAGGAGATATTACAGTTCCCAGATGTGTGCGCAATACACAAGTGCACTCTCTGTTCCTTTACTCTCATCAATTCGGCTCGCCAGCTCCGACATGCCGGGGAGAGGGGGGATGCGGAAGGAGGAGGCAGGGCGAGGCACGGGGGTCTCATCACCACTTCATAACTCTGAGCTATTTCCGGGTACCTTTTTTCGAGATTCTGATATTATCAAGTCAGAAAAGCCCAGAAACAAATATCTGGTAATCGAGCCCGGGACCTCTTTGATCAGTGAACTAACCGCTTCACCAAAGAGGGAGCCAAATCTGAAGTAAATTATTATGGGGGGGAGTCATTTGTTCACTTTTGAAAGTTTTACGGCTGAGAATGATAATGATGATTTTAAATATTTTATTTACCTTTAGTCATTATTAGTATGAATATCAAGAAGTCTTGCAATATTTTATGAAATTAAAATATACAGTTAGTGTAACCATATATTTATTTATTTTTTCTTCTCCTTTTGATGATTAAAACTTAAATACGCTTATCAATTAATTTGTTTATTTTTTCCGCTTTCGGTAACCAGAAAAATAAACTGTTGTTATCAATTAAGTATATCTCTTACATTGAAAGTGTTAGTTTTTTAATTTTTTCTGTTCTTTATTTAAATGCTTGTCGTCCTCCCTATTAGGTAATCCAAATAATAATTTACATAAGATAAACACTTTTACAGCCGATCACGTACTGAGTACGGGCAAAATATACGACAAATCGTAATAGTCGGCTGGTAAAGGGTTAAGCTACCAGATTATTTATCTGTACAAAAGTATTTTCCTTATATTTTCAGTGCCGGGTTCACCATCAGACATCAAAGTACTGGTTCTGTCCTCTACTTCTCTTCTTGTGAGTTGGAAGAAGCCTGATCATCCGAATGGAGTGTTGCTTTATTATACTGTCTACGTGAAGCCGACGTCTAGGTCAGTATCAATATTTAATCATAAACAGAAATTTTAACACACCCGCTGACATCCTTTATTAGTGTTCAATTAATATAATTATTAATCAATCAATATATTTACTACCCAACGTTTTTATTTTATATTGTACACCAATCACATACATTGACCCGACCGGGAATCGAACCCGGGACCTCGGAGCGGCGAGGCCTTGAAACCCAGCATGCTTAGCCACTACACCACGGAGGTCGTCCTCGGGCATTTTGGTCCACATTCCTTTTGCGTACTGCTAGGGAGTTTAATACGATGCCGGCAGGAGTATTGCCCGACAACTACGATTTGAATATTTTCAAGAAGAGTGAATAGGCTGTTACTGGCAGACTCAGGTCGCATTGTCACATCAGGTATAATTGTGGCCAAATCTGCTACAGATTCATTCATTTCCAAAGTAGTTTCCAAAAAAACTAACCTTAGAAATACTAACAACTATCCAAATAACTAATCAATCTTCTTATAATACTGGAATATGAATACACAATAGACACAAACTTATTTTTTTCTAAAGAAATCTTTTAACATAGAACTCATCTAAATCTCTCATAGAAGATTTCAGTGTAGACTTAAAAAATAACAAATTCTTACCTTCTTAATAACTAATTTCTTTCTCTCAGAAAAAACTGGACCGATTTAAAAAAATATTGGATACCTTATTTTTTTGAAAAAGGCTTAATTAAGACTATAAAAAAAACATGCTGCGACGGGAGGGGAGGGAGCAAACTCAAAACGCGCGGACGCAGACGCGAGGACCGCTATTCATTCAATATTGGTTTACTTCAAGGACCTATTCCTAGCCCTACTTTCTTATTACAAACAACCTCTGTCGTGTTGAAGCAAAGCACTCTGGGTTTCAAGAAATCGTCATCGCCGCGGTCCCGTGTTCAAAGGCCTGTCGGATCAATAAAGAAACCATAATTTTCTTTATTGTCTTAGGTCTGGGTGTTTTGGTAACACCGTTGTTTCTGATTTTCGTAGTGCGTTTGCTATTTTGGGATCAGAGCAATGAATGTGATTGGTGTCCAATATCATTGTTCATTTAACACTTTATTGCACACACAAGACTTTATGAATGATGGCTTTAATGATTCTATTTCAGACATACCTTTTTGGGCATGCAGAAAAATTGAAACAATATAATGTTTTTAAACAACCACCTCGGTTATCGATCACAAATCTACACCAACTCTTCCACAGCAACGGCCCTCCGCAAACGCACAGAGCGGAAGCCGAGGGTAGAACCACGACAGAGCTGAAGGGCCTGACTGCAGGCAGGACGCATGAGGTGTGGGTGTCTGCCAGCACCAGAGCTGGCGAAGGAGCCGCCACGAGGAGGGTGACCGCTACTCCTAGTCATAGAGGTAGGTCATCGTTTTTAACAATAGGCTAGTTTCCACTAAGAACAAATCACAATGATGGTGGTTCCTGTTGATTATTAGTATGGAGATATCAAATAACGAATTCATACAGGGTGTAACAAAAGGCTTAACGAAGCCTTAAACCTCGCATTAGGTACATTGTACTGAATCGTATGTAACAAAAATTATCGCTGGGAAACGACTTTAATTTTTAGGCATTAAAAAAAATCATGCATTTATTGCCGGCAATGTATAGCGCACTGCGCGCAAGAAGCGCTACAGATTGGGTTTGTGTGCGTGTATTTGAACGTGTGCGTGGGGACAAGCAGGGCGAGGCGGGAGACCAACGCGCCGCGGTTCGCTGTACCTACGCGCGCGTCGTTACGAAAATTACACTCGGCAAAACAAACTGTAAAACCAAAAGTACTTACCTACTCTCCATACGAATCGTCTAGGTCAGGCCTCTCAAGCCGAACCAGCTGCGGCTTGAACTGGCGACCATCGCCAAACAAATACTCGTACGCACTCGGTAGCGCGTGTTCTCATGCACTCATTCCAGTATGCCTTCGCGCCCCGATCGTCGTTTAAATTCGTCAAATACGTCAATTTTTTTTTGACGCATTTCATCACTAGATGTGCATGACCGGTCAAACACTCTGTCCTTTACGTAGCCCCACAAAAAAACGTCCAGCGGGGTTAAATCGGGCGATCTGGCTGGCCACGCATGAGGCCCATACCTGCCGATCCAGTGGTCTCCGAACAACTCCGTCAAGCGCTCACGCACAGGTCTCACGATGTGAGGCGGTGCACCATCATGCTGGAACCAAGAATCTCGGAGCTGGGCTAGTGGCATGTCGTCCAGAGCCTCTACCAGGACGTTATTTATCATGCCTAGGTAGGCTGCCCCATCCATACGCGCTGTAAAAAAAACTGGCCCCAGGATTTGGATTCGTACTATGCCAGCCCACACGTTATAGGCTGATGTGCGTTAGGGTATTCCGCTCCGTAATGACACAATGCTTCGGACGCATTGCCATGAGCCATCCCAAAACAAAAGACCATGTTCACCAACTCACGCACGAGCACTGTACTGATACCAAGGCATCTTTAATAACTTTCACTATCACAAAGAACACTTAACAATAACCGTAAAAAGCAAACCGTGCGCGAAAACAGAATACTTGCAATTTACAAACGCATTCGATGACGGGACAAACGGAACTAAATGTTCGTTCGCCTCTCATTCTCTCGCGTTCATTTGCCTTTGATTTCGCCGTCAAAAGTGGGCTACACACGACCCTAAAATCAGACCCGATATCGGGGAAGTGGTGGGGAGGACCCTAGATCGTACCGTAAATTGCCTCGTGTATTGGCAAATCGGAAGCCTAATTTTATTATTTGTAAATCGTTCCAACTTTCATTGTCCCGATATCGGGTCTGATTTTAGGGTCGTGTGTAGCCCACTAAAGCCGGCCGCGGCCGCGCCGAACTGTGTTCTGTGGCGCCGAACGTGTCGTTTGCTATTGGCCGGCGGGGGCGGGAAAAGCCGAATGCATGCGATGAACGCGATCCGCGCGAAGATTTCAAATTGAAATGGAGTAGGCAATCAACATTTTCTGGTTAACTGTCAAGTATGACTGGTAGAAAATTCCACATCGTAATAACAAGTCTACCTTTTGTACAAATTGAATTGTGTAAAATCAGTGAAGGTTTTGTTATTGTAAGATAAACAAGTGTGAGATCATTTTATGGTGATTGAAGGTAAAATTAAGACCTCCGTATCGCTTGGTGGTGAAGCGAAATGTGAGGGGAAGAATACAACGAGTAAGAGAACAATGAGTAGAAGATGTGTCATGTTGTCAACTTCTTCGCTGGCAAGCGGCCCATGTATTTGGCCCTTCCAAGCTCGATCGGGTATAAAAGTCCGCGTTATGAATTTTCTTTGCATTTTTTGCTAAGGGTTTTCATTAAAGGAACATGGATTGTTAAAGCCTTTATGGATACCACCATTTTCAGTACGTGTTATCATTTGTAGGTACTTAAAACAGAAGGAATTTAGTCAAACGGCGGTACCATTATTATTATTTGCCTTAGTGCCTGCTTATTTTTGGTACCTACATTAAGTCGAGCAAATTCGAAAACTACACTTACAACAAGCGATCTTGGTATCCTAAAGTATGCAGTGTTTTGATGCTAGCTGTAGTTATTAAAAAGGTAATAAAATGAAATAATCCTTCATTATGTTTTTAGTTATTAAAAGCTTAATTTACGAAAGTAGAAACCTGAACCATTTGGTCGGTTTAGCAATTCAGGGATGTTGCTATTCTTTTTATCTAGGCGTACGTTGTAGGTAGGCTAGGCATACTTTAAGAATCCCATTTTCAATAACTTATAAATTTTGTAAGTATCTACTTTTGGTGAAGCGAAAAAGACTTTTTAATGGTATGCTTATTTGTGCGAATAAATTAATAAATTGCTTATTTAATTAATCGATCAAATTCTAAATTGCAATTATTTTGTCGCTGAACGTAATTATTCAAAAAGGAATTGAAAATTATTGTTGTTAGATTTAAAGAGCTTGACTTAAGATAATTAAAATCCAAACTAATCAATTGGTTGTTTTATGGGTTCTGATGTTGCTGTTCCCTTTTTCTAGGCGCCTTTATCAACAGGGCTTGATTTTACGTAACTTATCACCTTTTTAAAACAAATTAGTCTTAAGACATGTGATACAGCTTAAGTCTTTAAGATTGTTTCGATACCTACGTTTTAATCCACCTCAAATATCCGAGAAAGTTAGCAATTTGCAATTTGTGAAATTTTGTAGGCATGTCGTAAGAAACTGCGTTGCATGCCTTCAAATGGTTAACCTAAGGTTTGGAGTTCGAATCCTGGGCGGGCAACGCAAACAAAGTAAGAGCTACCAACCTACCTACTAACTTACTCTGACAATAACTGGTGGTGGTTTATTTAGTTGATTTAAGGCAAGAACCAATAAATTAAGTTGTAATAAATAAAGTCAGCAAGCCAACTTTTCAATAAACCACACACAGCTACCGGCTGATGGGGCGCGCGCGATCAGCTGTAAGCGTTCGTCGACCTCGCTCGACGAGTGCGTTGCTACGCAGCGAGGGTACGCACACTAAGAAATTATTGTTGTGTGATGTGCGCGGTTCATTGCGGATTGCTATCTTGAAATCGATTTAATTAATAAAGTTCAAAAAATTTACAACATGTTTCTTCGGGAAAAAGATTAGTAATAACAAACAGAAGGTTTTCATGCAGAAATCTCGAAAAAAAAAAATTCACTTTGACCTTCAATATCTCAGTAACCAGGCATTTCCCAGGTATGGTGTCAAGGAAAAAAATGATCGTACAAATGGGTAGAATACGTGGTCTTCGGCTTCGTTAAGCCTTTTGTTACACCCGATATATTAATTAAAATGAAAGTCATTAATTTATACTAATACTAGCGGACCCAGCGAACTTTGCTTCGCCCCTAGCACCCCGCGGCGGGACCCCGGCACCGTCTCGCCCAATAATAGTAATTTTCAAAGTTAATAAAAACACTATTATCGATCGATTGATTAACAGTTATCGAGCGGCATGCAAAATGATCAAATTACTAAAATGGCTATAAAAAAATTGGGGTTGGTAATAAAAAAGTAAAAAATTAGGGTTGTATGTATTTTTTAATGCCACATTATAAAAAAATAAAAACAAAAATATCCGTCCAAAAATTAAAAAAATAAGAATAGGGGGAACAGCCCTTATCACTTAGGGGTATGAAAAATGGATAGTAGCCGATTCTCAGACCTACTGAATACGCATATAAAATTTGGTAAGAATCGGTAAAGCCGTTTCGGAGGGGTACGGGAACGAACATTGTGATACGAGAATTTTATATATAAGATTAAAAAGCTGAAGAGTTTGTTTGTTTGAACGTGCTTATCTCAGAAATTACAAAACTGATTTGAATAATTATTTTTGTGTTGGATAGCTTATTCATCGATATAGAACTCACGCTGCAACGGGAGGGGAGGAAGCAAACTCAAACGCACGGACAAAGTCCCGGGCACAGATAGTATAATAAATTCCTTCTACAAAAAATCTAGTCAGAGTTATAGAACAGAAACCAAGCTAAAGATATTTATAAAAGTTTATTTATAGCTACTGTGTAAGCAAAAAAAAACTGACCAATCCGACCATTCCGACATTATAAGTGACGTATATCACGAGCATCTCCGTGCTTCGTAAGGCACTTTAAGCCATTGGTCCCGGCTAATATCGGTTGATATTAGTCGTTAAGCCTTGTCAGAGGCCATAAGTGGCTTGATAACATCTGACAGCAGGGTTATTAGCTTGCCTTGCAAACACCCCTCCACCAACCCGCACTGAGCCCGCGTGATGTAGTATGGCTCAAAATACCTCACAGTTGAGGTGTAAGCATAATAAGTCAAAATTATAAAATACCAAATGTACTGTACAGCGTACAGGGCTCAGGCGTTTCACCACTTTCAAGCGAAAATCGCTTGCACAAAACGGACGTCACTTCAAACATAAGATATAATTTTATAGACATAAATACACGAAACATAACAGTGGGTGCCGAATTTTACTAAAACGTCAAAAAAGTTAACCCCCTTTTGACGATCTGACCATATACCGCTAAGTTACCGTCTAGCTTTTGATCGTTTTACTTATAACTTGATGTATTTTTTTTCGATTCTGTAACGAATAAAAGCCAAATAGCGCTATAAAAATATGTTTTGCTTATTACTTAACCGTCATGAATATGATTACTGTTAAACTCGTTTTAAACCAATCAACAAATAATATAGTTATTTTTATGATGAGATGAGTAAAAACATGGGGCCCATGCTTGCACAATATATGGGACAAAGTGTGATAAATCACTGCATGCCTGGTGCATCTTATGATGTTATTATCAATAAAATACTTAGTTTTAAATTCAGTGTTAATTCTACCCTAATAATTTTTATAGGAAATAGAGGTAATGTAAACAAAAAGAAATTCATAAATATTTTTGAAAGTTTAAAATTGATAAAAATAGGTAAAATTGTTTTGTTTACGTAACCATATAGCAGCGGCTTGCCAGACGAAGAAAATAATCACAGGTATAAAATAAACCAGTGTCGGAAGTCTCGACATAGTTCCGTGTAAAACCACCAGGTGGCTCTCGAAAAATGCTGAGACAAAATTGGTGTTTTCGTGTATTTATTGATTGAGAAGAATTTTTGAATGATGCTTAAAAAACTACAAATATTTTTTAAGATTGATTAAAGATATAGCTACGTAAGTTAAAATGATATTTGATGAATTAGAAAATCATAAAATTGAAATTGTCGACGCGAAATGTCAAAAATGATGCATCAGACTTCGCCCGCTGGACATGCATAAATTGACATTCTATAATATTCACAAATTCCATGTAATTGACATTAATAATTATTTTAAAAATAAGATTTACCTGACGCGAGATAAATATTATGTGAATAATTATCTCAAAAGACAAATAGCTTTTTCGCTATCATATTGTATAGATTGCTCAGCCAAGAACTTGGCTACCAAGTCTGCTTCTATTGAGCAGACCATTGACATGAATATTCTACCATTGGAATCCGTTCCAATTAACAATTATTTAAATTAAATATTCAGACAATAGAGGAAAACTCTTGCTTAGAACATAACTTAGCGAGGTTTAAAATTTCAAATCATTTAAACATAGTGCATCAAAATATCCAAGGCTTATCCGGGAAGGAATTAGAAGTAGAATTATTCATACAAGAAAGGAATATTCATGTTTTGTGTGTCACTGAGCACTGGCTCAAAAAGTATGAACTTATGTTGTCTATAGAAAATTGTAGCCTTATTAGTTCGTTCTCAAGGGAAACAGCCATCCATGGCGGGTCACTTATATTAATCAATAATAATTTAAAATGTAAAGAGCGCAAAGATATTGTATCTCTTTCTGTTGAACGAACTATTGAGATATCATGTGCAGAGCTGGATGATTACATAATCGTTTGTGTTTATAGGCCCCCTACTGATATTTTTAAATTATTTGAGTCTATTATGGAGGACTCACTCAGGAAATTATTTACAAATAAAAAGAAAGTAGTTGTATGTGGCGATTTCAATGTCGATATTATAGATGAAGAAAAAACCTATCGAGTGAGGTTTTTAAGCCTTTTCAAATTCTTTAATTTAATTCCTGTTTTTGCTGAACCATCTAGAATTACTGCTACGACAGCTACTTGCTTAGACAATATATTTTGTAACTCTAGTGTGATTAAAAAATCTATAGTAAATTTTGTAAAATCCGATCACTGTGGACAGTCAGTCACGTTTGAACACCGTTTTGTGCCGACTAAAAATGAAATTAAATTTAGACCAGTCACTGATTTCCGTAAAGAAAAATTTAAATCTAACTTAAGTGATAAAATTCCGCTTTTGCCTTTTATTAATGACAATGTTAATAACCAATATAAGTATTTTTTTGAATTAATTAAAAGTGAATTTGACAAAAATTTGCCTAAAAAGAAATTAGTTATAAACAACCTAAAACCAAAATTCAGTGACTGGGCTACAGTAGTAGTATACACATCAGTAGGAAAAAAATGTTTGAATTATATAATCAAAAAGTACCTATATAGAAATAATGACCCAATATTTTTAGAATATGTTAAAAAATACTCAAAGTTTTTCAAGAATGTTTGCATGGTAGCTAAATATAATTATATACGTGAGAAAATTAATAAATCCAGTAATAAAATTAAAGAGACTTGGAATATTATAAACAAAGAAACTTGTAAAAATAAACCACGTGATCATACGTTTACATTAAAAATTGATAGTAAAAATATTAAATCTGACAATAATAATAATAATAATAAACGTTTATTTCAGGCAACAGATAATGAAATACAGGCCCATAAAATAAATACCTTATAGACTAACATACATAATCAAAATAAAATATCATAATTAAATTTACACACTCTTTGTGTTATTCGTGGTGTCGCGTAGACTTCCGCGAAATCGCCGGAATACGACACCCTTCGGCCAAAAATCTTCCTTCATGAAGGTAGTCAAAGTTTCAGTTGGAATTCTAATCACAAAGGAACTAAAATTCACATTTCGACTAGACTCCAACTTGACGACCCGCAGAGTATAGTTGGTCTTCTTATGCACGTATTCCATGGCCTCTTCAGCCTTGGTGGTGTAATGCAGGCGGGAAACATACAACTGTGTCGTTGGAATCGCAGGACACAGCAGCATGTTCGGTCCAGTCAGTGCGGTACCGCATTGATTGCAGCTGACGGGCTTCTTCTTCTTGCGCTCCACTTTCATGAAGCCATCTCTATCAGGCTCCCCTTTACGGGACGCTTTCGGCGCAGCAATGCGCTTCTCCGTCTTTGATTGAATCAAAGGCTACTTGTTTTGCCGCTTATTTTGTACGGTTGGTTGACTAGCGGCGGCAGATGCATACGCACGAGAAGGTGACGTAGGCTTAGGCAGCGTCATTCGCATATTGATGGAATGCGAGTCGGGTGACGTAACGCTTGCGCCGGCGACGGCAATGACCGGCGGTGAGTCCAGTTTACCAACCAGTTTACCTACCAACTTGAAGTTGCAGGTGCCTTCGAGAAGTACTTCTGTAATATACCCATCGAAACCACAAAACAACTTAATTCGTGCGCTCTGCATGCTAAATCACTGCTGGTATCGTGTGTTGACAGGTGTAACTCCTCATTTGATTTCACTTATATTAACCCTTTGATGATCGTTAAAACTTTCAAGGAATTAAAACAAAAAAAAAACTGAGGATATCAACTGACACAATAAAACCCATTATACCTCTCGTAGCATCTCACTTAGCACATATATTCAACGAATGTATTGATCAAGGTCAATTTCCTACTTTACTGAAATATAGTAAAATTATACCTTTATTTAAGTCAGGCCAATTTCCATTCTACCTGCATTTAGCAAAATTTTTGAAAAAGTTATATTTAATCAATTGCTCTCTCATTTTAAACTTCACAAATTACTGCATGAGAAACAGTTTGGTTTCTCCAAAGGTAGAAATACAACAGATGCTGGGTTGGCACTCGTCAAACACATTTTGGATGCCTATGAAGATAAACATGATGCGATATATTGACGACCCGTCTGGTGTAGTGGTCGAGAAATCGCCTACTACGCAGCGGGTGCGGGTTCGATCCCCGCACAATACAAACATTTGTGTGCATGAACATGTCTGTTTGTATTGGTCTGGGTGTTTTCTATGTATATCATGTATGTATTTACAAAAAAAAAAAAAAGTATTTAAGTATTATATCCGTTGTCTGGCACCCATAACACAAGCTTTGAGTAGCTTACTTTGGGGCTAGATGGCGATGTGTGGGAATGTCCAAAAGATATTTATTATTATTATTATTATTATAGGTGTATTCTGTGACTTATCGAAGGCATTTGATTGTGTCGATCACCAAACACTCATTATCAAGCTGGAACATTACGGAGTATCTAATAATGCGTCAAAACTGTTGTATTCTTACCTCTCAGGCAGACTACAAACAGTAAACGTTAATGGCATTAACTCCTTAGGTGCCCCGCTTCAAATGAGAGTGCCCCAGGGCTCAATATTGGGACCTTTGCTGTTTTTGATCTATATTAATGACCTTCCTTTTTATTCAAAGGACTCCTGTGAGATAGTTCTGTTTGCTGATGATACATCTTTAATCTTCAAATCAAGAAGAGGCGAAAAATCATTTGACAATGTTAGCAGAGCTCTCTCTAAGGTATCAAATTGGTTCACTAGCAATAACTTGCTTCTTAATACAAAAAAGACTAAATGTAGTAAATTCACCATGCCTAACGTGAAGCAAGCTACCACAGAAATTGTACTTAACGGTGAAAAATTAGATCTATCAAACTCCACTGTTTTTCTGGGCATTACATTGGATTCGAAATTATAGTGGGGACCACATGATGACGCTCTGGCTGGGAGACTCGCTTCAGCTGCCTTTGCGGTTAGAAAAATTAGACATTTGACTGATGTTGAAACAGCCAGGCTTGTGTATTTTAGTTACTTTCATAGTATAATGTCTTATGGTCTTCTCTTGTGGGGTTCTGCTGCAGACATCGGTACCATCTTTATTTTACAGAAAAGAGCCATTCGTGCCATTTACAAACTTAGTCCCCGCGAATCCCTGAGAGAATTCTTTAAGGAAATTAACATCCTCGCTGTCGCTTCTCAATACATATTTGATAATATTATGTACGTACGTAAAAATTTAGATTTTTTCATGAAAATAAGTGACATACATTCGTATAACACACGAAATAAAAGCAAACTTGTCATTCCAAACTTCAGGTTAGCCAAAACAATGAATTCATTCAACAATATACCTAATAATGTCATCGAACTACCTATTCACAAATTTAAGTTAAATGTCAAAACTACCCTAATTTCGAAGGGGTATTATAAAATTCAAGACTATCTTAATGACGAAAATGTATGGACAGTCCAGCCTGCTCCAAATGTACCTACCTGTTTATTTTGATTTGTATCATTTTTGAGGCAGCTAGTGGTGACTGAGTTTGTTCCGGCGTTTCTTCTCAGCAATTGCCAAATTGACTGTGTTTTGTCTCGAAGCGCTAGTAGGGCCCAAAAGATAAGGAGACAATATGTTCTTGCCCCTTACGGGTCAAAATTGATTGATATTACACTAATTATTGACGTTCATAAGTGGCATTTTGTGTCCTAAATTGAATAAATTATTTTTGATTTTGATTTTTTTGATTTTGAAACCCATGGTTTGTCAATAACGAAAAATGCTATCCCGTAATACTGTTTCAGTGGTAGCTGGAGTAGCATCCCTCGGCGGCACCATATCAGTAGGCGTTGGCAGTTCCTTGCTCCTCGTCTGTCAATGTGTGGGCATACCCCCTCCCAGGACTGTGTGGTACCATAAGCAGAACATCATCACACATCACCCGAGGTTTACGAGGAATCATGATGACAGCCTGCTTATAAACAGTAAGTATCCTGTATATTAAGAACCTCTGATTATAGCCGGCGTGTCATCACTAAGTGCATTTAGTGTCATGTTTATCTATCTCGCTTGCACGTACCTATAAAGCAACGTGGTGTATATTCCTACTAGCTAATATTTTAGCATTATGGCCTTCCAACTCAGTTAATAATTTGCCGACAGTAAATATAAATTATTTGCCCTGAAGTGACTCAACTCTTGTTAAATTATTGTTCTGTTCCTTTCAGTTTCTTTGATTAGATTGTTAATCCTGTAGTACGCAAGTACAGCCGATTTGTTCAAAATCCTGACCATGGAGATAACAGTCAATCCAAGCATTATATATCTAGCTTGTCTTAATTTATACAATATAAAATTAAGCTATAATAAGCAAATGTACTAGTATATTAGATGCTTATTCACAATTCTTAAAAGCGTTTTATATTGATTAGGAACATACTCGTAATTATCACCATAATTATCTAATCTATCTACCCTTGGTGCCTTTTTTCATCATCATTCTCTTGCCTTGTTTGCAGTTTACTGGAGTCAGCGCAGTATGTTATACTCTTCCACTAACATTCATACACATCACTATTTTAGTTACATTACTTTCTTCCCTCCTCATTAAATGACCGTACTAAGACAGACACAATATCATAATGATTAAACAGTAGTATCAGACATTATAATTTTTGTGTTTTCTATCTTTCAGACATAGACCAATCTCTAAGCGGGAACTACACCTGCCTAGCCAAAAATTTATACGGTTCCGATTCTGTGGAATACATGGTCATAGTTCTGCCGTTACCCGAGGCGCCAATTCTGCGAGCGACGCCTTATAAAGACTCGCTTCTGGTGGAGTGGGAGCAGCCATTCTACTCTGTTAGTAACAGAAGTTCGGGGCAGAAGATTAGTGAGTATCTGATAATTAAACCACTTACTCACTGCGACTTTTAGCATCTATGCCAATGTACAGATACATGTGTCAATGTCCAGATTTTGCATCGATACAAACAGGCAACAACATCGCAACTACACCAATGTCAAAAGTAGCGCAAGTGTGTGAAGGATGAGAATTTGCGATTGCATCGATGCTGCATCACGACTGCATTGATGCTAAAAAATTGCAGTGAGTAAGGTCAGGTAAGTCAACTACGCAGATTGACCCTAACTTAATTTTCACTGCCCACATATTCTTATAAATCCACATACACATTTCGGGCGATTGAATGTTCACAAATCATTGATCGAAAAATGTCGTGTCCATCAATCTTATCGAAATGAAGATCACGAATAGTTGTCATAACAAACTATCGATATTTTGACCAAATATCACTCTACCTCTAAAATGCCATGCCATACCAAATGTTGCTGATATTCCACCTGTCTATATAGGTACGGCGAGGTCTCTGTCGGCTTATCACTTTCAAACAAATTATTTGCACGTGTGTCACATAAAAGGGCGTCACTAAGTCAAAGGACGACGCGAGATGCAATAAATTTTTACTATTACCTACGGTGATGAGGTTACAAACCATGTTGTTGACTCCTTCTTCATAATACGAACAGCTAGCGAGTGAGTGAAGCCGCTGCCTGCTGACGACTAGATCATGAAGTCATCTTGACTGCCTTAATCTATACCTTGACTGCGTCGTTGGTGTAGGAATGCTGATTGCTACCCAAGAGGTCAAGGGTTCGTCTCCCGGATCGGGCTGAAATTTGATTCTAGGTTTTTTTTTTTTTTGAAAATATTGGGAAACAACTCGGATCAGGAATTAAGTGGTGATGACAACCCCCTGCTTTGGATCGCACGTAAAATCGTTGATCCTACGCCTGATCGCTTCCGCCATATCGGCGCTGTCGTGACGAATAATGAGAGTGAAGGAACAGTGTCCTTGACACACACTTGAGCACTATATCTACTCTTAAACAATGTCCCGCGCCGATGGACAATCTCAGCAGAGATTGACCGCCGTGGTTGAATGCGACCATTAAGACATTATCTATTCGAACCTACTCTCTTCCACAGCTTACAGCCTAACCTGGAAAGAATCCAGCGGCCCCTGGCAGGAGGCGTGGCCTGCAAACAAACTGCCCAACCTGTCCGGTGTGCAGAAACACGCGCTCACCGGCCTCAAGTGCGGGACCAAGTACTCGCTGCGGATCACGGCTGCGAACAGGGTGGGCACCTCGCAGCCGGCGTACCTGGACGTCAGCACACAGGGCGGAGGTATGATATTGATCGATGTACAAGGTAGTATGCATGTGTAGTATTATGAAATGTTATGATTTATCCAAGTCATGACTTTTACGGCAACGAGATTAGGAAGCTCTATCTTCCTACATAAAAAAATATTACACACTCCATATTAGGTTATATAGTGTGACTCTTGATAATGTGCAATCTGGATAAGAGTTTAAAGTAGGCCTAAAATGAAAAAAGGCAAACTAAAAAAACAAACTTTAGCTTCTATTGAATAAATAGTTCCCTTCTATTAAGTATAGTTATAATTAGACTACTATATATACTAGAATAGTTCCCATTTTGTACTGGGACGCTACGTGCAGTAAAATCTTTTGGAATTCAAAAAAATCGATTTCTTTTGATAGGGTTGATCGATTACGATCAATTAAATAATTACGATAATTCACACTATGTCACAACAATTTGCCCAATGCCAATATGACATGATGATGAAAATGAAAAAAATGGCAAAAAGTAGCTATCACGAGTGAAACCGTGCTTTTTGTAAGAAATAGGTTTTTAATATGTCTTTTCAATCATCGCTGAATTCCACAAAATTATATTTCGTATAATTTTGGCTTTCATTTATACACAAAAGTCTAGGGCTCAACCTAATAACCTCTCTAACTACAATATTTTAAAGTTGACAACTATTGGTGTCACCTCTAATATAGAGATTTGCTTGTGTTATGTTACGTTTTTGCGAGTTGATTATTATTTCATACTTGGCTTTAATAGAAGCTGAAAAAAGGAACGTTTTACTTTTTGTTTCATTTTAGGTCCACTTTCACGTCCTATCCAGATTGCACATTATCCAGGGAATCACTGTATTAGATCACTATCAAAATAGTACTATGTACCTACAAAATACACACCTTGGTTGAGGGGCTAGCAATATATATCCATAAATTCAATACTTCGCCATCTCCGAGTTCCCTGGTTCGATCCCTGGTTGGGTTAATGTATAAAAAACGTATGGTCAGGGCTGGGTGTTGAAAGTTCGTTTTTTTTTTGCCAAAACAATCTATATAACTTTTGAAATAAATATCAGTGCATAAAATTCAATAAATTTTGATTTAAAAAGATCTCAGTGAACAACACTAAATTATCTATTTAGGTTGTAAGTTTAGTGTTTATCTTATTTCATAATTAATCATTTCGTAAATAATTATAATAGTTTAAAAAACTAAAAAAACACGTTTTTTTTTTGTATCCCATTCAGCAAGCCCTTTCATTTAATACCCATAGCATGGGCATTTCAAATAGCCAATCCGCCATCTTTAATGTCCGCCATGTTGGATTTAAGTCACGTGACTATTTTTTTTCATATTTCTGACATCAAACCCTTTCATTTGATATCCATATCATGGAGGTGCATTTTAAATAGCCTGTCTATCTTGGGAGGCCGCCATATTGGATTTGTAATGACGTTTCTTAGCTCATGTACTCGTATTGTCTTCAGAACTTGGAGCATGTGCAAATTTAATCCTAATCGAAGACCGGAAAGTGGGTTAAATTAAGATTCCAAGATTTTCTTACATACATAGTTACTTACAAGTGTAGTTAATAGCAATAATACTTTAATATACTAAAAAAAAAAATTTTTGTATCCCATTTACCAAACCTTTCATTTGATACCTATATCATGGGGGTGCATTTCAAATAGCATGTCCGCCATCTTGGGGAGGCCGCCATGTTGGATTTGTAATGACGTTTCTTAGCTAACCATGTATTGTCATCAGAACTCAGAGCGTGTGTATAATTTCATACTTATCCAAGTCCGGGAAGTGGGTCAAATTAAGATTCCAGGATTTTCATACATACATAGTTAAAAGTGAAGGTAATTGACAAGATTGTTAACGATATTCGACGAGGATAGAAAAACGGGCTTTAGTACCGTCAGTACTTCTTGCTTTGTATTAAAATACAAGTTATACTTTAAGACAACATCCATGCCATAGTGATAGCGTAGCGTTTTTCAGCTACTTCAGCTACGTCGCTACTTTTGACGACCCGTCTGGTGTAGTGGTCGAGAAATCGCTTACTTCGCAGCGGGTGCGGGTTCGATCCCCGCACAATACAAACATTTGTGTGCATGAACATGTCTGTTTTGTATTGGTTTGGGTGTTTTCTATGTATATTATGTATGTATTTACAAACAAAAAGTATTTAAGTATTATATCCGTTGTCTGGCACCCATAATACAAGCTTTGAGTAGCTTACTTTGGGACTAGATGGCGATGTGTGGGAATGTCCAAAGGATATTTATTTATTATTATTTATTTATTTACTTTTTCAAAGGGGTCTGAGTGTTGTGACACCCATTATTTTTGAGTTCATTAATAGAAGTGATTCAGCTACTCTCAGGTACTTTAAGTCCCAAGCATTGCATCTAACGTCCCATATTAATTTATTTACCAGCCCCAATCCCCCCGACAAGCAACGAATGGCTATGGAGCAACAGCACTCACATACAAGTGCAGCTGGCTGGCTGGGACGACGGCGGCTGCCCCCTCCGCGCTTGGGACGCCGAGTACCGTGCCAGGGGATCTAGGAGCTGGATACGAGCTCACAACTCATTGGTAAGTAGCATTTAGCAATTTGCCTTGTAAATGAAGAGGTCTGTGAGTTCGCATGACTGAGTGCTTGAGACTATGGGCTGGATAAATTATATTGGCTGGATAAATTATATTGACTATGGGCTGGATAAAATATTTTATTGGCTGGATAATTGGATTGGATAACCTATGGTAATGACATTAGACTATTACCGATAGTGTTGCAACACGCAACTGTGACTCAGTTTCTTTGTTATTCTGAGTGGAAAACATCTGGTGTTAGACGGGCGCTTAAGTATGTTAGTAGCTAAAAAAAGAGATGTTAAGAACTCGAGTCTTTTGAGTCCTAATTCTTAGACTCGGCAATAAGATTACACGACTCAGTGAACTAACTAAACTCAGAGTCTTGAATCGAACCGAGCTTCAGTTTTTCGAGCGCTAAAATGGAACTCGAGTCTTTAAAAGAGCTCGAGTCTTAAAAAAGCTTGAGTCTCAAAAGAGCGCGAGTCTTATGTATGGAGCGTATTAAGCTTTAATTATGTTAATAGTTACAAATTATTCTGGCCTTGGACACCATGTACCGTGCCTGGAGCTCCAAAAGCTTATAAGACCTTGGTTAATAGATTGTAGCTACTTCCCTTGTACATCAAAAGATAAACTTCTCATGATTGACAGCTCGGCATTAGTACGCATAACTCTAAGGTTAGTTACTTTTGGAGTCCCTTTCAGCTGCTTTTGGAGATCATACAGGATGCAGACCAATTGCAACTTCAGGAAAAGGATAGCGGTGTCCAGAGGGAACGTCTTTCGGATGATGATGATGAAGATGAAGCTTTTTTAGATCTTCAGCTAGCTAGAATCTGATAATTCACACGGCGCTTACTAATCAAGCTGCTGGAGATATAAAGCTAAAATTATCTCATTAAATATTTGCTACTCATGGTTCCTCGCTCCGTGTTTGGGATGATTGTAATCCTCGATCACTTAATGAAAATACACGAAACTTTTATAATAAAAATATTAAATAAGTATTCTTTATTGCACACCAATAACAATAAATAATTACAAAACACAACGATAATAAACGTAAGTACGTATAACGTATATGAGTAAAATTCAATCGAGGAGTAGGAGTAAAAAGTAGTATAATCTAAAGTCAAAGTCTACCACTACAGATGTTTCTTAAATCCATCTTATAATGTTTCTTCAACTGTTCCAGGCATACACCAACCTGCCTTCTTGGGGCCTGCCCAGCCTGTACCAGTCCAATTCTCACTCCTACCGTACCGGTACCCTCTCTATTGGAGATCTAACACCCGGTACTTGGTACCAGGTACGCATCACAGCTGTCAACGAGGCTGGCAGCATCACGACTACGTATAATTACGCTACGAATAATGAGGATGGATGTAAGTGGTGTTCCTTGCAAAGACATATTAGAAAACAAAAATAAGCAAATATAAAATATGAGTATGGGCTACACAACACACCAATTGTTTGGTTTCGAAGTAAGGTAATACCCTGTGTCACGTTACGAAGTACCAGACAACGTTTATGACGGGAGCCTTAAATCTGCCCATATATTATTAAGATAGCTAGAATCATCTAACCTATTTTTGTTTTTTGTCTATGGCTAGAACAATAAATGATTGAATCATTCATTCATTCATTCCAATCAGATTTTTAGTAAGATAGATTAAGAACCATTAATGGCCAAAAATTGATTTGCTTGGCTTTAAAGTTAATTAAGCTTTGATGGCTATGTTATATTGTATACTGTTTTCTATTAATTTTAGCTGAAGTAGGACCTCCTTCAGACCTGTTCGACCTGAACATGCCGGTCATCATTTGCAGCTCTATCCTGCTGACAATATGTCTGCTAAGCTGTATTTACATTCTCGTGAAGAGACAAAGGTAAACTATCTGATATTGTGTTATTCTTAATACATAAGGCCTCTTTTACAATTGAAAAATAAACACTAACTAAAGAACAATTCAGACAGTCATTTTGTTAGTATAACACTAACCTGAACTTACTAAGACATTGTAAAACATACCTTATTTAAATTAATCTTAACCCCACTTTTGCAGATAACAGACTAACCCTCGGTTTCAATGGACAACACGCATTTCTGTATATTTGATCAGTACAAGTGAAAGATTGTATAAGAAAAGTCCTATTTGGGTTTTAAAATATTAGGTAACTCCTGTTTCACAATGGTTAAAAAAGTTCTGGTTAGCGTTATCTGTTCGATAAACGTTTCAGTTAAGTTTTTTTATAGTTAGTGCTTATTTGTCGATGTTGAAAAATTGAACTGCAATACAATGCATTGAAATGTTTTTAATTTAGTTTCTATAAAAAGTACAAATGGCCGAATTAATTATTTAAATTATTCTCTTTTAGTCAGCCACTATGCCTATCTCAATAGAGTCTGTCACATTCGCTTATACCCTCATAAAACTGAAACACACTTTGCCATAAATCTATTTATTTATTATTAAAAACAAGCATCACAACCTTTGGCGCGTGGCTTTGGCGCGATCGTCGGTGTCAAATTGATAGCTCTCGTAGAGAGAGGCACCATCAATTGATTATAGTTCCGTCCCATGCTTCTCGATTTTCTACTTGCTAACACAACTAAACAACTTAGTTATTACTATTTTGTTACTTCTGCCTTTTATTACTTTACAGAGGAGGCCACTTAACCGAATACCGCGACTCTATAACAGTGGACAACAAATCCGAGAGCGGCAATTTGACAGCGAACACTTCTCACACAAACCTTGCTGCTAAGGAGAGCGCGTTAAACGCACAGAACAGGATATACAGCGCGCCGCTGCATTTGAGGAATAATAGCAAACATGGTAAGTTTATTAATTATTTAGTTATTTTAATAGGATGTTCCTACTACACCGTACCATGACCGTGCTAAGAACGGCGGCGTTCTGTCACACCGTTATATGGAGCAAAAGCGAGAGAAAATGTGTTTGTCGGTGTCGACACACTCCGTGCATGTCACGCGACTATGTTAGTCGGTGACGGAACGGTATATAGGAACAGTGTCATAATTTTCAATACAAATGTTATTTTTTGCCTGACAAGTTCCTAGCACGGGCATGGCTACGGTGTAATGCACAAAAACCTTTACACGGTTTTATCAAAGCCTTAAAGTCTGCTTCCTTTAACACACATATATTACACACAACAAGCATACACATATTACACACAACAAGCACAAAACATAAATTCATTCATGCGCACACTTCATTTCACTCTGCACATGCATCTTCGTTAATGTGACTCAAATCAGTTTAATTACATGCTCTTTTTTTCTTTTTGGCCTTAAAGCGGATAAAGATCACACATAGTCCCATTTGGGGTGGGCCTGGTGACCTGTAGCACAGGTTTTTCACAAAACCTATTTCAGGCGCCAATCTCTCACAAAATTAGTTGGTGTAATTCAATTGTCTCCGCACTAGTTAACAAAAATTATACATACGATAATTAGCTTAGGACTAGCCGTATTTATAACTTTATTTAAGGATTCATGCACATGTCAATAACAATAAAACTAGCCGTATTATTTTAAAAGTTTGTATTTGGCTAGCAAATAAAAGAGACTGTAACTATGAAAGTAAAGGAACAAAGACGCACTTCAAAATTATATGTTTACAATAAAGTTAATGAGTTCAAGACTAAAAGCCGTGCTATTTCTCATTACAGAATTATACGAAATAAGTCCATACGCCCAATTTGCGGTTGGCTTTCGTACATTTGGGCATGTGGAGAACCAAGACATTCCGAGTCGACACAACAAGCATACGCGATACGATACAGGTATTAATAATTCATCATCATTATCAGCTAAAGGACGTCTACTGCTGAACATAGGCCTCCCCCACGGCTTTCCACACCGACCGATCACTAGCGGTCTGCATCCATCAAGGTCTGTCCATCTTGTCGGTGGACGTCCTACGCTGCGTCTTTAGTTAAAGGGTCTTAAATCTAGAACTATTCTGCCCCAACGGCCATCAGTTCTTCGCGCTATATGCCCTGCCCATTGCTACTTGACATTAGTGATTCTAAACATTAATAATTACTAATATTTAAATTTAATATAAGATGCAATCACATCGCATGCCCCTTTTTTAAAAAAAGAAATCGTCGACTTAGTAACTCTACCTAAAGTCAAATTACAGGCATACGTCCGGATAGCGTAAGACACTGGGTTCGATTCACCGTCTGTTACACAGCCAAAGTTGCTTTTTACAAGTGCAATTTATATTAAAGTCAAATTGCTACGAAACTTCGTACAAAAACACAAGTGGCTGATACTATAATCAAGAAAGAAAGACTGAGATACAAGACTGGGATTTCGTTATTATATATGTGTTATGTATATATGTTTTAGTCTCACTAAAACTCGAGAACGACTGAACGGGTTTATCTTATCTTAGTCTTGAAATATTCGTGGAGGTCTAGGGAAGGTTTAAAAGACGAGAAAAAAACGAAAAACGCGCGGACGAAGTCGCGGGGGACCACTAGTCATAAAATAAATATTCCTATCGGAAGAGAAAGACAAGTGAAAGCAGTCAAACGAAACCGATTTGTCAGTAACTAACATAAGTAACATTTGTCGCTTAAAGTGAGATTACTTTTCGTTCAGCGGTTTTTGACATCTCGCGTCGACAATTTCAATTTTACGATTTTCTAATTCATCAAATATCATTTTAACTTACGTAGCTATATCTTTAATAAATCTTAAAAAATATTTGTGGTTTTTTAAGCATCATTCAAAAATTCTTCTCAATCAATAAATACACGAAAACACCAATTTTGACTCAGCATTTTTCGAGCGCCACCTGGTGGTTTTACACGGAACTATGTCGAGACTTCCGACACAGGTTAATTATACCAATCTTCTTAAGTTAAACATAATATTTTACCGCATAATAAACAGTCGACACAAAATATCGAACATGCAGTTCTAGTGTAAAACTAAATATTATTTCTTTACACAAAATATTCGTAGATATACATTACCTGTGTTATTCTGTCTTTACTTTTTACGTAAATTAACTTTTATAGAATAGAATAATCAAACTGCGTACTTTGAATTTGAAGCGCATCGGTAAATATAAGTCGTATAAATTAAGAGGCATCGATTTGGAATAATTTACCTATTGAATGATGATGTGTTGGGATTATTTCGCTGTAATGAACAACAATCAATCACCGATCAAGTCACCATGTTTCAGGAGAACTATTTCTTCAAAATATACACAACTTCAGTTAGATTTTTAAAAAATCAAATGAAAGAAATTTTCAGCGAGCCTTTATGGGCTTCCAAACTGACTGACAGACGCCAAAAACGGTTCTGCTACTTCGCATCTCCCATCTCTTTTTATCACACAGTTTGCTGCTAGTGACATCTCACTCTTGTCGTTCTATTCCGAAAAGATAATAATTTTATGGTTATTATTATGTTATCATCGTCAATTCGATGACAGCGCTCACAGTGAGCAAAAAAACAACATTGGTGGACGACTGTCACATTGGACACCAATCACATACATTGCTCTGATCCCACAGTAAGTAGCCAATGCACTTGTGTAATGGAAATCAGACACAACGGTGGTACCACAACACCCAGACCCGAGACAATATAGAAAAGATCGTTTTCTACATTGACCCGACCGGGAATCGAACCCGGTACCTCGCGAGATGACGACACTTGAAACCAGCGTGCTAGCCAGTCGACCACGGAGGTAGTACATAAATCTACACTATGGATTAACAGTATTGATAGAATAAATGCATTAAACAATATTTCTTTTAAATAACTTTAGTTTCATTACTTTTCGTAATGACAGCCAGCCATTCGTCATTTCAACGTCCTTCCAATAGTTTGTGATGCTGTCGTCGCGCACGTTTTCAATTTCATTCCATACTTTATTTTTCTGATACATCGTTTCTTTATTCTTATTTCAGAAACCAGTTTTCAAGTATGTTCGGAGTCAGAAGATAGTGATAGTATTTCTAAATCTACATTGAAGAGTGTTCCAAGAAGTAAGTATTTTTTTATATTACATGCTTATAGGTACGATCGAGGTCTCGGGCGCCTTATCACTTAAAACGAAAATGGCTTGCACAAATAATAAATCTGATTACTTAAATGGTTCAATATTTAGTTTATTTTAAGTTAAATGATAATATTTATAAAAAAATAGTAATTAAATATGTTTGTATTACTCTGCCCAAAAGGTGATGGGCAATATGTATAGTGCCCGGTCGATTTGAATATTTGAATAATTATTATCAAATTTCACTCTCATATTGGGCATTTTTCATAATGACCGGGCATTATGTATACTGCTCAATTTATCACTTGGTCCATAACATATATTTTTTACAATTTATGCCCTCTATTTATAAATAGCAATGGTTTGAAATTAATAAATCAGTCATAGTAAATATATTATATTTTCAACTTTTTATATATTTATAACTCTTACCTATCTACCAGTATTTTTGTTTTCGTAATCACAACTATACTTTTCTTTATATAATCGTTTTTATCGCGCGACATGTCGCGCTATTTTTATCATGCAACCGTCGCGCGATATCGCCGGACAGTTTTCCCACATCATAGTCTGACAGCGCGGACAGTCGAGTGGATAAGCCACTAAATTGTTTTGTCGAGGGCTGATTCTTCGAAAACATCAGATTGGGCAGATACTCATTGAATGAAATTAAAAAAATAGATTGCTAATTCTAGCAATCTATTTTTTTTTTAATTTCATTCTCTCTGATAGAATTATGGGTCAGTTATCTCTTAACTGACTATACCGGGTGGCCTAAACAATACGAAAAAAAATTTTGAAGCCTTATATCCAGGGCTATCTAAAATAACCTATGTAAGTATGTTAGCCGATTTTTGTAGTTTTCGAGATATTAATTGTTTAAGCAAATTATGAGAATTTTCAAGCAAATAGTTTCTCCATCTTTTTTATGGTGATTACGGTTTTTACTGTAGTATAAGCGTTATAAATAAATTTATGAGGTAAGTAAAACTAAAACTACCAAAAAAATAGAAAAAGTCTTGAATACTACAAAAATTTGGCTATCATAAAATGGACTATTTTGATAGCCCTGGATGTAAAGAATAAGAAAAAATACGTTACTGTTTGGGCCATCAATCGGCCATTAATTAGGTAAAGCATTAATTATATTTGTTGATTGGACTGCCGTTTATCGCAACGTAACTTCATTCTTTCCTTTCCAGAAGCCTGCAGAACACCTCACCATAGGTAACTAGACAAAGAAGTCTTGGCTTTCTAAAAACCAAAGACTTGATCTCGACCATTCATCACTTCATTTCAAACGTGATAATCTATAGAGTAATTGTATTGAAGTACCACTTAAGATGCTAAAGTGCCCAATAATAAGCTAAAGTCAGCGTGTTATGAGCTGAGTCGTGTCAGTATCATGTCTATCTCACTTGCACTTACCGAAAAAGCGGGGGGCTGCATATAACTATCTCTATCGATATGACGTCACGACTCAGTTAATAAAGCGCTGCTATAACTTATCCGCGCGCACTGTAGGTACAAGATTATACCCATATACCCATGTTTGTTTTATGGATAGAAATAGTTTATTTATTAATATGTTGACCACAATGGTCAACAGGTTTTTAGATATTTATTAGATTGTCCGCCACTGTTTACGTGATTTTAGTTTACCTTCTAATGTGTACAGTTAAAATCAACACTTTTATGGCAATCTTACTACTTGTGATTAAGATTACCATAAAAGTGTTGATTTTTGGTGACTAGGTACAGTCTTTTTATTCTTTGCAAGTCGAACATTGTTAACAATTATGGCATTCCTTTCAATGAAATGATTAATTTTAAAATGAGATAAACACAAAACTGACCACTTACCTACATGGGTAATTCATAGTTTTATACACAGTTAGATCTTTATAATATCAAATAGTTTATTAATTTTATCCACTGATATTACTTTAAAAGTTTTTAAAAAAATGTTTTCATTAGGATTAGCCAAGAAAAACGGAGTTTACATTTCATTATTGTTGTAGATATTGACTTCTTATTTAAAAAAGAATAGATATAACTTTGTTAATAAATGTTGATGGAGTCATTTTCATGATCAAAGTAGCGGACGATCTTAAACCCTGATATTTCGAATTTTGTGATCTATTAGATAGGAATAAAAACTTGTACAGTCACCGTCAGATATATTGGAGCAGACAAAGTGACCAAATACTTCTGAACAGTTTAAAAAGTCAATAAGTTCTATACACTACAAGTTACCATTAATATCAGAACAATCAATACTTCATTAATATCTGAACAGAAGCTAGTCAAAAACTTCTATACAAACAACTACCCATAATATCTGAACACTTATAACATCAAATTTATCTACGCACTCGAGGAAAATTGCAGAAGGAAGTGCTTCCAACTTAACTATAAATACTATTTAAAAATAGGAACTCTTTTCGTATTTCATATCATAGTAAGATGACGCTGGCAGTTTGTAACGCTTTGTAGTTTTCAGTATTGTCATCACTGTCATGAAAGTGTCATGCAATAAATAAATTGAAGCAAGGAAAAAGGCAAGTAAGTGTTCAGATATTATTGGTTAGTTGTGTGTATAGAAGTTATTGACTAACATCTGCTCAGATATTTAAGCAGTTATTAATGTTCTGATATTAATGGTAACTTGTAGTGTATAGAACTTATTGACTTTTTAAACTGTTCAGTAGTATTTGGTCACTTTGTCTGCTCAAATATATCTGACGGCGACTGTACATAAAATGTATGCTCATTCTAAGTATTCACTGAGACGGCTGGTATTTTTTTTATAACGTACTTTATATTATGATTTTACTCAATACTCACTGCCATTTGGTGCTTTTTCTTACCATAACTGAAATAAAACTAATTACTAAATAGAATTTAAAATTTGCCTAATCCAAAAGTAAGTATTTAGTTGTGTGCATGTATAAAATTGTTAATCATTTACAAACCAACCTCTTTGAAATTGTAAATACTCATATCTTTGAAATATTCGTCACAAAATATTTTTAGTAACGTGATGATACAAAGTAGGTATAGTTTTAACGGATGATTTAGTCATTTTATGTCTGCGGTGAGAGGGGATGGGAAAGTTTCAACAGTTTGACCGCAGATCTTTGTATAGATAGAATGACGTTTGTCTACCACCCTCTCGCATCGTTTATATACCTCAGATGGTGACTTGCTTCTTCAGCCAAACTATAATCAAGCCATTAAAAAAATTTATAAGCGCCATACAACACACCAATTGTTTAGTTTATAAGTTAGGAATTTTCTTCCTTGTGTTACAAAGTACTAGACAACGATTACGACGGGGGCGTCTTCCATAATAATGTATTTCTACATTGATAGTTTTCTAGCTCCTATAATCCCGAAATGTATTTTAACATCCGTACGTCAGAAGCCGTAATGCGAGTCGGAGCGAGACTTACTCGATCAAACGCATCGAGCGCGTTAATGTGAATTTATATGGCATTGAAGCAGCGCCGCCTAGTGGCTAACGGGTACACAGTAAAGGAATCCCACATAAATTTTGATTTATGCGCTCGATGCGTTTGATCGAGTAAGTCTCGCTCCGACGCGCACTACGGCCTCAATTGTCTTACTGACCACTTATGTGACGCCTATGTTGATCAGCATAAGGTACGTTTTTGGACATGCTAATTAACATTCCGTAATGACGTCTTAATGCGGCTGTAAGTAAAGTTTTGCTTACGGAATAAAATAAATACTGTCACCATTAAAATTAAATGGTTGTGATGCTGTATAGCGAAATAGTCTTAAAACCAGGTTTATCAAAACTGAATGGGACTTTAAGACATTTACATCGGGGTTAATTAAATTAGTTTTTGCAGATTTAGTGTTACTATCAATCCGTAAGCAAAAGGTTTTTTTGTTTTGTCTCATAGGAACTGGGAAAGTAACGTGTTTGTAGAAAAATCTACTATCATTAAATTTACTACCATTAAATTACTACCATTTTGTGACGGGTGTTTAGACATTACCTAGTCAGTTGTGTAAAACATAATTTAAATTATGGAATAAGAAATATTTTGTAAGGTTAGGAAAATAAAACGATAAGAAATATCTACAAGAAGACTGATCTATATTATTGTTGTTTGATTTCTATACAATTTTCATCTAGAAATAAAATACATGTTAGACCAAGTCTTAAGTCTTTTATTTTATCAATGAAATAGTTACTAAAACCCTTGTTGGGATAAGAAACCCTAAAAATATCGGCTTAGTTCTGGCGGTTTTCTTTTTACTTGGAAACAGCTTGGACTCCAAAATTTGGAACTGACACTGAAAGAAAAGTGCAAATAGCTAAAAAATAAGTAAATATTTTTGTGTTGGATAGCTTATTTATCGAGAAAGCCGCTGTGAAGGGAGGGGAGGGAGAAAACTCAAAACACGCGGAAGAAGTCGCTGGGGACCGCTAGTACAGAAATATTCATTGTGAATTGTGATCTTACAAGTCAGTAATTAAAAATACTACCTAATAAAATAAAATAAATACTTTTATTGGTAACACAGCCGGTGTTCTACCAAAATTAAACTGCATTATTTACATTTAAAAATATATTTATTGATTTCAATAAAACATTTTTATAATCAACTAGATCAACATTTATTTGTATGTACGACAATCATTATTATTATTATTATTATAAAACAATTAAGAATTGTGAGATTATCTCAGATTAATTATAATATCAATTAAAAGAACCTATTTTTAGATAGAGAGAATTGGTATGTACCTATCACATATTTTAATTACTAACTAAAAAAACGTACAAAAGTCATTACTACACTGGCTTGTGCCTTATCAACAATGACTTATTATTAAATATGGCATTGTTATGTTTAAAATATTTACCAAAAACTGTGGTCTGCTCTGAGATCCGTATTCGACTCAAGATATCTTTGTCACTCACAGTCTCACCATATATTTTGACCAGGTTTGGACTACTGCTTAAATTATGCTATCCAGCTAAATGAAAGTGTAAGTCATTCTTACTTTATGTGACGCTTTGGACGTTGATGTTTAACTAGCCGTCTTATATTCAAACAATGGTCCAAATTTTGGACACCAAACCCAGTATTTTCATCGTGTTTTGTGTTTGTAAGACAGTAAGTGTTCCATTCCTCGTCTGTCACTGCCAAAAGTTGCTTTTTACAAGTGCAATTTATATTATCCAGTCTGATTTATTTGGGGTAAGGTGATTAGTGTTTGTAAACACTAAAAAAGTAGCAAATTCGCCCAGGAAATTGTATGGAAATTACATTAAAATTTATTTTTTGGATTTTGTTTATGGCTTGCCAGTTGTTTGAGAAAGTCAAGATTAAAGGTTTTTGCCCACTACATCGTAACATACCCTGACCGTGCTAGGAACGTATAAAGTTTTTTTTTATTTATATTGAACACCTTGTACACTAGACTAGACTCCATATAATCGGTGAAAAAGAACGCTGTCAATCCGTTCAGTGGTCAGGGTAGAGCGTTATCGTGACCATATCAAAATATAATCGTGCTAGGAACATGTCAGGCACGATTGCATTTCGTGCCTGACACGTTCTTCGTATACCTTGCAGTGGGATGATACCCTGCAGTGGGAAAATACCTTTAAAGTTGAGGCTTGAGTCGAACATACGGATATGAGCTTACAGAATAGATGACAATGAACAGCAGCAAATTAAAAATAATAATTATACAATACCTACTAACGTAACATAACCATGGCAATTCAAAAAGTAACAAATAGGCGATATCCTAAAGATTAAAATAGCAAAAAAACTTAACTAAACTTAAAATCAACGTTTATACCACAATCTAAGATGGGTAATACTTTCTACTCGTATCATTTCCTTGTATCGCTTACAATTTTGTGTGTTAATTTCTTAAAATTATAAAAAGCGCATTTGTAAATCTAAAATTATAATAAAATGCATACTTTAACAAAATAATATTCGAAGAAAAGTCTCCCCTAATTTAGATATAATACCTAAGAAAACACTTTAAAGCATTGTATTACAAAAATTTTAAATCATTGTATTAAGACAATCATTTTTTACAGAAAGTATGACATTGAAATTATTTTATGTTAATAGAAAATTAGGAAATAGTATACAAAATTACCATTAAATGCTGTAAACGCGCTTTGGTGCATAAATGCATGGATTAAGATGTTTCTATTTGTTTATAATATGATATACAATGACGCAACAGTACACAAGCCTTGATAACGACATTTTGATTTTTGAGATAACGAAAAAGCACAATGCGAATACTTGAATCTTCTTTCAATAGAGGACTTACATAACTTAAAAAATATTTTAACACAAAAGGTATGCGATGCTCATATGGCAAAAATCGCTTTTAATTCGTTTTGAAACCAGCGAAGAATACAAATACAAAAAACGAAGTATAATAAGTTTACATACTTGCTATGTATGTAAAACTAAACATTATCGTTGTAGACCCCTATTTACAACTTAGGTTTGAGAATCTTTTGTAAATTTTTGCATCAATACAAACGCGTATCAGACAGCTTACCTGCACGACTGCATTGCTACTTTTAGCATACACTTGTCGAATATCTGCGACCGTATCGTAACAAAAGTCGCAACGTATAAAGGCTATATAATACAACGTATCATACCATGACGGGGCTAGGAAGGTAGCCAATACCGTAGTGTCTAAACATGGATCGTACTTGCTAATTCAAGAACCAGGGCTCAAAACCAGGTATAAAAACTTGCAAGTATTTTATTAACTGAACCTTGTCTACATTGCAATAAGGAACACTATCGCGTAATCTTGTTTGCGTACCTAAATACATTACGTGCATCGTTTATTTCTCGTGTTATTGTTGGAAGATAATAACTATCAATGTGTTGCTTAGAGTGGACAAATTGGAAAAAAATATTTTTAAGGAAATACTTTTCGTTTGAGCCTTCGAGTTTCTATCGGGCGCCCCGGTGCCGCGACTACCTAGTGCCTACTAAAATACGTTGAAAGTATTTCATAGGAAATTCATCCCTATTTTGATAAGCATTAGGCGCAAAATAGCGCTAGCAAGAAAAATACATTTAAACTTTGCGAGTATTTCTTTCATTTCTCGCAATTTTAGGCCTATTTCATTAGAAATAGGCCTAAAATTGCGAACGTAAGGTTAATTGAATTTAACCTTACGTTCATTAGAACGTAAGGTTAAATTTCATGACTACGGTCATTTTAAAAGTATTTCGGGGAAGCGGGTGCCGCTCTCTGTAAGTACCACTGTCCACGGAAACGCAACTTCATAGAAGCTTATTCGTCATTATACGCTTGGTGTACGCTTGTTTGAAGCTTATATACAAAACAATGTAACTCTGTCGACGGAGCGGCAACGTCGCTGCAAGCAGGCTTCATGACGCCTGCCTTACTTGCTGTCATACGCCGGGGCGTACATGGAGTGAACGCACGTGTTTTTCACTGTAAAAATGAATTTTGTTTTTGTAATAATGGTCCTACGATCTGAAGTAAATTTTGATAATTGATTTGAAGTACACTGTCATCTTCTAATAATTCTCTTGCCGCTATGAACAAAATACAGTTGATATTTCTTTCTATATATGGATGGGTCCAATATAATCGTCGTTTTCGTCGACTTCGAATGTAGTGATAAGCCAAAATAACGTCTTCGTCGTCCGACTGCATTCTCACAAATTATTGACAATGTACGCTTGCAATAAGCCTCATGGATAGAGATCAGTACGCTGGCTGCTTAAGCTGCACGGCGTATTTTGAAGCGTCTATGAAGCTACGCCTCCATGGAGTGTGCCTTAGGAAAATACTTTCATGGTCTTGGAAGTATTTTGAGCCCGTACGAACCAACGAACGTACGAGCGTGTCGGCCTCGGCAAAATACGTTCTCACTAGCTCTCGCTTCCACTCCATATAACTGTGAGACAGAACGCTGTCATCCGTTCAGTGTTGCTTTTCATGCCCGATAGGCTACTAGCACGAACATGGTACGGTACGGTGAAGTGGGCCCAGACCTTAAGGGCAATAAGTGTTGTTGGACCATTGATTATGTTAGTTAGTTCTCCAAACTACGAGCGTAAGCGCGAGCGTTCTCTACGAACTGATCGTACTTCCATTTCCTGTAGTTCATGATCTTTTTTCCGTTCATGATCGTGTGGACTATGACCTTAGAGTTGTATTCCAGGTTCGCCAGCAACTGTGTAACAACAAAATTACGGTTAGTACATACAAAATTAAGTTTCTAACCGGTTATCGTTAAATTGGAGCTGTCAAACATGTCACGTCCCTCCTGATTACCTGCTGATCCAAACGACGACATATCGTGTCAATACAGTTTCATTTTACCACGCTTTTATTAGCTTGGGTTGTATATATATATATATGTATGTATGTAATGAAATCTTTGAGCATAAATTTGACCGATTTCCAGAAGTTTAATTAATTTGAAACTTTGCACACGTATCAAGGACCGATGAAAATGCAATAATTTAATAACAGTTTCTCAATATCCTTATAAGGACCGCCAGGATAAATAAATTCTTTCGTGGATCCTCTGCAAGGGAGTTAGAAAGATAGAGCTATCGCGTGTCGCATATCCGCAAATAATTAATTGAAACATCGAACTAAAAAAATGAAACATAAATTATAGTTTAAAAAAACTAAAAAACCACGCTTTCATAGCATACCGAATAAAAAGCGTGGGGTGCAACATTTAATATATCAAGCACCCCACGCTTTTTACTCTGAAATGAATTATTCTCTAACTCTCAGTAATTAAAAATTATTTTCCACTTTTTAGTTCGGTTAACTATAAAAGCGTGGTTTTTTAGTTTTTTTAAACTATAATTTATTTTTTGCACACTTTTCCTTATGTCTCAGTGACAGATCCATTTTCACGAAAACCAGGTTAATAGTAAATCGATAAGGATTAGATTTTATTATTAAACCCGTACGCATCTATTATTGAGTACAAATAGTATTGCTATGTCATTCGTATTAATCCAGTATCATTGAAAGTATTATGTTGATAATAGATATATAACCGAAGTGATCGATAGCAAAATCAGTGACTAATTGAATCGGGATACAAATAAGTCGTTATAATAAAAGAGTGTAACACAGCTCTGGAAAATTTTGTGTTTCCTTCAGTATGAAAATGCCTCGTCGACGTGGGTCTATTCTCCAGGTATTTTATCGACAATTTAACCCCTCTACAGTGCCCTACCTCACCCCCCTCAAAATGGCCGCCATTTTAATCTCCGGATAGTGAATTTGTTAGTCGGATTTTGTGAGTCACAAAATACTAAACAAATTTAATTAATAGGAGTGATGAAACATACTTTAAAAAGTTTAAAACCGCAAAAGAACATAAAAAAATCCGAAAAAAAATTACATTTCTGCACATAATTTAAAAAAACTAGCCCTTATGATGGTATTTTTTTATTTTATTTAATTAGTTAGTTATGTTCGCTACAAAATGACACCAAATTTGTAAGTAATAAGTAAACCGCTTTAGAAAAACATTATTACAACTCTGACATAGCGTCGCCGTAGAGTGAAAACCTCGTATGTGTTTTTGAGTAAACTTTGTAGGAGGTGAAAAAAACCGTCTGGTGAAAAATAATTGTACTACGTAGATTTTTGTTTTAATTGTTATTGTGAGTAAAACCAAAGTTATTTCAATCGTCATTAATAATGTATATGCACTTTGAACGTCTGTTTTCACAATTTTAACATGCTCCGACCTGTCGTCTCGAGGTAATCACACCAGATTATAGTTAACGCGAGCGAATACGAGGTTCTCATTGAACGTCATAGATAGCGCAATTTGTATCAGATGAGCGTGTGAGTTAAACTAGAATGTGCGTCGCGAGGTTTTCTTTCAAATAATGTAATAATAAAAAAATAAGCAAAAATGCACTTCCGAGGTTTTCACTCTACGGCGACGATAGGTCGAAATAAAAGTAATTTGGCATTATTTTTAATTTTTTTTTTAGTATGTTTCATCACTCTTATCAATTAAATTTGTTTAGTGGTCCTTAGAACAGCTTGTTATTGTTCAAATAAAAACAACTTTAGTTTTTAGTGACACTCACTTTCGATGTTATTACAATTTACATATATTTACTATCCGAATTGGTAGGTAAAGATTAAAATGGCGGCCATTTTGAGGGGGGTGAGGTAGGGGACTGTAGAGGGGTTGAATTGTCGATAAAAATACCTGGAGAATAGCCCCTTCAAATATCGGTATGTCATGTCCGGACACACTGTATATTTTAATGAATTCCGCACTATCGAGGACACCGCTGCCTTACCAATTTATAAACCAATTTCGCTTGCTACTCACATCACCTTTTGTTTCGTTTGAAAATAGTAACTGTAATATAATTTCTCACCTTAGGCGTAAGCAAGAAACACTGAGCATTATCACACTCCGTGGTGACTTGCACGAGCAGTTGGAACATCTTGCGCTCGTTAATCGGGTCCATGCCTTGGTTGATCTCGTCCACGCATCTGGTGAAGATAGGAAAGTGTTCTGTTATTACCATTGGCCTACTATTACCAGCGTATGAAACTGACACCACAAACAAATTTCTTGCTTGCCTGGTTGCAAATTCCAAGGAATACGTCGTAATCTTGTTACTGATCTGCGACACATTTTTGGTTGATACAAGAAAAAAAGTTTGACCTGCATGTTTGTGGTTCGCGAATATCTCGCGTTCGGCTGGATCGATTTTGATGCGGTTTTCAAGAAAGTATTTGTAACTACTTTAATTTAATTAAGTACATTGTAACTTAATAACTAAAACAAACAAAAAAAATTTTTTTTTCATAAAAAATGTACCGCATTCAAAAACAAACACTAAAAGGACTAAAATAACGAAAGTGAATTAGCTACTTATTAAGGGAGCAATGTATGTGATTGGTGTCCAATATTTATTTATTATTAATATCGATATCTTGTATTGGACGCAGTGCTCTGACTCTTCTCATTGTGTCAAACATACGCACGCTTACACATCATACATAGAGACAGTAAGAGAGAAAAAGATAAAAAAAAAACAGAGGAAGATGTCTCCCTTTATGTATCAACGTCTAGTGTCTATACACTCACATACAGCAAGAAGCATTGACGGACAGAGACAAAAAAGGGAGAAGATGCAGAAGAGCAAGAGATAGAGTTTTTTTTAATAATTAATTTAGGGTTTTATGTGGTGTTTTAATTTTACTGGCACTTCTGATCATTTCTTGCTCTGTGGAAGACGCTTTGTCGAGATAGGATTTAGTAGTTATTTACCGGGCCGCTGCGCTCAAAAAGAACTAACCATTGCTTGTTTACGTATCATGGCGGCACGTGATGGTATGTCTTCTTAAGGCGCTACCCGGATTTTCAACGCGCACATTAGCGCTACTTTTGTAGAAAAATCATAACTCGTTAAATAAAAGACCAATCAAAAATCTGGGAGACACGATTGTAGTACAGGTTCTATAGTTTATTTAGTACGTTTAAATTGTTTCTAAAGTAGTTTACTGTAGTTAGAGTTATAAAAACTGCTAAATATGGTCACTTTTGGCAATTTTTCTAACTGGACCGCAGATAACTCTGTTTTATTGAACTTAAACATTGTGTCCAAACCACATAACCAGAGCTACAATCGCATATCAGATTTTCGATTGGTCTTTTATTTAACGAGTTATGATTTTTCTTCTTAAGTGGCTAAAGTACTAGTGTGCGCGTTAAAAATCCGGGTAGCCCCTTATTTAACAGACATTTGATTGAATATTATTTGAAAACTGTACCCCACATTAAAAAGTGGTTCAATTGATTCTGCTTGTTATTCCAATCATCCTATTTTCAGGTTTTGCGCATTTAATGTTAGACGTTGTATAAACTACATTGAATAGAATAATTACAATATTTCATTGAAATAACTTTGGTTTATAAAGATGGAATAAGAAACCAAAAACTTGCGCACGGGCGGGACTTGAACCAGCAACCTTTTGGCTAACCGGGCCAAACGCTCTTACCAATTGAGCTATCGTGCTGTTATAATGAATTGATTTCATAAGAGACCACAAATTTCGCATTTTATCTTTATGAATATAAAATATGACACTGTGAGTGTTAAAAACATTCTAAAACTTAATTAATTAATTACTGATTACTAAATTACTTAATACTAATAATAAATAATAATTAATTACTTTAATTAATAATTTAATTACTTAATTATTTAATAGTTTAATTACTTTTCGTGGTGACATCCAGCCATTTGTCATTTCAACGTCCGCCAATAGTTTGTGACGCTGTCGTTGCGCACAGTTCCAATATTGATTGGTTTTCGTATAAATATGGCACAGTGCGACAAGGATTTTCTAGCCAATCAATGATATTGACAGAGGGGCGCTAGCATTCAATGAAGGAAGCCAGTGCAAGTAAATCTCCCTTAGTTAAGGGAGTATATTTATTTATTAAGATATTTTTATTTACTAACCTATATTGTTTGTCCGAACAAGACAAATGAGACCAATTGGAACGGTTATGATTATAATAGTACTATACATGTATGTTTATATCATGGTAAAACAATAGTAATAACCATTGTAGTTATAACAATAAAAACCATTGATAACTATAACTTTATTTAAGGAGTTTAGACATATGGTATTTAAACTCTGCCTTTGCTGGTCCCAAGCCCAGATGAGAAAAGAGGAGGGTTGGCTGACGGACAACGCTTTCGGTGTGCACTTCCACCCGCACACCGACCAGTCGTAAAGAGTTGTCAATGCCGAACATTGGGCGGCAGTAAATAACCCAATCAAAACATTCGGTTACCAGGAACCGTGAGGCCTAAATAACCTCTAAAAGTCTGGGTGCAGGGATATGGGGAACCCCTGTAGCTATTTACCCAAACCTCCTTTTTTTTTTTCGTAATGACTGACAACGCAATTGAGAAGAGTTTGCCATGCGATCCGGCTAGCGCCCGGCTCTCCCAGATACCCGGGTCTGGGAGATGTAATGTTACCGACGACCAAGGACGGGTGGAGACCCAGGCCCCTCCTTCGGTAAATGCTACTGGTCAAAACACACAAAACACACCGACGGGGAGTACCCCGACCACTGAACACGGCCCGAGCTTGGACCTTTCAGGTCTGGCGGAGGCCATACCAACCACCGCCGACACTGCAACGGTGTCGGAATGGACCGTTGTCGCTCGGAAGCGCCCCTGCAAAGGGACCGCCAAACCGGCGACAACTGCCAGCAGCCGAGGGCAAGAAGGCCGACCCGACAGCAACCGCCACACCGGCCGTGCTACAGAGGGGACCCGAAAGCCCAAAGCTGCAACGACAAACCGAGGGATGGTGGGTCAACCCCAACGTGATCACCCCACCGCGTGTGCGTCGGGAGTGACCCACCAGCCCGCAGAGTCGCGGCCCACTGACAGACACACCAACCAAGGGCTGGGAAGCCGAACGGAACGCGTTCCCCCTCGGGGGCACGCAGGAAGTAAAGCGGACCAGCCTAGTACCAACCAAACTCAGACGCCGGCCGCTGCGGCTACAACGCCCAGCGAGCCCGTGCCCTCCACTTCCGCGGGGGTGACCTCCGCGGAGGCAGGACGGCATGGAACGGCATCAACGCTACCACCCACAACCACAAAACCAACAAGACCACCCAAACTACGCCAGCGAAAACGGAAGCCGAAAAGTAGCCGCGGCCGTAGGTTCGAGGCGGAGGCTCCCGCTGCTCCCGCAAGCGAGCAACCTGGGGTCGGGAATGGTCCGGACGACCGCGCTTCCACGAAGCGAGCTCGTCTGGACGATACTCGGTCCCCAAGGGGGGAAGCCAAACGTCCTAAAACCGACGGCACGCATAGGCGGGCGGAGAGCTACGCAGATGCGAGTCAATCGCACCTGAGGGTAGCGGTCATCACCGTCCCGCCGCGCGACTTCTCGCAGGAACAGGCAGTGCAGCTTAGGGAGGCTATCGATGATAGAATCCTTCAAGCTGTTCTGTCTCCACCGTCCCCGGGTGCGCAGGCTCCATCATTTCGCGGGCGCCCCTTCCTTTTGGATGGGGTGCTGGCGATGTGGTGTGAGAACGCGAACGCCCTTAACTGGCTAGAGAGGGAGGTCAGAAACATTCCGTCACCGATACAACACACCACTCTGACTGTCATTAGGCAGTCAGACATGAAAAAGAGGCTCAAAGCTGGGCTATTACTACACACCCGTATCACCGACTCCAGCACGCTACAGAGAGTCCTCTGTGCCCAGAACCCGTGGTACAGAGTCGACTCCTGGCTGCTGTACGATATGACGGACGACGACAAACCAGGCGAACCAGGGTCCAGTGAGAGGGTAGTCCACCTCATACTGGGGATCCCGGAAGACCAGCGGCAGACCATCCTGGATCGGGAACGTCGCATTGCCCACATGTCGGGAAGCGGTTATATTCGCTTTTTCGCACATGAAGAGGCATCCGCGCCGGCCGAACCCAGCACTGCAAGACCCAGCGAGACACCAGGACCATCAGCAGCCGCTCCCCAACCGGGTCCGAGCTGGCTCGACATGATGAGTTCGCCTGCAGAGAGCGCGGGGGATACGAGCGACGAAGATGGCGTCCTGCGTAGCCCCACCCCTTAGCCTCAAAGTCTTGCAGACCAACCTCCAGCACAAACAGATCGCGACGGCCACACTACGCAGAGTGCTGGAGGTAAATAACAAGATCGTCGCGCTGATCCAAGAACCTTGGATCAGAAACAACACCATATGCGGTCTCAACAACATCAGTGGTAAGATATTACTCAAAACACCGGTAGAAAAACCTAGGACCTGTATTGTAATGCCCAAAACCACAAATACCACCTTGCTTAACCAATTCTGTTCCAGAGATCTAACCGCAGTAAAAGTCCTTGTAGACAACCAAACTACCCTGGTCCTGGCCTCGGTGTACATGCCGAGCGAAGGCGACGTTCCAGCCAGAGAACTAGCTGAGCTGGTACTGCACTGTGAAGCCATGGACTGGGAGCTGGTCATCGCTGCGGACTGCAACGCGCATCATCCTCTGTGGGGAAGTAAGGACACCAACAGAAGGGGTGAGCTGTTAACAGAATACCTACTACAAACTAACCTCAACATAATGAACAAGGGCACGGAACCAACTTTTGTGACCTCTAGGTGCCAAACTACCATAGACATCACTCTAGCAACACACAAGGCAGCAGACCTCGTCGACGGATGGCATGTATCTAATGAACCATCGTTCGCAGACCACAGGCGTGTATGCTTTCAATTAAACCTTAAACTAACAGACCCTGTCCCATACCGCAATCCTCGGAGGACAGACGTGAAACAATATTGTAACATACTAACAAAAACACTAAACGATTCTGAAACAGTCGATGTAACCCTTAACACCAATAACATAGAACATACCGTGCAATCCCTGACAGCCACCCTCCTTAACAGTTTCGAACAAACCTGCCCCACCGCTACACCGAAAAACTCGGGCAACACTCAATGGTGGGGACCAGAACTTGAAAGGCTAAGGAAGGCTCTCAGGACACTGTTTAACCGAGCAAAAAACACCCGCGCCGACGAGGACTGGGCGAAATACAAAACAGCACAAAAACACTACAAGAAACGTATCAGGTTCCGTAGAACAGAAGCCTGGCACAACTTCTGTAGTAGTATAGACTCAACAAACCAAGCCGCGAGAGTAAAGAAAATACTGTCTAAAGGGGATCTCAACCTCCTCGGTTCTCTTAAAAAAGATGACGGTACGTTCACAAACTCAGACCAAGAAACCTGCAAGGTATTACTAGAAACCCACTTCCCAGGCTGTCAAATCACGCCGGATCCAGAATGGCCAGATGAAATCCGGGTGACACCGACATCACAGGAATGGGAAGTTGCAACCAAAATCGTGACAACGGACAAAATCAGATGGGCTCTAAAAAGCTTCCAACCATTCAAATCAGCGGGCTTAGATGGAATTTTCCCAGCCCTGCTACAATGGAACTCTCAAGAAATCACCACCCACCTATTACCAATATACAGAGCATGTATAGCGTTCAAATACATACCAAAGCAATGGAGAGAAGCAAAGATAGTCTTCCTACCTAAGCCCGGAAAGGGAGACTATACGTTAGCCAAATCATTCAGGCCGATCAGCCTGACTTCTTTTCTCCTAAAAACATTAGAAAGACTAATAGACAGATACCTAAGAGATGAGTTTTTAAGAAACAAAACACTTCACCCACAACAGCATGCATACAGGAAAGGCAGATCAACAGAATCAGCACTACATACTGTTGTGCACAAAATAGAATCGGCAATTAACAACAAATCATCAACACTTGCCGCGTTCATAGACATAGAAGGGGCTTTTGACAAAACTATGCACAACAGCATTAACCTAGCCCTAAGAAAACTAAGGGTAGAACCAGTAATAACAAAATGGATAAACGAGCTGGTCAGTAAAAGGGCAGTCCAAATAACCACACAAACCACCACACGTGCAACAGTAGTCAGGGGATGCCCACAAGGCGGCATCCTCTCTCCACTTCTGTGGAACATAGTAGTAGACAGCCTCCTGAGTAGGCTAAATGAAAGAGGATACACTACTATTGGTTACGCAGATGACTTAGCTATACTGATAAACGGAAACGCGGAAAACCTCCTATGTGGGATAATGCGTTCCGCTCTTCAGATAGTGGAAAAATGGTGTAACGAGCACGAGTTGTCAGTAAACCCCAAAAAGACAGAACTAATCCTTTTCACCAACAAAAGGAAATTACCTGAACTAAAGCTACCAATACTGTTTAACACCGAATTGGCTCTCTCCTCACAAGTGAAATATCTGGGCATCACCCTAGACAGCAAACTGAACTGGAGTAGCCATATCGATGATAAAATGCAGAAGGCCTGTATAGCCTTTTATCAATGCAAGCGACTAGTCGGCAAGAGATGGGGTCTAAATCCAAAGATCACATTATGGCTATACACATCGGTTATTAGGCCTTCTCTTACCTATGGATCAGTTGTATGGTGGCCCAGAACGCAACTGTCCACAATCAAATCAAAACTTCAAAGCCTACAACGTTTGGCAAGCATCGCAGCTACAGGTTGCATGAAAACCACTCCATCAGCCGCACTAGAGTTTCTCCTAATTCTAAAACCGCTGCATCTAGTAATTCAGGAAGAAGCAAAAGCAGCTGCTCTACGACTTAGGGCAAACGGACTATGGAAACAAAACATAATGACCACACATTCAAAAATCCTAGATGGGCCTCTGAAAGAAAGACCACTTTTAGATGCACCCATGGACAGAATACCATGCCATCATATATTTGATAGAAAATACAACATCCAAATCACCGAAGAGCCTAGCGACAGCTCAGGCACAAAAGAGGTTCGTATATACACAGACGGCTCCAAAACCTCAAAGGGTACAGGAGCTGGTGTGTTCTCAAATGACCTTAACATTAAAATATCAACAACTTTAGACAAGCTGAGCACTATCTTCCAAGCAGAATGTATCGGCATCACTAGGGCAGCACAGGCAGTTGCAGCCAGAGACGTCAAAGACCTACACATTAAAATCGTCTCGGACAGCGCATCGGTGCTCCAAGCCCTAAAAAACAACAGCATAACATCTGTCCTTATTTTGGAGTGTCATAAGGCACTACAATCCATAGCAAACACAAATGAGGTAACTCTGCAATGGATCAAAGGACACAGTAACTCACTAGGTAACGACGCAGCTGACGAACTAGCCAAGAGGGGATCAGCAACTACAGTATATGGACCGGAACCTTTGCTGCCCCTACCGCTGGCCCAAATAAAAACTTGGCTACGTGAAGAAACTGAAGCAGCACACCAAGATGAATGGAGAAATGGCGATGGTTGCAGGCAAACTAAGATGGCTGTTCCGGTAGCATCGAAAAGGCTTGCCCGCAACCTCATCCGATTACCAAGAGACAAACTACGCTTAGCCATAGGCACCATAACTGGTCATAGTCTCTTAAACAAACACCTTTTCACAATAGGTGTCACAGACAGCCCCCTATGCAGAGGGTGCATGGAGGCAGAAGAAACACCACATCATGTGCTCATGGAGTGCGCAAGTGTGGCAGAACAACGGGCAAATATTCTCAAATCCCCAGCTACTTTCCCGGAGGCCTTTTGTAATCTGAACAGGTTGCTAGCCTTCTGGGAAAGCCTGGGTTGGTTAGAATAAAAAGGAGGGACATACGTACAATGGCCCAATCATGAGGCTAAGTGCGGAAAACACCCCAGCCAAACTAACTAACTAACTAACTAACATATGGTATTTAAAAATAATCCTTTTAATAGTTTACACAGAACACGTATGAAAATAAAACAAAAGGTAAAATCAGAAAATCTCTTGTGAGATTGGGGAGATTTCGCTACACTGATCTGGCAACTGCATTGTTGAGTTTGACAGCGTTAGTTCTGATTTTTGCTGTTGGCCAAAAGATCAAACATTTACTGTTATGAAGTTTGTTCGGTATGCACAAATATTTTATGATACTAGTACTACTACTTTTTTTTTATGATACTAGAAAGAAGTAGCTTTCTTATCCTTGATTGAATCATTAATATTCGAACGACATAATCAATTTAGCTGTATTCATCGTTTATTCGCCCGTACTGGTATCGCGTGGCGGTTTGGCGGCCTGTACTGTACCTGCTTGCTCCATCGTCATGTCCACCGTCACTGTTCCTTATTTCAGTAATTCGTGGTCAACTGTAATTGGCTAATTAAGTTATTTCCTCTTGTAATTATTTTAAGTTATATGCTGTTGTTGTCCCAATAAATAAATAATAAATAAATAAAATCCATATGACACTATCGGAATAATAAATTAATATTCCCCCTAGCTGATTTCGACTACGGTGGCCAGTCACAACGACTAGCCGACTGCGCGGGACATATTATAGTGCACAAGTGTGTGCGCAAACACAGGTACACTCTCTATTCCCTCACTCGCACAGCCCTTAGGGACAGCACTCACACGACCGGAGAGAGATCAGGCGCAGGACTAACGGCTTTACGTGCTTTTCCGAGGCACGGGGATGAAACACCGCCAACTTACAAACTCCGGCTACCCTAAGAATTTCTGAAAAGCAAAACCCAGGTACATATTTTAGGCCCGGCTCGGGGATTAAACTCAGGTTCTCTGGCGCAGCCGTCGCACACTGGGGTTGCCTATATGAGACGGATGCGAAAAACTGTTATTTTTAAATGAGGGTAATAACATAAAATAACGCTTGTTTTTAAAATTAGAGGATATTTGACATATTGTGTCGTCAGGTTAGCGGTTACCTTGGCTTTTAATCAGCAGCTATTGACTCTTTAAGTGCAAGTGTTTAGTCATCCACACAGTTTAGTAGAAATTCTGTTGAACTTTAAAAATTCCAAATTCGGATTGTTGAGAGATTTTTCAAATTATTGATCATGTCTTATAAGGACCGAGGTATGTACTCGATGTAACACTTAAGACAATGTAGTTTTTTTGATAAGCTGAACAGATAACCGTGTCTTTTTAATTTTGTTAGAACAAAAATTTTGATTCGCGATATTTCGATTTTGCGCAAAGTTCTTTTTAAGTGGATAGTGTTATAAATACGTTCAACCTTTCGGTATCATAAAACCAAAGTCCAAAGTGAAAGCCTGTTGCGCGATTTTTTTTACAGTTTTTTAAATAACAGATTTTTTTCAATTAACTTTCATACCTACATATTGTTTTTATTTTTAAGGATTTTTTTCCTTATGATATTCACTAAGCAAAGCCGTATATTTTGCAAATCCTACTTAAAAATTATAAATTAAGCTTACAAACTAAACAGAACTTAAATATACATAATTCAAAGTATTATAAAGTTTTTCGCATTCGTCTCATATAGGCCGCCCCAGTGTGCGTCGCTCTAAAGTAAACTCCCTGAGGAATACTCGTAATATAAGTACGGTCTCACCGGAAGGGCACCGTGGTGAGCCGCTGCAGCGCCATGAGGTACACGGCGGTGGACAGCGCGCGCTCCCGTACTGCTCGTAGTCCTCCTGAGGACTGCGAGCAGCAGTAGCAGCAGTAGCAGCAGTAGCAGCAGTGCCCTGTAGGCATGGCCTCACCGGAAGGGCACCGTGGTGAGCCGCTGCAGCGCCATGAGGTACACGGCGGTGGACAGCGCGCGCTCCCGTACTGCTCGTAGTCCTCCTGAGGACTGCGAGCAGCAGTAGCAGCAGTAGCAGCAGTAGCAGCAGTAGCAGCAGTGCCCTGTAGGCATGGCCTCACCGGAAGGGCACCGTGGTGAGCCGCTGCAGCGCCATGAGGTACACGGCGGTGGACAGCGCGCGCTCGCCGCCCGACTGCGCGTGCCGCGTCAGCTGCTGCAGCTGCTCGTCCGCGCGGAACCGGACCAGTATCGATATGCCGTACTGATCGTAGTCCTCCTGGGGGAACAGACGCGATGGATCAGAGATGCGCCGAGTAGCGCTTTTGCCGAGAAACGAGTGATGATTTTTACTGTGTATTTTTTTGAAGTGAAACTTCTTTATCGGCGTGGGAAACAACATTACCGTCACATTTTTCGGTTACGCGTCACATTTTTCCGTTACGCGCCATCTTTTTCTTGCCCCTATCACGATTGGTTCAGACGAAGAGTACTTTCACTTTCTCATGCTGTAATAATCTTAGTAGCAAAATGGTAAAGTGAAATAATTGTATAATTTGTATTCATACCTATGATAATAAAATCCTTTTGTTTAAACTTTATGTAATTTAACTTTATTTAACCAATTTCTGGAAAGTTGCATGTAGATCATTTTTCGAAAAATAAGGTCATAAAGTAGTTTCACTTCTTACGTGTGTACACTAGTACACGCACACTTTTTTTTTCTATATTGTATACTCTGATTTTTAATTAGATATGACAGTTTCCATCACACTTTTTTATTTATTTACAAGTTTAACGTCCTCGGACGGAGCCATACAGACAATTCTTCATTAATAACTTCAATATTTACACTTAACACTACAAAACTAACACTACACTAGCCTAGCCTAAGCTTTGAATGCAGGGCTGGCGTTCGCATTTCAATGCTCAAGAAGGAAGTTTAGCACGCGAATAACGATCCGAATCAGAGGGCGCGATCTGCGATCAGAGCACTCTTTACTTTGTTTCCTTCTATGTCTTCATTGTTTTCTTCAAAAGCACACATTATTATAATGATTCCTACACAAAATCACAATAAATTACTCAAAAAACCCAATTAATAAAATGAAGAAACAAAATCCACCTTTCTCTTCTCGTTTCCCGCGCTAAACTCACATCACACTTTTGCTTTGCAATAGTGCTGTGACAATTCGATTGTGTGATATGAGTTTTAAATAATCAGACATTATTTGTTAAGATGAATAATGCATGAGAGGTACAAACAAACGTAATACATAAAACAGTTAGAACAACTGAGTTCAAAGTCAGCCTCACAATAGCAAAATTATTCTTCTTCTCATTTTTTTAATGGCGACGAATCAGTCAAAATAACTTGCGCCGTACTGAATTCCGCCAATGACACATACGAGGCACACACACGGAGGAAAAATGTATATTAAAACGACACCACAAAACACATAGCTTGAAAAAGTTCTATAATTTACAATGAATAAGAAAAGGGATCAAATCAACCATCACAAGAACTGGAGGGGAGACAAAATGGCGGAACGTAGTTCGTTTAGGAGGAAGATGAATGGTAAGGAATATATACAGACAAAATAGAAATATTTAAAGTTCTAACAGCCACGACACTGATATCATGGCTATGATCATAAATAAAAGGTTGAGAGAAAGATAGAGGGCGCTTTATGAGTAAGGCGCTTCTACCGTATCCATCGTTCCTGTCGTCACGGAGATATGAATATGAGTAACAAGAGACACGAAACCGTGATCCGGGAATAAGCCACGTCTCCGAAACAGCTAGGACCGACGGAGAATATTTATTAATGAGAAAAATAAGTTTATGTTTTTTTTCTAATACTTTTGCAGTTTAACTAAACATTTAAATTCATTTTGGCTCAATTGAGAAGAATATTGGGAAAATTTGGAAAGTCATTCAGGTTTGGACGGTAGTCGGCCACTCTGACTGGAGAAAACGCGAAGAATAATGGAAAGGATTAACTCGTAATAGGTCGTTATTGTCTTCAATTAAGGAGTAGTTGAGTTTAGGGCGCACCCATTTGGGAGTGATGAGGCACAGTCTCCAATAATGGCCTGGTATGCCTGCCGGTCGCAACCCTTACCCAATGAGAGACGCGTTCGATGAGAGGGGCGGGAAACAGTTTTCTTGTATGAAAAAGCATATTCACGTGGTGCAGGTTAAGGGGATTTAGATTGTGTGGTTTGTGATGAGCCAGAGGACTTAGCCGTATGGGCGTACGATCTGCGGACTGCAGGGTAGAGGAGAGCAGAGCAGCTTGTTCGTAGGACATGTTGTCCTGACACAATATTATTTTGATAGACATTTGCCTGAAATGCTCTGGACAAGATTTGTTTAAAGCAGAGTGTGGACCTAAGCAATACAAAGAAGTAGCCATGTTCACTGCCACTGAGCAGGTTTCTACACAATGAGGCTGAACGCAGCGGTATCATCTGGGCTTGGAGCGGCACTGTGCCTTGACATGACCAAATCTTCAACAGTTGAGACACTTAATTGTTGGCAACTGATTTGACTCGACTGGTATCGAGTTGTGGTAACAATAAACTCGTTCTGTTAAACCTTGACCCTGGAGGATGATCACAACAGATTGGGTTGGAATACAATTTGCTTTGCCGTCAACTTTTTGATTTTTTTATTAAGGCGCCTTGCTTTTAGCAGGATTTCAAGCAAATGCAGCCAGTGGAGACAGTTAGGGTATCTGCAAATTCTTCAATGGATAGGTCCGTGGGTATGCCTTTAATGAGGTCAATACGGGTAACGTTATATGTGGGTACGGATGCTTCGTACTTTTGAATCGGTAGGAGTTCGTTTACGACGAATTTATTTGCCGCTTCAGCGGCGCTGAATTCGATAGCCGGATAACCGGTTCCTACCAATGTTTTTGCGTTGACTGTGAAAGGACAAGGCTCAAGTAAACTTTAGGAGCAATAACAATTGATGGTTGTGTATTGTATACATCGCATGATTAGCTGTCTCAGGAGGATTGGTAATGACTCTTTTTGCAGGTTCTGCAGGTTCCTCAGGTTGGAGGCGAAGTTTTTTGCCGTTTGGCTAAACCGGCTGAGGATATATCCATTTGTAGGCCCATAGGTAGTGACCCGATCTGGAGGATCGGAATGTTCAGGAGGGGTGTTATACATTTTTTTTTAATTACCAGAAAAATGTGAGCATTAATATCACCACCAACAATAAATAAATAAGCTTAGAGTAGTAATATAAGAGGGAACACTGCCCGAACAAAAAAAAAACAAAACCCGAAGTCACGCGTAATCACTTACAAGCGAATGGAATGTAGCAATATTATTGCGAGATTTTTACTTATTTTGACATTTCACCACTTTCTATAAATAATTTATAATTGAACGTGATGATACTTCCAAGAAAAATGATTTTTAAACAGATCATACTTTCGTAGATTATTTTAAATATCTTTTTTATAATTCATGCTTATAATATTTCTACAAAACACAAATTTAAAAGACAACTATTAAATTATTCTAAACTCACATAAAGCAACGATTGAATAAATTTAATTCTTCGATTATTTAGGACTATAACTATTTTTGAATTACGAAAAACTGGTCACCCACCTAATGTCATTTTGGTCTATCTAATTAAAAATCAGAGTATCAAATCCCTATTGCTTGTTGGCAAAAAACAAATACTTTCGAGTGGTGAGCAGGGCACCGAAAAAGATGTCCGAAACTGGCACGTCTAGTAGGAGTATATGTGCACCTGCAAGCACCATGTAGAGCGAGCGATTATTTTCGGGTAACGTCTTCGAAATAAAAATAAATGCTAAAAAATGTTCCTGCATTATAATTCACCTTTTTTTAAAGAACGTTCACTTAATTATGACTGATTTCACAAAAGAAAGACTTCACTTTTTTACTTTAAATTAGTTTCCATAACTAATTTAAAGTAAAAAAGTGAACTACTTTTTAACCGACTTCAAAAAAGGAGGAGGTTATCAATTCGACTGTATGTTTTTTTTTTTTGTATGTTTGTTACCTCATATCTCAGTCGTTTGTAGACCGAATCGAAATTTTTTTTCGCCTACTTAGAGGGTGTACCTTCTAGTTGGTCCCATTTTTTTCATTTTGGGATCTGATGATGGGATCTTGGTGTAATCGAGGGAAACCCTCAAATTTTAAAGGCACGTATAGTGTTTCTTTACTAGAATCTTAATGTTGACGTGTTGTTACGTCTGTTAGTCAACATCTTGTGGGGCTGAGCTGATGGTGGAACTCCTTAACGCTTAGGAGTTCAGTTATTATAATGACGTAACTAATGATAGATAATTTGTAGCTTCTTAAAAAAATAGAATCATAAGGTGCAACTGCCCCTCTCTTAGGTAATCACTAAAAATGAAGAAATAAAATAAACTTTAAAAAAAAGTAAAAACCGACTTCAAAACCACAATGCAAAAAGTCTTAAATAAACTCTTCACCATTGAAAGGACAGGAATCCGTTTTAGGCAAACAATTCTTTTTTGGAGTCGGTGCCATCACTTTACCATCAAGCATCAACTATCACAGCACCGACTCCAAAAAGGAATTGTTTGCCTAAAACGGATTCCTGTCCTTTCAATGGTGAAGAGTTTATTTAAGACTTTTTGCATTTTGGTTTTGAAGTCGGTTTTTACTTTTTTTTTAAGTTTATTTTTCATTATCACTTTTGCTTAATTATTTATATCTACCTAAATATATTGTTTTACTGAAACCGAGTATACTCATCATTATAACCGAGTATTTCAGCCGAGTACGAGCATTCAAAAACCCGCCGAGTATGCTGAGTTCCGAGTATGCCAAGTATTAACCGAGAAAAGTTATCTTTAAGTATCCTAAATTTAGGCAGACATTTGTCATATCACTCATATTGTGAATGTGTAAGATGGAGTAACAAAGATTCATTCAGGATAATTCACGTAAAACTACTGAATGGATTTTGATAAAACTTTTTAGTGCTTGCTAGTGGGGCAGCGGCTAGTAATATAGTCGCATATGTTTTCTATAAAATTAAATAGTGTCAAAGTTAGAAATTGTCCCCTTTAGCCTTTTAAGGGAAATAAAATTTACAACTTAACTTAAACTTAAATTACCTGTGTTTAGGGTTTAAAACTTATTTTAATTGTATTACATATGGTAATACAATTATTAATATTATTATAATATAATTATTATTATTGTAAAGGGTTATACTTACATCACTGCCTCCCATATCTAGTTTGATTTCACCGGCGCAACCCAACTTCTCAAACATTTCACTGAAACTTATGTTTATGTTTTCCAATAGATTCTCGAGAGGTGGCAGCCATTTTGACCTGAAAACAAATATTTCAATAAAGATAAAGTATACCTAATGCTAAATAATAATGAAAAATATAACATAATATCTCCCAACTTGGCTAATGAAAAATATATTATATTAATTAATTAATTCTGACTGTGTATATGTCTGTGGTATCGCTCCTAAACAGAAGAAACTATTATCGATGTTTTTTTTATTTTGTGTGTCATAGTTAATTTTATCCCGATTGTTCTTAGTGTTAATGCTTCATGAAAATCTGATCAGCCGTTCAAAGATCATCAACTCATTATTAATTGATGAGGTGATCTGCTACCTTTCATATTATGTCCTATCGATTTGAAATTTGGTACCGCGTTACTTAAATGACATTGATATAACATATTAAGGTAACCTTGACCTTAAATGTGACATGTTTCGTGGGTTTTTATTTTATCTAGTTTTGTATCTCTCATAGTCACACTCAATCGAGATCAGTTTACAGAGTTTATTGTCAATTACCGTGAAATCTCTCATTAAATCACTTCCTCTGCCACAAGTTTCCATGGTTTCTCAGTACTTTTAAATATTCCTCCACTGATTTAACTCTCAGCATTTCCCAAGCGGTTGACTGGTAGAGAATGCCATAAGGGATTAAGTCCACCAATTGTACCATTAACAGTGCAATAAAGTTTAAATAAATATATTTTTTTCCAGCTTGGCGTTAATTTTGTGAACGCACGCTAGTTTTCAACTGAATAATAGTACATATTGATATATTAGCTTCTCATACATACCTGAGTTCCTTCATTCTATTCTCTAGCAGTTTGCCTTCGTCACTCGAGCTGCTTACTTCCGATTTGAGCTTGGCTATCAACCTCTCCCTTTCTTCGTATTCTTTGACAACCTGTGGACAAATAAATTCTTGTCAAATCATTACTAATCAGGTAAATGTATCATCATTATCAGCCAAAGGACGTCCATAGCTGAAAATAGTCCTCCCCCACAACTTTCCACACCGACCGATACTTAGCGGTCTGCATCCAGTTTGATCCTGCGATATTTACAAGGTCGTCTGTCCATCTTGTCGGTGGACGTCCTACGCTGCGTCGTTGGTCAAAGGGTCTCCAATCTAAAACTTTTCTGCCCCAATGGCCATCAGCTCTTAGCGCTATGTGCCCTGCCCATTGCCACTTGAGCTTGTTGATTACTAGGGATATGTTCTTCACCTTAGTTCTACTTCGTATCTTCTGGTTTCTGATTCGATCTCGTAGAGAAACACCGAGCATTGCCCTCTTCATCGCTCGCTATGGGATTTTGAGCTTCTTTATGAGGCCCATAGTTAGAGACCTAATAATAATATATTATTATATATTTATTTAACGGAGACGCCCACGTCATTATCGTTGTCAGGTATTCGTAGCAAAAGGTAGAAAATTCTTTAGTTCGAAACCAAGACAATTGGTATGTTGTCTGGCTTTAAGATTGGCATATTCATTTATTTAGGGTGTCGTTTTGGTCAGCGGCGCTCGACTCAGGGGTCTGGCACAAACGATACTGATGGCAAAAAAAAAACCTCAAAATCAATAATTTCTTATTGCGATACTAGTTAATGTTTCGAAACTACCAACACCGGTAAGCCTAGCATGCACGCCTCGATACCGTTTATCGCGTCGATAAAATAATTTTATTTCCTAAACAACCTGTTTTGACAAGTATTTTCCACTTGTTAATCAATCCTAATTGCTTTTAAAAACAAATTAATGCAAGAAAGTAAGTAAAACGTTTTTAAATATGATAATAATGACGTTTGAAAAGTATCGATTGCCGCGATAAATGATAAATAGGCCTGCGGGTCGCCTTCACGTAGTTTACTAGCTATAGCGTAGTATTTCGTGGATACGCGCGAGCTACATGCCAGGGTGCGTGTTTCCCCAATTTTTTTTAATGTCCTGAAGAGGTTTTATTTTACAAAACTAGCATTTTTTTCATAAGCATAACTCATACCATCTTCCCAAGGTCGATGTCACCAATCAAAACAACACCCTGTATGTATATCTGAAGGGTTTGTTTGAACGCGCAAATCTCAGGAACTGCTGATCCTATTTCTAAAATGACTACTAAAGTCTGTTTTTATTTGCTATTCGAATAATCTAAACAATGTTATTACAACTTTCAAAATAATACCGTTGAATAAAATTCATTTACTATTTGATTTAAAAAGATCTCAGTGCTAAACGATGAATTATCTATGTAGTTAGTAAGTTTTGTGTTTACCTTATTTTAAAATGAATTCCCTTAAATGAAAGCTCTCGTGGCAAAAGTATTTAAATATACTTAAAAAGAGGACTCGACAATGTATCATAGCTTATACTAAAGGAAAATAAATAAATATCAATTTCAATTATTTTGGTAAAAAGGTATGTCAAGATTGTATAGACAATTCGACAAGCAAAAAGGAACGGACTTTACCTACCTATTAGTCAATAATCTTATCAGTTGTTATTCTATTATCTTATCTTATTATCTTTAAAGATCGCAGTATCAAACTGGTTGCAGACCGCTAGTGATCGGTCGCTGTGGATAACCGTGGGGGAGGCCTATGTTCAGCAGTGGACGTCTTTTGGCTGATAATGATGATGATGATGATGATAATGATGATGATGATGACGATGATCTTACCCGTTCGTCGCTCTCCTCCATACATTCAATCCTCGCTTGCAACTCGTACATGTGTTCTTGTAGCGTCTCGACGTCCGCTGGCAATACCTCGAAGTCCTCCTTGTACCGGAATTCCGGGTCTTGGGGCAGTTTGTTGTCGCACGATCTGAAAAAACATAGCAAATATTTATTTATTTATGAAATATAACATACATAAATAAATAAGAACCGTATTCCTGGTTGTATTCAATCACAGAGGTCAATCCTAACAACGACAAGCCATCGAAATGCGGGTCTTAATGATTTTTAATTCAACACGGTGGTAAGCTTTTAGGGCGAATGTATCCATAATAAAAAATAACTGTAAATAAAGTAAAATAAAGATGATTTGAAAATGTCATAACTTCTTTGCCAAATATATGCCACTTCTTTGCCAATGACTTACACAAATCAACATGGACTAGTAATATTTCAATCCAAACTAACTAACTAAAATTCTTTTAATTTTCTGTTAAGAAACCTACACAATAAAATAAACCTTTTTTAATAGCCTATCTTATCTGTTATTAAACACTAGCGGTCCCCCACGACTTCGTCCGCGCGATTTGAGTTTGCTCCCTCCCCTCCCGTCGCAGCGTCTTGTTTTATATCTTAAAGCCTTTCTCGATAAATAAGCTATCCAACACAGAAATATTTTTTCAAATCGGTCCAGCAGTTCCTGAGATAAGCGCGTTCAAACCAACAAACTCTTCAGCTTTATAATATAATTAGCGCAAGCGCACGTTGTACTTAAGCTGCGAACATTATTTTGGTGCGGAGTTATGTTAAAACTGTGATAGCTCCTAAGATATTTATTGAAATCAAATGATATAAAAAGCAACTTGGTTCTAAATGAAATGCTCGTGATGATGAATGTATTTATTTTGATAAGAATAAATACCTGTATGTATAATACACCTCTAAAAATAATGCATTATTTTTTTACAAATTTATTAACATAAAAAAGGTTGTAGTAAGTCAACCGTAAAAGATAGACATATGCTGTCGCGGACTTTATTATAGAACTCTTAATGCTGAACAATCCTGTCATACATGATTTTTGTGTAACTTAAGCGGTTTCCGCAGCGTATGCAGCGGAAGCTCTCAAAAGGAATATCTTTCTCCCGTTTTCGCAACATTTTTCATTTCTGCTGTGGTCTTATGAGTCGTATCTTAATGTTATATAGCTTAAAGCCTTCCTCGATAAATGGACTATCCAACGTAAAAATATTTTTTCAAATCGGGCCAGTAGTTTTTGAGATAAGCGCGTTCAAACAAACAAACAAACTCTTCAGCTTTATAATATTATAGTATAGATTTAGATAAAGTTTTTTTTTTTAAAACTTAGAAGTGGAAAAACTTAGACAACATTTTAATTTCAACTTTCTTTTTGAAACATCAAAACCTTAACAAAACAACTGTACGTTTTATAAAAATTGTTGAAAAATTACAATTATTAATCCGTGGATCCACCATATACTCTCCTGACATATCTGCATCGGTTTTTCATACTCAAAACAAGGGTGTCAATATTCTGTTGTGAAATACTATCTCAAGTCCTGCTAAGATGCAAGAAAAGCTGGTTTTCATGCACAATATTTTCAGGGAAATTTCTAATAGCTCTTCTCTGAAGCATATCCCAGGAATACTCAATAGGATTTAAGTCAGGGGATTGTGCAGGCCAGTCTAAGCTTGGATATCATGCTGCTGTAACCAACTTGTAACGATACGCTCCGTATGAGGACGGGCACTATCGTGCATTAGCTGTTTTTTTTTTAAGTTTAAAGAATTTAAAAAAAAATCACGAAAAATAATAAATAAATTTTGTCCCATTTGATGTCTCTGGGGCAAGATTACAGGCTCTAGCACCTCATCTCGGTATTTTAGAGCAGTCGTATTGCCTTGTATCCAAACGAGGTCCGTTCTACCGCCGAGACGAATTTATTTCAGAATTTTATTTTTTTACTTATATATTCTTTATTACACAAACAAAATGAAGTACAAATGGCGGACTTAATGCTTTAAAGCATTCTCTTCCAGTCAACCATTGGGTGAGGCAGAAATAACAAAAAAACTAACATAATGAATGAACTACATATACTTACATAAATACTTTTTAAAATAAACATACATAAATACAATAAAATCCATACTTCACGCTGAACAGATATCATTTGTTTAGGTTTTGTTGAAATATCCCTAGACCATGTTGATTTGTGTATTATAAGTCAGTTTTTTTTTACTTACTATTGAAAAGTCAGTCCTTAGTGTCATTTATTTAAATTTAATGTATCTGTTTGAGGTTTTTATTACTGTGACATGATTAACTAATCATAATGGTTAGGATAAGAAGAAAGAAAAAGCAAGGAATACCAAAAATAAGCTATATGGAGCAAATAAAGCAAATGATGTGTCGTTTCGTATGGGGAGTTCATGATAATGGCGGCAAACCGGAAAGAAAAAAATTGAAAAAAAAAACTGCTCCGAAAAGAGCTAAGCTCTCTAAATTGATGATGATAAAACATAATGTTTATACAGGTTGAAATTTTAATCAGTGACCAGATTTTGTTTGAAAACTCCACTAACGAATATTAACATCTTTTACAATGGAAGCAATGTATGGAACGGCTGATTTTGTTTTCTCGTTACCCAATTGGCCCGATAGTAAATATATTATAAATTGCAAATTGCACTTGTAAAAAGCAACTTTGGTTGTGTGACAGATGAGGAATCGAACCCCGTGTCTTACGCTATCCGGGCGTATGCCTATGCCGGATTGCGTAATACACGGGGTTCGATTACTCGTCTGTCACACAGCCAAAGTTGCTTTTCACAAGTGCAATTTGCAATTTATAATATATAGCGGTCCCCCGCGACTTCGTCCGCGCGTTTTGAGTTTGCCCCCTCCCGTCGCGGCGTCATGTTTTATATCCTAAAGCCTTTCTCGATAAATAAGCTATCCAAAACAGAAATATTTTTTCAAATCGGTCCAGTAGTTCTGAGATAAGCGCGTTCAAACAAACAAACTCTTCAGCTTTATAATATATTAGCGCAAGCGCACGTTGTACTTAAGCTGCGAACATCATTTTGGTGCGGAGTTATGTTAAAACTGTGATAGCTCCTAAGATATTTATTGAAATCAAATAATATAAAGGGCAACTTGGTTCTAAATGAAATGCTCGTGATGATGAATGTATTTATTTTGATAAGAATAAATACCTGTGTGTATAATACACCTCTAAAAATAATGCATCATTTTTTTACAAATTTATTAACATAAAAAAGGTTGTAGTAAGTCAACCATAAAAGATAGACATATGCTGTCGCGGACTTTATTATAGAACTCTTAATGCTGAACAATCTTGTTATACATGATTTTTGTGTAACTTAAGCGGTTTCCGCAGCGTATGCAGCGGAAGCTCTCAAAAGGAAAATCTTTCTCCCGTTTTCGCAACATTTTTCATTTCTGCTGTGGTCTTATGAGTTGTATCTTTATGTTATATAGCCTAAAGCCTTCCTCGGTAGATGGACTATCCAACGTAAAAAAAAATTTTCAAATCGGGCCAGTAGTTTTTGAGATTAGCGCGTTCAAACAAACAAACAAACAAACAAACAAACTCTTCAGCTTTATAATATTAGTATAGATGACTGAAATTGAGGTAATCCAATTATATTTTGAGGCAATTTATTAAAGAAAATAATACATCTTCCAATAAACGAGTGATTAACCTTCTAAAGTCTGAAGTTTGGAACGGCAAGTTTATTCTTGTTTCTAGTATTGAAATCATGTAAATCACTTTTTTTAGGAAATAAGTGCAAGTTTTTACGAACATAAATCAAATTTTCATAAATAAACTGTGAAGACTGTGACAAGCAAACCAGTAGGCCTAACATGCCTTACACAATCTTTATTTCCATCGACATGTCAAAATTAGTCGATCTATGCTATTTTATCATATTCCCTAACATGCCAACCACATTAGACAAATTTATCCACAACGATAACGAGATAAGACAATTTCTAACCATTCACTCAATTTTATGTCAAATTTGGCTGAAAATGATAAACTTGACACAATGACAGATTGATTCGATACTGGCCATAGATAATAAATTCAAACCAATATCTTAGGGATAAAAAAAAACCACGGGGACTTTCCTTTCAATATTTTTACCCTTTATTATTTTTTGAGGGCCTAGAATACGATATGGCACGACACAGTCATATATTTTTGCTCTAAATAAATGAAAACATTTATCGTCGACGCTAATGGTGGACCATTGTTGAGAAAAAGACCGCCAGCACGTTTTATGATGTTGGCAACACTGGCACCCCTCACTTCTGTCCATCTTTGCAATGTGCTTGCACTGTATAATTTTTATCTTTTATTTTCTAAATAAAACGTAATTCATACAGTAATTGTGACGGCTTATTATTTCATCAACCATACTGTTTCAAGGTAAGATGTCAAAATTCGGTAAAAATATGTGTCGCGTGTTAGCGTTCAATGATAATTTTGTCATATTTCGAAATTTGACAGTACGACATGACTTTCATTGCAGCCATGTTAGCAACTGTGGTTAAGTCGATTTTAGACAAACAAACGGGATAGAATGCCGCGATAATTTTTTATCACGGCGTGCATGTTAAGCCTGCTGGCCGTCTAAATGAAACAGTAAAAGTTGTTCATATTCGTCAGTGGAGTGTTCACACAAAAATTAGTCACTAATTAAAATTTTAGCTGTATGTGTTTGTAAGCCTGACCTCTTAGCCTCCAGCAGTTTCTGTTTAGCGTTGGACTTGGCCGTAGCGAGTCGACTTTCGATGTTCTCGAGCGTCGCGAGTGTCTTCCTGAGCTCACTTTTGAGCTCACGGAGCTCAGACTCTTGTTGGACTATCGCGTTCCTGCTGAAGTCTAGTTTCACCTGAGGATAATATTGTATTTTTTTTTAAAAAAATAACAGAATAATTTAAAATTATTTTGTAAACTACCGATGAATCATTCTCCTGTACCCATAACAATCTCTCTGCATGACCTAAAGGCATGACTGGGAGAGAGTGCTGTTAGCATTAAGTCCACTTTTGTACACTTTTTAGTGCAATAAAGTTTTTAAATCAATAAAAATAAATGATACATTCTTTCAATTTCAAACTATCCGGTATTTTTTTCTGATTTGTTGACGCTTCTGGCAAATCTAGACTTGATTGCTATATTTTAAGCTTCAAAGAATTTTGATGAAAACAGAGATAGGAATAAATTAAATATGTTTTATTGGTTGTAGTTCTTTTTTATTGTTGTAAATATAATTGCACTCAAAGAAAATAATAATAAATATTCTTTATTGCACAAATAAGGACACAAGAAACAATAACAATACAGGCAAATCATTTGTACAATATTGGCAGTCTTATCGCTGAAAGCGATCTCTTCCAGACAACCATTGGGTAGAGGAAACAACGTTAATCAGTGAGGTAGAAACGGTGTGCAAAAATATAGCTAGAATTTTAATATCATACTTTAAAGATAGTTACATAATAGAAGTAAGAATAAAAATATATAACGAATAGACTTATATCACAAATAACATAAAATAAAACAAATTAATAAAAACATATAATTAATAAATACATATAATATACGTGCATACTACGAATATAACGTACATAAAACTTATTAAACCTAAGCGATTGCTTTACAGAACAAAGAACATAAGAATGTGTTTTAATTCGCGGCGTACCAATGGTTAAGTGAATGACTGAAATTGAGGAAATTCATTCATCTGGTCAAAACACTTTATTTTTCTTCAAAAAGTGGTAACACTGTAAACGTCAAATAACTCCACGGGATTATTGATTATACTATACACCGGTACATCTAAAGTATGTATTATGTTTGCGATTTGCGATTAATGACTAACATAAATCAGGGGGTCATTTATACAGATACTTGGGGGTTATCTTAGATGCCTAAGAGTCATCTTAAGACACTTGGAGCCCACCTCAAGACACATGTGGGCCATGTCAATGCCCATGGAAGCCACCGAGACACTATTTTTTACTGACTTCAAAAAAGGAGGCAAACAATTCTTAACCACTTCAAAGAAAGGAAGTCATCAATTCGAAATGTATGTAATAGATATTTGGAGCCTACCTCAACACATGGGACATTTCAAATGTGTTGAGCCTACCAACACATTTCAACGTGGAAGCCACCGAGACACACAATTTTTTAGGGACTTCAAAAAAAGAAGGTAATCAATTCAAAATGTGTGAATGTGATATTATTGGAATTTTATAATATTTGAGTATGTATGTTGTTCTAGTAAGGCTTTCAAATTCATGATTATGCTATTTAGTTTAATTAGGTATGTTTCAACTCAGGGTAAAGTGTAATTATTATCAAAATCGGTCTAGTAGTTTTGAGATATGAATAAGAACTAAAAATAATGAAATAAGAAACAATAAAAAAAAATTAAAACGCCTTCAAAAAACTTACCAAAAAGCTTTAAATAATGCATTTGTCTTCTATTGATTAATTCGCTGTAATTTCTCTTGCAAATATTTCTTCCTATCCTACCAACATTATAGAGCTAAAGAGTTTGTTTGTTTGAACGCACTAAGCTCAGTAACTACTGGACCGATTTCAAATAATATTTTTGTGTTGCATAGCTTATTTATCGAGGTAGGATGAAACTAAAAAATAAGTATTACTTTAGTTTGAATCTATCTGGTATTTTTTTCTGATTAGTTGGCGGATGAAACTAAAAAATAAGTGTTACCTTCCACATCTCCCCGTTCAATATCTTCTCCTGCAACTCTTTCATAGTATCGCTCAGCTCTCTATGCAGTTTGCACTGTTTTATAACGGACTCTCGTTGTTTCCTACGACATTTTTCCCTTTCATGTTCCATGTTGAATGTCGATTCGTTTTCCACGTCTTGCACCTTCTTGGTTTGAATGCGGATTTGAGCGCAGATTGTTCTGACCTGGAACAAAAAAATACATGAGTTATACGCAATATTCATTAGTTCGTTTTTGAATCATTTTTTTTTTGGTGGGGTGCATTTTCGTACTAACTCAGGATTATTTATGCTCTGAGATTTGATAGTAAAATAGAAAATTAGCTAAGTTAAATTACATAAAATTATTTTACGTTATATTTTCTCTAAGCGACGCCGGCGCAGGCAGCTACTTTTGACGACCTCCGTGGTGTAGTGGCTAAGCACGCTGGTTTCAAGGTGTCGCCGCTCCGAGGTCCCGGGTTCGATACACGGTCGGGTCAATACAGAAATCCAAATTTTCTATATTGTCTCGGTCTGCTGTTGTGGACCACCGTTGTCTGATTTCCATAACGCAAGTGCATTAGCTACTTACTTTGGGTTCAGACAATGTATGTGATTGGTGTCGAATATAACTTTGGCGTTCAATATAACTTTAGACGAACCGTCGGAACTCCTGAGGATGCCACGTGTAGTGGCGAAACGCATCGAAGCTTCAAAATATTTTAGCTAGACTCAAGAGAGTACCAAAAGAGTATATTTAACAGAATTCAGTAGAAATGGATGTGCTTCTGCTGTTTCCCATAATATTGTGTAGGCAGAGCATAAATGATTAAGTGCTCACATCTATTTCAAAGACCGATTTTCTTTTCTTGTCTAATATTGTTATCTATCTTGAAATACCTTTATAACGAAGTCATACATTTAAAACAAAATAAACACAAAACTTAAAGTCCGTTTTCCTTTGCTAGTCGAACTATGTTAACATTTTTTTTTTTTTAATAATATTAGTGAATAAATTTCATTTGCTATTTGATTTAGGGCCGATATATCAGTGGTCAGATAAAGCTTATCAGACTGGTAAATTATAAAGCGTCAGATTTAAAAAAATGACAGTTACGTATGATTGCTGACAATTAGGTGACGTTTTCAAATTAGCCATATTATATTTTCTTCGACGAATATTTCTTATCGAACTATAGAAAAATCAGCCCTTAAAACAAATCAGTGTTAAACGATCACTACCTATGTAGTTGGTGATTTTTGTATTTATCTTATTTTAAAATAAATTGTTTCGGTAAAAAGCTATATCACAAATTCGGCACGTACCTTTTCTACGCCCTCGTTGATAGCTTTCCTGCGCGTGTTAAGCTCGTTCAAATTAATTTCGAGCGTGCCCACCTTGCCTTCTAATTCGGCTACCTTAGATCTTAGCGATTGCGCCGTTTGCTCCAGTCTTGATAACCTTTAAACAACAAGTCAATTAATTCATTGAACATAACAACTAATGCTTTTTATTCATAAAGATGAAATAAGAAACCAAAAATTTGCGCACGGGCGGGACTTGAACCAGCAACCTCTTGCTTTTATCAAAAGCGCTCATAAAGATGATTTCGCTATTAAATAGACATAAAAAATATATTTTATCATGAGGATTTTGTGATCAGGAATCAAAACAAAACAGAAATTAGGTATTTGAATTATCTTTATTCTGAATCAAATGTTGATGAGCTGTAATATTAAGAGTGCCAGCGAGCCATTTTCAATACTTCCATCTTAACAGTACTCGACATTACTATTATTATGAATATAAAATATGACACTGTGAGTGTTAAAAACATTCTAAAACCAGTACTCGACATTTATTTCGATTTAGGCGCCAATTTTCGTGGAGCTCACATTCGAAAAAAGTTCACTTACCGTTTTTTTTTAAACAAACAGTTTTTACTTTATCGGGGTTACGATATCCGTTCCTTTCGGAACACCTGTATAGTTCCATTTTTTTCTTGTAACTTTTAATAAACAGGCCGCAGGGAATTTAGTTATATCCGGCAATGCGATGATTTCAAAGAGACTAGAGTAAATAAATATAAATATCCTTTGGACATTCCCACACATCGCCATCTAGTCCCAAAGTAAGCTACTCAAAGCTTGTGTTATGGGTGCCAGACAACGGATATAAGACAAATACTTTTTGTTTGTAAATACATACATGATATACATAGAAAACACCCAGAAGAATCACTGTAGGAGAAGTAAATAAATTGTAATACTCACTGAGAATTGTAATTTTCGAGCTTTTCCATGTCAACAGAGTTGGCTAGGAGACGCGCCGGTCTGATCTCTATAGTGGAGCTAGATTTGGCCCCACTATACGCCGACACTCGTATGGAGAAACGGTGGTTTTCTGGATACAAAACGTAATTTATAGTAATATCAAAGATTTGCATACTGCTGCTTTAGGCAGCGATGCAGTCGCAATGCCGCATCGATACAGTTGCGATGCTAACGCGCGTTAGTATCGATACAGACGCGATGCAGAAGCTGGATATTGACAGATTATTTAATGTATTTTGGCGACTGCATCGATACTAATGCACGTTACCATCGATGTAGTCGCGCGACTGCATCGATGCAACAAGTGAGTTTTTAACGGCATATCAGAATAATAATACATCTACAATTGACAATTTTGATATAGACCTACGAGTTCTTTTAAATTTTTCATATAAAAGCCGTCTGTTTTACTCAAATTATGAAAAAAATAATAAGCCGTCTTATTTACTCCAATAAAGACAAAAAGATACAGCCAACACATCTACAGAATTCACTTTATTACTCTCCCGAAATATTGGTAAACTTTATAGTTGTACATTTTAAAGTTAAACAGGGTGTAAAAAATCTATAAGCCAAATTTGAATTAGAAATAGAATACAGTACAAAAATTAAAAAGAAAATATTAATAGTATATTTTTACAAGTTTTGTATTTATTTTTCCTGTAATCTAGATTCGACTCTTAACCATCCCCTTGAATTTGACTCGTTCTTTTTTTTACACTTTGTATGAGAAAGAAAAAGACTAGTTATAAAAAATGTCCTATAGGATAAAATGCCCACGGATCCCTGGAATTACATTTAAGGGGGTGGTTAAGAGTCGAGACTAGAATACAAGAAAATAAAAATAAAACTTGAAAATAGTTTTATAAACTTTTTTTTAATGTTTTCTATTCTCGATTGACAACCACCTCCTAGAATTTAGCCGGTAGTTTTTTAACACTTTACAAAAGACTTACCAGTAAAAAAGAACGTGATGTCAGCGGGCACATTATCAGAGTTCTTGTATGTATGATCATTGCCTATAGGTATCCTGTGTATGTTGTATTGTTTGCAGAGATAACGCGTGATCGCATCCGGCGCTGTTATTGTGTCCACTAGGTACGTGTAGAAACCGAGGTAACTGGAAATAATGGATTAGGTTTTTGCTCACTACGACGTAACATACCATCACCATAAAGAAGTGTATTTACGGTGCCAGGCAAAGAGAAAGTTACAGGCCATTATTTGGAAAACTAAGAATTTTAAATTTGCAATGTATGTATATCTTTCAGATATGTCTATTCGTCAAACATAACAAACATTTATTTAAATCTAGAGCAGCTAGGCACTATCGAAAGACACGTTACAAAATAGATATCCTCCCCCACTACCCATCACGCACAGGTTATTTTCTCTAACAGTTTTTACACCATAGCACCAAAAATATTTAACTATGTACCAGATTCTTTAAAAGACATTATTTGAAATACTATTTAAAAAAAGTTACTACTCTTTAGAAGAATATTTTTATGATAAAATCGCCATTTGATTTATAATTAATTTAGTTGTATCGTGTTAAGTTTATTTGCATTTGTAATTCTGATTGTGTATCACTCTTATTGTACGCCCGACGGGCAGGTTACAGTTTGTCCAATATCACACTAAGGTCTGTTGTAAAATAACCTATAAATATGCAATAAAATAATTTGATTAATTGACCGTGCTAAAAACGTGTCAGGCAAAAACATTTTCTTTTAAATTAAAAACTATTGACACCTTTACCTAGTACCGTCGCATGCCATGCACGGAGTTTGTCGGAACTGGCAAAATGCGACCTCGTTCGCTCTCGCTCCATATAACGGTGAGACAGAACGCTGTCAATCCGTTCAGAGGGCAAGGTAGAGCGTATCATGTTGCTTTTCGTGCCTGACACGATCCTAGCACAGTCTTGTTATGGTACGGTGCTGTGGAGAAAGAACCTTTAGGATGGAGTGTGTTGAAAGGTGTCGATTCTGTTCTTAGTGAGGTAAAAAATTTAAATTAATTACAGCATAATTCTTTTCTGTGTGCCAGTCATATCAGTGCTTTTGAAAGATTATATTGGAAATAGATTATAGTCAAAACACTTTCGACAGTCAATAAACTATATATTATTATTAAATAAACTATTTTTTTAATGTTGTGAAGAGGTTTTCTTGTATAAAACTCAGAATTAAAAAAAAAGTAATTAAGAATAAGCATAACTCATATTATCATCCCTGAGTTGGATGTCACTGACCAAAAAAAAACAACCTGTAACTAAAACTAACCTGAGCTGTTGTATATCAGTCCTATTGTCTATATTCACTCGTCCCTGGCTGCATATCGCGTTGACGCGTTTCAGGCCACGCTCCCTAACGTTCTGCATAAACAGGTTCATATCCCGACTCGACTCAAACGTGAAAGCTATGAGGTCTCGAGCTGGGACCGTCGATTCTAGGTAGCGAGCGAATTTCGGGTCGGTGAAGTTTATCTGTGGAGGCAGGAGAGAATAATTCTTTAAAATCGGAATAAAAATAACTATGCAGCGGGCCCTTATATGAATAAAACGGTAAATCTATACCGTCATCAAAGCGGGTTTATATGGCGTGGTCGTTCGGGCAGGTAGTTTCAAAAATAAAGGCCGAATCACAATCTAAACTAGTTATTCAATGCATGAATATCAATAAAGAACATTTACAAATGGCTGTCGTAAAATAGTCATTCACAAGACTGAACTGCAAGATGGTTATTCGTCAGACGTTTCGCCAGTGACAGCTGTCACTCGTTCAAAACTACAGCGCTACCGTCGCACCGTCAAATATATACAGAGTGTTTGGTACATCGTGTGCCAAATGAAAATGACTTGTAATGGTGGTCATAAGCTATCATTTTCTGCCTTTTTTTGGACCGGTGGATTTTTTATTACCATTTATCAGTGTTTTCGTATGAAAAAATCCGAATTTTGGCATTCGTATCATATTAAAAAAAACTATAATGGTTTTAATGCAAATTATCATTGTATGATATTGTGCAATAGTTTGCGGCTTAAATTACGTTAAAATCACATACACAAGCAATCCATTATAATTATGTTCAGCAATCCATTGTATTTATAATAATGTTGGGAAACATAATTATAAGCCATTTTCATTTGGCTCACAATGTACCAAACACCTTGTATACTGGACAATATCACAAGGATTGTAAAGTTCTACTTAACAATACACTTACACTTGTACTTTTATTTTGAACTCATGCGTAATTGCTTCTACCGGCTCAAGGTCCTGTATCGAGTCCGCGACTACGTAACCGTCGAAACGCGAGTCAAGTTATGTGAAGCTCTCATACTTTCTAAGTTGAACTACGCTGATACGGTGTTTGGGGGTTGTTTACTGGAGCGTACTCGAAAACTTATTCAGCGTATTCAAAATGCTTGTGCTCGTTATTGCTTCCCTGTTCCCCGACGTTCACATATAACTCCATTCTTAAACTGCAATAATTTGCTTAACATGTCAGCTAGATACACCCTACACTTTGCGACACTGCTTTTTGGAATAATAAAAAACAAAAACCGGCCTACCTTTACGATAAGTTAGAATTTTCTAGACGTGCCACAAGAATTGCATCCCGATTAATGTGCCCACAACACAAAACGGCTGCTTTTCGTGGTAGTTTTCGTTACGCTGCCACGAAATGCTGGAACAACTTGCCACCACCGATCAGAAATTCAAATTCTTTAGTTTCCTTTAAACACCGTCTCAGAGTTTTTCTAATCGAGAACCAAATGGTCAAAAAATAAACAGCCGTTTTACACACACACACACACACACACACACACACACACACACACACACACACATACACACACACACACACACACACACACACACACACACACACACACACACACACACACACACACACACACACACACACACACACACACACACACACACACGCACGCACGCACGCACGCACGCACGCACGCACGCACGCACGCACGCACGCACGCACGCACGAACGCACGCGCGCTTGCTCGCACGAGTTTCATTTGTTATTTAATAACACCTGGAATGCAACGTTAAAGCATAACATTTAATTTTTGCTATTGTATAAGTTTTCATTTGTATTTGTTTTAATTTTAATACAATTTGGTGGTGGTATCTCAACCTCAATGGTCTCCACTGAAAACCAGCGCCACGGCTTGCCGTGGCAAAAAAGCTGAGTGGAAACCAATCTGGTTTCACTACATATAATAACATTTTTATTATGTTTATTTCTGTATTTTTGTAGTGTACCAAATAAAATTTATTTATTTCTTTCTTTCTTTCTTTCTATTTTGGTGAGCACTTTTTGCTTTTGACGGTAAAAAGTTGTCACATAATGAGAACGCCAACATTTGACGGTCCTAAAGTGAGTGTAGTTTTTACCTTATTGGTGGAAACTACACTCATTCATGTAAAGTCGTGACTGATAGATTTCAAAGAAGTTTAAAGCCGCATATTATTATTGTTTTTAGTCATTGAAATCAATCATCTGGAACTTTATCCGTCGGCTAGACGAAAGGTCGGCTCTAATTATTCTTCTCTTAGTTATATTTCACATGTACGTTTTGTTGAAATAACCGTGTAAAGGAACTCTGTAATTGGCGAAAGTGATTTTATTGTATCTGTGTCAAAAAAACTGTAGTTTCTTCATATTTACATTTTAGGGCCAACTCACACGTACCACAAACATACAACAATGCATCGCAGCGTCAAAATGTGGTCAAGCAATGGTAAGTGTGAATAGTGTACATTGCTCTGATCTTAAAGTAAGTCGCTATTGCACTTGTGTTATGAAAACTTTAAAAAAAGTAAAAACCGACTTCAAAACCAAAATGCACTAAAAAGTCTAAAATAAACTCTTCACCATTAAATGGAAAGGAACCCGTTTTAGGCAAACAATTTCTTTTTGGAGTCGGTGCTGTGATAGTTGATGCTTGATGGTCAAAGTGATGGCACCGACTCCAAAAAGAAATTGTTTGCCTAAAACGGGTTCCTTTCCATTTAATGGTGAAGAGTTTATTTAAGACTTTTTAGTGCATTTTGGTTTTGAAGTCGGTTTTTACTTTTTTTTAAAGTTTATTTTATTTCTTCATTTTTAGTGATTACATAAGAGGGGGGGGGGAGTTGCACCTTATAATTCTATTTTTTAAGAAGCTACAAATTACCTATCATAAGTTCCGTCATTATAATTACTGAACTCCTAAGCGTTAAGGAGTTCCACCATCAGCTCAGCCCCACAAGATGTTGACTATCAGACGTAATAACACGTCAACATTAAGATTCTAGTTAAGAAACACTATACGTGCCTTTAAAATTTGAGGGTTTTCCTCGATTACACCAAGATTCCATCAGCATGGGACCAACTAAAAGGTACACCCTCTAAGTAGGTGAAAAAATTTTTCGATTTGGTTGACGAACGACTGAGATATGAGGTAACATACATACAAAAAAAATTATAAAAAAAAACATACAGTCGCATTGATAACCTCCTCCTTTTTGAAGTCGGTTAAAAATCAGACACAATGGTGGCACCACAATACCGGGACCCAAGACAATATAGAAAATTACGATTTCTACATTGACCCAACCGGGAATCGAACCCGGGACCTCGGAGCCAGCGCGCTTAGCCTCTACACCACGGAGGTCGTCAATGTCGATGTGGTATTCATTTCTTTCTCGGCCACTAGTTCTTGGTGTCGCTGGTGGCTGCGTTGTGGTTGCGATGTCGTTGCAATGTCGTCAGTATTACAACAGAAGTCGATAACGACTGCCAAATGTGGTGCGTGTACTATTTATTCACTTTCAATACAAAATATACGCCCGTCCACGTGGTGTGGTTGTGGTACAGTCGCCGTCAGATATATTGGAGTAGACGAAGTGACCAAATACTTCTAAACAGGATAAAATGTCAATAAGTTCCATACACTACAGTTACCATTATATCAGAAAATTCATTACTTCATTAATATCTGAGCAGAAGCTAGTCAATAACTTCTATACACACGGCTAACCAATAATATCTGAACACTCATAACGTCAAATGTATCTACGCAGTCGGTCTTAAATATCTGAGCAATCGAGGCAAATTGCAGTAGGAAGTCCTTTAAACCTAACTATAAGTACTATTTAAAAACAGGAACTCTTTTTATAGTTTATACTATAGTAAGATGACGCTGGCAGTTTGTAACGCTTTGCAGTTTTCAGTATTGTCATCACTGTCATGAAAGTGTCATGCAATAAATAAAGTGTGTTCAGATATTATTTGTTAGTTGTGTGTATAGAAGCTATTGACAAACATCTGCTGATATTAATGGTAACGTGTAGTGTATCAAACTTATTGTCATTTTAACCTAATCATAAGTATGTGGTTACTTTGTCTGCTCCAATATATCTGACGGCGACTGTACGTGTGGGAAGGCTTTAGACTCCTGTCATCTCGACGCAGCTTACAACCTGTCACTCGGGAGGTCCCTCTACTGTCACCTGGCTACACACAGATACTCCACATATCTACCCAATGATGCACGAAATTTTAATGTCAACGTGTCATCCATAATGTGGCAAAAACGAAATATTTTGTAAAGAGGACAGGGCGTGGGTTTTGGACCGGATTGGACGCAAATGACGTTTCACTTGACATTTGCCATTCCAGCTTTTTTTTGCGTACTCATCGGTGCGTTCTGCTTCGCTTTGGCTACCGTGGCCGCTTGTAGCTAAGTAAGCGCTTACGTTTGCTATTTTATTTTATTCTTAGTTAATTGTAATTATTTTGTTTGTTTTTTGTTATTTTCGTATGTTTTATATTTTATTGTTGTATTATATTGTATTGTTTTGTGTTCTATCTATACCCACAAGGCACCCTCTGAAAATCAGTGTCGTGGCATTCATCTTGCGGCCACGAATAATGCTGAGAGGGTGCCTTTTCGACTCATACTTGATGGTAATGTATATTAAAAGTGTGTGTGTGTGTGTCTGTTTATTGTTTAGGTTTTTACGTGTAAGTGTTTTTGTATGTCTGTGAGTCGAATAAATGTAATTTCTTTCTTTTTTCTCTAGCCACTGACCTCGAGTATCATGGGCTCGTGGACGCGTTGCTCGAACATGTCCCTGTTCTGTCGCAGCCACAGCACCGCGCTTCGAGTCCATGTCCTGCAGTTTGCGTATGCTGGAAGATAATAATAGCCATCCCTAATCACTACCCACTGACCTCGAGTATCATGGGCTCGTGGACGCGTTGCTCGAACATGTCCCTGTTCTGTCGCAGCCACAGCACCGCGCTTCGAGTCCATGTCCTGCAGTTTGCGTATGCTGGAAGATAATAATAGCCATCCCTAATCACTACCCACTGACCTCGAGTATCATGGGCTCGTGGACGCGTTGCTCGAACATGTCCCTGTTCTGTCGCAGCCACAGCACCGCGCTGTGAGCGTCCGCGCTGTACTCGCGGAGCGCGTCCAGCCGCTTCGAGTCCATGTCCTGCAGTTTGCGTATGCTGGAAGATAATAATAAATTATATAAAAAACTGGCCAAGTGCGAATCGGACTCGCCCACTGAGGGTTCCGTGCCAACTTTAACTGAATTAGGGAATCCACTTACTTCTACTTAGTAAAATAGCACAATATTTTGTCGACTGAAAATTTAACTTTGTTTTTCATAGTGTTTGTATGAAGTACATAGTTATGTTTGCGGTTGATGAAAATGTGCTTTAACTCAAAATCTACTCGTTCGATCCCGTCCAAACCAATTTTCGTTAAAATCTACAAAAAGTTAAGATCTACATTACATATTTTTTTATAAATTTACATTAGCTTGGTTTAGAAATTAGGTGCCCCCCCACCTAACGGAGACGCCCATTTTACCACTTTGGAAGCGTCTAGCTATGACACGTTAGACTTTAAAAGAAAATGATTTTAAGAACCTCTATGTAATTTTAAAAGACCTATCCATAGATACCCCACACGCATAGGTTTGACTAAAAAATTTTTTTTTGTTTTAGTTTCATGTATGGGAGCCCCCCTTAACTGTCATTATTTTTTATTTTTTGTATGAGACTCGGTAAGCGGTTAACAAGATACATCTTCCTACCAAATTTCAATTGTATAATGCTTATAGTTACTAGTGTAGTAACTATAAGCATCACACTGTTGAAATTTGTTATACAGAATAAAGTGGCTGTGACAAACGGACGGACAGACAGACAGTAGCAAATTATAAGGGTTCCACTTTTTGCCATTCGGCTACGGAACCCTAAAAAGTGGGCTGTAAAACAATACGCTAGTACGAGACCGGAGTAAAATAAAATATCTTTTAATTCAGACAAAAATGATCCATATACGGTCAGTAAACTATGTTAGTTTTATTAAGAACTATCGGATCCCCGCGGCGCCGCCCGCGTAAATTTCAAATTTCCCGAAAAATATATTTTAAGGCAAAAAACACATATTTTCAAGTGCGCTTCGTACATAAGTTGCGAGCATTATTTTTGGCGCGGAGTCCATTTTTAAACTGCGAGAGCTTCTATGTTACTTATTGAAATCGATGTAAAGGGCGGTTCTGGGATGTTAAGATAATCAAATTATAAGTTTGGCAACACTAAGGTTTCACCGTCGATAAATAAGCACTAATCAACGAATAGTTTTAAAAAAAACCAGCGAAGTGCCAGTTCGACTCGCGCACGAAGGGTTCCTTGACTTTGACTAGGTAAATAGGGAATGCGTTTTATGTATAAGAGCCTTAAATATTCATTACCTTTAGTTTTGGTATATGTTGGTAAACCGGCAACAGAAATACACAATTTGTGAAAATTTCAACTGTCCAGCTATCGCGGTACTTAAAATACAGCCTGGTGACAGACAGACGGACAGACAGCCAAGCCTTATACCCTTTACACACTGCGACACGTACGTTACAAGCCCTACCACACGTACAAAGTAATGGAAAAACCACGCTAACGAACTATTTCAAGTTTATAAGAGTACTGTGAAATACAGTCCGTTTTTCTTTGCAAGTCGAATATTGTAAACAATTGTGACCATATTGTAAACAATCTTTTTTAACGAAATGATATTTTTTGGTTTTAGTTTTATGTATGGATATGTCCCTTAAATGTCAGTATTTTTTATTTTTTGTATAAGAATCGTAAAGCGGTTAACAGGATACATCTTCCTACCAAATTTCAACAGTGTGATGCTTATAGTTACAGAATAAAATGGCTGTGACATACGGACGGACAGACAGACAGACAGACAGACTTGACGAAACTATAAGACGACCCGTCTGGTGTAGTGATCGAGAAATCGCCTACTACGCAGCGGGTGCGGGTTCGATCCCCGCACAATACAAACATTTGTGTGCATGAACATGTCTGTTTGTATTGGTCTGGGTGTTTTCTATGTATATCATGTATGTATTTACAAAAAAAAAAGTATTTAAGTATTATATCCGTTGTCTGGCACCCATAACACAAGCTTTGAGTAGCTTACTTTGGGACTAGATGGCGATGTGTGGGAATGTCCAAAGGATATTTATTTATTTATAAGGGTTTTTTGCCATTCGGCTACGGAATCCTAAAAACGGAGTTTAAAGCGTTACATTATCACTTACTTATTTTGAAACAATCGTATTTGCGGCATGACGTCATTCTCCAACTGATGTTGGACGTCGATCTTCTGTTTCTTGAGGCCTTCTAACGCGGCGTTTGTCTTCGATATCGGCTTGTGTAGCTCGGCCAGCTTCATTTTCACATGATCCTCTGTAAACAAGAAAATTAATAACTAATTACACTTACTTTCACTAAACAAAATACCACAATATTCTATTGACTGCAAAAAGAACTTATATTTCATAGTGTTAGTATAAGGGAACTATGCAGAGAACCTCATTTTTAGGGTTCCATTTTTTGCCTTTTGGCTATCGAACCCTAAAAAGGAGGTTTTCTGCTTGATCTGTATGTTTGTCCGCGATTATGTGGATTTTGGCTGAACTAATTTTAATGCGGTTTTCAGATAAGTATTTTTTACATTTAGGAGCTGAGGAAACATTAATAATTAACTAAAAACAAGGATTCATTTCAGCAACAGCAACAGTCTACGCTAGGGTTCCCAACCATACTGTTTTTAACAGTATTATACTGTTTTCAGCTACATTATACTTTCTACGGCTGGACAAAAAAAAAGTATGGAAAATACTGTTTTTATGTCCGCTGGTGGCTGGTATCCGGGGCAAAAAATCTGTTTATATTATAAAGTATAGGTACGTTCGTCTATACACGAACTACAATTTTGTACAAAACTGTTAATGAACGTGAATATCACGAAAAAAAAACGCCACTTCTGCCTACACCGAAAGAGTTTTTTCGGTAATGAATGCAAAGAGGCGGGATGACAGAAATAGAGCATCCTATTTTTTTTTAATGAACTTCTTATACTCTTTAATTTGAATTTAAACTGTGAAGAGGCTTATGAATAGTTCAAAAGTAATATCAAATTGTTAACTTGTGCAAGAAGATCTAAAAGATATGTTTTAAAAGTTAAAAAAAAACTGTTTTATTTTGTGAAATACTGTTTGTTTTTCTTCTCCGACCCTGATATACTTTTTTTGTTGAAAAAAAAGTTGGGAACCCTAGTCTACGCACGCACGTCATACACCAACTTCAAATGAATGTATATCTCTTAATTTAAAGTCAAATGCATTATTATACTCCTTTTATTGTGAATTTTCGGTACGATATGGCTGATATTTTGTTTGTACTTCGGGTCCAAAAAATGTTTTGACTCTAGCATGCATGTGCCAAACTGCTATGTTGTAAAATGAACTGATGAGCTGTCGCATCAGGTTACACATTTTTATTGAAATCTAACCCGTAATACAACCACATAAGATACCGCAGTGTTTACCTTGATGTGCTGTTGTCCGTACATCAATTTGCGGTTTCATTGGCTTACAGCTTCCACAAATACATTTAAAAGACTGTTCTATTATTATGGTGTATTGCTAAATTTATATGCCATAATCTAAGGAGGTGTTAGTAGCGCAGTGGTAGCAGCGCTTTGGTAGTAATACCGAAGATACAAATAACAACCTACAGCGCGGTCGTGTTTAGATGGGTGACCATTCCGACCATATAAGTGACGTACATCACGAGCATCTCCGTGCTTCGGAAGGCACGTTAAGCCGTTGGTCCCGGCTAATATCGGTTGATATTAGTCGTTAAGCCTAGTCAGAGACCTTATGGGTGGCTTGATAACATCTGACAGCAGGGTTAGTCGCTTGCTTTTCTGATCCGTCCACCTATCCGCACTAAGAGTGGTGGAGTATGGCTCAAACTAGTTTTATATAGTTGAGGTAAGGCCTTTGCCCAGCAGTGGGACGAATTTTTCTTTACTACTAAGACCAGTGAGTTGTTACTGCTACTTATAGAGAAGGTATGAGAAGCAAATGTGCCACAATGTGACGTTTTCCTTGAAATTTGAATTTATGAGTTGATGTCTGTGTCGTCTATTCATGGATCACGAAATTTGTCCGCGGTGTCAGTTCCATACGTTAGCAATTGTAGTTCAATGACTAAGGCAGACTTACCATCACCGACTTTCTCCACCAATCGCGTTCGGTCAGTCATGAGCTTCTCCAGCTTAGCCTTAGCTTCGACCAGCTCACGTGCCCTATTCTGGTGTCGCTCCAACTTCTCCCGGTAAGCTGTTTGCAGATCATTGATCGTGTATTCGTGCGTTTGGACCGCTGCTATTGTTTCTTTCACACGGTCTTTTAGCGTGTGGATTTCACGGTTCTGTAAAACGAATAAATAAATTTATATTATAAAGCTCACTTTTGCCCTTCTATCACTTTCTTCGCGCCGCCAGCAATTTCTCTGTATATAACTATGGTTGACTGGTAGAGAATGCTTTTAGTACCTTTTGTTTGTGCATGAAGTGTTTTAAATAAAGAAAAAAAAGCTGAAGAGTTTATTTTAACGCGCTGATCTTAGAAACTACTGGACCGATTTGAAAAAAGATTTATGTGTTGGATAGCCAATTTATCGAGGAAGGCTTTAGGATATAAAACTACGCAATATACATAAAAGTAGCAGGGAACCACCGCTAGTAATTATATAAAAGTACTAGCGATTCCCCGTAACTGCATCTGCACATTATGAGTTTGGTCCGTCCTCTCCCGTCGCAGCGTCTTGTTTTATAGCCTTCCCCAATGAATAAGCTATCAAACACAAAAACTTTTCTTTAAATCGATCTAGTAATTCTTGAGATTAGCGCCTTCAAATAATAATATAACAAATCGTCAGCTTTGTAATCTAATATATAAAATTCTCGTGTTACAGTTTTGGATGCCATACTCCTCCAAAACGGCTTGACCGATTTTGATGAAATTTTTTGTGCTTATCCGGTATCTATGAGAATCGGCCAACATCTATTTTTCATCCCCCTAAATGTTAGGGGTAGTCCACCCCATTTTTTTTTTTTTTTTTAGACATTTTTTAATTTATATTTTTTTATGATACAACATACAAAAATACATACAATCCTCAATTTTCACCCTTCTACGATCAACCCTTATTTTTTAATAGCCATTTTAGTAATTTAAGGGTGAAACAAAATTCGCTGGGAATGCTGGACTCGGCGGGACGGGGCTGGGGCGGGAAGGGGCTGGGGGCGAAACAAAGTTCGCTGGGTCCGCTAGTCTAATATATAAAATTCACGTGTCCCAGTTTTCGTTGCCATACTCCTCCGAAACGGCTCGACCGATTTTGATGAAATTTTTTGTGCTTATCCGGTATCTATGAGAATCGGCCAACATCTATTTTTCATCCCCCTAAATGTTATGTCCTAATGTGTAGTCCACCCCTAAAAATTTTTATTTATTTTTTAGTCAAAATTTTTAATTTCTATTTTTTGATGATACAACATACAAAAATCCATACAATTCTCAATTTTCACCCTTCTACGATCAACCCTTATTTTTTAATAGCCATTTTAGTAATTTAAGGGTGAAACAAAATTCGCTGGGAAAGCGTAACTTTAAAATTACGGGGCTCGGCGGGACGGGGCTGGGGCGGGACGGGGCTGGGGGCGAAACAAGTTCGCTGGGTCCGCTAGTATTAGTATAGATTTATATCTTCATAAAAAGGTTCATAATTTATGCAACCAGGTCATATTAATGGTAGGTAGTAACAGTTTTACTTTTGTGAATTTATATATTTAATTGAAAGAATGGTCAGAGGTTATCAAAAAAGTCCCACTTCCATAATGCGGAGTATTCCAGAGTCACCAGAGATAAAATATACAGCTTCATTTTCCATCAACTTTGAAGAAACTAACACAAAGAAAATGTTTCTCTTACAATATATAACCGAATGTTGCAAGCGAACTCTAGATAGCTAAAATAATTTATTTAAAACATTAAATGGATATACCTTTGTGTTTGACTTTTATTGAGTAAATACCGAAGAAGAAAACCACGCATTTCCCCATTTATACAATCATTTTTCTCGTAACTACTAAACGACTTGACCGACTTTTATAAATTAAACATGGTTATATTCGTCTTAGCCACAATCTATGAAAATCATTGTAAATGGCGCCATTTTTTTTTAATTCACAACTTTAACGTCCTCGATCGGAGTCATACGGACAATTCATCATTAAAAATTCAATATTTAACCTTGACACTACAAAACTAATACTAAACTAGCCTAGCCTAACCTAACTCATTGAAATGCAGGGCCGGCGTTCGCATTTCAATGCTCAAGAAGGAAGCTTAAGTTCGAAAATAACGATCCGAATCAGAGGGCGCGATCTGCGATCAGAGCACGCTTTACTTTGTTTCCTCCTTTGTCTTCATTGTTTTCTTCAATAGCACACATTATTGTGATGATTCCAACACAAAGTCACAATAGATTACTAGAAAAAATTAATAACTAAAATAAAGAAACAAAATCCAACTTTCTCTTCTCGTTTCCCGCGCTAAACTCCTCCAAATAATTCATGTATCAATTGACTTACAGAACTCAATTTCTGCTGCTCCAACTTGCTGATTCCGCTCTTCGCTTTATCTATCACCATCTCAAGCGGTTCCATTCTGCTCCGATGCTGGTTGACTAACTTCGTTGCCTCTTTTTTATCGTTTGTGTATTCCACCACCTTTTCTCTTAGGTCTTGGTATTCGATCCAGAGTTTTTTCTTCTCGCATATTTCTATTTGGGCCTCGATTTGTTTCCTTTGCTCCATTGCGTCTAGGGCCACTTTTAGTCTGGGAAATAATAGATTGTTTATTTAACTATACCTAAGAATTATAAATAATCTACGAAAAATACGAATAGGGTGTCTTTTTTGATCAGCGACGAGCGACTCAGGAGTGGTTGTACCTACAAACGATACTGATGCCAAAAAAAATATTTTTAACAAAACCTACACAATCAATATATTATAGAAAACTACCAACGCCAGGTCGCTGCTGTTGTATATTGTATAGAATATAAAATATTTTATTTCAGTAATTTAGTAGGTTCATTTGTTACTATAATTATGAGTAAATTGTTTCGTTTTTTATTCTTTTCTTTTCGCTGCACTCATTGCCATCTCTTTGCATGACCTAAAAGTTTGACTGTCAGAGAATACTTTAAGCATTAATTTCACCTTTGTAATGAAATGAAAACGTTTATTTGCCTAAAACATGGTCATGATGTAAGAAACATAATGCAGATGGTGTAAATAACATAAAAAAACTAGCGGTCCCCCGCGACTTCGTCCGCGCGTTTTGAGTTTGTTCCCTCCCCTCCCGTCGCAGCGTCATGTTTTATATCCTAAAGCCTTTCTCGATAAATAAGCTATCCAACACAGAAATATTTTTTCAAATCGGTCCAGCAGTTCCTGAGATAAGCGCGTTCAAACAAACAAACTCTTCAGCTTTATAATATATTAGCGAAAGCGCACGTTGTACTTAAGCTGCGAACATTATTTTGGTGCGGAGTTATGTTAAAACTGTGATAGCTCCTAAGATATTTATTGAAATCAAATGATATAAAGGGCAACTTGGTTCTAAATGAAATGCTCGTGATGATGAATGTATTTATTTTGATAAGAATAAATACCTGTGTGTATAATACACCTCTAAAATAATGCATTATTTTTTTAACAAATTTATTAACATAAAAAAGGTTGTAGTAAGTCAACCATAAAACTTAGACATATGCTGTTGCGGACTTTATTATAGAACTTTTAATGCTGAACAATCCTGTCATACATGATTTTTGTGTAACTTAAGCGGTTTCCGCAGCGTATGCAGCGGAAGCTCTCAAAAGGAATATCTTTCTCCCGTTTTCGCAACCTTTTTCATTTCTGCTGTGGTCTTATGAGTCGTATCTTTATGTTATATAGCCTAAAGCCTTCCTCGATAAATGGACTATCCAACGTAAAAAAAAAATTTCAAATCGGGCCAGTAGTTTTTGAGATTAGCGCGTTCAAACAAACAAACAAACAAACAAACAAACAAACTCTTCGGCTTTATAATATTATAGTATAGATATAATACTCATGAAACATGTAAACTATGATTTGGGCAAGTCTTGTAATTAATAAATAAATATAATCTTAAGAGGCCGTTTCATCTACGACACTAATGTATTAACCAACATCACAATATTTCCAAACAGAGTTGTATGACTCATAACATAATACTACTACTGACCTCTCGTTAAGTCGAATTTGCTCCTGCAAGACCTGTGCGTTATTCTGCAGTTTAGTAGACAGGCCTTTCTGATTTGCTCTGCTCTTAATAAGCTCATCGAGTTGGGACACACTCTCTTGCCCACCCACAGCAGCTAGAGTGCTTCTTAGCAACTGCTGGGGGTCCATTTTTGCGAAATCCTGCACGCGGTCTTGCGGTAGGAGCTGACAGAGGTTTTCAACCTGAAATTGTTTAATTGATGCATCATCTAGATTGATATACCTTAGACTGCTTACACACAGTGACTTTTAGCATCGATGCAGTTATATGCTAACGCGATGCTGCATCGATGCGGCCGCAAACTGTCAACCTTTGCACAATGCGCTACTTATGGCATCGATGCAGTCCCGATGGTAACGCGTTTTTGCATCGATGCAGTCGCGATGCTACCGCGATGCAGCTTCGATACAGCCGCAAACTGTCAACCTATCACTGCGCTACTTTTAGCATCGATGAAATCGCGATGCAGAAGCTGGAAATTGGCAAATGATGTACCGCAATTTGGCGACTGCATCGATAATAATGCGCGTTAGCATCGATGCAGACGCGCGACTACATCGATGCTTAATTAAATTCTGTCATAGCGTGCTAAAGTGCGTTTTTAAAACGCGCGACAGCATCGATGCTAAAAGTCGCAATGTCTAAGGGGTCTATATGCCTATGCTGTGTACAGTACAGCCCCCTTACTCTGGACACAAAACTCGATCCAATAAATGTAGCCATCCCTGTCACACGGTATGAGTGACAGGGATGGGTATATTCATTGGATCGGGTTTAGTGTCCAGAGTAAGGCCTCAGAGGTGCGATTGTGTAAAGCAATCGTATTCATTTGACAGTTCAAAACGTACGGTATGATCTGTCAAACGGCAAAGAACAAAGGGTTTGACAGATCAAACCGTACGTTATGAACTGTCAAATGAATACGATTGCTTTACACAATTCCAGCTCAGAGCTGGAATTCAAAACGTACGTAACGTTATGAACGTACGTTACGGTTTGATCTGTCAAACCCTTTGTTCTTTGCCGTTTGACAGATCATACCGTACGTTTTGAATTGTCAAATGAATACGATTGCTTTACACAATCGCACCCCAGAGCTGGAATACGATTGCTTTACACAATTCCAGCTCTGAGCTGGAATAGTGTAAGGCAATCGTATTCATTTGACAGTTCATAACGTACGGTTTCATCTGTCAAACCCTTTGTTCTTTGCCGTTTGACAGATCATACCGTACGTTTTGAATTGTCAAATGAATACGATAGCTTTACACAGGCTGCGTTCCGTATTGCGCTGACAGCGAAAATATCACTGATATCGCGCTTACAAACCGTTCCGATTTGGCGTTAGCGAGTCAACGAAAGCTATAGTCACGTCACGGCTGACGTCACTATCACCGCCATCTTGCGCTCACAGTGCAATCGTTTTGCTGCGTTAGCACCGTGAGCGGCTGTGAGCGGACTGTCACATTGACGCATTTGACGTCTTTTTGCTTCAAAGAACAGCAATTGTAATCTAAAACCGTTCCGAAATGAAATCGCGTCAACAGTGCTGTCAGCACGCTAATCAAATCGGAACGGCTTTTGACGCTCACAGTGCTGACAGTGATATTGGCGCAAAACGGAACGCAGCCACAATCGCACCCCTAGTCTCTGGCGCCTATACACCTTTAAACGAAAATCGCTTCCAAACATAAAACACAAACGGATGTCACTTCAATTAAACAAAAGACGACGCCAGGTGCAAGCGAATTTGATTCTTAAGGTGGTTAGGCGACGATGACCTTGACTGTACACTATGCAAGCTGAGGACGACCAGTTTGCTGTGGTTTTGAAAGCAACTTATTCCCCTATACACACCCATAGGAGATGATTCTAGGATCACATTTACTACACAAATTTTCATTAGGCAATAAAGTTTTAAATAAATAAATATTTAAACACAAACATCATGATACAGACCTGGATGTTTAAAGTAGCGATCAATTCGTGAACCTGCTTCTCACGTACAGACTTATTGTCAATGAACCATTGTGATGAATCATTCAAGTCGAATTGACGAGTGATGATGACATTACGCTCTCCCGCTTTCTGGTACAGCTCAATCTCAATAGAGGAACGATCGCAACCACTCCGAACATATTCAGATATCTGGTAAAATATTTAGATGCTATAAGAAAAGTTGTTAAGTAATTCTTGTTGGTAGTGATGATAGAGACAAAGTATTTTAGGTTGTTTAAAATAAGACTAGCCTCTTTTTACACAGCTTCCTTTAAAATGAGGATGTTATCTGTTAGTCTTAAATAATAAGATTTAGTCTGTTAAAATATAAGACTCATAGACTAATACAACTTAAACGACTTAACAGACACAGTCTTTTACAAAAGGGTGCAGCGGCATTTGAGTAAAATGTTTAGGTTGCAATGAGTTTTTTTTGTACATTTAACATCATATATTTAACACTCCTTACGACTTTCGACTCCTCGGGCGATAAGTCGTTAGTCTTTTAAGTCCTTTAAGCTGTTTAAGTCCTTTAACCTTTCGTATGCCTAGTATTTAGATCTGCGCTCCGGTGACCTACCACAATTTTAATGTGATTTTAAGTATTAAATATTACATAATAGGGTACATGTTTCTTTATTTGTTATCCCTATTGAATGATTAGCTGTTTAAATAACTGATGAGCGTTTTATGACTAAAGGTTGGGAGCTGAAAGATTGAATCAGTTGTGAGGCGTTAGAAAGGAGGCAAGTCTTTATTAAAAGCTTAAAAAAGACGAGTCTTTATTAAAAGCCTTAAAAGTTTGAGTCTTTTTCAACACTACTTGTTGGCTAAAGAATATTGTTTAGATCTTGACTTTACCTGTTATTCTTATATAAGAATAACAGGTAAAGTCAAGATCTCTGTTGCCTTATCACACTTCCACAAAAATAACACAAGACACATTAATGGGTATCACATAAAACATAAGAAAGCCTGAGATACAAGCAGTTTTGGCTTTTAACATGGATAAGCACCAGAGGCAGAGACTGTCAAGATTGAGTTGTAATATTTGTTTAGTTATTCTCTGTCTAAATAACTCTGAGGACCAACATTATGTCAATGATGTTGTTTTGTATATATAAATAAAAGGCTTTGTCACACTGCATGGAAATGCGGTCAGGTCAAAGGTAACGCACCCTTTTTCATAAGTGAACAACATTGACCTGACCACAGAAAGCAACCAGTGAGACAAATTCAATAAATTATACTCAAGTTCATGGAATATGGCAACTAAACGAAAACAAAATTGATGAAATATAAATAAACTAACCTTTTTAGCTCTGCCAATAACACTTATTTTGCCACAAAGCCCCAATATGATAGCACAAACGAAAGTAGATTTACCAGTTCCATTTGGGCCGGTAATCAAATTCAAAGACGTGCCCGGGTATAAAACAACATGTTTGTACGTTCTACAAAAAATAAACAAAAATTTTAAAAACTCGGCCAACGTATATCAAAAGGCGCGCATTTTCACACAACTTACACAAAGTTAACTAGAGTTATTCGATAAATGCAGCCCGGTGTTATACCTTCAGTATTTACGATTTTAGACATTTTAATATAAAAACAATGAAAACATAATCAGATTACTAGTGAATTAAACAAACAAATTCAAAGGTGAAAAGAAAAGACGCAAATTAATTCTTCTTCTTCTTCTTCTTCTTTGATGATAATGGCAATGTGCGTTACCGCAATTATTCCGCCAATGTCACGTGTGAAGCTTTTGCAAGGGAGCAGAATTTTAAAAAGAATTTAACATAATAAATCCATAAGCAGATTTAAGTTAAAAAAAACAACAACACAAATAAGACAACACTATATATATATAGATATATGCACTGATCATGTAATCTTTTTAGATACGGGACAACAATACATTGGCCGTAGGCAAAAAATTGTTGTCATTAGTGACAAACATCCACTTCACGAGAGTGAGCGGAGTCAGCTAGCTTTAGTGATGTCCATACGGTCTTGTTAAATCAATCTTTACATCGATAATCTCTCTATCGATATGTACTGATCGAATCTTTCTATCGTTAACAGCTAATCGATTTTATTTTATCGATTCTCCTTATATCGATATCATTATATCGATAGTTTTTAATCGATATAATTGGCACTATACTCCTAATCGATATTCTTAAATATTATTGTTCAATTAAGTAAATAAAACATAGCAGTAGGTTTTGAAAAAAATTATTGGTCTCGTAATTGTGAAGGATAGCCGTCCAGAATTCTTCCCTCTAGCTGAATAAAAATAAGATGACAATAATGGTTATAAGTTAAAATAAATACACGTTAACATGCATAGTTTTAAGAGCACGGCATGTAAAATAATTAATTGTATTCGTCAGATCTTTGTGTAGCTTAGAAGGACTAGGCGTGGGTATACAGATCCGACACGCAGTGACGAAAAAAGCATATAATGACAAATTATACATATATAATTGTTTAAAAAATAAACAGCACCTTATTTCTTTAACTGGACTAACATCAAGGAAAAGATAAAAAAATAGAAACAGATCCAACACACATAGGCCAAGCAAGCAAATAATGTAAAATGATACCTGTAGTCTAACTGCTCACATTAAAAATAAGATGAACAATTATAAATACAAGTTAGTACATGGTTTAAAGAACCCTGAGGCATGTCAAATAATATTAGTAATAGTATCTGTCAGATCTTTGTGTACCGAAGCTGGACTATTGTGGGGATACAGATCCGACACGCAGTACCCAAGAAATCATAATAATGTCAAATTATATCTATATAATAGTTTAAAAAATAAAAAGCACCTTACTTCTCTAACTAGACTAACATCAAGGAAAAGACAAAAAAATAGAAACACAAGTTAACATGCATGGATTAAAGAAAACAAAAATTATATGAGTAGGTTTCTTTCTGTTAGATCTTTATGTAGCTTAATTGGTCTAGCGTGGGGAAACAGATCCGACACGCATAGGCCAAGCAAGCAAATAATGTAAAATGATACCTGTAGTCTAACTGCTCACATAAAAAATAAGATGAACAATTATAAATACAAGTTAATGCATGGTTTAAAGAACACTGAGGCATGTCAAATAATATTAGTAATAGTATCTGTCAGATCTTTGTGTACTTAAGCTGGACTAGCGTGGGGATACAGATCCGACACGCAGTAACCAAGAATTCATAATAATGTCAAATTTTACCTATATAATAGTTTCAAAATAAAAAAGCACCTTATTTCTCTAACGGCTAACATCAAGGAAAAGATAAAAAATTAGAAACACAACTTAAAATGCATGGATTAAAGAAAACTAAAATTATATGAGTAGGTTTCGTTCCGTTAGATCTTTATGTAGCTTAATTGGTCTATCGTGGGGAAACAGATCCGACACGCATAGGCCAAGCAAGCAAATAATGCAAAATGATACCTGAAGTGACAAATGATAAACAGTACCTTCATTTTCTAACTGCTCACATCATGATGAACAATTATAAATACAAATTAATACATGACTTAAATAATACTGAGGCATGTAAAATAATGTAAATTATAGTGTCTGCCAGATCTTTGTGTAGCTAAGTTGGTCTAGCGTGGGTATACAGATCCGACACACAGAGACCAAGCAAGCACATAATGTATAATGATACACGGTAGTTTAAATAACGAATAGTAGTAAAAACACTAGTTGGTAAAATTTAGTATGATTATTTTTGTTTGATCTTTTTCTAGCTTTAATAGACTGGCGTAGGGATACAGATCCGACACGCAGCGGCTAAGCAAGCACTTACAATAAGTGCTTTGGTGTGGTGGTTGGTTCATAGTAGTAAATGATAAATATTACCTAACATATATAAATCTCTGTCTAATAACATCAAGGATAAGATGCGCAGTTGGAAACATTGTAAAAATCGTTCAAAAACTTATCTCGAAAATATTAAGAGTCTTGTCGTCATCGAGGCACAAGAGTTTCAGGTTGGAGACAAGTATTCTAAATTGTAGGAACGGAATTCTGCCGTCCTATCGAAAAGTGCAATAACTATGTTTTGACTATTCTCGAGATATTTGCGGTTAACTATTTAATTTTTCTTTTGAGTGTATCTCCGTAGCTATAAAAGCTATCGGTTTGAAACTTTTACTAAATGATGGATAAAATAATGTTTAATTTTATTTAGTATATATTATTTGTATATAAGTTTATATACACACACAAAAACGCAATAATGTATTTGTAATTAGGATGTATGAATAGTTTTGATATAGCATTCCTAATCATAACTGCAATAACTACACTACTTATTGCAGTATTTGTTAGTAAACCGACATATTGCTCTTTTAGCCAGCACATACTATATGATGCCCTACGAGTTTTCTTCTAACCATATGTGCAATAACTGTCCTAGTTATTTCGGTTTTCCTTAGTAAAATATTTTAATTTTAATTTAATATAAAGCAGAAATAGTTGATTGCAAGAATACAATAACTTTATATTAAAAATAATAAACCAAGTTATTTAGTATGAAAATATTTCTTTATAAAGTTCAATTATATAAAATTGTAAAAAATCTAATAAATGCTAACAATGAAATCACTATAAGCGTTTTATACAAAACATACTACTTTTAACAATTAATAAAATCACAACTTAGAACCTCTGTAGTTCCACATATTAATAGAAAAGAACTCTTTTTGAAATTAACAATCGTGTCGTTTACATCTTTTCTTATCCAAAAGTTTTACCTCTTACCTAAATTAATAATAGTAAGGTCTATATCTCTATGAAATGGCACATTTTTTATTAATCAGTCTTATTTTAAATAAAGTACTTACGTAACCTTAACCTAAATATATACTTGGTTGTGTATTTTTAATTTTGTGCTGAGACGATAGGTCTTGATAAAAATAGAAATCTGAAGTAGTCATCACTTTGAACACGTTTTTCTTCGAATTTGTCAATTTTACAGCATCCACAAAATCGTCAAAATGAACTTTTTTTTAAGGACTTTTCAACTTGATGGTGAAAATGATCAGCTGACATGTGTGGCCGGGTTCGAAATACTTTATTGTAATAGATTCAGCAGCAATTAGATGACTATTAACTATGTTTACTAAGAAAGACATGAACGACCAATTTTTGTTCAGAGCCGCACAATTATCAACCCATAAAACAAAATGTTTGACATCACGATTGTATACGAAAAATCACCGATATTTAGCAACGATGTCTTCTTGATTTCGTCCGGAGACGGTTTCGTTCCACAATTTAGCAAAAGAACTACCTCCAAGGGGGACAAAACTTTTGTTGAAAGCAGGGCTTTGAATACCGTTAAAATTCAGGTATCGTTACCTACGCCAGGCGAAGGTAACGTTAATGGCAAAGGTAACGTTATGCTTGGTAACGATACCTTGGATGACCTTTTACCGTTAAATTGACCTAACGTTATCGACAATTTTATCGGTAAGTGATAATGTTACCGTGGCCTAGGCTTGATAACGATACCAAATCAATACCACAAGTATCGTTAAAATTACCGTTATCATGAAGTATACTACAATAAAATCAAAAAAACTTGTCACCAAACACTAATCACGTGTTTGCGAAACCAAACCATGTGTTTGCATCTATCTACTGGCTGACAATGTTGCCATTTCGCCGATTGGCCGGCCCGGGTAACGTGAAATCGCCCACGTCGCCGCGCCGGATAGCAACATCGCCTTATGTAGTATCGATACTTTTAAGGTTAATTGTTAACATTATTATACCGGAATCAATAATAAACTACCGTTACCCATGTAACTGTTAAAATTGTAACTTTATGAAAATATCGTTATTTAACGATAATTATAGTGTGAATTTGGTATCGTTAACAAGCCCTGGTTGAAAGCAATAAGGCGTTGGTAAAATATGGCAGACTTGAACTGATCCATTCTTGGGAGCATTATAACTTTCTGTAAATCTACAGAATAGTAAATACAATCCTCGTCAGTAGAAAATGCTTCCTTGTCGTTCTGGTATTCTTTTCGCGTTTTCTTGTTAAGCAACTTATGTTTATTATAATGAATACACAGTTTACAATTTTCTTCAGAGCATTCTCTATGTGGTATAACTCTTACTTGTTGCGTTTATGACTAGTAAATGTGCCATTTTTTTTAAAAAAATAAGTGCAATATCTGGACTTATTGCGATTATTTTATGTAACATAATAAAATATCAAAGCTATCCAAGTCATAACTCAAGATATTTCGGTTATTATTAGCTACTTAGAAATAATAATATTAGATATTGCAGTTATGATAACCAATAGAACCGAAACTATTGAAGATACAAAAAAGATGTCTAAGGCGAAAATATAGAGCTCATTTTCCTGACTACGGATATGGTCTTAAGTCAATTTGCCCAAAAACTCGACTTATTGCACTCTTCGTTAGGACGGCAGAATTGGTGTGGAACTTATAGCAGGATTGGCAGGTCTTCCAGCTTGAAGTGTTTGCTGCGCACTGAATGCAAGTTGGACACTGAACGGGTGTACATGAAAAACATTAAGTCATAGGCACGAATGAGCTTAATTCAATGATATTTTTCAATCAAAGAAAACTCAAGAAAATCATTATACAACCACAAACAACTGCAAAAGCCTAAAGCTAGAGCAAGTTATAAAAAATCTACCAGACTACTTACGATTGAGCTACATGTGGCAGCACCAAATCACACTTTTCTATGCTTCTATCTTTTTCTATCACCCAGAAACATACTTTACGAGAGCAAGAGAAAGAGCGGAATGCGACCGAATATGACAGAATCAACACGCGGCGCTCAGAAACACGCTTTTCTCCCTCCGTCTGGATGATGACCTTACTGGATGATAGAATGTGATAGAAGCACAGGTAAGTGCCATTCAATGCTGCCAGATGTAGCTCAACCCTTACAGAACACTTTCAATGACTTAGCCTTTTCAAAACCTAGAACACTTATTTACTCCTGCAAACAATGGATCCTCACTACCTAGGAATAAAAATCAAACGATAATCAGACATAAAAAATAAGGTTATTGAACTTAACACATGAAGAAGAAAATATGCATTTCACTATTTGGTGTAATAGCCTTAAAAAAATTGAAATTCAACAGAAAGAAAGGCACAGACGAAGAATCAAGATTATGAAGACGGAATAATAAAACCCAACATTTTAATCTCATGCGATGTTTTTCAAGATTCAAAGAGCTTATGAGAAAAATAGTAGCTTAGTTGCAGCCTTATTTCGTTAATACACAGGTTGTCACAAAATTCAACCGATTAATAAAAAAATATTGAAGCTATCAACGATTGAATATGTTATCACGACAACAATCAGCAAACCCATCTAACATCAGATAAGTTAATATTTATTGAACAGTTTCAACGGTGCCTTCAAAGAACTAGAAAAAAAATACCTGACCAATGAAGTTTTAAAAAGATATACAATTCAACAAGTGAAACCCATATTTATATCCAAAATGAAATTAAAATATTCCACTCATTGGTACAACCATCGCTGCTGCTTGAAAATTATTTTAAAAAAAATATGCGATTACGAGAAGTGCGTGAAATAGTTAGAAATGTAACAATGATTGCGAATTTGAATTAATTACCTGTACACTAATAGTCCTCCATTGGTAAAAAATATAAAAAAAAAACGTGAGAAAATGAAATAAAAAATAACAACCTCATCCTGGCATGATACTACTCTAAAGAAAAACCAAACAATACATTAATTTTCAATCCGCTGTCATAAATAAAAAAATGATATATATATGTGCAGGGAAACACTTCCTCAATTCACTGAAAAAATTTGGAAAGCAGCTAGAAAAGATTAAAATATCTCTATTTGCATCATAGTAATCAATGAGCGCTACAAAAGTTTTCGGTATGCTTAGGTATCATTTCCAACAAACAGAAATCTCATCCGCTCAGAAATTATTTATGAAGTCCTAATTGATTTTGAAGATTTTTCCAACTCATCAATTCATAAGGATTTATTCGCTCCTGATTCTGTTGATCTCTTACAAACCTATCTAATATTCCAGTAAGGTATATACCTGTTCTACATATTACTAAATTTATGAAAACATAATGTTAACCATAGAATAGCAAAACATAATATTGGACATCACTCACTTCAACTAACTGTACTATATAAACTGCACTATGACCCTGTCGTGATAAAAAAAAATGGAAGTCTAAAGAGGTGTACACAGAGGTGGACAAAGATTACACTCCCAACGTGAAATATAATCCATACTACAAATACATACATTGACCCCTCGTGAATAACTGCAATGATAAAATAAACCTTGTCGCTTTTCCACTAACATATTTGTGCCAAATTAGTAAGCATTAAGCAACCGAAAGCTTCGGGAAGGTCTTACAAGTCTTTTGTGAAAACAATATTTAAAGCTATGTCGCCTACCTACTGCTAGTCATAAAATGATCGACTTTAAAATTGGCAGGCGACGCACAGAATAAATTTGATGAAAGCTTTACTATATTGCTATTTGCCTTAATTCAAAATCAATCAAACATTTACACCTGCTGAAGAAACAAACCTTTGCCAATGGTAATAAAAAAAATGAGTAAGGAGGCATCCAAAATAGAAATAAATAATAATCGAAAATAGGCCAAATGTTGGTTTGCGGCCATAAAGTTTTAGTTTACGTCCAGAACTATCTGGATTACGGCCACTAGTCTGACAGGGGTAATTTTACTTACAGGAAGCCTAAAATACACCTCGGAGCTCCTACTACTAAAGTCTGTTTTTCTTCGCTAGTCCAATAACTTATTGACATTGAGATTGACCATTGGCCTTTCACTTAAATTTTAAGACGGCCGTAAACCGACATAGGAAACTTTGGCGGCCGTCAACCAACAGAGACATTCAATAACATTATGTATACCTTACTCTTACTAGCCATTTTTTTGGCAGTTTAAGCACCGAGCATGCTAGTAGCGCGAAGAATGAAATAGACTGGGATTATTTCACTATTTAGACAATACTTAGATGAATAGTAATTATCTTTAAGATAATAGGTGTATTCTTAGTTCATAATCGATACTTGGGTTTATTAAATAACTTAAGAATGCTTGTTTTCTCAGTTTTCCCAACTTTCCGTATTTTGTGTCGCTTGTCTCAAACAGTCGTAAACCGACGTATGACCGGGTAACGGCGAAGCGTCCCTATGTGAATTCACTTTTCGTGTTGTGAAACTAAGCCGAAGTTGGAGTGTAGTTGAAATTTGAAATATTTTGCATTATTATTTATTATTATTTGACATATAAATTGAATTAGTTATGACATAAACATATTTGCATGCAACATTTGTCTGCTGAAGATGAAAACCAAAACCTAATTATAAGAACAAAAAATGTAACCTTATTCAAATTTAAATAAATATATTTCTATTTCTATTTAGCTGTCCCCTGAAGCTGCGATTTTTTTATAACATCAGCAGAAGTTTCTTCAGCAATTGCAAATGTTTGATTAATTTTATTACATTCATTTCGAACAAGAAGGCAGCTAAGGCGATATAATAAATCTTTCAACAAATTACTTCTATGTGCATCGCAAATCCATATTAAAGGATTACTTTCGGATAGCATAATGGTAACAACATAGTTCGAAATATTGTTTTCATGCAAGTTATGTTTGATCTTCTCGAAACTTTCGGTTGCTTTACTTACTAATTGACATAAATTTATAGTGGGATATGTGAGACTTACTTTGTCATTCCACCATTCACGCAGTCGTATGTACTCGTAAACAGGACTAGATGTCAAGTTAGGATTGTCAACCTTTAAACACTGTGTACAAACTTCACACTTCCATTTCATATTTTTTATCACTACAGCTGCCAAATATCCAGCAACATATACAGTTGGTTGATTTTCAAAAGAGTCTAATAAGTGTTTTGCTATTCTAAGGTCATCATTAACATCATTATGTTCAGTAATATGTAGAACAGGAATATTCTTCGTGGCAATACTAGAATACGTTTGTGAAGAGAGACCCGCAGAATCAGAATTGTACGCTCCAAACGATTCAATGGGCTGAAATAAATGCTCAAAGTCAATTAAAGCTTCATTAAAATCTTCTTCGCAGTTTGCCCCTTTACTGCCGGGTGTGCTCAAGCTCGTCAAAATATTTGACTTGAGCGCGGCAGTAAAATAGTGGCAAGTAGGATTTCTGTTTGTTGGACAATGCTGCCTAATCATACCGAAAAGGTTTTCTAACGCGTCTTGATTTAACTGACGCAAATTAAGGTATTTAAAACCTTTTCTTTCCACTATTTTCCAAATTTCTTCTAGTGAACACAAAGAAGTGTAATATCCTTGCACACATCTTACATTTTTCAATCTAAGACTGCTACAGGATTTCAAAAAATGCATTGTTGTGATTTTTTCTTTAAAGTTTCTCCACAGTTGATGATGGCTGCTATTTTTTGAAACATTTTCTCTTATACGTTTTTTTATATCTTTTGCCGAAGAAGGACCATTCGTGCAGTCAAATAATTGGTCCAAACTTTCAATGACTGTTGCAGTTTCTAAAATTTCACGAGCTTTTTCAGTGCTCCCATATTTTTCTGAGAGTAATTTTAAAACTGCAGCGACGGTGTTACTCAATATTTGAGTAGCAAGTTTTACTTTCATTTTGGATCGAAATTTGGGCTTCACATGTAATGACGTTATCTTTTTAAAATGCAACGTGGTCCTGTTCTTTTTTTCTAGTTCTATAAGATGAGCCCATTTCCCTTTCTTGCCGCCAAATACGATTTCCCCCCCCTGTAAAAAGTTATTACGGATACTTTTAAACAGGTGGGGAATATCGAACATGATATATATTTTTTTGCTGGCGGCAAGAAAGTAATTGGACTCGCGAGGGATTCCGTCAAAACTCTTCAATAAATTTAACCCTCCGATGTTAGTTGGGCCTTGATCGCAGACTGTTGCAATGATATCATATCCGATATCACTGATAGCTTCAATTACTTTTTTTATTATTGCTGCCAAATTTTGTGACGACACTGTTCCCTTAACGAAATAATAAGCCACTGGCTGTTTATATTTTTTATAAACTCCTTGAATCATGAAAACTAAGGCATGATCTGCGATGTTGGGATTTCTTAGTCCATCTCCAAAATCTTCATAGCCTTCCACTATGTCTTTCCTTGAGTTGTAAATCAATCGTTTTTTTAAGGTCATTTCATCAAATAGCAAAACACATGTTTTTTCTTTTGCGTTAAGTTTAACAGCCTTATTTCTTAAATGTTCAATTAAAGATCGACTTATTCCTGGTTGAAGATCCAAATTTTGCAAAAGTAATTGAAGTGTTCTAGGGCTTGGATAAGCTTTTGTCATTCTCTGCAGTGTTCTGTAAGTTCTGGGGGATTTTTTATAAATTGCCATAGCCAAGGCTTTGTCGGTAGCTGTATAACGATTCCCTTGAGGTTTTCTTTTTTGATTTCTAAAATATGATTGAACTAAGCTCCTCAATGCCAATGACTTTATGTTTTTAAAATGACCCTTTTTGAGGTCCCGTATTTCTTTTTCGCAAGCTTTTAATTTATCTTTTAAATTTTGTGTTTCTGATGAATCTGAAAAACATTAAGTATTATTTACTAGTTATATATTAATTTGTATTTTTATAATAATTTTAAATGACGTTTAACCGAAAATACGTAAATTATAAACGTACCAATATTTTTTAGTTTTGTTTTCTTTTTGGGAATGTTGGGTTGACTGGAGGTGGATGATTGTGTATTTTGATGAGTACAACTATAATTTTCTGTAATACATATTTGAACATAAATGTAAGTTTGTTTTTTTATATGAAATAATAGAAAAAAACTTAATAAAAACTCACAAATATTAAAATAAAGCTTACGTGGAGGAGATGATTTTCGCTTTCTTGGGTTAATTAATGTATTTGATGAAGTGGGGAGATAAGACGGGCAGGAAGGATCTGCAATAGTAAAATATTAAGTAATCTATACTATTAATATTATAAAGCTGAAGAGTTTGTTTGTTTGTTTGTTTGTTTGTTTGTTTGTTTGAACGCGCTAATCTCAAAAACTACTGGCCCGATTTGAAAAATTATTTTTACGTTGGATAGTCCATTTATCGAGGAAGGCTTTGGGCTATATAACATAAAGATACAACTCATAAGACCACAGCAGAAATGAAAAATGTTGCGAAAACGGGAGAAAGATATTCCTTTTGAGAGCTTCCGCTGCATACGCTGCGGAAACCGCTTAAATTACACAAAAATCATGTATCACAGGATTGTTCAGCATTAAAAGTTCTATTATAAAGTCCGCAACAGCATATGTCCATCTTTTATGGTTGACTTACTACAACCTTTTTTATGTTAATAAATTTGTAAAAAAATAATGCATTATTTTTAGAGGTGTATTATACACACAGGTATTTATTCTTATCAAAATAAATACATTTATCATCACGAGCATTTCATTTAGAACCAAGTTGCCCTTTATATCATTTGATTTCAATAAATATCTTAGGAGCTATCACAGTTTTAACATAACTCCGCACCAAAATAATGTTCGCAACTTAAGTACAACGTGCGCTTGCGCTAATATATTATAAAGCTGAAGAGTTTGTTTGTTTGAACGCGCTTATCTCAGGAACTGCTGGACCGAAAAAATATTTCTGTGTTGGATAGCTTATTTATCGAGAAAGGCTTTAGGATATAAAACATGACGCTGCGACGGGAGGGGAGGGAGCAAACTCAAAACGCGCGGACGAAGTCGCGGGGGACCGCTAGTAACTTGATAATCTTAAAAGTTATGAACTTTATCATAACTCGTATCCACCAATACAAGATAGCTTTACCTACAATTAATCTTAATACTGATTATTATAACAAACCTGGTTGTCGTAATAAAATGTAGTCGTGATCAATAATGATTTTTTGGGCGTGTGGGAAAGAGGGGGATTGAGTATCTGTAATGGGTGGTAAAAGTAATTAGATAGCTAATAGACGTAATAACTATTAAGTAACAACTTTATATTGCATACATACTTGATGGAACCACGTAATCATGGTCGAGTAGAGCAACTTGTACAGTATGACCGAGTTTCGTTTGACCATCAATAGATGGGCAAACGTAAGTGTGGTCATGCTGTACAAGCTGCTCCAATTTTTGGGTACTGTTGGTTGGTTTAGTAGTTCCTGAAAATGTATTAAAAAGTTAAGAATATAGGATGTGTTCGGGTTTTATACAAAAGGCAGTACCAGGGAACACTGCTTTAAATAATTCTGAATTTACGTAATTTAGTGATACACAGCAAAATTATTTTCTGTGTCATAGTTACAAATGACTTATAAAACCAACAGCATTATCTTTATGACTATAACTTAGTATGTGAAAATGGGTATTCTGTACTAGGGTATTAACCTGAGATGTTCAGATGGACCGGGAAGTTCTTAAATGCGTTTTCATGGAGCGGCGGTAAATGTAAATTTTGTGATGGAATGGCGCATTTTTTTAATCTGTTTCCTTTTTTATTGAAGTCGGACGGTGTAAAATGTTTGGAACAAATGTATTTACGGATGAGTGATTTTATGGGTAGGTCGACTAGATCCTTTCTGCCCGTTATTTGAAGCCATTTTTTACATCTAAAAAGCAAGAAATAAAAATTATCCATTAATATTACGTCTTTTCCTATCATGAAAGATGATTAGAAGTTTACATTTAGTTAGATTTTATTCATCAAAAGCATTCTACTAACCGTGTAATGTTGGCAGGGAAATTAGCCATAAATCGGTCTCCTCTTTCAGCGCAATAAAATTTCAAACAAATTTGGCATGTTTGCCGTTTATTGCCTAATAAATGTTCCATTTTTGCGCTTAAAAAATCAGTTTTCAAATGAATTTAATAAAAATTTAAGGCCGATCAATTTTATTCTCAAAAAATGTCGAAAATTAAATTATCATGTCAATCAATCAAATATTATGTCAATCAATCAAATTAATTAGTGAAGTAATACGATCGTAATTGTGAATGGAGACGTTTTAGGCTTACTTTATTATTTGATAAATTCGTTCAGTTACGTGGCAGATGCTTTAAAACTTATGCTGGCTGGACGTAAAAACTGCCACAAAATTTTGACATGTAGAAAACTAAATAAATCAAAAAACTCGCGTCGTGAACCCATAGACACCACTCAAAGTGAGGTAAGGCTGGATATATGTAACATATAATACATAGCATAAAAAATTAAATTAATTTTCCTTCCTCTAAAACTCGACCATAATATGACAGACAGTTTGACAGGTACCTTGACGTTTAATTACTACCATAGTGGTGTGTCTACTGTTTCGTGCTACCATTACTGTTAGGTAATAAATAGCAGATACGCTAACATCTCGCCTACCTTCATAAAGATGAAATAAGCAACCAAAAATTTGCACACGGACGGGACTTGAACCAGCACTTTCTCTTTAAGTGCGTAGTGGAGCGTTTGGCTCGGTTAGCCAGAAAGTGCTGGTTCAAGTTCCGCCCGAGCGCAAATTTATGGTTTCTTATTTCATCTTTATGAATATAAAATATAACACTGTGAGTGTTAAAAACATTCTAAAACCATCTCGCCTACTTGTTTGTTAATCAAAGTAACAGCATGTTCCATTGCACATACTGCGTCCCTACATAATATATTATGATCCATCGACATTCAAGGATAGATATTATGTTGGGTTGAGGTGACTTAACTGAATATGATAAAAAAAGATAGGAATTCATTTAGCAATAAAATTGGCTAGTAGTGTAATATAAAAAAAATGTGTAGCTCATCATCACATTTCATAAATTTAAATCTATTTGTCCTAGAATTTATACTCCTAAATTTATTGCCTTATATTTTCAAATTGAAAATAGGCGAGGCAACATGATAGGACACCTGATGCGACATGACAGGTTCTTAATAAAGATAATGGAAGGAAAAGTAGAAGGAAAGAGGGAAAGAGGAAGACCTAGGAGAAGTTATGGGTCAATCTTGAAATTGGGCGTATTTAATTGATTCCCCTGGCACTTTTTAAAACTTAAGAGTATAAACTTCTACTTACAAAAGGCTAAATATCACATCATTGTAAACATATTTCACAAATAGGCATCACTGTCACATGTTTAGATATAAAGATATATGACTTTAAAATTTTGGTGCCAGGGGATTCAATATAAGATGCCAGGGGAATCAAAATAAAACATTTTGTATAGAATAATCGTTTATTTTAATTAAACTAACCAGTCTTTTGGTTTCATTTTGTTCTTGAGAGTTATCATTAATCTTATAAGTAGTATTATAAAAACTTAACAATATCCCTCTTTAGGAACTATCAATTAACATGTCTAAAAACTATCAAATAATGTAATCAAATCATCTAACGTGCCTACAATATCTAACACAAGTCAATATTGTAGGCGGTAGTGTATGCATGAAAGTGACGCTATATTATGTATCTAACAGCGGTAAAGTTTCTCAAAAACGTATAAACTTATAACAATTAATGAATATGATTTGCAAATGGACTAACAACAAATTAAAAATATTGTTATCATCAGTAAAATCCGAATCTTCCCAGCCACAGAGAGCAGACGTCTTCTTTACACATAGAATCGGAAATTAGGGTTTTATTTACTGAAGGCAAATAATCCAGAAGCTATCATCAAATGCAATATGAATATCCAAATGATTACTCTAAACTTCATTTGCAGCTAGCCCATAATTTGGGTTCGAATTAGAAATTATCGATTTTTTTATACCAGTCTTGTTTGATTCCGTGGTTTCAGATGTACCAGTAATTTGCACATTATAAAAACCGATATGTTGACCATGAGGACAATGAATTGGTTTTTCCAATCATTTTTCTAAATGACAGCTAAGACGTCTTGACATGGCAAGGACTTCGGGAGTTTTATTGGTCCATATCACGTGATGAATGCCAGGGGTATCAATGCCAGGGGAGTCAATGAAAGATAATCTTCTTTGGATTTTGTTTAAATGGATTGACTTTTGCCAATGATTATTATACAAACAATTAATAGTCCTATATACCCCACTGTTAATCCTGGTAAAGAAATTCTTAATCATCAAAGAACATTTTTTATAGTGGCCAGGGTAATCAATGACCTAGTGAAACAAAACCAGGGGAATCAAATTCTTACCTTCGTAAATCCGGCTTGGAAACGTCGAGAAACGCGACCTCTCCTCGCGATGTTCAGAGCGCGACTAAAGCCACCTGGCTGATGTGTACGCCTTCGGCGCAGACATTTAAATAGCAAGGCAGGTGGCATTTATTGACGCGCCAAGGGAATCAATCGTTGCGCTCGGACAAACACAAACTATTTTTTTTAAAAACAGTGATTGGCACAGTCTTTGTGTGTATATTAAATCATTAAACAACTCACCCTTTAACTTTTAAATTACAAAAAATCATAAATTTATAACTATAGATAGGTAAATTATTAATGGTTTGTTCAAAAAATGACTAAGGGACAGCCCAGGGGAATCAAATAATTCCATTCCATTCCAATTCCCAGGGGAATAAAATATTTATAATAATTTATTTTATTTATGGATGACGATGATTCTTTTTACTCTGCGCAAGATGTTTCCGTATGTGATTTAAGCAATGACGACTCATTTCATAATGTAGTCACTCTTAATGATGTGCTAAAACAAACTTTTGACAAATCTAAAAGATATTTTAACGTCTGTCACATTAACGCACAAAGTATTCCCCGTCATTATTCGGAGCTGCTCGAGTCCTTTTCAGTTGATTCCTTGGACGCTCTCCTCATCTGCGAGAGTTTACTAAAGCCGAATCTTGACTCAGCCATGTTCGTTCTTCCTGGGTACATACTGATCCGTAACGACCGCACTGGCAAGGGTGGCGGTGGCGTCGCTATATATTTACGTTCCCACATTCCTTTTAAGGTTGTGGCTGCGTCACCGGCTCCGTACCATGCCTCAGCCGAATATCTGTTTATAGAAGTGAATATCAAAGGTGTTAAGGCGGTTGTGGGTGTGGTTTACTACCCCCCGGGAGTCAACTACCTCGAGGATCTTGAGCTTGCCCTGGAATCGATCAGTTCTGAATACGCTCATCAAATAATCATGGGCGACTTTAACTCAAACCTTTTTGGTGATTCTCCAACGGCTGCTAAGCTGCTTTCCCTGATTGACTCGCAGAATCTCACAAACCTCCCCCTTAAACCCACTCATCATAACATTGATGTCCCTGATACCTGGCTTGACCTTATTCTTACGTCTTCTCCATCCAACGTTATCACGCACGGGCAGCTCCTCGCTCCTGGTTTTTCCCGCCATGATCTTCTCTACCTTTCATATAAACTCCACACTTCCAAACTCAAACCCACTGTCGTGAACATGCGCAATCTCTCTCGGATTGATGTGGATGCTATCAGAACGGACGCGGCTGCTCTCGACTGGAGGTCAGTTCTTGAAACTACCTCGATTGATGATAAAGTCGCTCTTTTTAATGCCAATGTAATATCGCTTTTTAACAAACATGCGCCAGTTCGACCTGTAAAACTTAAGCGGCCACCAGCCTCCTGGATCACTAAAGGGGTGCGCATGGCTATGACTAGTCGCGACCGTGCTTTTCGGACGTTTAAGCGGGACCGCTCAGATCTGAACTGGAGCAACTTCAAAGCTGCAAGGAATCGCTGCAATCGGATGGTGAGATCAGCCAAACGGCAATATATTCATGAAAATATTTCTGAGTCGTCTCCGGCAAATGTATGGAAATTCCTTCACTCCCTGGGAATTGGTAAGGGTAATGTTAACTTGCCCCTTCCAACGTCTATTTCGCCCGATGACTTGAATGATCATTTCTCGTCTGCTTCTACTTTAGACGCAGTAATCAGATCCAGTACTATATCTGAAATTTCTTGCAAGCCTCGTCTTGACGTTGAATCCTTCTCTTTTACCACGGTGTCAACCGATGTGGTCAGGAAATCTATCCTCTCCATCAAGTCTGGAGCCGTTGGGCCCGATGATATCAGTAGGGCCATGATCATCATGGTTCTGGATGTAGTTCTACCTTACATAACTCACATAATTAATTATTCTTTCAATTCTGGATCATACCCTACGGCGTGGCGCAAAGCCTTAGTCATCCCTCTTCCCAAAATTCCCAACCCTACATACTTTAATAATTTCAGACCAATCTCTATACTCCCCTTCCTTTCTAAAGTCCTTGAAGCTGTTGCTCACTCCCAAATTTCCAAATTTGTTCTCGCAAACGATCTACTCAGCCATTTTCAATCTGGCTTTCGCCCCGGCCATAGTACCAGCACCGCATTACTTAAGGTGACTGAGGACATCCGGAAGGGCATGGAGCGTGGCGAAGTTACAGTGCTTGTCCTTATTGATTTTTCGAACGCTTTTAATACGGTGGACCATGATGTCCTTCTCTCACTTTTAGCTCACCTCAATATATCTTCCGATGCACTGGATTGGTTTGGCGCGTACCTACGGGGGAGGCAGCAAGCCATCAAAGTAGATAAGACCATTTCTCTCTGGCGAGATCTCCTCACCGGAGTACCTCAGGGAGGCATTTTATCACCGTTACTTTTTTCCATCTTCATCAACTCGATAACTCACGACATTGGCTCCTCCTACCATTTGTATGCGGATGATCTGCAACTTTACCAGCAATGCCGAGCTGACGATTTGAATCAGGCTGTACACAATATTAATGTCAGTCTTGAGCATATCCTGTCCTGGTCGAATCGTTTTGGTGTTGCCGTAAATCCTGCTAAATGCCAGGCCATTATTATCGGCAGTCAGCGACAAATGTTACTCATTAATATTCCCGTCGTGGATTCAGTTTACTTCAACGGTGTTAATATCCCATATTCTACTAGCGTCAAAAATCTCGGTCTATACATAGATCAAACGCTAAGCTGGAATGTCCACGTTTCGGAGGTTAGTCGAAAAGTCATGGGCACGCTACGTTCGCTCTACAGGCTTAAAAATTTCCTCCCCGTCAAAACTAAAATTTCTTTGATACAATCGTTAGTACTTCCCCTCATTGATTATGCTGATGTGTGCTATCCTGATCTAAATCAAGCCCTTGTAAATAAGCTTGACCGACTGATCAATTCTGGCATCCGCTTCATTTTCTGTCTTCGCAAATTCGATCATATCTCTTCTTTCCGGTCACAGCTTTTATGGGTACCTCTTCACTCTCGACGTAAAATCAGAATCCTCTGCACACTTTTCTCGATCTTAAACGACCCTAATTCTCCCTGTTACTTAAAATCCCAGTTCACCTATCTCAGTGCCACGCACTCGCGTCCGCTGCGCTCTTCTAATAAACTTTCTCTCGCTACTCCTGCTCACCGCACAGGTTTCCTTTCAAACTCTTTTGTTGTCCAGGCCATTCGTCTCTGGAATGCCCTTCCGGCAAAAATTCAACAGACTCCCAGTAAATTTTCATTTAAGAGACTCGTCCGTGCACACTTTCTACATTTGTATATCGGAAGCATCAACAAAGCGTAATCCATAAGCTTCTAATACATCGTCATAGTATATTATTATTATAGTATGTACAAGTATATGTATTTATTTTATCGTTTGCGTTATGTATATGTAATATTTTATTAGATCATATTGTATTTATTGTAAATTGTAGTTATTTTGTTTTATTTTATGAGATATGTTTTTTTTTCATGTATATATATTTTTTATGCGTGAAATTTATCGTTTTTTTTCTTTTAATAGTAACCCATTTTCTTTTTTTCTGTCGCACCGCCTACAATCATTTCTGCTTAGCCCAAAGGTATGACTGGTAGAGAATGCCATATGGCGTTAAGTCCACCTTTTGTACAAATTTTTGGTTGTGCAATAAAGTATAAATAAAAATATAAATCAAATATCAAGGCATCGAAGATTTTTTTCAGATGTTTTTAGCTTAAATAAGCATCGTTTTTGTTGTGCCCCATTTAATTTAAACATTAAAGTAACAGAAAAAAAATATCCTTCATTAAATTTTAAACGTTATAGTTAGTTTTTGTCCCCGGACATTGCTTTTTTTGGCTTTCAAGATTGACCCTTATTTCGACCAAGTGAAGGAAAAAGTAAATGTCATGTCTTACCAGGAGGTCAGAGAAGAGGCAAATATAAGAAAAGAATGGCGATTACTACACCAACAAGAGCGAAGCTCTTAATTTTAAGAATAAGAAGAATATTTTCAAATGTTTTTTCTTTACTTCCTTGTTCCGCCAGCTTCATCATCCGCATCTTTCCATCGCAAAGAAAGCAGGACGTTGGCTAACGTACCATCCCTTTATTGTAGACATTGGCCATACAAGTCATAAAAAAGTCGTAAAAGTCATTTATGCAAATAGGCCCTCTGGGGGCACTTTTACACGTCCCAATATAAACCCTCAGCTTCGGGACAAGGGAATGAAATTCACTGATAGCCCACTGAAGTGTTCCCTGAAAAAAATCCTTTCCTTAAACAGGCTGACAATTATTACTACTAGCAGATATGCACCACTCTAGACCTCATTCTCACCTGAGGCCTTACTCTGGACACAAAACCCGATCTAATGAATATACCAATCCCTGTCACTCATACCAGGCCGGGTACGCGTGTGACAGGGATGACTTTATTCATTGGATAGGGTTTTGTGTCCAGAGTAAGGGGGCTGATGTTGGGTACGATCGAGGACAAATAATTACTTAGCCAAGAACAAAAAAAAAATCTCTTGTGGCAGTTGCGATAATTAACATTTGTAACAAAAACAGGCTCACACGGTAAGTGACGTTATCCATCGGCACCCCTTCAGTAAAAATATTTTTAGAAAGGATTTTTTCATCCAATTCCTAAGCTGTGATTTGTGAGCTTAAACTGTAAAGTGTGTGTGCGTTAGCTTGTACGTAATATTCATATACGTGTTGTTACATCTGTTCTTTTGACAGTCCTTTGATGTTAATATTTATTATTATTATTACCAATAAAATTTGTTAAATTACAATCCTTTATTGTCTGTATTAAGTACCTAAGGTTATATTAATTAATATTGTATATCTTCGAAAGGAGCTGTGGATTGATGTAATAAATAAAAAAAATAAAAATTATTACGTTATTTATGATTAACTTTATTTGTCAAAAGCTACTGCATTGTTGTTTTTGAAAATTCTGAGCTTACTTGTCAAGTTTTTTGCAGCCATAGTATAGGTATACATATAACTAATATCGTCAAAGTTATCCAAAATAACGTGAACATCAGGTTGGGGAGTGAAAATCCCCAAATCGTAATGTTTTTGTATAAAAGCTATGTACTGGGAACGTTTAAGTACGTTCTTAAGTACCGTACACTTTGATACTGAGAACCTCACTAATACAAAATATATTAGAAAAAGTTTGTAACCCGCCTTTCTGATTTCAGAATGGCGGGTGCATTTTAAGTCTGAACAATTGGAGAATTATTGAGTACAAGGTCCATCGTGTTCTAAATGATTTTTATAAAGCGTAGCTGGGTACGCCCCGGGATTATTGAGTATTTTGAAAATTAAGATTCGACTTAGCACCTGTCAATTTTTCAAAGCCACATACTGTTAATGCGAATCTATCGATAATAATTATCTTACAGTCTCTGGTACTACCTATAATTGACTACGGTGATATCTGCTGTACTAACATCTCTCAGGACTTCCTTAATAAGATGGACCGGCTTCTTAACAACTGCATCAGATTTGTGTTTGGTCTTCGCAAATATGATCACATCTCCCAATTTCGCACCCAGCTTGGCTGGCTTCCCATCCGGCAGCGTAGACAAATTCGAACACTTTGCATGTTGTACTCCATTCTTTTCAATCCCAATTCTACGTCGTACCTTAAAGACAAATTCTCGTATCTCCATACATCTCATGACCGGTCCCTTCGCTCCAGTAGCTCTCTCCAACTGTTCACTCCGCGTCACTCTTCTGGCTGCATGTCCCATTCATTTACCCTCACAGCTATTCGACTTTGGAATGGCCTACTAAAGACAGTACAAGCATCCACCTCCAAATTCTCTTTCAAAATGGCCCTCCGAGCACTTTACAAGGAAGAGATATCGAACTTGTCTCACTGACCTCTTTTTTTTTTTTTTCACATGTGTACCATTAGTATTATTATTATGTGTATGTTTATTATTCTATAATTATGTATTAATGTATACGGTATTTATGTAATAAGTAGTATATATGTTTGTTTTTTGTTTAAATACCTATTGTAGTTTCAATCAAGCTCTCACTTTTGCCCTTCTAACACTTTTTTCGCGCCGCCAGCAATTTCCCTGTATAGACCTATGGTTGACTGGTAAAGAATACTTTTAGCATTAAGTCCGCCATATGTACCTTTTGTTTGTGCATGAAGTGTTTTAAATAAATAAATAATAATAATTGAAGTAGGTTATGGTCACTAAAAGAGGTACATAGGCTTTATTATAATGAAATAAGAAACCAAAAATTTGCGCACGGGCGGGGCTTGAACCAGTAACCTTTTAGCTGACCGGGCCCAACGCTCTTACCAATTGAGCTACCGCTACTGTGCGCAAATTTTGGTTTCTTATTACATCTTTATGAATAAAATAATATATCACGCAGCCTTTGCTCTTTCCATAATCTCACTCTTTTCACACCTCTTTTCAACTTCGAACTCTTTCACCATCTCTGCGATTCGACTTTGGAATTCTCTCCCTAATGAAATCAGAATGTCCGCCAACATATTTACTTTTTAAAAGTCTCTCCGCACCCACTCTCTTAAACTTGTCTCTTTTCAGAATTAACAACAATTTTCTTTTATTTGTGTTTTTTTGGATGTCGTCATTATCATCACCTTTATCATTCATATTTTTGTATTTATTAAGTATATGTATTCTAAGTATGTTTAATATGTTTGTGTAATATTAGTATGAATGTTTATGTTAGAGCATTTTACTTCTTTTTTTTACCACTCTTCTCACATATCATTAATATTCCGCCACAGGTCCAGGATTGAAAACTACAGACCTATTTCGCTGCTCCCAATTATGTCAAAGATACTTGAACGGGTTATGAACAAGCGTCTGGTTGGCTTTCTTGACAGTAACAACTTATTGTCTTTATCGCAATATAGCTTTCGGTCAGGGAAATCAACTGATGACGCAGTCCATGAACTGACTGATTATGTGACCAGGGGTAGAGGAGGACGCTGGGGATAGAGTTATTGGTGTCATCCTGGACCAGGTCGAAGCATTTGACAAGGTTGCTGGATCGATTATTGAGAATTGGCATTCGAGGCGTAGCCCACCAGCTCTTCTCCAGTTACCTGTCAAATCGAACCGAGGCCGTCAAAATTGATAAGTGAACTAGCAGTGAACTCCGGGTCACGTTTGGGGTTCCACAGGGTAGCGTCCTTGGGCCAATGCTGTTCCTGATATATGTGGATCACATCATCAAATTACGAAATGGTAAACTTATTGCTTTTGCCGATAACACTGCCTTGCTGTTTCGTGCTGGTGATTGGGCAGAAGCCTACCACTGTGATCTGGAGGGACTTAATAGGGTGTCTGCCTGGCTATCCTCTAAATCACTAGCCCTAGATGTTTCTAAAACCTCATACCTGACATTTTCTATCAACATACGTGGGCAGCCAACCGGTCACAGACTCAAATGTCACGTTAGCAACTGTCAAACTTATTCACATTGTCTGTGTCCCGATCAGAGTTGGAATTGTGTAAAGCAATCGTATTCATTTGACAATTCAAAACGTTCGATATGATCTGTCAAACCCTTTGTTCTTTGCCATTTGACAGACCATACCGTACGTTTTGAATTGTCAAATGAATACGATTGCTTTAGACAATCGCACCCCAGGGGTGCGATTGTGTAAAGCAATCGGATTCATTTGACAGTTCAAAACGTACAGTATGGTCTGTCAAACCCTTTGTTCTTTGCCGTTTGACAGATCAAAACGTACGTTTTGAACTGTCAAATGAATACGATTGCCTTACACAATTCCACCCCTATTCCACTCTACCACAGTCAATACTCCAGCAACCATCTCGATCTCGTATCCACAAGAGTAAGGAAGCTGATTTGCATTTTCAAAACATTGCGTCATCTTACTGATCATAAGACCATAAAAATGGTTTACCAGTCCCTATGTCAGTCTCTCTTGGCATATTGCATCTCCTCCTGGGGTGGTGCCTCCAAAACTCACTTATTGAGAATTGAAAGAGCGCAAAGAGTTGTCCTAAAAAAATCTGCATTCTTGCCTATATTGCATCCCACTACCAACGTCTATAACTTCTGGAAGGTGCTCACTGTAAGACAACTATTTATTGTAGCTATAACGCTTCGTAAACACTCTTCAATCTAGTATGATCCCAAACTAATGCTCAATCGACAGAGGAAAGTGTTGGCTCGTAATAACTTACCACCATTTAGGACGGCTTTTGCCAGGAGGTTCTAAGCTCAACTCCAATCGCAACATATTTTATACCCTTTACCCAGATATAACTGTAAGAGAAAAATTGTTCTATGGTTCATAGACCAGGACTATGAGAGAACTGAAGACCTCATTACTATACATGCACACTCATACACTGACACACACACTCACACAACACACACACACACACACACACACACACACACACACACACACACACACACACACACACACACACACACACACACACACACACACACACACACACACACACACACACATTCTCTAGCTACTCCTAAATTGTCTAATTGTCTATCATCAACTACATCATTATCTACTATAATCTATTGTTACTTTTATTTAAACATCCATACTTTTGAATAACCTACGGCTCTTCGAAGTAGTGGGAGGCTGGTGACCTGTAATAACACAGGTGTTTTACCTAGCATATGCACCAGTCTCACACATACTGTACAGGACGGCGTCTACATGTAACATAGTATACATTTGTTGTTTTATGTATAATTTGTAAAATCGTTTATTTGTTAGTTTTGTTTAAAACTTATTGTAAATATTTGTATGTTAATAAATAAAGTAACAGCCGGGGGTATAGGAAACACATTTAGTAGGCACACACCCTCGTATAGGATAGCGAGGACTAGAAGAATCATAGGGAAATAGGACGCGGCTCTCTTTACGGTATTGCTATTTTTAATGAAAATATAAGCCCGCTCTATTTCCCTCTCTTTCTAATCATGAGATGGCATGCGGCTTTCCTTACGGTTATGTCTTTTGACCGCGAATATCACGCGCGGCCATCTCCCCTCTCTTTCTGATCATGAAACATTGAAGAAAACACTTGGAACAATTTACGGCCACCTCACCGCACACAATACAGTCCACATTAGAACATTGGGTTGGCTGTTACTCTGAAACCTGACATAGGAGTTTCACATTTACGCGTCAAACATCAAGACACAAACGGGCGACCGACCGTCTGACTTCGCACCAAATCCAGCTCCGTGCCGTGTTATCCGGCACACATACACTGGCCCTTAGTATTAAGCCCCATGTTCATTCAATTGTCTTTGTATGTGTTGAGAAGATAAAGATTATGTTTATTGTTTATGATTAAACTCTCTGCATTACCAGGTGGTTGACTGGTAGAGAATGTCATTAGGCATTAAGTCCGCTAAATGTACAACTAACAGTGCAATACAGTTAATAATTAAATAAAACAAATAAATTTTGAAAAAATACATAAATAGATCTTGACAAGGACTTTCAACAAGAGTTGAAATAGTTTTTGAGATAGAGCACATTTTCAATAACCAGACTTTACGACAAACATAACTTTTTTATTCATACAAATACTATGAAAAACAAAGTTATATTTAATGGCACGAAGGGGTTCCCCTTAGTGTGTTAGTCCGACTCGCATTTGGCCAATTTTAAGGGTTCCGTAGCCGAATGGCAAAAAACCGAACCCTTATAGTTTCGTCAAGTCTGTCTGTCTGCCACACTAATTTTAATTTTACTCTGTAACTATAAGCACGACACTGTTGATATTTGGTAGGAAGATGTATCCTGTTAACCGCTTACCGATTCTCATACAAAAAATAAAAAATAATTAAATTTAAGAGGGGGCTCCCATACATGAAACTAAAACCAAAAAAAAATTTTTTTGTCAAACCTATGCGTGTGGATGGATAGGTCTTTTAAAATGACATAAAGGTTTTTAAAACCATTTTCTATTAAAGTCTAACGTTTCATAGCTAGAGTCTGACCATCGAAACGTGATATTGACTTTGAAACAGAATTCTATAGATGGCAATCCTCAACAGTTCAACACTTCACTTGTCAAACCCTAGTACGTTGGTTGTCAAGTCGTGTCAATTTTCGGCATAACAAACGATTATCTTGCGTTATTATGTCGAAACCTATAAAAAGTTCAGCTAGGAAGTTAATTTATACAATGATGTGTAAATTTAAAGCAAAACAAGAAGAGCGAGCCTCTGCTTTCCGCGAGAAAGAACGATATTTCCATGAAATAATGGCTGCCACAGGTTAGTGTTCTGTAATGATTTTGATACTTGTTGAATAGTTTGTATACTTCATAGTCATTTCAAGTTATTTTTAGTTGGACTAAACATATCATTCGTTTAATTATGCTTTTGTTGTTGGTTTCAGTTTGAAATAATAGTTTCTCCTGCATTTAGAGGTTATGTTCCGATTGTAACCGGAAATTTATTTATTGTATGTTTTTTATTTCAGACAGGATGAGAGATAAACTTGGTGAGAGCAACTTAAATGAGTTGAATGATATTACTAATTCTGTGAAGAGTTTACAACAACTAGAGGAAAAGAGTCAACTCAAATCAGAAATTCAATTTGTGACAGAAATTTCTGCAATGACAGGTATGTAATTTTAACTGTAAATTAATAATTAGAAGTGTGTTAAAATCCAAATATATACTATATAGCTATAAATAAGCAAGGAAGTCACATTTAGTTAAAAATAATATGTTTAACGGAAGTGGGGCTACAAAGATGCAACTAGCATAGTGCCAGGATGAGAGAAAAGATCTTAAATAATATTACTTAAACAGTTCTTAGAGAAATGCATAAATGGGTGGACACTAGGTGACCCTACTCTCACATTGGATTGTGATCAGTTGGCCAAAACTACTAACCACACCACTTGCTATTGGTGCCGTGGTCGCGGGTTAGGAATGTAACACTTTACCACATAGGGATGATTAGTTAGATCACTCATACTATAATAATATTTAGGTTCCTTGGTGATCGATGCTTTTAAACAATATAATGTACTTTTTTTTCTAATTTTCAGATGTTGGTACTGCTACTATCAAAAGAATAAAAAAAGAAGGACAGTCAAATGCAGGTGTTTGGAATACTCCCGGGAAAAAGCGTCCACATAAACCAACAGTTGCCAATTTGGATAGTTTTGACATTAATGCGATCAGGCAGAAGATCAATCAATTCTACACAGTTAAAAAAACAGGTGCCTACTTTACGTACCTTGTTGACAGATTTAAGAGAGAGCATTGGATTTACCGGATGTCGTGAAACGTTGCGCAAAATTTTATTGTCCAATGGATTTGAGTTCAAAAAAAATATAAACGAGCGTAGTATAATCATGGAGAGATATGACATTGCGGCATGGAGGCACAGATTTTTGAGAACCATTAGTAAATATCGCCAGCAAGAGAAGCCGTTAATTTATATGGATGAAACATATATTCATCAAAATTATAGGCCAAAAAAATTGTGGCAAGGTCCATCAACTAGCGGTGTGGTTGAAAAAATTTCCCCAGGGAAACGGTTCATTATTGTACATGCGGGGTCCGAAAAAGGATTTGTACCGAATGCCCTTTTGGTTTTTAGCACAAAATCTTTGTCAGCTGATTATCATCATGACATGAACCGACAGAACTTTTTAAAATGGCTGCAAGAGAAATTAATCCCTAATTTAAGGGAACCAAGTGTCATAATAATGGATAACGCAAGTTATCATTCTACTCAGGTTAATAAACCACCCACAATGCATCAGAGAAAGGCAGACATTCAAGACTGGCTCACTGCCAATAGAATCGCCTATGAAACTTACATGACGAAGGAAGAGCTGATGTGTCTGGTAGACAAATACAAGCCCGACCCGAAATATGAGGTTGACGAAATTTTAAAAGAAAATGGTCATGAAGTTCTACGGTTGCCCCCATACCATTGCGACCTTAACGCCATTGAACAAATATGGAGTTTAGCTAAAAGGAAAGTTGGCAGCAAAAATATGGGTCTTACTGTAAAAGAAGTAGAAAAAGCGATTTCAGCGGAATTTGGGACTGTAACTCCGGAGGATTGGAAAAAATGCACTGATCATGTACTGCATGTAGAACAAAAATATATAGAACGAGATGGAATCGTCACAACATTAGAAACATTCATTATAAATGTAACCAGTGACAGGGACTCGAGTAGTGAGTCTGAGGAGCCAATTGAGTTTTTGGAATCTGATTTTGAGTATGATAGTTAGTTTTAGACAGAGTGTTTAGTTATAGATTAGTTCAGATAATGATTCTATGATAGTTGAAAAAATGTTATTTTATTCAATGAATTGTTTATTAATCATTAAATCAGTATGCTGTTTCACTTTAATAAAAAAATCCTGTGGTGTAACAAATTAATCATTTCACGTTTCTGGCATGTTTGCTTTAGTTTCATCATCGGACCACCTTACTGATATAGCTGATACCATAATTTTGCATTGTCACCTAACATTTCATACTCTCGCGATTTGTACACATACTTAAAATGTATTATACAAAACGTTGCGACAGACCCGGTATAATGTATTGTCTGTCAGTCGCGTAAAAACGAGACACAATAGAAATTCCTTTGTTATCGGGGACCCGGGTTCCTCGTGGGGTCCGAGGGGAAGACTTTCAATTTCAAAGCCTTTTATTATCGAACAACATAAATGGCGAGTACATCATGCACCTTCCGTTTATTATATTGTAATAATTAATAATGTGAAAGTATTAAAACTGTTTAATCCTAGTTCATGCAGGGTTACCATAGATATTTTTTTTAAATATCGCGGGCAATTTTCAGTATCACGTTTGGATGGCCAGACTTTAGACGCTTCCAAAATGGTAAAATGGGCGTCCCCCTCCATCTAACTTCTAAACCAAGCGAGTGTAAATTTTGAAAGAAATATATAATATAGATCTAAACAAATACTTTCAACGAAAATAAGTACGGACGAGATCGAACGAAAAGTTTTTGAGATATAGCACATTTTCAACTACAGCAAACATAACTTTGTACTTCATACAAACATTATGAAAAACAAAGTTATATTTGCAGTCAACAAAATATTGTGGTATTATACTAAGTAGAAGTAAGTGGATTCCCTAATTCAGTTAATGTTGGCACGAAACCCTCAGTGCGCGAGTCCGACTCGCACTTGGCCGTTTTTTGAAATATTTATATTATCTCAGTTATAAAAGCAAACATTTTAGGTCATATATTATTTTTACGTTTATCCTCGAAACACGAGGGATAGTGTGTACTATACCACTATAATGGTCTAATTCCGATACCACCAAATCGAATAGGAAGCGAAGCCTGAGCCCAAGAATTATTATCGGAATGTATTTTTTTTTCCAAACTATTTTTTAAGGTGGTGTCAAATAGTTTTAAATAATTTTTTTTTTCCAGATAGGACTAGCACGTAAGAAATATGTAAATTAAGGCACAAAAAGACACGATTTAAGTATAGTAAATGCAATGTGTGAATTTAGGTGTTCGAATCTGGGGGCTGAAAGGGTGATATCATTCAATTTTTTATCAAAAAAAGGTTCGATGCTGGGATCAAGAAGAGGGGCGCCCAGGCGGCAAAGCGATTCAGAATTCAGAATTTAAATGTTAGGAGCAAGGGAATTGAATTTATCAATGATTGCCTGACGGGGACCAGACGAAACGTAATCATTAATAAAAAGTTCACATTTTGAAAGGTTTAGTACCAAGCCTAATTTCTTAAATCCTTCTATAATCAGGACAAGGTCTTGGAAAACAACATCTGCTTTGCCTCCAAAGGAGCCGTCATCCAGATACCAGGCATTGAATTTAGAATTTAAGGATGAAATGACAGGATGGATGCCTAAACTAAAAAGGGCTAGACCTAAAGGGTCGCCTTGCTGAACACCGACCGCAGAAACAATCGAATTTTCATTGTAAAGTAATTTTGATTGATTATGGTAACACTGAAAAACAAAGGGTTAAATCTGAGGAGTGTGAGTCTGAACTTCATTCAGCAGGGCAGACCTGTCAAAAGAATTGAAAGCATTCTTCACATCAACTTTAAAAAACACCTTAGGATTCGTCACAGGAGAGGAAATTGCGAGCGGGATGAACCACGGCTTCGCAACCTCCCTTACTGCCGAAACCAAGTTGAATGGGTTGAAAAAAAGATCATGACAGACTAATTTGGCTGCAAGACGACGAAATGTTGAGCCAATAGCAATAGGGCGAATGCCACCATCTTTTTTTCGAAAGGCACAAAGTCTAGCACCAAATAAAAATGGGGCAAAACTTTCAGTTACCTTGCCAGATAAGAGAAAGTTTCACAATTTCGTAATGATAGAAAGCAAAATTCTACCGGCGTCAGCAGCGGAAGCACTCACCAAGTCCTTAAGGTGTTGGGGAGAATTGCCGTCGATGCCGCCAGCAGAACCAGCCGGAAAAGATATGATGGAAGCAAACGTGTCGCCGTCATCAAGTATCTGTAAGGGTTGGAAATTTTGAGGAGGAGGAACAGGTAAAGATGGAGAATCTGGACGTGAAGGATGCTTACTACGAAGGCTCTCGAGAGTTTCCTGATTAGGGGGAGGGAGAGTGTCATCGGAGAACAAGATTCGGGCTGCGTTTTTCAGGTCGCCGTCGATAACCTTGTTCTCAACGGTACGATAAACGTTAAATTTGGAAGATATCGTACTAGACGAACTGAATGGAAGGGACGGATTGTGGAAATTTGAAGCATTATCTAATAGCGCCCGAGTTAAAGTTTAACTCTTTCACGGACAGTGACCGCCTATAGGCGGGATAACAATAAAACTTCTATTGTGTCTGGAGTACTGTCCGTAAAAGTGTTAAGAAGGAGAGTTTACGGGGAAAAATGAGTATGAAAATGTAAAAAGATTTTGCCAGGCAGTTTCAGTATTATTGAAACATTTTTCAATACAAGAAGAAAGGCATTTAGCTAAAGCTATTCTCGCTCCCCTAGGGATCCGTTTAACCAGCGGATTAGATAGATTGGTGAAGGTTTATGATGATAGATTCGTGAGAAAGAGTTTTTGAGAAAAGATGGAGAAGAAGATAAAGGATTTGGAATAGAGGATATAGGGAGAGACGCGGGTAAATTGGTGCTTTTATGACTACGGGCAATATGAATATTAAGGCCCCTCTTACCTTTAAAAGTCCTATTTGAATTACAAATTGAACAGTGAAAGAACTGCGGCTGTGAGTGGGTGCCCACCGATGAAGTACTCATAAAAACAAAATTAAAAATTATGAGACAATATCAAATACAAAAACATGTAATAAAAATAAAACTGTAAATAAACTAGGATGACGGACGCTGACAGCAGAGGATGCGCAGGTCTGTTGCCTTAGCAACCGGAATGACTCCCTGCTAACGCCAAATGTCAACTGGAACATAAAAAATGCAAGAATTTAATATGATACAGAGAGGTCTTTTGGAGGCCTGCCCACAAACTTACTGCCTCTAAACACAATAAGAAAATTATGGAGAAGCCCCGGGAAGAGGAAAAAAGAGGGAAAATATTTTTAAAATGAAAAAATCTATACGACAAATACTTATCTTTGGCAGGTGTTAGGTGTCCAATCCAAATAACAATGCCTTTTCTTAATACCATTAAGAAAAGCAAAATTCAAATTATGCATGGTAGCACCGTGGGTAGCACAATCAAATCTTTCTCGGATATAATTCGATCAAATTTTACGTCCGTGCAAATACCATCATTATTTCTTCAGAAAAAAGTTGAACAGGTTGGAGTATTAGCAATTAGTTTTCACACATCTCGTCGATTGTTTTTTACGTTTTGGAATTCGTTTGTTTTGCAAAATAGCGTTAACAAGTTTTGAGCAGACCATCGATTAATGCGACGGAACAGGCAAGGATAATAATATCTTCTTTCTAAATTTCTATATTCACTCGACTAATTTCGCGGAGAAAATTCGCCCAAATAGTTAAATTAAGAATATATTTAAAATCCTTTACAGCAGTTAAGAGATTACCAGCCTTGAACTTGGCTTGTGGAGCACGAGAAGTTTGCTTAATTTCTTCTAAGTGCAGTCGTGCAGCATGTCTCACTCCGCGCTCAGGGTATCGGTCAAGTTGATATGGCCATGAAATTGCTGTACTTATGCTATTATTTATTCCGTGGTCAAAGTTAAATAAACGATGAGTTGTCCATTGGTCTGAGAAGTGTGAATTTGGCCGCTCCCTGATCTTGCCGCCCGGGGCATAGGCCCGGTGTGTGTTACCAGTGATGACATACGGATCCGAAACATAGTCTCTTACTATGGGCCTTATAATGAAGCTCAAAATCTTTTGATTTGAGGACTTTGTCCCCGCGCTAATATTGCATTTTATAACTTGTTAAAAGGGTAATTGTCTCAGAACTGTAAGGGTTCATCATCATCATTATTCTCAGCCAAAGGACGTCCACTGCTGAATATAGGCCTCCCCCACGGCTTTCCACAGCGACCGATCACTAGCGGTCTGCATCCAGTTTGATCCTGCGATCTTTTTAAGGTCGTCTGTTCATCTAGTTGGTGGTCGTCATACGCTGCGCCTTTGGTCGAAGGGTCTCCAATCTAGAACTTTCCTGTCCCAACGGTCATCAGTTCTTCGCGCTATGTGCCCGGCCCATTGCCACTTGAGCTTACTGATTCTCAAGGCTATGTCCGTTACCTTAGTTCTTCTACGTATCTCCTCATTTCTGATTCGATCACGTAGTGAAACACCCAGCATAGCCCACTCCATGGCTCGTTGTTGAAATTAGTGCTACAGCATGCGCCTTAAGTGATAAGTGAGAACAGCGTCTCGATGTGCAAAAGTTTTTTTACTCGCGATATAGCCCATAAAATTCATATTCCTATCGGAATAGAAGGACAAGTAAAAGCTGTCAAACGAAACCGATTTAGATGTCAGTAACTAACATAAGTAAGTAATATTTGTAGCTTTAAATGAGATAACCTTTCGATCAGGTGATTTAAAACAATGTTCCTAAGTTAAATATAGTAGTTTACTGCATGATAAACAGTCGACACAAAATATTGAACATGCAGCTGTAGTGTAAAACTAAATATTATTTCATTATACAAAATATTCGTCGATATACATTCCCTGTGTTATTCTGTCTTTATTTTTTACGTAAATTAACGTTTGTAGAATAGAATAATCAATCTGTGTACTTTAAATTTGAAGCGCATTGGTAAATATAAGTCGTATATTAAGAGGCTTCGATTTGGACTAATCTACCTGTTGAATGATTATTTGTTGGGGTTATGCCACTGTAATGAATAACAATCAATCACCGATCAATTCACCATGTTTCAGACGCATTATTTCTCCAAAATATACACAATTTCCCTTTTAATATAAAAAATCAAATGCACGTAATTTTCAGCGAGCTTCTGAGAGGCGGTCAACTGTTTGACATCTGCCAAAAATGGTTCTGCTACTTCGTATCTCCCATCTCTTTTTATCACACAGTTTGCTGCTAGTGACATCTCGCTTTTGTCGTTCTATTCCAAAGGGATAATAATTTTATGGTTAGGCCTCGGTGATTAGTGTTGATAATGACTATAGTGACTGAATTTGACTGACGGTCACAAACGGTCGGAAAAATATACAAAGATGGCAATGCAAGAATCCTTAATTTTTTAAAAAGAGGCCTACATGATTCCATAGGTCCAACATCGCAAATAGATCTAACACATTTCTTCTGCAAAATGAAGACTCTGTTGAGGTGTGTCGAGTTTCCCCATAGAATCAGCCCATACCTCAAAATATCCTTTAAATATAAATATCCTTTCTTTTTGGACATTCCCACACAACGCCATCTAGCCCCAAAGTAAGCTACTCAAAGCTTGTGTTATGGGTGCCAGACAACGGATATAATAAAAATGGAACCAACATAGCCATGGTATGCTATCAGAGGTGTCTGATTATTTGACCATTTGGTCAGACGATATAGAGCGTATACAAACCTATGGATTCTCTGACATACTGTGTCGACATGATTCCGCCAAGTCAGTTCGGAGTCGATAACGATACCAAGAAAAGTGGCTGATAAAGTAAGGGCAATGGGATCATCGCCATGTTTAACCGATAAGTTTTTGGGTTTTTCCATTTTCGTTGAAGAATTGTATGTATTTTGTTTTACTTGTATTTATTTTTCTATCATTATCATTAAGCCAATCTGTAACATTTTTATTTTTATTATTTTTTCAATTTTATAGTCGATTTTAGGTTTTTTGTGTATTGTAATAGAAATGTTATCAGCAAAAAGTGTGACTGGATATTGCGTACCATTGGGGAGGTCATTTATGTGTATAATGAAGAGTAATGGTCCCAATATACTACCTTGTGGCACACCAGAGCTGTTTTGCCTATTTCCCGATTTGCACAATACACTATGGAACTTATTATCCAGCTTTGATATTTGCACAAATTGTATTTTTTCCCTGAGATAGCTTTTATTCCAATCATATGCCGGTCCTCGCACACCATAACGTTCTAACTTAGCTAAAAGTGTTTTGTGATTGATATAATCAAAAGCCTTACTCATGTCAAATGAAACAGTAGAAACTGGAACTCTCTTACCCATGTACATCGAAATGTTCTTTATTAGAGAATAACAAGCTAGCGCTGTCCATCTTCCCTTGCGAAATCCAAATTGTTCCTCACCAATTATAGAATATTTTGTGAAAAAAGATATCAGTCTGACTTGCATGACTTTTTCAAATATCTTTGACAAAATAGAAATAAGAGCTATCGGTCTATAGTTGTTTAAATCATGCTTATCTCCATGTTTATATAATGGCTTAACAATAGATATTTTAGATTGCTAGAAAATTTTCCTTGCTCAAAGGAGCAGTTAGTAAAATGTGTCAAAAGAGGTGCCAATTTACCTGCACAGGCTTTGATAATTCAGTGTATAGCTCATCATAACCTGTAGAATTTGTATTGTTGAGGGAGTTTATAATTTTTACTATTTCATTATCGTTAGTCGGACTTAAAAACATATATGCATAATGGCCATACATGAAAAAACAGCAGCGCTGATACCGCGCGACATTGCTTCCATTTATGTATAAAATTATCAGCAATATGCTAAAGTCGCCTAAACGTGAAAGCACTCTTAGACCTGACCAGTCCGTAGCTTACCGTCTATCTTCTTCTCCGCGTCTTTTCCTGGTCATCCTTCTTCAGCTAATCATCTTATTTTGTTATTTTTTATTTGAAGACTTTATTGCATAAATCATAGTGTAGAAAGGTGAAATTAATGCTAAAAGCATTCTCTGCCAGTCAAACCTTTAGGTCATGCAGAGAGATGGCAATGGGTGCAGCGAAAAGAGAAAATCAACAAAAAAAGAAACAATTAACTAATGCTTATAGTAGCAAATACATTTACTTTAATTACTGCAACAACATATTTTATATTCTATAAACATACTTAATCTTACACAAAATAAATAAAATAGATAAAAATATACATACATAATATTTTCCAATTATCTTATTCTTTGAGAAATTGACGGACTTTACTTTTAAAGGTGATCGTACACTTACCCGAGCCCAATGCACCGAACGAAACGTATTTTAGAATTCGTTATATGAAATCTAATGAAGGTTTCATCGCACACTAATTCGGTTGAATCGTCCGAATCTAGAAGAACTCCAGAAATCCTAGACGAATTAGGATGACGTCATCAGATTCGGCGCGGTTAATGGGGTCGACTCGGACGACTCGCCGGGTATTCAATTTTTACTCACTCCCACCTTAGATAAAATATGCTTTGGACATTCCCACACATCGCCATCTAGTCCCAAAGTACTCAAAGCTTGTGTTATGGGTGCCGGACAACGGATATAATACTTAAATACTCTTTGTTGGTAAATACATACATGATATACATAGGAAACACCCAGACCAATACAAACAGACATGTTCATGCACACAAATGTTTGTATTGTGCGGGGATCGAAACCGCAACCCGTCGCGTAGTAGGCGATTTCTCGACCACTACACCAGACGGGTCGTCTAAATAGCTCATAGCGCTATCTCATGACTTCTTCGACGCGGTCAATTCAGCCGATTCGGTCGAATCGCCGAAAAAAAACTTCATACTCACTCCCACCTTTAGATGTCTTTCATAGCGCTATCTATGCTCGGTCTATATTCGGTCTAATCGGCTATGTGTGCGAGGCCTGCTTGAATGATTCCTTCGACGCGGCCCTCCTGACATCTAATCGGAGGAACGCCACAAATTAGCAAATACTTTAGCTCACCTGTGCGCAGACATCGGCCCGCCTCTTCGCGTCGGGCTGCGCGCGCCTCGCTTTGCGCGCGTGCCTCTGCGCATCGTGAACGCGCCGACGGAGCTCTGCGCGCGCGTGCTTGCATTCCCGCGCGTGTTCGCGGCTGAGCGCGCCTGTGGAGTTGCACGCGCCACGACGCCATTCGTCAGCGCGTTCCGATAGGGGTGTTATTAGCGTGTCCATTAGTGCGCTGGAAAGATTTAATTCTAATGGAAAATCAAAACCTGGTACACTTTATGATTACTGTAAGAGCGCTTTCCATTAAGGCGACTTTAGCAGCGCAACTAACGCGCGACAGTCGCGCTGCCGATGATTTCATACTACACACGGCAGCGCGGCAGCAGCGCCGCAGCGGCGCGTAAGTCGCGCAGGTCCGTCCAACTATACCCATTACTCATTACAGTAGTAATACTATCCCCGTAGTAGCACTGAAATGGGAATGGGTGTAGTGGGACCGACCCAGTCGCGCGACCGTCGCGCTGCTAATGTAAAGGCATCCGCTGCTGCCGCGCTACTGTTGCACTGCTGACGCTCTAATGTGAAGGCGCATTATATGTTGGACTCTAAGGGCTAACTACAACTCATTACTGATGTCTTCATGTATAAACAACCTTAGTTTGTTGTAGATTATATTGCGCATATGTTGTAGCAGAATAGTTTCATTTAAAAACAAACAATACAGGGTGTTGTTTTGGTCAACGACGAGCGACTCAGGGGTGCCTGTACATAAGATTATGGCGTCAGTTTTGGTTGTTGTAAGATAAATTCACAGTAGGTTCATGTCAACAAACAAATTTTGGGGCTAAAATAACTACCAACAAAAAATGATTATCTATTATATTACATACTACACACTAAACCGGTTAACATACTGTAAATAAATAAAATTGCTAAATAAAATTAACTGTCTTCCTTATGTTACGTAGTGCCAGACAACGATTAAGACGGGGGAGTCGAATAAATACTTAAATACATAGGCCTCAGATCCAAATATAAGTGCTCATATAAACATTTGCCCCTCGCGGGATCGAACCCGCGACCGCTGGTTCAGTAGTCAAGAGCGTTAATTCTGCACCAAACGTGTCGTCAAATGTTATTGTGGAATCTACTGACTAGACTGGACAAAACTGGAGCATGCACCTGATGTTAGTGCTACAGCCTTTCAATAGATGAAAACCTCACCTGATGAATGTCTTCATTCTGGTCTCGATGGCTCGGTGTCGCAGGCATACCCTGGTCAGAGCTGTTCCGATCTCTTTTGTCGCCCCTGCAACAAAGAAAAAAAAGTTTTACAAACATTGACGCATGGAAGGCAGGAGGTGATGACGACATAGATATTACTAACTCTGTATGACCCTATAATAGGAATGTCATCAATACCTGATGATCATTATTTTCAACTGTGGTCATGCTCACAAATGCGATTGAAAATGAATAATAAACAAATATAAAAGAAACGGTCAAGATCTGCCCCAAAGTCGTTTCATGTTTATTTAGAGCTCGAGCAACTTGCTACAACGTTTTGCAAAAAAGAAATACAAAATATAGTTTTCTTTTATCATTTTAAGTGCGTCAAAAGTGAAAGCCCTGCCATCTATGGATACATATAGTAAATTATGTTTAAAACAATATTAAAAAGCAATCTATATTAATTCAGTTTTAGTCGGCCGCATTTTTTTTGGGAATAGGGGATTGACCGTTTCCTTTATTATTTGTATATATTTGTTTATATATTTATTAAAAGAAGATATACAGGGTGTTGTTTTGGTCAGTGACATCCAACTCAGGGATGATAATATGAGTTAAGCTTATTCTAAAAAAAATGTTTTCTTAAAATTCTGAGCAAGTTTTATACAAGAAAACCTCTTCAGAAAATTAAAAAAAAAATCAAAACGAATGGGAAAACTCGCGCCCTAGCCCGTAGCTAGCGCTTATCTACGAAATACTACGCCATAGCTAGTAAGCTACGAAGAGGCTACCTGGTGTTGGTAGTTTTGACTCGATTGCTGTACCGCATAAAAAAATATTGTTTTTGGGATTTCCCTATTTCAAAAAAAAAATTTTTTTTGGCATCAGTATCGTTTGTATAGCCACCCCTGAGTCGCTCGTCGCTGACCAAAACAACACCTGTATAGTTTTCCCTAACTCTTGTCTGCCAAACTGCTGTGCAGCTTGTCGGCAGTCGCTCTCGTGGTATATTCGTCTTAAAAACTATGTAGCTTTGCTTGTATACTAAAGACGCATGCAGCCAATATTTCGTAGGTAGGTACGGGCAACAGCACGTTAAGGTAGACACGAGGTGGAGTTGTGTAAAGCAATCGTATTCATTTGACAGTTCATAACGTACGGTATGCTCTGTCAAATGGCAAAGAACAAAGGGTTTGACAGATCATGTCGTACGTTTTGAACTGTCAAATGAATACGATTGCTTTACTGATTTATTTGTAGTAGGGGCTAGTTTGAAAAAAAATTATAGCCTCACATATATGCTGTCGACCACACGCACAATGTTATCTTTATTTATTTACTTATTTGGAAAATTTTTAGGGTTCCGTAGACGAATCTCAAAAAACGGAACCCTGATAGTTTCGTCAAGTCTGTCCGTCAGTCCGTCCGTATGGCACAGCCATTTTATTGTGAAACTATTAGCCGTACATATTATTAAACTTGGTAGGTAGGTGTGTAGAAGGTTTCAGCCCCGACGGAATTACTTAGTTTTGTAATAATTATAAATAGGAAGATAAATATTTTAGTTCTCTTAAGCATTTTAGTCGGGGGATTTGAGAAATTTTATTTGTTTTTTTTTTTCGATTACGAATTTCATTCTAAACGTCGTGGGCTTTTTCAAAATTTTTAATTTTATTATGTTTTTTTTTATAAGTAGTTAAAGTTTTACAGGTTTTTAAATATTTATTTATATCCGTTTACAAATTATCCGATGTACTTATATTTTCGACATTCTTGTTAGTAAAGAATGTATTTTGTCCAAGTAAACTGGAAATGCGATATTATAGCTACTGTATTATTTGTCGGACAGAAAATAACTATTTTTGGATAACAATAGCTCATAGTTAACTAGCTCATATTGTTTGTAACTTGATGAAATCACCTTTTACCTATCAAAATATTAATAAGCAGCAAACTTTCCAACTGAGATAAGGCTGGGGAATTTGTTTAAAAACAAATGACGATGGTAGATATGACGATAATTAAAGTGTTTTTATAGAAAAGGACAAACCCAACGGGTCAGGGACCTGACACTGATTGAGATGTTACTAAATAATTAAAAAACGTTGAAGAAATAAGATTAAGAATGAGAAACGTCGACTTTATCTTTCTTATACCCAATAGAATCTGCTTACTTAAGTGAGACACATAAGTATAAGTAAAAAGAAAACACATAAGTTATAAAACAACAGCGGCATCCAACGCAGCAAAATATAATCAGAATTTTAAATTTTAGCTTTTAGACAATGCTAGATAATTCAGCTTCTAGACAATGATATATATTACACTTACGGTCCTTCCCGTCGCAGCCCGATAAAGCCTTCCTCAATAAATGAGCTATCCAACAAAAAAATATATTTAAATCGGTCCAGTAGTTCCTGAAATTAGCGCGTTTAAACCATAGAAGTACTATCCTTCAAACAAACAAAGTTTTCAGATTTTATAATATTAGTACAGATATAAGTGAGAGGCCAGTAACAATAGTTAGCGCAAGCTCGCGTTGTAGGTACTTTTGCTGCGAGTATTATTTTGATGCGGGGTTATTTCGAAATTGTAATTGATTGAAATCAAATGATGTTAAGGGCAACTTTCTTCAAAATGAAATGCTCCTGATGATGAATATATTTATTTTAATAAAAATCAATTCACGTGTGTATGTAAATATGTGTGTGTAAAAATAATGCACAATTTTCGAATGTGTTTTATACACATAAAACACATTCGAAAATTGTGCATTATTTTTTAACAAATTTATTATAATAAAAAATGAGTTGGACATATAAGCATAGTACATAAAAAAGGATGTAGGTAGTGAGTAAACCATATAAGATAGGCATAATAATATGCTGTCCCGGACGTTATGGTCTGAACTGTTAATGCAGAATAATCTCGTAATACATGTTTTTTGTGTAACTTAAACGGTTTACGTAGCGTACGCAGCAGTATTTCTTAAAAGAATTTTTCCCCTGTTTTCGCAACATTTATCATTGCGGCGCTGGACTTATGAGTCGTGCTATACAATGCTATACATAGCTTAAGGCCTTCCTGGATAAATGGGCCATCTAAGGCAAACTTTTTTTTTTTAAATCGGTCCAGCAGTTTCTGAGATTAGCGCGTTCAAACAAACTCTTCAGCTTTATAATCTTCTAATATATAAAATTCTCGTGTCACAGTTTTTGTTGCTATACTCCTCCGAAACGGCTTGACCGATTTTGATGAAATTTTTTGTGCTTATCCGGTATCTATGAGAATCGGCCAACATCTATTTTTCATCCCCCTAAATGTTAGGGGTAGTCCACCCCTAATTTTTTTTATTTATTTTTTAGACATAATTTTTAATTTCTATTTTTACAACATACAAAAATACATACTCAATTTTCACCCTTCTACGATCAACCCTTATTTTTTAATAGCCATTTTAGTAATTTAAGGGCGACAATAAATTCACTGGGAATCCTTAACATTTAAAATTACGGGACTCGGCGGGACGGGGCTGGGGGCGAATAAAGTTCGCTGGGTCCGCTAGTCTTAGATATAAAATTCTCGTGTCACAATGTTCGTTCCCGTACTCCTCCGAAACGGCTTGACCGATTCTCATGAAATTTTGTGAGCATATTGAGTAGGTCTGAGAATAGGCCAACATCTATTTTTCATACCCCTAAATTACACTGAGACCGCTTAAAATTTTAAATTACGGGACTAGGCGGGACAGGGACGGGGCGAGATGAGAATGGGGGCGAAGCAAAGTTCGCTGGGTCCGCTAGTATTACTATGGATTTCGCCAATCGCCCACTTTTTATTCGTTCCTTTGTACTACAAGCCTGGAAAATATTAGATTAGTACGAGTAGTTTGCATTGATTGACATTTTTCGCATACAAAAAACAAATCCAAACAAAAAAAAAAAACGCTGAGATCATATGGCTTTCAGTGTCTAAAAGTTATAAGATCTCATGTAGAGGCAAACTTCTTTCCATACACGCCCTAACTTTACTTCACAAACCTACATTAAAATCTTTACAAACTCACATAATGTGGTTTGCCTTTTTCGCTCCCGTCACATAAGTATTACTTTTTTGTAATTCAATAGTTATCGTATTAAAATGAAACGGGCAAATCACGTTATTTTGTAATGCGTAGAGTTTGTAGGGCGTATATGGTAAGAAGTTTGGCTCTTTTTGAGATCTCATAACTTTTTCACACGGAAACCCATACGATTTCGGATTTAGGCAACATTTTACATAAAAATGTTTTTGTTTTGATCATTTTTGGAGTTGTTTAGAACAATTTATTTATACTTTAGTGTACTGAATTAAAGCAGTTGGTATACCGATTTTCTTCGCTAACATTTTTCTTTCTTTTCATACCTGACGTTCGGAATACTTTAAATAGCATCCGAGGTTATAGGTAGACTCTGTTTTGCAATATTAAGCTACGATCACTAAATAATATTAATAAACTTTCCTAAGCACGCAGAAAGAGCAAACTCACTTCAAAACAAACACACTAGCCACCGATTGCGGTGGGGAGCTGCACGATGCTGAGACTCAGAGTGACTTGGTTATAAAGCTTACTTCCAAAGATATCGAGAAGACAATAAAAACAATGTCTAGGGGAAAATCACCAGGTCATGATGGTCTTAGCATCGAGCATCTTCAAAATGCAGGTGTACATCTGCCACGAGTGCTGGCAATGCTGTTTGCCTTCTGCATAGGACACTCATATTTGCCAATGGAGCTTATGAGAACGGTTGTAGTACCTATAATAAAAAATAAAACAGGTGACATAGGAGATAAGACAAACTACAGACCAATCTCGTTAGCCACTGTAATCGCCAAGGTTCTTGACAGCATGTTAAATGATACACTCAATAAGTTTTTCACGCCGCACAATAATCAGTTTGATTTTAGGCCAGAACTCTCCACAGATAGTGCAATTGTGTCCATGAAGCATGCTGTCAGGTACTACACCGATAGGAACACGCCAGTTTACGCCTGCTTCCTCGACTTGTCGAAAGCATTTGATTTGGTTTCCTACGATGTCTTATGGAGATAACTAAGCCAAGTAAACTTGCCTCCTGAATTAATCAGCGTTCTTAGGTTTTGGTATGGAAACCAAATCAATAATGTGCGATGGGCGGGCACTCTGTCGGATTCGTATAGGTTGTGGTGCGGAGTGAGGCAGGGGGGCTTAAGCTCACCTACTCTTTTCAACCTTTACGTCAATGAGCTGATTGTCGCGCTGAGCAGTAGCCATGTCGGCTGTCATGTGGACGGTGTCTGCTTTAATAACATTAGTTATGCTGATGACATGGTGCTGCTGAGCGCGTCGATCGGTGGTTTAAGAGAACTCATAAGTATTTGCGAAGCCTATGCACGTGATCACGGCCTTAAATATAATAGCAAGAAGAGCGAACTTATGGTGTTTAAATCAGAATCCAAATGTCCGATTGATGTGCCTCCTGTTAAGTTTGGCTGGCGTGGCACTAAAGCAAGTGTGTAAATTTAAGTATCTTGGACATGTATTAACCGCAGATTTAAAAGACGATGATGATATTGAGCGTGAACGGCGGGCGCTGGCGATAAGAGCGAACATGATAGCCCGCAGATTTGCACGTTGTTCGTATCATGTGAAAGTCACTCTCTTTCGAGCTTTTTGTTGCTCTTTTTATACGTGCTCCTTGTGGGTTAGACACTCAAAGCGAGCGCTAAACGCTCTTCGCGTTCAATATAATAACGCTTTCAGGGCGCTGTTGCGGCTGCCCCGCTTCTGCAGCGCGTCGTTGATGTTCGCTGAAGCGCACGTTGATGGCTTCTTTGCGACAATGCGCAAGCGAGCAGCCTCGATAGCGCGGCGGATGCCGGCCAGCGGCAACAGCCTCCTGACTGTAGTCGCAGGGCGGATGGATGGTCCATTCATGCGACACTGGATGTCACTACACGCACCGGTGCCCAGTAATAATTATATTTACTAACATAGTCACTAAGCAGCTTTTGTTACTAACAAACTTGGGACTGATTGTAATTGTCTGACATTGAAATAAATTATTATAATTATTATTATTATTATTATAAAATTCTCTTAGTGTTCAGGGGGGTACTTTTGATGATCATCAGTCTGCGAAAAATCTGTGATTTATTGATATCAGTTTATGTATGTTTATTAGTCTTTTGCTTATGTATCCTATTACATATTTGTGTAAAATTAGTATGTATGTTTATGTTATTGCATTTTACTTCTTTATTTTTGTACCACATAACCAGGCGGATGACTGGTAGAGAATACCATTAGGCATTAAGTTAGACACTTTTACAACTTACAGTGCAATAAAGTTTAAATAAATAAATTAGTATCGAAGTTATAGGCGTCCAAAAAAGTTGTTTCGACGCTTCGAGAAAAGGTAGTTAGTGTTCCTTTGCGCTTCGCTCGTCACGGTTTTAGAGGACCCACGGAAAAAAAAATGGTTATGTAATACTGAATCCTCGATATCCGATGGTATAAATAAATTGTAAATATATAGGTTAGGTTAGGTTACATTATAGCTTCACTGTACAATGCCAATTTTAAGTGAATTTGCCTTATCAATATACGTACAAAATTCCTGTTACCAAACTATTGGTTATATAAACAGGGCGATCGCAAATTATCGTTCAGTATAACGGCGACTGTCAATATTCACCGAGGATGATGTTGACCGACTGATTGATACAAGAGTTTTGTTAAGTTTTATTTCACATTCAAATCATCAGTACAGTAAAAAAAAATGAAATTCATTATTAGTATTTTGTTACTATCGTTTACTTTAGCCAACATCGACGCTTTCGGTAAGTACTATTTGTTATATTACTTACGGTTACGGTAGCTGCCTCGGTGGCGTAGCGGTAAGAGGGTCGCACTTTAAGCGACAACTGCGCCAGAGATCCCGGGTTCAATCCCCGGGTCGGGCGAATCACCGAATATGTGGTATCCATTTTACGCCAAGCGTTATTTGATGCCAACGCAAAAAATTGACTGCTTAATTATCCCATAGGAGGATTTTAATGGTGCACTTACGGGCACTTTTTATATTGTGTGTAAGAGCTCAAAATGTCTTAGGAAGTTCTCGTTAGTGTTACTTGCTAGACCGTTAATGTAAAACGACGTTTTATGTTTCAATTGTTCATTTGATGATTTGTGCATTAATTGCCCATAATGTAATTTATTGTTTTGGTGATAAATAATAAATATAATTTTACAAAAGATTCGTTCATCCATTCGTTCAACACATATCGATAAAAAATATCGACACTTTCATGCACTAAATGTCAATAACTGACACGACAAACTCCGCCCCGTAGAAATTAGTTGATTATGTTTTTATACATTTGCTCTTGCGTTTCATATCCAGTGGTTAATTATCCAAGTTAAAAAGGTATGAAAATTCGAAAACCGTTTCAAGACTTAGCGATTCTAAACACGTTAAAAAATTCAGATATTTATGCGCTTTATTTTTAAAGTTAAATGAAAAAGACTAAAAAGAACATGGAAGTTGGCAGTTTACAGGTATTACTTTGGAATGACATTTCATGCAGAAAAAAAATGTTTTTAAAGTTAAAGCTTGCTATCAACTGTCACTTTGAGATTTAGTGTTGTTGTTGTTTCCAGTGTTGTATTGGACATTATCGATAATTACGATATGGTGAATTGAAGATTATTAAAAAAAACATTTTGCATTCAAATTATTTTTTAGTTCAGAAATATTCATCAGAAATTCTCATTCGAAATATGATTTATATTTGTAGTTATTAAAAAAAAAATTGATTAATTTTCAGACATCATAATAATATTAACTAAGAAAGGATGCTACGTTAGCTTTTTAGTAACTGCATGCAAACTTAAATTACAGTTAGTTACATAATAAAGTAAAATTAAAAACTTAATGGATATACCATTGATTTCGACACCTGAATTCTACAATCGATACAGACTACAAAACTATTAACGTATATTTTTTAAATCGAATATAGCAAGGATGTGACCTCGTATTTATTATTCGAGATAATATTGAAAAGAACTGAAAATGAAAAAATATAGGTGCCTTCATTATTGAAGTTCTTTCAGAAAAAAATAAAAATTTGTATAAAATTTTTTCGAAATGTTGTCAATTGGAGCGTTTGGCACGGTTAGCCGGTACATACAACTCAAGTGTTACCAATCTTATTAGTATAAAAATATATCACGGAAGTCTTTATATATGTATTTTAATTTTAATTTAAATAATAAATAAACTAAAGTAAAATGTTTGTTGTTAGCAGAGTTAGGCAAAATGTAATTAATTAAAAATTAAAAATTACAATTACATAATGTAATTGGCAAGTTCAATTACAAATTACTTGAAATTATTAAAAAGTCATTCAATTAACGATTCCAATTGTAATTGTAATTGGTAATTGAAATTACTCAATTACTTGTTTATTTTAGCTAGGGTAGTCATTTAAATAAAACTATAAATCAAATATCTAATTCAGAAATATCTAAATAAAAATGAACTTCGTTTTACACTTTTCGTTGTTCAAACTTCCGATAAGAAAGTTTGTAAGATTTTGGTAAATTAATCATGGTAGCATATGAAACAATGATATTATAATTGAAATGATATTAATCTCTCGGCGAGACGATACGATACGATACGATACGAAGTACTATTCAGCCAGGATCAAAGCCTGATCCGGTAAAACCGGCACACCAAATAGCACGATTTTTAGAAGGAGGGACACGCTCCGGGATGGGAGAGGAGACCGACTAGCCGGAGCCTATCGGCCACAACCACCAAGATATGCATCGAGTGTGGTGTAGGAATATAGGGAGAAAGACAGGTATCATAAGAGGGCTGAGCGTTGAAAGAAAGAAAGAAAGAAAGAATGTGTTTATTTGCTCATGAAAAAGGGTACATTGGGATGGTATAAATCTATGGTTAGCTCAGCTTTTTCAGCTATCATTTAATAGCATGCAAATGCATATTTTAATAATAAACAATTAATAATAATCAATTAAACTAGTCAGAATTCATAATATTAATACACATGTCAAAGTTTTCTAGAATATTAATACAATATCAATTAGTTTCAATAATAATAAAACGGCTCAAACATCATGACTTCAAATTTAAAAAATCATCAACTTTATAAAAACAATGGTGAATTAGCCATTTGTAAAGTGCACTTTTAAATCTGTTGAACGGCAGGTCTTTTATATTATGAGGTACTTTGTTATAAATAAGAGTACACATCCAGTAACAGTTTTTTTCAAATTTTGCACTTTTTGGAGTGATATCTGCCACAAGCCTATTGCCATTTCTAGTGTTGCGCATATAAACCTCCTTTGCTTATTTAAAAAAAAATCATGTTTTGCTTAACAAACTTACAAATCTCAAAAATATAAAGACATGGAAGAGGTAGTATTTGTAGGTAAGTAAATAACGGCCTGCATGGCTCATCAGGTGCAGAACCACATATGGCCCTAATGCACTTTTTTTGTGCAATGAAAACTCTATTTGCATCGGAGCCATGACCCCATATGATAAGTCCGTAACGTAAAATGGACTCTACGTACGCAAAGTAAGCAGTAAGTGCTGTATTTTTGGTAGCGACTTTACCTAATTTATACAGTGCGTATGAAAATCTGTTAATTTTCTTGCAAACATTTTCGATTTGATCTTTCCAATTAAGTTTATCATCTATCCATACACCTAAGAATTTCGTCATATTTGTACCTTTCAGTTTTTTCCTTCGAAATGTATGTCCATTGTCTGATATATTATATTATTAAAATTAATGAAGTATGTTTTGTCCAGATTTATATGTAAATTATTATTTTTAAGCCATTCAATTAAAGTTTTAAGTGTATTATTAATGTCCTGAATATGATCTTCCAGAGTCAATTTCCCGTCTGTTTTTACAATTATAACTATGTCATCTGCGAATAAAATAGATTTGTGTTTAGTTAACCCCGGGAGGTTGTTAATATAGATCAGGAACAGTAAAGGACCTAGAACGCTACCCTGTGGGACTCCACATTCGTTTACTCTTAGATCCGATCTAAGAGCCACCAGCGCGATTGTTGTAGACGTTCTTTTAAAGCTTGGTGCTCTTTATCAAAATTTAACGTTTCTAGCTTCTTCTTTTAGCTCGAGGTGCTCCTTTGACTTTGGTCTTTATGACTGTCGTACGCTTATAGCTTGATTTTCTCTTCTAACGCCTAGTATAGCTCTCGTTTTGCTTGTAACTCTTCATGTATGTACATATAAAGCGGAGTCACCCAGGCTTATAGCGTATGACTACGGCTTAAACGTCTTCGCAGAAGAAATGTGTCTAGCTCAGTTCCTAGACAGATACTCGTAGGATAACCACCGCGGCAAGCCCCGCGACGACAAGCACTATACCGGAGCGAAGCCCAGCACGCGATAAGCTACTGATATGAACAGTCCATATACATTATTTAGTACATATAAGTATGGGAGTAACTCGCGGTGATAAATCGTACATACGATTTATCACCGCGAGTTACTCCCATACTTACTGTAGAGCTCTAGCAAATTAGTATCTTCTTAGTCAGGCGTCGCTTTGCCTCATAAAAAAACACGGTATAGGTCACGACACTCGTACCTAATTTGTAACAATTTACTATGGTAAACAGAGTTGAACGCAAGTCATTATACACATCTTTCACTAGGCTCTCTGGCAACTTTTTGTCCAAAAAATAATGAACTAATTCACTACAATACTTACACATACAAGGAATCACTTCGCGACTTGGAATTACATTTAAAATTTTCCGGTGATATGATTACGACCACATAGGACGCCTTAGAATAATTACACAATGTGTAATTATTCTAAGTATATATTGTACTATATTGGTATTTAAATTACACATTAATAAACAGAACTACGATATTTTGAGAAGGGAAATTTACTCGCTATTTTTTTGCGATTTATCTTGATCGTGGCGATGTATTTAATCTGTTTTAAAATACTAATCACGGAGAAACCGTTTCAATATTTTGCGGGTCAATTTGTTGTTAAGATGCCATTGCGCGCGCGTCGGGCTCTAAGACAATCGCCCTATAGTGTTGTTTTCTATGAAAAAAGTGATATGTATTGGAAAAATAAAGGACAAAGATACTTTAACGGTGTACGAGTTCATTGTAATTTAAAATACTTTTTGAAATGTTTTAAGGTCGTCTTTTAGGTGCGTTAATCGTAATTGTTTTATTGGACTGATATTCCGCCGCTTAGAAAGTTTCTCAGGCTTTTTTAACCATACAAATTTTATGCTCCTAGTCCCGTTGCTGTCGTTGAGAATATTTTTGGTTTTTTTTGTTAATGACCGTATCCCAACCACGTGCTGGACACTGTACAAAGTTATTTGTGCGAGTAATTTCTTACCAAAATACGACGAAATAGTTAAAAGAATGTATTGTTATTTAAAAAAATAGATATTTTAGTTTTATGGTACGTATGTAGCCAAATGTACCCTTTGTCACTCCTCTAAAAACAATAAAAACTTTGTCTCACAACATAAGGAAGGTATTGTGTAATGGCTATACATATAAGATGAATGGCTGTTAACTTATATAAAGTCGTAGAAACTTAATCGAGCTCCACGTTGCATAGGTATAAGATTAATATTTTTTGTGATTACCTTTATTTCTAAAATGTTTCCTTACAATTGCGGGATTTAAATGTGTAAGCGGTAAGGTAGCAAGGTTATAGTTGTACCAACAATTATTTGAGAGCTCCTAGCACCCTCATAAAACATTCGCGGTTTTCTTTGTTATTTGAAGTTTATTTTTGGGGTAAATTATTTTAATTCTTTCCTAATACTTATATTTGTTAAGTTACCTGCACTAAGGATTATTTACAATATAATATTTAATTAAATTGAATAGAACTGTATATGGATTGTTTCTGTGCTGTATGTGGATATGTTTTGAGTTTTAGAAATTATGAGTGTGACATAGTTCGATGTCTGTCTTGAGTTAATTCTAAAACCTTTGTCGATCAAATGGTGTGGTATTTTATCAACATAATATGGAAGGATCTCACCAAATTTGAATCACTATGTGACTTAGGCGTGCGGAAGATTTTCTTGGACTCCGATCTGCATCAGTGGTTGGCCTCTATGTTTGTGAGCGGAGCTGGACACGTTCCTTACTGCACTCTCACGCCTGATGAGGCTCACTATGAAACTCACGCATACACTTTAACACCACACTGGCCCTGCTGGGCTACTATATCCTAGTCTGGTACGCTTTTGAGTCTCGGCAAAAACACCAGGCGTTTAACTACGACGACTATTTTACCTTATAATACGCTTAATAGTACACATAGTCTGTCTTAATAAAAGATAATTTTGTTTATAAGATTCTACACACGGATTCAATTTGACGCGATTTACAGTACCTGAACCCATTAATTACTAACAACATTCACACCAATCACACTGAAATAAGCGCGATTCACTACGTTATCCGCGTCGGATGAAACACGATGAACAATGATTCTAATTTACGCGATTCGGTAAGACACTTTTAAGACACACACAAAAAAAAACTGGTGGAATTTAAAATAAGAGGTATGAAAATATTTAAAAACTTAAACCCGGTTCTTTTTTAACAGGGGTACTTTACCCTGTAAATTACACCGTTGGAAAATAGCGTTCACGCGTTTGAGTCCGACAAACAGTTGTCACTTAATTCACCACTACACATTCACAAGAAATCACTTCATGGCTTTAATTAATTATTATGACTCTATATTTCCGAACGAAACACGGAATAACCGCCTCAAATTACTGAGAGACGATTCGTCGTAAAGCTGCCCTTGCGCGCGCGTCGGGCACTCTGATATTAATCTCTCGGCGAGACCAGAAGAATTTATTAAGAAGAAAAGCATTAATGTATATTTTATGATCAACTGTTTAACTTCTGGATGATTAGGTCAAAGCACATTTATCGTCCCCTATGGGACCAGCATCAACCAGGCGTTAACAGGCACAATGTCCACCAAACAAAGGCACGTTACGTAAAACGGACAGCAACGCCTCGGCATGAGATCGGCACCGGATACGTCACCGGATATGCCTCGGAACGTCTTTGCTACAACTTATGATACTTATTCTTGTGAATGACAGCTTGTTCGACAGAGTGGGCGGATAGTTGAGTCACCTGACTCGCCGTAAGCGCGTTACACCGTATGCACCGCTCGTCAAAAGTAGATCCCGATTTCATCTCAAATCAAAAGTTCCAGTTCATCAAAATGTTCGTTGAAGTATGGAGTTTAAAACAAAGACTACTGAACACCTCGAGTTGATACGGTATTGTTCCCGTAACGGGTGGATAACCCTTAGCACTGAAGTATCTTTATCGGAATCAGAAAGGTAACTTGTTTATAACAATTTTAGGTCTTGTAAAACAGAGTAATTCAGTATATTTGTGTCAAAAACAAAATACAAATCATCGAGTTTCCACTTAACTTAAAGTTAAAGTAATTGAGTAATTTGAATTACAATTGATCTAATTAAAATTACCAATTACTAATGTAATTGAATTAAAATAGTTACAATTACATGTAATTTGAATTACAGTAATTCAATTACTTACCATGAAATTAGTAATTAAATTACACATATAAATTAATTACGCCTAACACTGGTTGTTAGGTACCAAACAACGCCAAAAAATATTTCATATAATATGTAGAATTTTATCATATTAGTAAAGAAAAAAGCCGTAGACTGCCCCAGAGTCGTTTCTCGTTTGATTAGAGAAATACGACTATGACATGACTATGATATGAGTTCAGCATTTTGCAAAACAAGTATTAAATTATGAAAACAAAATTATATATTGAGTTTGCTTCTATCCAACGGGGTTTGAAAATAAAAAATACAACGATTAATTACAATGGTTTAGAATGTTTTTAACACTTACAGTGTCATATATTATATTCATAGAGATGAAATATGAAACCAAAAATTTGCGCACGGGCGGGACTTGAACCAGCAACCTCTTGGCTGACCGGGCCAAACTCTCTTACCAATTGAGCTACCGTGCTGTAAGTCCGACCTTGCGAAATTTGTGGTCTCTTATGGATACGTCATTGCGTGACGCTTAGCGCCATCTAGCCGTCTGCATCATCATGTGAATACGTATTTTCATTAATCAGCAAACTAAATATAAAGGTCGTGGCCACAAAATTTCGTTCAGTTTAATAGAAACATACTTTGAGTAGGCTGTGACTTCATCAAAAGGGTATTCTTAGCTCCAGTGTGTGTTATATTTTGCTAGGAACAGTACATCAATGCAGTAAAAAATATGAAGTTCGTTATTAGTATTTTTTATCATCGGTTATAAGCTACATTTACGCTTTCGGTAAGTGCTTCCTTAATTGTGATTATGATATTACTTAATATTCCAGTTAGCGGATAAAAGGCATTTGGCAGCGACTCTTTTTTATAGTTAGTGAGAAAACTTCCATAATATCCTGGCATACACACACTAAAAAAGATTGTAAAAGCGACCTTAAGCTAATATATTTTTTCTCAAGAATAATTATTTACTGAGTGTTTTCTTAAAAAAGGAAATCCCTGTTTGAAATTAAAATCGACTTCCAAAGTGATCGCGTTTTTAATATATGTGTATTAATGTAGTCTACTTATGTCTCGTAGCTGTCGATTTTATTTTATGTTTGAAGAACCTCTACATCAGTACAGTTAAATTTAAATATTCTGTAAGCCTAAACCTTAATTTTAAAAAAGTAGGAAGAAATCACTTTGGACTTGGCTTACTTAGCGGGTCCAATATATCCGGTCAGTAATAGTAAGATAGCCTATTGTCCGGCCAGGGACTGCCCTGGCCGGACAATAGGCTATCTTAAAATTCTTTAACTCTATGTCATACATACTGTAAACGAAAGCTTCACGTGTTGATGTAACAATCGTCAAGTAATACTTTTTAGGGTTCCGTAATGGCAAAAACGGAACTCTTACAGTCTCGTCAAATTTGTCTGCCTGTCCGTCCTAATGTCACAGCCACTCTATTCTTAACCTATTAGCATTACACTGATGAAACTTGGTAGGTAGGTGTATCTTGTTAACCTCTTTACGACTCTTATCACAAAAATCATAAATTAATGACAGTTGTAAAAACTAACTAAAAATAATTTAAGCAGTGGGGTGTCTACGGATAGGTCTCCTTATATGACATGGAGGTACCTACAACCATTTTTCTGAAAGTCTAACATTTGGGAGATAGTCGCTTCTAAAGCGGTTAAATGAGCGCCCCCTCTAACTTCTGAATAAAATGCACGATGTAGTGCTTTACAAATATTTTCAACGATTACGTACAATTAAAACAAACACGTAAAAACAAAGTTATTTTTGCTGTATTTTGGCTAAGTGGAAGTAAGTGGAACTCTCAATTTAGTTAATGTCGGCACGGAAATCCTCAGTGCGCGATTCCGACTCGCACTTGGCTGTTTTTTTATAATATATTAAAGTAGGATTCCTATTAGCAAAAGCTTTTTTAGGATTTAAGGTATTTCCCTTCTGGTAACTTGAAACATTTCCACTCTGTATAAACAGCAGTAGTACATAATATTTAAAAAAAACAATAACTGATTGACGAGTCAAACGAGATAATATTATACTTTAATTTGTGTTTACATTTTATTAATATTCCTGCAACTGCAAATGCTAGAAAAAATAATTGTATTACTTGAATTCAAATTTTAACATTAATTAATAACAAACAAGAAAGAAAAATTAAAACTAAGACATGAATTATAAAAAATGAACTTAAAACATACTTACCGAATTTTTTTACCATATAAATGAAAAAAATGGGTGAGGGGAACGTACCAATCCAACAGATGTATTATTTATAAAAAGCGCAAAATCAGCGCAAAATAATATTTTGATAAACTTTATTGGTATTTTTTTACACATCTTTGCTCAGCTTCGGTTCTATGGTTGCTTACGCTAGCGTCAGTTTGTGGTCAATTTGTCTCGATTCACTGTCAAATCATGAATGAGACTAGAAAGTTAGCCTAGAAGTAAGCCTTCCAGATACTATAAATCTAGTTCAGAATCTGATTCGAAAGACACCTGAAGTATAATATATATGTATATGTCATATCGGATTTGTTAATTGTTTATTAACTATAACCAGTTAATTTAAATGAGATATTTGAGTGATTTTGAATTTACAGATAACTGTTCTGAATCGGGCGAACAATGTTTGCACGTAGAACAATGCCCTCTGGAGCTTCAGGAGGTGGTTGCAAAGTTTAATACTCAACCCCTTGAAACAAAGAAATTGATTTGGAACAAGAGATGCGGGAGGACGGTAATATCGTTGACTACTTATTAAAACAACCATAATAATATTCAAATTATTGGACTATTTTTTATCTTGGCAATGCAAAGGAGCACAAAAATGTACTCAAATACGAACAAAACTTTAAAGAATATGTATTGACATGGTCAATCACAACTTTATCAGCCATTTTCTAAAAAACTTCAAGCACGACTTGTATTGTGTCCTTGCATATTTAATACTAGCGGCTCCCTGCGGGTTCAACCAAATATTTTATTAATATATTTTCGTAACAAAAGTCATGTTTCCCTTGCTGACAAGGGTTGTATGCGTCCTACAAAATATGTTTTTATTTTATTAGGGTTCTAGGAAATTGTGTTGCCGACCGCCGCCACCACCGCCGCCACGACCTGAATGTTACACCTGGGACGGCAGACCAGGCGTGTGTGTCAAAGTGGACCCCGCCACTTTTCAACAAACATCGTCAATGTCAAACAGACAAATAAAGATTTCGAGGTAAAATTGTTTATTATTAACTAAGGGGTAAAGTGTCACAGTTGCACCAGATATATTTTTGGTAAAGATTTTAATGCTTATAGCATGTCCAACATATTTTTATACACAAAATTCAGACTTCACGGAACAATAACTTCGACTAAACTCTGCATTTATACCAACATAATAGAGTAGTATGTTTGAGTAAACAGAAGGTTAAAAATACACAACTTTAAACACAATAGAAAATGATAAAAGTATGTGATAAACAACGGCTCTTGACATGTGTGGTATGTTTTAGATGTTACATGAGAGAAGGGCCTTATATCTGCCACAGCGACCTACCAGTGACACAGAGCGTAAACTGTGAAGCATCTGCTTTCCCACCGGACCCTAGTCATGAATGCTGCGGTAAACATCATGTGGCTGTGAATAACATTCTTGGTGAGTCCCTAAATGTACAGCAGCTTCATTGAAGCTTATATTATTGGTCTGATAATAGCTAATTTTTTTCCTAATCATCTCATACAACATGGTAGCAAATCACCAACTTATCATCATCATCCTAGTCTCTTGTCGGTGGATTTTAACCCATAAAATACTCTCTCCACACCAAAGTTTAAGAACCGGGGTTCCTGCGTCTTAAAACCCAGTCAAAAGCCTTTCTTCATATACTAATCTTCAGCCTTTTGCTGCCAGTACCGATGTTGTTGCTAACTAACAACATGTTATGGGAAATGAAATCATTTCTCACAATAAGCACATTTGTAACTTTGGTCACTACGTTACATCGGGTAATAAGGTTTAGTTTTTTCCTCAATACAATGATTGTTTGATAATCTGACTTATTTCAGGGGGCGATGGAACTGCTATTGAACAGTTTCCGTGGCTTGCAGTGCTCAAATATGACGACGACATCAAGAATTGCAGTGGAGTTCTGATAAGCAATAGATACGTTCTAACAGCAGCTCACTGTGTAGACTACAGCTCAGCTAAACCGTAAGGTTTTTGGTAACTTAATAATGAAATGTAACCTTTTAAATGGACCTATGGCTTGTGGACAAATGTACAAAATTTGTGCAGTCAGAATGAGCATTGCTATTTGGAAACCTCTTTACTATTATTGAATTGCACTCCGCTTCGTGAGGAATTATACCTAGTAAAATAAAACATTAAATTATGAAACTATTTCAGGTACGCTGTCGTTCTTGGTGAATACGACAAGAGAACTAAACATGACTGCGATAAATACGGAGATTGTCATGACCCATGGGATGAACTGACTATAGGAGTAGAAGAAATAGTTGTGCACGAAAAATTTTCGCGCGACAACGAATTTAAAAGATACGACATTGCTTTAATAAGACTGATGAAACCCGCTACATACTCAGGTTTTGACATCATTTTGACTCATACAAAGTTTTAAATAATATCTTTCTAATCTTTAAACAATAATAAATAGTCATAGCAATGACTGTTTTGTACTGAACATTTCATATATACAGAGTTACAGGAAAAGTCGTACAGAATATTAAAGGACGTTATTATTCAGGTCATTTTTAATCGAATTGATCCTATAATATGCCGAAACCTAAACGTTATGAAGATATTAAATTTTTGAGATTTTTATAAAAATCTTTTTTCTTTTGTCTTTTCTATAGTTTTTTTTTTTCGATTGGAGCTACTAGAGCCCGGTTTTTTTTTATCAACAAAAACTGAACCTGGTCCTCAAAGATAAAAACTTTTAAGTGAAAATTCTTTAATTTCAACCGTTGTCGAGCAGTTTTACGAAGCTATTAGAAATAGGTTCAGTTTTTGTTAATAATTTTTATTAATTGACACGTCTTCTAATTTAAAACATAAAAAACCGGACCCTAGTAGCTCCAAACGGAATAAAATTAATACAAAAGCCAAAAGAAAAAATATTTTTGTAAAATTCTTAATATCCATAACGGTTAGGTATCGGATACCATATTATCGAATCAATTCGATCAGAAATGACCTGAATAATTACGTACTTCAATATTCTGTACGACTTTCCCTGTAACCCTGTATATTTAGGAATTCCTCAATCACAACCCTGTTGTTTAGCGAAAATACTGGGGAAACTTAAAGTCTAATAACTCCTATGTACTAAGTAATGATTCGTCTATTTCCAGATTTCATACTTCCTGTATGCCTACCGAGTGGAACCAAGGATATAACTAAAAACCCACCACAGAAATTCGAACTGTGGTCCGCTGGCTGGGGCAACGTCAACGCCACTTACAACAGCCCGTCTGACACCAAGCTGAAGGTGAAATTGCCTCATGTCATGTTGGTAAGTAATCATTAAAAGCACACGTACAATAGGTCACTAAAACGTCACTATTGCTACCATTAGTAGCGTAGTAGATAGTAGCATTGTAGTCGCGTTAAAGGTTCAATGCGCACTCGCTTTTAAATGCATAAAACGTAATTAAAATTTTGTTTTTATAGTGTTTTGTCACTATACAAACTTAATAATATAAATTGCAAATTGCGTAAGACACGGGGTTCGATTCCTCGTCTGTCACACAGCCCAAGTTGCTTTTTACAAGTGCTATTTGCAATTTATATGCATAAAACGTAATAAATTGGATAACTGGACCGATGCCTATTGTTTTTCATAACTGTTAATGCAAGGAAAGGATGATTATACCCCCTTTAATTCATTGATCTAATGTACGGTCGCCAGCACATCAGGTTACCCACTTTTATTTCAAAATAGCCCTTCTTACAACAGCATAAGATATGTATTAACCTTAACGTGATGTTTCAAAAATCACACATTGCTTGCAGGTCGATTGCTCAGAGAAAATCTCCCGCCGTCTGTGGAATGATCTTTTGTGCGCTGGAGGTGAGCAGGACAAGGACTCTTGCGAGGGTGATTCTGGTAGTGGACTGATGTACTTGAACAGTGAAAACACCTTCGAAGTCCTTGGGATCACCAGTTACGGCGTCACCAAGTGCGGCACGCCGGGCAAGCCCGCAGTGTACACTAAAGTCTTCTCTTATATTCAATGGATACATACACATATTAGGCCGTAGTTTGTAGTTTCACTTTCATAAAAGGTAAACATTAAAATAACCTAACAGCCTCAACTAATTAAATATGGTGAACATATGAACATGTGAATATTGGCCATATCATTTACTTTATGCTTTGTTTATTTAAATCATGTTTTAATCATTTTAATCAAGACCCCGAACTCTTTGTAACTACAACGAGAAATTAATAAAATCTTTTCCATAAATGTCTTCTTATTTCCTTTGAACCACACAGTCACATATGTTTGCTACGCAAATACTGCAATAAACAGTCAATTATTATTTATTTAGCTAAGTATTCCCTAAAATTGCATAGCTATGCAATATTTTTGTAAAATCTAATTCACACTTCAGACTGTCATAGCCTGTAGTGTAAAAAAGGACCAAGAGTAAAGTGTCAGAACTGTGAATTTGTATATAACTATGTTTTGTATATGCTGTAACAAGCGGCAACAAAAATACATATTTTGTGAAATGTTCAAATGTCTAGTTAAAGCGATTTTTGATAAACAGTCTGGTAGACTGACGGACGGGCTAACGAACAGACGGCGAAGTCTTAGTAAAAGTTCCGTTTTTACCTATTGAGTATAGAACCCTAAAAATATGTCCTTAACAATAAGCTGAACCCTAACTAATCATTAAGATAATGCGGTTCGAGACATACGAGTATTTATTAACAGTAAATATGTCTTATCTTTTACCTATATAAACGGTTACCATTAACAATCGTTCAGTACAGAAATAATATCTGCGAAGGATGCTTCGCTCTTAATAGGAAATTTATCCCCGGCTATATATTATACCAAACCAAAATTAAACATCTATACTAATATTATAAAGCTGAAGAGTTTGTTTGTTTGTTTGTTTGTTTGAACGCGCTAATCTCAAAAACTACTGGCCCGATTTGATTTTTTTTTTTTGCGTTGGATAGTCCATTTATCGAGGAAGGCTTTAGGCTATATAACATAAAGATACGACTCATAAGACCACAGCAGAAATGAAAAATGTTGCGAAAACGGGAGAAAGATATTCCTTTTGAGAGCTTCCGCTGCATACGCTGCGGAAACCGCTTAAGTTACACAAAAATCATGTATGACAGGATTGTTCAGCATCAAGAGTTCTATAATAAAGTCCGCGACAGCATATGTCTATCTTTTATGGTTGACTTACTACAACCTTTTATGTGTTAATAAATTTGTAAAAAAATAATGCATTATTTTTAGAGGTGTATTATACACACAGGTATTTATTCTTATCAAAATAAATACATTCATCATCACGAGCATTTCATTTAGAACCAAGTTGCCCTTTATATCATTTGATTTCAATAAATATCTTAGGAGCTATCACAGTTTTAACATAGCTCCGCACCAAAATAATGGTCGCAGCTTAAGTACAACGTGCGCTTGCGCTAATGTATTATAAAGCTGAAGAGTTTGTTTGTTTGAACGCGCTTATCTCAGGAACTGCTTATTTATCGAGAAAGGCTTCAGGATATAAAACATGACGCTGCGACGGGAGGGGAGGGAGCAAACTCAAAACGCGCGGACGAAGTCGCGGGGGACCGCTAGTTTATCATAACGTGTTACTTTTGAAAGAAAAATATAGTCATATCTGTGGACGGGTTTGTTTAGTGTTTTCGTTCCAACCAACAGTGCACTTTATTAATATGAATTTAGTCATCTGTATTGTTTTATCATCGTTTATTGGCCCCATCTGCGCTTTCAGTAAGTACTTAATATTTTTTTATTACAAGTAGTTTGGATGAAGGATTGTCAACTTCTAAATCCAGACAAACGTGTATTTATGAATTTACACACTACGCTACATTCTCTTGAACACTACAACAATGCCTCAGGTTTGCCGCAAAACGAAACGATTACATCAACTGTGAACAACTACAAAATCGATATCTTAAAACTTATAACGACAAATACTACAACAACATAAGATAAATAGTATACAGCGTGTCCCGAAAATTAAGGATAATCCTGTAACTGCAAATAGGTCATATTATGGCTTATTATATGCCAATTAATTCAAGTAAATGTAACCATTTTCGAGATACCCACACTTTATTTTAAATTGCGACTTCGCTCATAAAAAATAAAAGAAGGAATATTGCAAGCAATTTAAGGAAACATTTATTTTTTTATTACTCTTTGATTGACATGTGCATGTTTATGATTAATATTCTAATGCAAAGATGAACTTCAGATCAGTTTATTTATATATTCCTTTTGCACGGGAACTTTGCCGGCAACGGCACATCTATAATTGTGTCGCGCGCCTAGTGTAACAAAATATGTTTTTTTTTTCTTTTACAAAAATGAACAATGTTTGCACAAAGAAAAATGTCCTGTGGAGCTTCAGGATACGATTTCACGTTTCAGTACGCTTCCCTACACAACACAGCAATCATTAATGAACTCAAGATGCGGAGAACAGGTAGTTTTTGACATTCCTACTTATTTAAAGAACTTAGAGAGTATTCAGTTCCTAATTTTGACTTGATTGTGAGATACAGAATAGTTTTGTTAAGAGGCTACAGAATAGTTTTGTAAAGAGGTTGAAACAAAGAATAATAATGGACAAAATCTTTCAGGGTATGCCAACGGTACCCATTTTGTAAGCCCAGAGTGTATTTTTAGGGTTCCGTAGCCAAATGGCAAAAAATGGAACCCTTACCCTTTCGTCAAGTCGTCTGTCTGTCTGTCTGTCAGTCTGTCTGTCTGTCCGTCCGAATGCCACAGCCACTTTATTCTGTAACTAAAAGCATCACACTTTTGAAATTTGGTAGGAACATGTATTCCTGTTAACCGCTTTACGATGTTTATACAAAAAATAAAAATAATGAAATTTAAGGGGCGGCCGTACACGAAACTGAAACCGTTTTTTTTTTCAAACCTATGCGTGTGGGGTAACTCTAAAAGAAAATGGTTTTAGGAAACTCTATGTCATTTTAAAAGGCCTATCCATAGACACCCCACCCCACACGCGTAGGTTTGACAAAAAAATATTTTTTTGTTTTAGGAGAATAATGTTATTATTTTTTATTTTTGTATTAGAATCGTAAAGCGGTTAACAGGATACATCTTCCTACCAAATTTCAACAGCGTGATGCTTATAGTTACAGAATAAAAAGAGTTTTACATATGGACGGACAGACACTCACACAGACAGACAGACTTGACGAAACTATATAAAAAAAAAGTTTATTTCGGACTAGGGTCCATATAGTGGTAGTAACAAAGAAAGCTTAAAAAACTATGTTAGTACAGTAAAATTAAATTTAAATTTAAATTGATTGATTTAATTAAAATTAAAATTATTATAGCTAATTTTAGTGTCTTTGACGAGTCCAGTCTCGCCGCGACCACCTTCAAGAGGCTGTTGGCGCTGTCCCGCACTCGCTGCAGCAAGGACGCGCTACTTCAGCTGCTGCTAGCATCTGCACACCACTTGAGATTTTGCCGGATTCACAAGTAGGCCAAAAGATATTGCCCACTGCTGAATTGCATTCAGATCCCTATTGACGGCAGCCAAGGTCTCAGACAGCTCATGTGGTTTAAAATGTCTATAAATCTGTAAGTCATCTGCATACAGATGAAAGGGAGAAGAGAAGACAACTGAAATATTATTTATAAAGATTGAAAACAGAAGAGGGGAAAGAACACCACCCTGAGGAACACCAGCAGTGAGATTGGACCAATCAGAAGACACTTAAGACTTACAGTGCAATAAAGTTTAAATAAATAAATATTCCACCCACACACATACTTATTTTTACTGCTGGTATTTTTCTTAACAGAACTTTGTATGGAGGCGTCTGTCAAAATATTTACGATTTCATTATACATATCGTCAAGTTTTTTACGATGTTCGGTTTTATTACATTTTTTGCCAGAACAACCTAAGAAAATATCAGGGAAGTCTATATGCTTTAATTTAAGGTTACAATAATGTTTATACTGTGATATTTGAAAATCATCTCGGTCTCCCCACTGTATCGCGTTATTTTGATTACTATCACAGTAAATAGTTTTGGACCTCAATACGCTCAGATTACATGTTATTTCCAGAGGAAAGTGGTCAGACCAAAATACATTGTAATTAATGGATACATTTACAACTGTGTGCTTAGTTCCTTCAGACACCAGACAATGGTCAAGCCAGCTGACAGACCCGTTACTGTCACTAATATATGTGTATGAACCAGATGACCTACCCAGTATATCAATATCAATACAAGACATATTCTGGCTTAAGCAGAAATTATATAGTTCATTACCAAATCGTTTGCCAGGATGGGCATTAAAGTCCCCAAGAATATACACATATTCAACATCACAACTGTCAATAATAGCGTTTAACTCACCCAAGCATTGCGTAAATTCTATCAAGTTATTAGACTCATCCGTAGGCATGTACACAGAAAAAACTAAAACTGAGCACTGCACCATTGATATTTTAATTGCAATGAGACGATCACTCGCACACTGAACCGCGGTCACTGAAGGAAACGCACTTTTACGCCAGAGCAAAGCAACACCTCCAAAGGGACGTCCGCGCAGAATACACGCCGACGCGTCCACTGCCGATTTCCCAATATAGTCGAAATCTCGATGAACAGTGCCCATCAGTGGGATATCGTGAGGCATTAAAAGCGTCTCTTGCAATGCAATTAGGTCGGCCGTTTCACATAAACATCGAATACAGTCTATAGACCGCTTCAATGACTTACAATTAAAACTAATTAGTTTGCTTGCAGTTTGTGTACTCATACTCAGTGCTATTGTTCTCGATATGTGACTTCCTAGTCTTTTTTCACGAAAGTTGATAAAACGGCGGTAGGCAATTCCATCAGGCCAAAAATTATCATTTAGAAACATATCTATTTTGCGACTAGGCACAAAGATTTTATATGCATCATAACTCTTAGATACCTTCATTGGCATTTTTTCAAGCGTTACCTTTATATTTACCTTACTTTCAATGTAGTTCAATATGACACACACAGTCACTTCCTTCGATATGTTATAAATGTATATCGGAATATTAAAATCCGCCGCTTTAAACCTTTGATTAGGTTCTGCTATTGCATTCCCTCTATTGCCTGCAAAACGGTTTTTCAACCTTTTACGCTGCACTATTACCCATTTTTCATCAGGAACCGGTTGCTTCCATACTTCACCGCGCGCAATATCTGCCAGTGATCGTTTAGGTATTGTATTACGAGCGCCGACCTCCGCTTCCGTATGTTCGACGCAGACTTGCGCCGGCTCCGGCTGCGTATGAGTCACCGTCATTGTATTGCTTGCTTGTTGACTTTGCCCGCGCTCAGTGATATCATTAACCGCCGATATTAAATGCTGATTCTTGCGTCTGCGTACCCTCCGGTAAAACATGTGTATCTACTATCGCCCGATAATCCAAAGGTTGAATCGATGGCAAATTACTTTGAGGGGAAGTAGTGTTATCAATATCTTGTACAGGATGTAACCCCATAGGTCCACTATCGTAGGTAAAACTGTTTAATAACCCGGCACATCTTCTTGCTGTATTTACGTTGCCAGTGCAGTAATTAACTACAGAGGTTTTCTTTAAAGATTCTATATCCAATTTGATCTCTTCGAGCTGGCGAACAGTTACATATTGTTCTTTGATTAATTGTAACTCGGACTGCATTTTCACTAAGTCGACAGTAGACATGGTCGAATGATACCGGGGGTAATTTATGTAGTTCCCGCGCCACAAAAATAGGAAAATCCTCAGTATCCGTCTCTTTGATAACACAAATGATATTTTCTATATCTCGACGTGCCTTTCCATTCCTTTTTCGAATTTTCTTCCGCCTTGAAGTCGATAAAGAATCGTATAGCAGATTCTTAGCATCCAGAATATCACTTTCTGAAAAAGCACTTGTGCATATTTGAGCGATGCTCACTTCATCCATCACATCCACTTTGTTACACACGAATGCTAACACTTCGTTGATGACAACGTTGCAGTTTGCACATTTCAATACTTTCGTCGGCATCGCGAAATCTCAAAAACACTCGGTATAAGTGTTCCGTTTTTTGATATTCGGCTACTAAACCCTAAAAACTCAAAAAAAGTATGTCTATGGTCTCGATTTAGTACTATTTTAGAATCAAATAACCCTTTTGCGTTGCAATTACCCAAATGCGCATAAAAACTTGTAAAAAAACTTTCTCCTTTTGGCAATTGAGAACTGGAGTCATTTGATAGCGCCTTTTATATGAATTCGTTACATTACACCTTTTTCTTTAAAATAACATCCAAAACAAGCCTCTACACGACGTAAGACTCGAACCACCGTAAATTTTACGATTTAGGTATTTTTTCTGAAAATCAAAACAAAAATCACTGCCGTTATGGTGGGGTTTTGGAATTGACCCCCATGTGGGATATTTTCTTCGATGAAATTCAGTGTTGATATTGACCTTAAATTTTTATTACTACATGCCTGGATACACTTATTTATAACGACCATTAATAAACTGACATATTGTAAAAAAATTGAGGTTTCATCTTTCGCCGAACTAAGTACCTCATCATCACATCTACAATCTAAATTCAACTATTTTCTTCACAAACGAAATGAAAAATAGTATGTTTAAAAAGGATAAAAGCACCCATTTCACTCTTCAAGAGTGTTGGCGCTCTCACTCCGTTCGAGCGCCAGAAACATCTTGAGTGAAATGGGTCACTTTCTTCTCTTGAATAACTTTCTATCTTTTCACAGGAACTCCAGAAATTGTGCTGTAAGCCACCCGCTCCACCGCCGCCACGACCTGAATGCTACACCTGGGACGGCAGACCAGGCGTGTGTGTCAAAGTAGACCCAGCCACTATTAGTAAAACATCATCTATGACACAGAGGCAACTTATGATTTCTAGTTAATTTACTGTAGCAATCCAGTAAGTTGTGGTTACCTACTTCTTTATAACATGTGATCTCCTCCATTCAATCTTATTACACTGCAAAGTTACATTATTGTTGAACCAAGCCTTAAGAAAACAGTATGCGAAGACTTATATTTATATCTGTCTCATGACTACAAGGTCTAATACGTGCAAGTTCTCTATCTTGGGTCGTTTCTTTCAGATGTAAACAGAGACAGGGCCCATACATCTGCCAAAGTGACCTGCCAGTAACACAAAGTGAGAACTGCGAAGTCTCTGTTTTCCCGTCGGACCCCAGTCATGAATGCTGTGGGATGGATCGCGTGGCTCAGAGCAAAATTACTGGTAAGCGTCTAATTTCTTATAGAAACGAAGTTTCAATAGCATAAAGTGTATGGCCAAAACAGGCCCTATATGTGTCCTTGATTACTTCACAATCTAAAAACAATCCAATTCATGCTTGGTATTCTCTAACTACACTAGAGGCATCTCAATATAAGATCGTTTCAGTTGCAGTCAAGAGTAAGTTATACTTACTTACTTGCGGGAAAAAAAATATATGACTGCTTATCCAATTTGTTTCAGGGGGTGAAGGTGCAACAATTGATCAGTTCCCGTGGCTAGCAGTTCTTAAATATGAACATGACATCATCTATTGCAGTGGTGTTCTGATAAGCCACAGATACGTTCTCACGGCAGCGCATTGCATAGGATACAACAGCTCTTCCAAACCGTAAGGATTTCGTTCATATATTTATGAAGAAAAAAAATGCTGTATTGTGACAGGTTGTCGCATAAATGCGGTAGCACATAGAAGGTACATGACAGCTAAGCTAGTAAGTGATCAATTTTGTACTTTCGTGCCATCGCTAATATGTATAGATTTTTTTTTTCATATTGTACTGTATCCATAGGCGGGGCCTGCCAACCTGTATGACCGGTTTCGCATAACGTATCTCAGGCACCAGCCTCTTGCACTTTAGGAACCAAGGATGTTTTGTTAACTACTATTTAAGATCCCTTTTGTGCCGGAGAGAATTAAATGAATTAGTCATTTATTTATTACCTTCTTAAATGCAACCCTATTTTATCATTAAGGTAAGTATAAATATTCTGATCTTAAATAAAACGAAACATTTCATCGTAAAATCTTTTCAGGTATGCTGTTGTTCTGGGTGAATATGACAAGAGAACGAAAAAAGACTGCGATTTTAATGAAGACTGTCACGAACCTGAAGATGAACTCAGTATAGGGGTAGAGGAAATCGTGGTCCACCAGAATTTCTCTCCAACCGCTCACTACGGAAGATACGATATTGCTTTAATAAGACTGATAAAGTCCGCTACATACTCAGGTTCTGATTAAAGTTTAAATCAATATCACTTCATGCAGTTCTTCGCACAAGCAATTTTTGATAATAATTCTGAATCAAATACTTGTGACCTGAAATTATTCGCTGAATTTAGGATTCATCCGTTTTCAGATTTCATACAGCCCATATGCCTGCCAGATTTTACTGCCGATATCACCAAGAAGCCGTCACCGAACTTCAAGCTGTGGGCCGCTGGCTGGGGCAACGTCAACAACACCTTCAGCCCGTCTGACATCAAGCGAAAGGTGAAATTGCCATTCGTCACACCGGTAAGATACAAAAAAACATGTTTTTTTTTTCTATGTATTTAATGATCAAGCATTTGACCACGTGTGATACCTGGTGGTAAGTGATGATGTGGTCGAGGATGGATCATGTCTGACCAGTAACATCCTATTCACTCTTTTCTTGAAAATGCCCAAATCATAGTGTTTAGGGAACACTTCAGCCGGCAGCGCATTCCATTCTTAGCCGTACGCATCACAAATGTTGAGAACGGAGTTAAGTCCGCATGATAATGTTTCCTGTGGAATTATAACTGCTGCTGCTAATCGAGTCACGCAGATTTGGCTCCCGACGACTAGATGGCGCTGTTGTTGCAATATGGAAACTGAACCGCGATATCTTAGATTTTTTCCACACCTAGCAGCATATAGACACATTAAGATAGTGAACATTAGGTCATAACATAAACCTACTTGGTAGAAAGCGATTATTCATTTTTTACATCTTAACACAGTTGCCCTGAGTAGGTACTGTACCGTCATGTATGTATGTATGAACATTACATGTTTTGTTCTTGTCATTATCATGATTTTTAACATGATTATCACCACAGTTCATCACATACGGTCAAATTGACTGAATATGATAGTATAGTCATTTTAAAACACTACTTTTTGCTAATAATTATAATATTGCACTAACTGTTGCTAACGTTACTGGATCAAATTTCAGGTTGACTGCTTGAAGAAAGTCTCCCGTTTGTGGAGTGATCAGATGTGCGCTGGAGGTGAGCCGGGCAAGGACTCCTGCGGCGGTGACTCCGGAAGCGTTCTCGTGTACGACAGAAACGGGACCTTCGAAGTTCTTGGGATCACCAGCCATGGACCTGCGTTGTGTGGTTCCCCTGGCACACCGGCGGTGTACACCAAAGTCTTTTTATATTTGAACTGGATACATACCCATATTAGGCCTTAGTTTTTACTTTACCCTTCGCAATGGTAGGTGTCTAAGCTTGCATATTATAATTCTAGCAATTCAACAGCGTATGAACGTGTGTTTCATCAAGCTTAAGTCTCATTCATGAAGCTTTACTAATGTAGTCCGTAAATAAAGTATGATATTATTTCATGGTTAACATCCAGATGTAAACGAATGTCGTACGTAACATTTAATTCAATAAAACTTTTCATATGCAAATCATTTGTTCTAATTTTAAGAATCCCACCAATACAATCCGAGCAGTAATTTTCTTGAACCGCCTTCAAAAAAAGGACTGAAATAACGCTACAGGCCGATCCGCATACGGCAGTGCCGGCACGTGCCGATCAGTAACGTATCCATCAGTTTCAGTGAAAAACTATATTGTAGCATACATCTTGTAAAGTCCATTTTTTTGCAAGTCGAAAGAGTAAGTAAACAATGTTGGCATTCCTTTCTTTACCCGACTACGGCGAAGCAAAAAGGAGGGTTATGATTTTGACCTGTATGTAGGTATGTGGGTATGGATGTTCATCTGTTCCCTTTACCCGACTAAGGTGAAGCAAAAAGGAGGGTTATGATTTTGACCTGTATGTTTGTATTAGAGATGGGCCGAGTACTCGGTTAATACTCGGTACTCGGCGCACTCGGTCGGTTTTTTGATACTCGTACTCGGCCGAGTAACTGGGTTTTAATGCCGAATATACTCGGTTTAATAAAAGCAATATATTGCGGTAGACATTATATCAACAACAGGGGAGATCTTTAACAATCTTAATTATGATACTAAACGAGTAGTAATGAGACAAAATGAGGCAAACTAGTTAACGAAAAAAATCTGTATGTGAAATTTTATGCAGTAAAATTATGATGCAGTTACACATAGCTCTCTGACCTTTCTGGTAACAGTCTATTAATTTTTTCTTCGAAGATGTTACCACCCTACGAAAGTGATCACTCGCTATGCGCGGTGCTTGCAGGTGCACATAGTAACACTCGTGCAAAACGTGCCCGTTCTAGATACGTTGTTTGGTGCCTTGCCCACATCGCGAAAGGACTCTTGTCTTTTGTCAGCTTATTGTAAATTAATTATATGTTTGTACTTGTTTACACATTCAAAACAGGAATTTGATTTTAAACCGAGTTACTCGGCCGAGTACTCGGTTGGAAAAAATGAACCGAATAATACTCGGTACTCGTTACTCGGCAAAAGTGCTACTCGGCGCATCTCTAGTTTGTATGTATGCGGGTATGTATGTTCATCTGTTCCCTCATAACTACTAAACTATTATTATTGGACAAATGAGGTGTCGTTGGAAGCCTCTTAATCGGCCGTTGGTTATAGGCTACATGAAGTTACGTTAAACTGACTACAGCACCCTCTAAGAGACTTAAAGTAAGGAACTAAAAAAAACGGTGTCGTGTGGGGTATTTAATGAAAGAGCTATATTAGAACACTAGCGGTCCCCCGCGACTTCGTCCGCGCGTTTTGAGTTTGCTCCCTCCCCTCCCGTCGCAGCGTGATGTTTTATATCCTAAAACATTTCTCAATAATTAAGCTATCTAACACAGAAATATTTTTACAAATCGGTTCAATAGTTCCTGAGATAAGCGCGTTCCAATCAACAAACTCTTCAGCTTTATAATATAATTAGCGCAAGCGCACGTTGTACTTAAGCTGCGAACATTATTTTGGTGCGGAGTTATGTTAAAACTGTGATAGCTCCTAAGATATTTATTGGAATCAAATGATATAAAAGGGCAACTTTGTTCTAAATGAAATGCTCGTGATGATGAATGTATTTATTTTGATAAGAATAAATACCTGTGGGTATAATACACCTCTAAAAATGATGCATGATTTTTTTAAAAATTTATTAACATAAAAAAGGTTGTAGTAAGTCAACCATAAAAGATAGACTTATGCTGTCGCGGACTTTATTATAGAACTTTTAATGCTGAACAATCTTGTCATACATGAATTTGTGTAACTTTAGCGGTTTCCGCAGCGTACGCAGCGGAAGCTCTCAAAAGGAATATCTTTCTCCCGTTTTCGCAACATTTTTCATTGCTGCTGTGGTCTTATGAGTCGTATCTTTATGTTATATAGCTTAAAGCCTTCCTCGATAAATGGACTATCTAACAAAAAAATATTTTTTCAAATCGGGCCAGTAGTTTCTGAGATTAGCGCGTTCAAACAAACAAACAAACAAACAAACTCTTCAGCTTTATAATATTATAGTATAGATTTCAAATCTGTAAACAATATTAGCTGTTGCTCACGGCTTTGTTTGCAATCACCTGATAATTGAAGGAATTTGTAAACTCACTTTTAAACTATTTAGGTGTAAGGCACTATACTAGGTCTGCTCTGCATAATAATTATACTTGACACAAATTTACATAACTCCAAATTAAGTTAAATAAAAAGAAAGTTTATATAACTAAAACCCGACTACTTAAAACAAAAGCTGCTCTAAAAAGTAGGAAACAAGAAAATAGTCTTAAAGGATAGCCGTGGTCGTATGCCATGCCACCTACTGTAGCAAAACAGATTCATTATTTAAAATAATAAAATAAAATCATAGTGGAATACGACCACGGCTATCCTATAAGACTATTATCTTGTTTCGTACTTTTTAGAGCGTGTTTTAAGTAGTCGGGTTACACCTGGGACGGCAGACCAGGCGTGTGTGTCAAAGTGGACTCACCCACTTTCAAAAAAACATCACTTATGACTATGAGCCAGATACGAATTTCAAGGTAATAATCTAGTTTTGTATTCACCGACAACAGTTCGAGATAATTGGTTCCGCTTTATTGTAGAGGTGTTGTAATTTGAATACTGCGTATTTTTATTTTAAATACAGTCCCAAGTTAAAAATAATCTTATTTAAAATATTGCGTTTGTTTTGTTACAACATGTAACAATTAATTATCAATATAGTATTCTTTAGACTTTATGAGCTAAATTGTAACCTATCAAAAATGCATCCTAGCAGTTACATCTAAGCTTAGAATAAATTGACGTCTTAAGCTTTACTTTGTATTTTCTAAGCTTTTTTTTTATCTAACGCGTAACAGAAAATAAGAGTAAGAAGCTAAAATAGGGTTGAATAAAAACTTATCAATACAATACAATACCTATGTGGAGCTAATTGGTTATTGGCAACCTATTCATATCGAAGAAATAAAGAAGATAGACAACCTGCGTCACACTCCCGTACCGTAAAAATGGGTCTGCTAATATGTGCACGGTTGGTTATAAAAAAAAACAGAATATATTAAGCAACTGTTTTAGAGAAGACATTTGTATTCGATTAAAGACTTTTTAGAATACAAAATATAAACTAGATCAACAATAATAATAAATGCATAATCGACACAATTATTATTTTAGATTATTTTATGGCATAATGTATTTATTTTTGAGATTATTCAGGTTGTAAAACAAAGTACAAGCCAAATTCGATAAGAGTCGAGTCTGGTTTTTTTTTAAATATATTTAAATATATTTGACAACATCACATACATACGGAATACAGAAAAAAAAGTTGCAATCAAATTTTGTTATACAGAAAAGTTAACTGTCCATCCATCCATAGCAATTAGTTTAGTAATGATTCAAGAAAAACCTCATCAATCTACACTGACTGTAGCGCGCCTCGCTCTATCGTACGAGTACGTAGGGCCACAGCCCGCACGGTTAACCTCAATGAAATGAAACAAAAAGAATGGTTTTAAGTAAATGTTGCTGCCAATGAAACAAATGCAATTTTGCATTGTTTCATTTGCAGCAACATTTATTTAAAACCATTCTTTTTAAGCGCAAATAGAGTTTTTCTTTTAAAATCTATATTCGATCTCTCAAATATGTACATGTTGGTTAAAGATGTCACAAGTGAGAGGGTCCATACATCTGCCAAAGCGACCTGCCAGTAACACAAACCGAGAACTGCGAAGTGTCTGCTTTCCCGTCCGATCCCAGTCTGGGATGCTGCGGGAAAGAATTACGTGCCTGTGAGCACAGCGTTTGGTAAGTATTCTAATGGTACAGAAGTATCTGTACTAGGCAGTGTCTGGCTAAAATCAACATGTTTTTTCAACTTTCTTTTATTCTGATTTTTAGGGTTCCGTAGCCGAATGGTCTGACTGTCTGTCCGTCCGTATGTCACAGCCAATTTATTCTGTAACTGTAACTATAAGCATCACACTTTTGAAATTTGGTAGGGAGATGTATCCTGTTAACCCCTTTACGATTCTTATACAAAAAATAAAAAATAATGATATTTAAGGGGGGGCTTCGATTTTTTTTTGTTTTAGTTTTTATGTCTACCCTTAAATAACAATATTTTTCATTTTTTGTATGAGAATCGTTAAGTGGTTAGCAGGATACATCTACCAACTAAGTTTCAACTGTGTAATACTAATAGTTTCGGTATAAAGTGGATGTGACATACGGACGGACAGTGTCCGTCTGTCCGACAGAAAGACACACAGACAGACAGACAGATAGTCAGGCAGATAGACGGGTATACAAACAGACTTGACGAAACTATATGGGTTCCTCTTTTTGCCATTCGGCTACGGAACCCTAAAAACGTTGTATACAGTTATACAGAAATAACATAAATATTATTTTCTTATGAGTAAAAAATATTCCTTTCACTTAAAATAGCAATATTCTTGTATAACTTTAACCTATTTTATCATTTTCCTACTTTTTATAAATACATTATTAGTAATTATGGTGGCATTTGTAGGAAACGTGATTCTAAAACGAATTTCATTTTTGTAGATTTTTTTAAGAACTTTGTTTTACTTTAGTATCTCTAAGATGTCTTTATATGAAATTCATTGGTGGCATTTGTAGGAAACGTGATTCTAAAACGAATTTCATTTTGGTAATTTTTTTTTAATAACTTTGTTTTACTTTAGTATCTCTAAAATGTCTTTATATGTAATTCATTTTTAATTTGAATAATAAATAAACTAAAGTGAGATGTTGGTTATTACGTACCAAACACACAGATGGCACTAGGTACTTGGTGGTCGATTCTGCTTACAAATCTTGACAGTTCTAGAAATCCATCGGGCCCGGTTCAGAAATCTAGAGGGCCATCGTCAAAAATCTATTATGTTGTAATTTTGTGACAATAAATTAGTGGAATGCGGCTCTACACAGTGTGGAGGACATTGACTCTATACATAGTAAATTTCGTTTTACCTAAAACCCCGCTATCTACGGATACATTTGTTATATATTCTAAAACAAGATGAAAATACGAATGCATATTTATTCTGTTGTGGTCTGATACATACAATTTTACTTTTGGGGAAAATAATGTATGGACGCGGCCATTATTATTTTATTTACTTTATACAGGACTAGCGGTTCCCCGCGACTTCGTCCGCGCATTTTGAGTTTGCTCCCTCCTCTCCCGTCGCAGCGTGATGTTTTATATCCTAAAGCCTTTCTCAATAAATAAGCTATCTAACACAGAAATATTTTTCAAATCGGTTCAGCAGTTCCTGACATAAGCGCGTTCAAACCAACAAACTCTTCAGCTTTATAATATAACTAGCGGTCCCCCGCGACTTCGTCCGCGCGTTTTGAGCTTGCTCCCTCCCCTCCCGTCGCAGCGTCATGTTTTATATCCTAAAGCCTTTCTCGATAAATAAGCTATCCAACACATAAATATTTTTTCAAATCGGTCCAGCAGTTTCTGAGATAAGCGCGTTCAAACAAACAAACTCTTCAGCTTTATAATATATTAGCGCAAGCGCACGTTGTACTTAAGCTGCGAACATTATTTTGGTGCGGAGTTATGTTAAAACTGTGATAGCTCCTAAGATATTTATTGAAATCAAATGATATAAAGGGCAACTTGGTTCTAAATGAAATGCTCGTGATGATGAATGTATTTATTTTGATAAGAATAAATACCTGTGTGTATAATACACCTCTAAAAATAATGCATTATTTTTTTACAAATTTATTAACATAAAAAAGGGTGTAGTAAGTCAACCATAAAAGATAGACTTATGCTGTGGCAGACTTTATTATAGAACTCTTAATGCTGAACAATCCTGTCATACATAATTTTTGTGTAACTTTAGCGGTTTCCGCAGCGTACGCAGCGGAAGCTCTCAAAAGGAATATCTTTCTCCCGTTTTCGCAACATTTTTCATTGCTGCTGTGGTCTTGTGAGTCGTATCTTTATGTTATATAGCTTAAAGCCTTCCTCGATAAATGGACGATCGAACGTAAAAATATTTTTTCAAATCGGGCCAGTAGTTTCTGAGATAAGCGCGTTCAAACAAACAAACAAACTCTTCAGCTTTATAATATTAGTATAGATAAGCGCAAGCGCACGTTGTACTTAAGCTGCGAACATTATTTTGGTGCGGAGTTATGTTAAAACTGTGATAGCTCCTAAGATATTTATTGAAATCAAATGATATAAAGGGCAACTTGGTTCTAAATGAAATGCTCGTGATGATGAATGTATTTATTTTGATAAGAATAAATACCTGTGTGTATAATACACCTCTAAAAATAATGCATTATTTTTTTACAAATTTATTAACATAAAAAAGGTTATAGTAAGTCAACCATAAAAGATAGACATATGCTGTCGCGGACTTTATTATAGAATTCTTAATGCTGAACAATCCTGTCATACATTATTTTTGTGTAACTTAAGCGGTTTCCGCAGCGTATGCAGCGGAAGCTCTCAAAAAGAATATCTTACTCCCGTTTTCGCAACATTTTTCATTGCTGCTGTGGTCTTATGAGTCGTCGTATCTTTTTGTTATGTAGCCTAAAGCCTTCCTCAATAATAAACTATCCAACATAAAAATAAATTTTCAAATCGGGCTAGTAGTTTTTGAGATTAGCGCGTTCAAACAAACAAACAAACAAACTCTTCAGCTTTATAATATTAGTATAGATGTTGTTGAAACCAGTGACACGTAAATCAGGGATAATACTATGAGTTTTCCTTTTTTTTAAATTTTCTTTTTTAAGAATTTTTTTTTTGAATAGCATGCATTTCAAAAAAATGTTCTAAAAAAAATTCTACGAGTTATGGTATTCTAAAAAAAAATTATATAAAAGAAAATTTCTTCATAACATTTTAAAAAATACAAAATGAATGGGGAACCTCCTCGCGCGTATCCACGAAATACTCGTATTGGAGAACTTGATTAGTTTGAAACAATTGCCAAAGTGTAACTTTTTAGCAATTTTTTTGGAGTTTTCTGGTGATTTTAAGGTGAATAATGGCTCGATTGGGTTAGATTGTATATAATGAGAGAATGATAGGGTTTTAAGGGAGTGCGCAACGTCGTTTGTGTACTTTATATGATGACTAGCGGTCCCCCGCGACTTCGTCCGCGCGTTTTGAGTTTGCTCCCTCCTCTCCCGTCGCAGCGTGATGTTTTATATCCTAAAGCCTTTCTCAATAAAAAAGCTATCTAACACAGAAATATTTTTTCAAATCGGTTCGGCAGTTCCTGAGATAAGCGCGTTCAAACCAACAAACTTTCCAGCTTTTTAATATAATTAGCGCAAGCGCACGTTGTACTTAAGCTGCGAACATTATTTTGGTGCGGAGTTATGTTAAAACTGTGATAGCTCCTAAGATATTTATTGGAATCAAATGATATACAGGGCAACTTTGTTCTAAATGAAATGCTCGTGATGATGAATGTATTTATTTTGATAAGAATTAATACCTGTGTGTATAATACACCTCTAAAAATAATGCATTATTTTTTTACAAATTTATTAACATAAAAAGGTTGTAGTAAGTCAACCATAAAAGATAGACAGATGCTGTCGCGGACTTTATTATAGAACTCTTAATGCTGAACAATCCTGTCGTACACGATTTTTGTGTAACTTAAGCGGTTTCCGCAGCGTATGCAACGGAAGCTCTCAAAAGGAATATCTTTCTCCCGTTTTCGCAACATTTTTCATTTCTGCTGTGGTCTTAAAGTTGTATCTTTATGTGGATCTTGTGTTGTATAAATGGACTATCCAACGTAAAAAAAAAATTTCAAATCGGGCCAGTAGTTTTTGAGATTAGCGCATTCAAACAAACAAACAAACAAACTCTTCAGCTTTATAATATTAGTATAGATGATAAACTATGTTGATCATGTCATGACCTTCACGATGGAGGGTCGAGCTTTGAGATAGTGATAGTGTATAATGCTTGGGTTATTTGATAAAACTTTGATATTTTATTAAATAATCATTTATTCAAAATTTAATAATTTATTTTTTGTATATCAAGTCACAATTCTTCACTCTTGGAGATGCAATGCTGTGCTGATAAAGTAGGGAATATTAGTCCTGTACCATAATAGTTTATCTATCACAGACTATGTATAAAGGACGGTGAATGGTACGTCGTAACTAACATGATTTTGATACAATAATTGCTAAATCTCCACGTCTGGCAAGCACATGAGTTTTACCTGTCAGGACACATGTAGGTATTTAGAACTCGTTTTTTTTTGTGGGCATCTTACTATCAAATATCTCCCTGAAAATCCATTTTTTTCCACATTATGCTCTTTGCTTTAGTTGTATTTCATTATTCTTACATCATAGCCAATTGTTTACAAAACAATATATACTGTTCGGTGTATATTAAACGCTTGCTATTAACCGTGACTAGTCTTTTCAATTGTTTTGATAGGCTCATTTCAAGAGCAGTTAACTTTTCCGCTCAACTCAATTAGTAATTATACCATTGATTGTAGCTGGTCATCGGCGAATCGAAGGTGACGAAAAGTACTCTGAAAGAAAAAGCAAAACATTGTAGCATTCATATCCCTCATCACTTGCAATTGACATTTCTAATCACATAGGTTAATTACGACATTCAACTCATTTAGATTACAAAATAGCCGTCTAATAAGTTCATACTTACAGAATGCGATAGAACTACGCAAAAATACACGAATTAGATAAGTATTTAAAAAATCCACCAGTACAAAATATAAACTTAAAATGAATTTTGATTTGAATTACAAAGCACAGACTATAACCACTGATCATGTAATCTTTTTAGATACGGGACAACAATACATTGGCCGTAGGCAAAAAATTGTTGTCATTAGTGACAAACATCCACTTCACGAGAGTGAGCGGAGTCAGCTAGCTTTAGTGATGTCCATACGGTCTTGTTAAATCAATCTTTACATCGATAATCTCTCTATCGATATGTACTGATCGAATCTTTCTATCGTTAACAGCTAATCGATTTTATTTTATCGATTCTCCTTATATTGATATCATTATATCGATAGTTTTTAATCGATATAATTGGCACTATACTCCTAACGATTATGACTATAACGATTTAGTTCAAACATATTTTTTAAATATTTCTGGACAGAAGGTACTACAGCCGAGTGTTCGAAGATTTTGTTAAAATAATTGTATATTGTTACAATATGTATGTCTGCAGACGCAAATACGTGAACATTACACTAATTGATTGCATAATAATTTAATGAACGCAAGTTGCAGGAGTTTAAACTTATTTTATATAATTGGATATCAGTTGAATTGCACAAATCGAGATAGGCACTTCACTACTACCATAAATTGCGAGCCGTCATTTGGCTAACTTCAGGTATAACGGCCGTTACCAATCCATTGCTATTTGCTATATGTAGATCCAAATCTAAGGCAATGGATGAAGTTTTGGGTTCGGGAGTGAGGTAACAAGATCGGAATTGGACTCAAACTTAAAACCAATGTTGCACTCGGGAGTTAGGCCCCTGATGTAACATACAACAAGAAATAGCCTCTCACATGCAACCTCAGATTAAAATTCGTGTAAATACTAGGTTCCGCATTTTATCATGTACAACACTAGATAGTAGTATTGCCATCTCTTAAAATTAACTGTGTTTTAGTAGTTATTAAAATAGTTAAATGATGGCTCTGAAAATCGGGTAGGAAACAAGTTTTGGATCATTTAATTTCTTGAAATGGCTTGGTAACCCATTAAAACTGTAAGCTTTAAATATGAGTTTTTTTTACACCCTCTACGTCTTATTTTAACTTTAAACAGTTTTTGCATGATTGCATGGTTTTTTGGAGTACCTAACACAGGGATGCACAGACTTATTAAGACTAGGGGCCACTCGGGCAAATTATGAACTGATGGCGGGCCGCCAGAAGTATAGGTAATTAAAGACAATAAAGAATTGATAATTATGTATTAAAATTGAAAAAGAATTTATTAATTTGAAGCGTGGCACTGCATAGTGCTTACAATCTTTTTTATATTTGGCTCAAATTTACTTGTAGCAACACGTAAAACTGCTTCCAAACTTTCATTTGCAAGGCGGTTTCGATTTTTTGTTTTATTATTATTTAGTATTGAAAAGGTTTGTTCACATATATAGGTAGAACCAAATAAGCTGGCACATTTCAGAGCGTTTATGCGCAACTCTTTGTACGTATTTTTATCAATGCAGCGGTAAAAGTTCAGCAAGTCTCCTTCGTTGAATTTGTTGCGTAAATCTTGGTCGTTTTGAATGTCGATAATTTCTAACTGCATTGACTCTGGCGCATTTTCAACTGAAATCGTGAAAGGATTGCTGAATATGTCCAACAGAGGTTTCACTTTTTTAAACTCCGAAAATCTTTCTTGAAAAGATTGAATCAAAATATCTAGCTTTTCTACATAACTGAAATTAATCGCAGTTTTGTTGAATTTTTCAGCCATTTTCTTATAATTCGGAAAATGATTGTAATTTCCAGAATTCAATTGCGATCTGAAAAGTGTCAGCTTGCATTGAAAGGATGATACGTGAGCGTAGAGCTGGGATATCAGTTGATTTTTGCCTTGAAGCCGTGTGTTCAAGACATTCAAATAATTTGTAATGTCAACTAAAAAAGCCAAATCACACAACCAATCAGGATTTTTAAGTTCCGGGACATCCTTTTGCTTTTCCGCCAGAAATATTCCAATTTCTTCTATTAAATTTAGAAATCGTTCCAGGGTCAATCCACGACTTAGCCACCTTACTTCTGTATAATACAGTAAATCTCCATATTCGCTTTCGATGTCATCAAGGAATTGTTTGAATTGCCTGTGATTGAGTCTTCGTGATTTTATGAAATTTACAGTCGAAACTACCACTTTCATGACATTTTGAAATTCAATTTTTTTAGAACAGAGGGCTTCTTGGTGTATAATGCAGTGAAACTGCATGAGATCTTCAGCGTTTATGTTTTTTTCTTGCAGATGCTTTTTCAGCAAAGTAACTAGCCCAGAATTGACACCAATCATCGAAGGAGCACCGTCAGTGGCAACTCCCGATAATTTTGATAAGTCCAAATCAGTTTTTGAACACTCATCCAAAAGTACATTGAGTATATCAACTCCTCTGGTTTGACCTTTCAATGAACACATTCCTAACAACTCTTCTAAGACTTCAAAATCTTGAGTAACACCTCGTATGAATATGAGAAGTTGAGCTATGGAAGTAATATCAGTGGATTCGTCGAGTGCTAATGAAAAAAATTCAATGATCTTAGTTTTTTCATTTAATTGTTCCGCAATATTACCTGACAAAGACATAATACGTCTTTGGATAGTCATACGATTCAGTTGAATTTTCTCAAACTTTTTTGCTGCTTCTGGACACATTTTCTTAGCGGCAATTTCTATGCATTCTTTTACAAAATCCCCATCATTGAAGGGGCGACTGCGCTTTGCTATCATTCGAGAAATTTCATAACTAACTTCTGTAGCTGTTTCTGAATCTTGGATGGGTTTTGTAAACATAGCTTGCTGACCAATAAGCTCCCGTTTTAAAGACAACATTTTTTGCTTTCTTAATTCGCCTGTAAACTTGGTAAAAGTAGGATGCTGCGTTTCATAGTGCCTTTTTACATTATATTCCTTTGCAATCGCAACAGAATTCTTGCAAATTAAACAAACGACTTTATTATGCGACCATACAAAAAAGTATTTCTCAGTCCAAATTTCTTGAAACTGCCGATTTTCATCTTTAACCTTACGTTTTTTACTAGGTCCTGGCTTGTCCATGTTGCGTTCTAATCCTGGCTAGGATTAACACAGCACCTAAAAACAATTACAGTACCTACTTAAATTACCCATCCTTTTTTAAATTAGCAAAAATAATTGATTTAAATAGGTAGGGAAACACTTATTAATAACAGAGTTTTACTTACGATTTCACAACACAATTATACACGGCACTTGACGGGAAATCTACGTTGAATGTGGATCAAAATATATGACACCGGCTAGTCGAGTTAAAATCTACACTAGAACTATTGACACTTCACTCAAATTAAAACCGAACTATGGGTCGCTGCGGTTAGCGTGGCTTTTATACCGCGCGTATAGAGTCGAAAACTGTCTGGAGAAATCTCGAAACCGACTCTGGAAGCTTCGTGTATCTACCTACGCGAGCAATCGGGAATTCGTGCACTTAAGAGCGCGCGCGCGAGATTCAAATTACTTTTCGAACATATTTTTTTTGGTTTTATTCTGGAATAGAATTCAATATTTTTCGAATGTACGAGAGTATTATTTTTGCTGTCGGCGGGCCACCAGTATTCGACCGGCGGGCCGCAAGCGGCCCGCGGGCCGCGGTCTGTGCATCCCTGACCTAACACAATACACAATTATTAACGTTTATTTTCCAAAAAACTAATGAAATCTACTACCACATGATCACGACGCACCTACGATACGATGAAACCTTTCTTTATTGCTATTAATCATAATTTTGAGGTGCGGTGTACTTAACCCGACCCGTGTACTTTTTCTTCCTGATGGCCGTGGCTTACGACTGGTCGACTGTAAGTCGCAGAGAGAACCAGTTTGTAGACCGTAGTAGTAGAAAAAAATATATAGCAATGGTCACCCTGAATTGAAATTGACGAATCACAGATGCTCTACAAACAAACTATTCCGGCCTATGTGCTTGTCTGTCTCTCGCTCCCTTACGAGTTACGCTTGATAATTTATAAAGCGAATGTTTGTGTATGAAAATCGGTGAAAAAATAGTTTTCTTGAATGAATAAGTGTTCTGACAGCCCCATAAAATAATGCTTAAAAGATTTCATTTGACTTTCTAGTGTAGTTCAGTGTTATTCGTGCGTTTGTCAGTATTACATGGAGGGTATTCATGTTTATAAATATTGATTTGTTGCATCGTGTTTTCTAACGTTTCTGTTGTGCTTCTGATTGTGAAGTGAAATGTAGGTAACCGACAAAAGTGGAGAAATATTGTGGTAGATACAGAAAATGGATCAACAATGTCAAAATTTAATGGCGCGGGCCCGTGTGTAATTTCGTTCAGTGTTTGATTTTTGTTTCTTGTGTTATTGTGTTAACTAGACAATGGAAGGAACTACTGAGAAGGATTGCTCTCCATTATGGAGCCTGTACCAGCAGATAGTCTCAGATATGAAGGTATGTCAAGTTTTCAATTATTTTTCACGATGGCGGAACGAATAACGTACCACTTTTCTTACGTGATGTCCTGGTCAAGCGTTTGTATCGAACAAATTATCTGTTCCAACTGTATAAGTAATTTCCTAACTAACTTACTTTTGCGATACTGGCCAGTGCTTTAAAGCCAATTAGCGGATATTAGAGTTAAAATATTTTTTTTGTTAACATCAGTTCTAGTTATTTTTTCTCAAAAAGTTTAATTCATTATTATCATTAACAATTGTTTTATAAACACACTGCTCACATCCTTTTCCATAAAACAGTCTTGTCTTCTTTTATAATACCAGATTTTACCTAATTCAACTTCTTATCAAGTATTGATATCAAGTATTGATAAGAAGTTGAAATTGTATTGATGGAATGATTAAAAGTGCCTGCCTAAGTGAATCATGTCTTAGACAGTTCCTAGTTGTCACACTATGTCAACCATTTGCTACAGTCTGTCCATAGTTACTACTGAAAATATTGAAATCCTTCAAACTTATGAATAGACCACATTTCAGATCATTATTTTATGGTCTTAGACTATTTATCTTAACCCACCATAGTTATTTTAACTGATTCTAATGTAAAATTATGCCCAAGATAAGGGTTAGTTAAATTTATCTTATTGGAAAATTTGGTTATTTCCAGCCTGCTAAGAAAATCCATTTAATGTTTTAAGTGGGAATTCAAAGTCCCTAGGCCTTGTCAAAACTGTGCTACCACCATTATGTCTAAATTCTGTAACACAAGTACATTAGCTACTTACTTTGGGATCAGAGCAATAATGTATGTGATTGATATCCATTATTTATTTTGATTTATTTATCATTAAAAAGTCAAACTCAAGATTTATCATCATCAACAAACAACACCATGTGCAATCTAACAAAATTGACTATTGTGTTTCCAAATCTTGGGGTCTTTCCGTCTTCATGACATGAATGACTTAAAAGGTCTTATGTTTGAATGAATCTACCACCTACATTTTGTTTACCGGATTTAACAAATTAATTGTGCAACTTCTTAATTTATTTTCATAAAGTTGATGTTAAAGAGATAACAAGGCCACAGTTACATCTTAATGCCAACAGTTATTACATTTGCCTTGCATTATCATAGTAAATGCATATTTGCCAACTTATTATGCATTGCAGTGTACCGAGTGATCATCGCTATGCATTAATATGAAATCTTGTGCTTTAAAACACAAACATAATGATCAAACCTACTAGAAGATCTTCATTTAGAAATTAAAACTATTTTGGGAATATATTCCTACAGTCCGCTTTTCTTTGCTTCGCTTATCTTTACCTACCATACCTTTTATAAATATAAAAATTAATGCATTTTACAATATGATAAACACAAAAATCATAACCTACATAGACCATTTATCATTGAACACTGAGATCTTTTTAAATCAAATGGTTAACTAGTTTGATTAACTGATATTATTTAAAAAAATATTTTGACAAGCACAGGAAATGGACTGATAGAAATCCATAATTAATTGTATGTGATCTTAGCGAATATTCCAAAGCAGTACATCTGAGTACCTAGGTTTCGTTCAGATTATTTGAATAAAACAAATCACATATTCTATAAAGAACTTGTATGCTGCATTGATCAGAGTGAGATCATGATAAAATATCTGCAAACACAATATATATACCACAAGGTTATGTATTACCAAGTATAATTCTCAATTTGTTTTATTTGGAGGTCATAGGTGCAGCTTGAGTTTAAAATTGATAAAAGTGACAAGAAAAGCATCAACTAACTAATGTGTGGTCATGGGCTAAAAAACATACTTGATTTTTTCAAATATTAACAGACTAGCGGTCTTCCGCGACTGCGTCCGCGTGTTTTGATTTTTCTCCCTCGCCTCCCGTCGCAGCGTGATATTTTATATTAGCCCGAATGCCTCCCTCGATAAATGAATGTTTATTTTTAATTATTTATATAAGTATATTAGTAGCTTAAAATGAATTTGATGCTTTTGTGTTATTTTACGCCGCCTCAATCGTATCTGCTTCACCCAATAGTTGACTGTGGTAGGGAATGCTTTAAGCATTAAGTCCGCCATTTGTACTTTAGTTTTGCCAGTGCAATAAAGAATAAAATAAATAAGCTATCTCAATCGGTCTATTAGTTCCTGACAGGGTTGGAAAAAAAACAGTTTTTTTTAAATTTTATAAAACAAACAGTTCAAATTGTTTTAAACAAGTGTTTGTTTTGTTTTTTTTTTTGTTTTTTTTTGTCCTTTTTAGTTTAGGGCATTATTTTAAATTAATTCGACCTATAATGTTTCATTTCCAGACTAGATCTTTTGACTTTTCAAATTTTCTATAGTAAAATAAATATTGACAAAAAACGATCAATGGATAAACATTTATTTTATGTTGCGTATCTCTAATCACTACTAAACGATTTACATTCACCCTGAATGTTTCCTAGCAGGACTATACCGGCGGGGAAATACCTATAAACTATAAATTCTATTCTATGAATAGGGGCACCCCCAATATTTATTAATTAGTGATGGGCCGAATGTGGTTTGAACCGAATACGAATTTCGGCCGAACATTCGGTAAAAATCAAAAATGCCGAAGTTCGGTTTTTATTCTGCACTTATATGGTAACAACTAACAAACAACAATAAAATATACCTATAAGTAATTAATATATTGAATTTTCAAAAAGTTTATTTGATTCAAACAAATCATAAGACTTCCTAATTTAATAAGAACTTATTGAATTTGATTTTTTAATTCTAAAACTTAAGATTGAAATGTCGAAAAAGGAAACTGATAATGACAGTTAGTTACTTGATTAATAAATAAATTACCATGATTTTAAATTATGTAAAAGGCTTATTTATTTAATCAGGTATGAGTGAGTATGACAGATTTGATTTTTTTTATGTTTTATTAATCTTAAAATCAAAATTGTGCAACTATTTCACTCTTTTCTTATACCGAATGTTCGGCATTTCAACCGAATTTCGGAAGAATGCCGAAGTTAGGCCCATCCCTAATATTTATATTTAAATGAGGGGAATAAAATAACCACTATTCCATTCGACAGCCATCCATTAGGGACTTTCCTAACGGGACTTTACCGGCGGGGAATTACTTAATATGAATTCTATAAATACGAGTGCCTTTCTTTCTCACATTTCATTTCATTATTAATTCTGCGACTGATAACACCTCATAAAAATGTCAACTCCAGGACGCAAAAAGCATGCAATTTGGGAACAATTCACATCGATCCCCCAAGAAAATACCACACTGAAGACCAATAGGGTGCGTTGCAGAAAATGTAAGAAAGAACTAGTTGGACTTGTGAAAAGAATGGAGGCACACTTCCAGCAATGTAGCACCACCACCGGTTCTAACACTGACGCAAATCTTGACGCGGACAGGGACGTGGAGGAGGAGTTGTTGAGTGATGCTGGTTCTTCCCGATCTTCAGATAATTCTTCTGCTACACCCACATCTTCTGTTACTACTCTTCAATCTAAAAATGCCAGTACCAGCAGCAGCGCGAGCGTGAACATTTCAATGAAAAGATTTATTATTGCTACAAGTCAAGAAGATAAGAAGAAAATTGATTTACAATTATCTCGTTATATGTTTGCTACTAACACGCCTTTTAACCACGTAGAACACCCAGAGTTACTGAAATTAATGGAAATTTTACGCCCAGGATATAAACCTCCAAACCGCAAACAAATTGCTAGCAAGCTACTCGACGAAGTCTACAACTCGACTCAAGAAGCCGTAAAAAATGAATTGAAAAACAAAGTTGTTAATCTGGCAATTGATGGGTGGAGTAATGTCAGGCAGGACTCGATAGTTTGTGTCTGTGTTACCGATGTGTTGACAGACTCAACTCATTTAATTGATACAATAGACACAGGAGCCGAAAGCCATACAGCTGACTACTTGGTTAAAGTTACTACTGCGGCAATAAAACAATGTGAAACTTACAAATGTACGGTGCGAAGTGTAGTGACAGACAACGCAGCAAATATGAGCCGTATGAGACGAGATTTAGCCCAACAGGAAGAACTAGCTTCTCACGAGGATATACTTACATACGGCTGTTCATCACACATATTAAACCTTCTAGCAAAGGATTTGAATGCAGAAGATATTACTGATAACGTTAAGTCGATAATGCGGTACTTCAAATACACTCACTTTGCATCTGCCAAATATAAAGAAGCTGGTGGAAAAGCAATTGTTATACCACAACAGGTACGGTGGAACACAATGGCTGACTGCTTAAAAGTGTTATTAGAAAATTGGCATATAATGTCAGATATATGCTTAAATCATTCAACTGCTATAGATCTGTCAATTTCATTGAAAGTAAATGACATGGCGCTGAAGCAACAAGTCCAGGCTCTCTACAAAAAACTGGAAAACATCACAGTTACACTTGACATCTCCCAAAAGACATCCTGCTGTATTGGCGAAGTGACTGAAGCATGGATAGAGCTTAAAAATATGTTTGAGGGAGAGAATGTACGACTGCGTGAGACCGAGTATTCATTGGATGATTTAAGGAAGTTCAAAGCTCGTTATGAAATGGCAATGTCTCCAGCTCATTTTGCAGCAAACTTACTACATCCTAAGTACAGGGGTGAAAAACTCACGAGTGAAGATATTTCTGAGGCTTTGTTATTTATAGAAGCTTATCACAAAGAGGCGATGCCCTATGTTGTTAAATACAGGGCAATGACAGATCCCTTTCATAACTTTCTATTTGAAGATCATGTAGTAAATCAGGTCGGACCTCTCGAATGGTGGCAGTCATTAAAAAAACAAATTAATGGTCAAACAATGAACTAAGTGGCTCAGCTTCACACTGCTGTAGCTTCAAGTGCTGGAATTGAAAGACTGTTTTCAACATTTGGATTTATTCATTCTGACGTACGAAATAAACTGGGTACAGAGAAAGCTGCAAAACTTGTTACAGTTTTTAAATACCTTAATAAGGAAAAGAAGAAATAATTGTTATCTTGATCTTGTCATATTGTCTTACTCTCCTGACTGACAAACAATTTTGATTTTATAATGTTTATTAAATATAGGTAATTTTGTTTGTTATAATTTTGTTTTTGATTGATTTTAAATTGAAATTTTTAATATTCTATACTATCTAATACATGTTTCAAAAATACGTGTTATCTTATCCCATTACCCATATAAATCCTGGTACTTGGTAGGTACTTAGATCTTTGTTTGACTGAATAAATAACTTATCAAAAAAATATTACTTTCATTTTATATCATTCATTCGCAATGAAAAGTAGTTTTAAAGCTTGTTTTATTCTCATCGTTTTATACAATGTTTAAAACTTGTTTTAATCTGTGTTTTTAAACGTGTGATAAAAAACACGGTTTAAAATCAAACTGTTTTAAACATTGTTTTAAACATGTGTTTTAAAACCATTTGTTTTAATCATGCCAACCCTGGTTCCTGAGATTAGCGCGTTCAAACAAACAAACTCTTCAGCTTTATATTATTAGTATAGATAAATGTCCCTCTGTCAAGGATACATTTATAAATCATTCTAAATCGCGTCCGTAACAATCCGACACAAACATTTAATTCGTTACATGCTTTTTTCTTATTACTTATTACCCTAATAAACACTCGCAAAGTATCTAGGTACATATATAACATGGCTTACTCAGCTTTCTTTAAGTAACCAGAGTGTGAAACGTACAAAGATTTATGCCGCAATCCATTTTCAGTTAGCATATCTGTTACAATCTTAATTGATCAATTACTTTAGATTGTGAGTGCTAAATGTCAATTCATCCAATGTTTAACGTACCTACGTAACCAGAAACCGTTAGTTCCAAGCGTCTAGTTTGAACGCGAGTTTTGCGCGGCAGGATTGCTCACTATTATCACTCCTAGCCGGTTAAGTTAAGGGTATGGGAGACCATGACGACCTCCGTGGTTTAGTGGCTAAGCACGCTGGGTTTCAAGGCATCGCCGCTCCGACGTTCCGGGTGCGATTCCCGGCCGGGTCAATGTAGAAATAATAATTTTCTATATTGTCTCGGGTCTTGATGTTATGGTACCACCGTTGTGTCTGATTTCCATAACACAAGTGTATTGGCTATTAGTGATCTGTGTCAAAAAAAATACTTAAGCCGTTGTTCCTTTTCATTAAACACGACTTGCATAAAAATATTCTATAAAACTGTTCTATTACAAATTCGATTAATGAGCGGTGGCGATGACTGGATACTAAGATCCTGCTTAATAGTATTGTCCGTAATTTCGACCCTAGGTTATTTTGGCCACAATAACATTGCCTTGGGTACCTAAGTAAGATCAGTAGATTGATATACAAGGGGAGAAAGTGACCCAATTCACTCGAGATTTTTTTGGCGCTTGAACGGAGTGAGAGCGCTAATAACGCGAGAGTGAAATGGAGCACCCATTTCACTCTCGCATTATTAGCGCTCTTCACCCGAGTTAAACATACTATTTTTCATTTCGACTGTGAGGAAAAGTAAACAATTTAGCTGTGTGATTATGTTGCGATGATGAGATATTATGTTGCTTGGCGAGAGATGAAACCTCAAGTTTTTACATCAGATATACATATATCAGTTTGTTTACTGTCGTTATACATAAAACACAAGATTCGAAGGATAGTAATGGCACGGAAGACATCAGAGTATGTACATTAAACGCGGACGATATCAAATATTTCAAATCATTGTTAAAAATATCGATCGATTTTTTCTAACAGACTATAATAATAGTAGAAGAACGCAACCATAAACTGGTCACAAATCTTCTACAGGTTATGTCAAATTCCAGGTTCCATTTTGCCTTATGAGTGACAGCAAAAGGTGGGAGTGAGTAAGAAGATTAATGAGCAACGAAATCGCGGCAAGTCGCATCCGCCTGCTTAATAATGTGTGCAATACTAAACCAAACTAAAAAAAATTTTGTCAGAGACAAACAAAATTGGACAATTTAAAATTGTAAAAAGGGTCACTTTGTGAGGAGGACAGCCGAATATTATATTTGTAGATTTTAAATTGTTAAACCAATTGTGAATTTTTAAAATCAGTGACCATATAAACACGATTTTAATGTTCACCTAATCTTTAAAATATGGAAAGCTTTTTTATTTTGATAATATGATGTGACTCAATTATCTTTAACTCCATTTCTGATCGTAGCAATTAAAACTATATTACTTTCCATCCTAGGAATGGAAAAGCTATTTTCCACCCGTCTACCTTTACATGAAAGTTAAATATTCCGAACAGAAAAGATGAAAAATATCATTGCGAGCTAGAGTGATGATAGAGAGATCACCATCGGATCTGAAATGCTTAGTGGCATAGGTAAATAACACTGTAAAAAACTTGTATTCTAAGTACAGGCAACATTAAGTTCTTAAATGCGGGTTAAAGACATAAAGAATACAGTCTTTAATTACACTAATTTAAATTCAGCAGGTTTCAAGCTTCATTACCATTACAAATTTATTAATTTAGAGTTTTTGTAAGTGCGATAAAAACTAACACTGGATATTGACGCACGCGGGCAATAGAATGAACATACAGAAAGTCCACTAATCTTATCTTTTTAATCCCTGACGCAAAAAGAAAGGTTTTATAAGTTTGAACGTTATATGTGTGAGTTTTGTTTGTCCGTCGGTGGCACCGTAGCTCCTAAACGGGTGAACCGACTTGGACCCGGTTTTTTTGCGATAGCTAGCTATGTATGGTGGAAAACCAAACAGCCTTCTCTATAAGAAGTTTTATGTCATTGTATATTTTTTTTTTTTTTTTTTAAATTGATGTACTACTTTATCCTTACCTTCTCATGAAAATGTGCTCGCGGAGAAACTTTAGACAATATCAAAGGTTTTCTTAGAGAAATTATTTTAATATAAAAAAATCTCAAGTGACAATGAGCAGAGCACATAGCGCGAAGAACTGGTGGCCATTGGAGCAGAAAAGTTCAAGATTGGAGACCCTTTGACCAAAGACGCGGCGTAGAACGTCCACCGACAAGATGGAACATTCAAAACAGCATTTTCTCTGTTTAGACCTATGGTTGACTGGTAGAGAATGCTTTTAGCATTAAGTCCGCCATATGTATCTTTTGTTTGTGCATGAAATGTTTTAAATAAAAAATAAATAAATGGGCGTCTGAGCGTCTGCGATCTTAACAAGGTCGTCTAACCTTGTTCGCAGGATCAAACGGGATGCACACCGCTTGTCATCGGTCGCTGTGGAAAGCAGTGGACGTCCTTTGGCTTATAATGATGATGAACTCTCCTTATCTGATTTATTTCTACCGAGTTACCGATAGTTCTACATCATTTTTCAATTGTGACATTCAATAGCACACAGGGGCGCCAAACTGCTCATTACTTGCATGCATCATGCTCTATTTCACACCGAACTTACTCGCATTAACCAACACCAAGTTTCTAGACCTAGAACCAGTATATCCAGCCGTACAAGTACAGTTTTTCTAACCATTTGTTAAGCCGAAATCTAGACTTGTCAAAACTAAATAAAATTTGGCCTGAATTGCCTTTTCTCCTTTTGATTATGTTGATGATTGCTTGACTATTGGCAATCACGAATATAATTTTTGCCATCTTACTACTATAATATGAAGTTGATTGTTGTAAGATATTGTCAGATTATCTATCGGAATCATAACATAATCCGTAGTTATTCAAAAGTTTTTAATATTCATTTTAAAAGGTCTTGTATAATCCAGCAAAGAAATACTTCACGCGCATTGCTAAAATACTGCCAAAAGTATAAAACTGAAGTAGCACGCTTTAATAAAGAATCCCCTTATAAAAGCGGTAGTATCGGGGTGTTTCTGACCCCTCTATACTGTGGAAGTTTCCCCAATAAAACGGGTAATAAGTCACCTTGACCTTAGAGGTTAGGGCAGCTGTCTAGGACGCTATGTAGACAGACTGCGCACTTAAATGCGCTGACGTAGGCAGTAAGCTTTAGAAAACATTATTGATTTATTTGTTGGTTCGTTGCTCATGGTATTGATAAAAAACTAGGTGTTTTACGGTACAAAGCACCTTTAAAGGATGCATTGTCTTTGTTGCTTTCTATCGAGCGCTATGGCTAGCATATTTTCTATGATGAAGACAGAATTGTCAAAATTGCTGATTATTATCGCGCTAACTCATCGGATGGACTCAGTTTAATATCCACTCCGATGCATGACAATTAATTAACCTGTTAAATATTAAGAAGTATCGAAGGGGCTTAGATCATTTGTACAATATGTTTGCATTATTAATATTCACAGACAGTTTATCGATGATAGATTGTCTGATATAAATTGATGTTAACAGTCTGAAATAAAATTGTTTACTCGATGAATTCCACGTAATACCCGTCAAGGCAAACCCCCGTCAAATGAGAAAACTTCATTTAGACGAGAGACGTGTAAGCCTAACATGCACGCCCCAATACCGTTTATCGCGTCGATAAAATAATTTTATTTCCTAAACAACATGTTTTGACACATATTTTTACTTGTATATCAATCCTTTTTGCTTTTTAAAACAAATAAATACAACAAAATAACTTAAATCCTTTTTTAAAATGATAAAAAAGACGTTTGAAATTTATCGATAAATGACAAATAGGCGCGCATCTTAGGCCCGATGGCCAGAATTCGAAGTTAAATTTTCCTATTAGGCTATTGAAGCCAGAAAAATGTCTTGGAAATTTTGTATCGTCTAGAATAATATTTTTTTCTTTATGTTATCAGCGTGAATTTTTCTCTTTGTTGTACTGAAAATTGTAGCTTGTTTTTTGTTTCAACAAGGGTGTTGTGAAATTGGAACGTGATTCCATGAAGTTTAGGAGAAGTTTGGATTCTATTGTTTTCCTACAAAACAGAAATTAGCTTGTTTAAAGACACGCACGTGTATTTTAGAACAGCGATTTAATCTTTTTGCGTTCGGGCACCACGTTTATTGTAATATAGATACAAACTAACTAAGACTAATTTTGATTGCTTCAAACAGTTTTCATTCAGATTGCGTTTAGTTATCGCGTGACTGAAGAACTCTGTTCTGACTATTCGTCATTGGGTTTAGAAATAGGAGATTACCAATCGTTTTGGTACGTACAGGAAATTGTTGTGTGGTAAACGTAGCAAAAACAGTACGAAAACTGGCACAATGTTTGATTTGTTCCTTTAATCTAGCTCTTTTTATGTTTCGGCAACTATGACAGGTCGGCAAACAATATTTTGCACACCGTTTGAACTTTGCATGTGTGGCATAGAAGCTAGACTAAAGAAATACATTAAAAAAATCCCTTCTACAGTATTATAATTATTTCTATTTCAAGGTACGTTCTTTATGACCTTGCAAAATAAACCACATAACTTAAAAAAGTACTGATTTGACTGACGCTACTTAACACTATCTAAAATAACAAATTCTTCTCGATTGTGAAATTTAATCATCCCATCCGTTATATTTTAGAAATGTGAACGGAAATGACTAATAGCTCAATATTCTATTATTATACCGCAGAAGTTCTCAATTTTCCGAAACATAAAATAAAAACAGCGTCTTTGGAGGCGTGGTTGTGTCATTTCTGTGATGATTTTAACTACTACAAATAGATTTAAGCTGAAATCTTAACGCCGAACACGCTTGTCGCCCAAAGAAGGGTAGGCTTATAAATATGGTCATTTTAGTGTTCTCAAATTACTTATTTGTGAAGATGACATAACGAAAGCATGAATTAAAAGCATTGTAAGCATCTTCTTCCTCAGACTGATGGATATGTTTCGTAATAATCGGCTTAATAAATCTTAGAAAAATCCAGCAGCACAGTTCGGAAATAAGTATTAAGATTACTTGATTTGATTCTCAGCTAATTAGTAGCTACATTTTTTATCATTTTATAATATTGTTTTGTGTATGGTCTATGATCTTTGCTTAATCATCAAATTATTTACTATGTCACTATTTAGGTAATAATATTCATCCTTTTTCAGACACATTTTTTTCTTACCTTAGTAAGTTCTTAGACAACTTTGATAACAGAAACTAACCATCAGTGTTGCGCGTCTTTTGTTTTACTATTAAAATATTCCTTCCCACTTTTCCCTGGCAACGTCACCATACAAAAGGGGATTGAATGGTGTTCGCAGTTTTTATTCAAAAAGACCGCGTTCTGAAACCCACTTGCAAGGTACCGGTTTTACGTCCTCGTTTCTGGGACTAGTGTTGTGCTGATACTGCTGCTAGATGTGTTATCGATTGGTGTTATGACTAATTGTACCTCGAGCAGAATAGAATCGATTAGAATCTTCAAAAGTACCTTTACTTGAGTCGCATATCACATTGCTTAGCTACATCAAATAATAATAAGAATTATGTAGGCTATGTATCTGTTCTTTACTGTCCTTTTTACGTTTCAGTTCCTTACTGTTAAACCCCCGACACAAAAAGAGAGAACAACAACAACAACAACATTTGACAACATCACATACACTGCTCCGATCCCAAGCTAAGTAGCTAAAGCACTTGTGTTATGGAAATCAGAAACAACGATGGTACTAAGAGAGGAGGCTTTAAGTTTATTTCTGTCTTTGGTATCGTAGTTCACAAACTGATGAACAGACTGTCGTTTAGTTTTTTTTGTCATAGATAATTTTATCCTGAGGCTTTCTAGCCATGTTTCATGAATATCTGTTTAGCCGTTTAAAGGTCGTCAGCTCTTTTCTGTTCCGATTTTAACTGTTCGATCGATTTGAAATTAAAGAATCAGAAAATAGTTTAACAGTCTAGTTGGCACGTCACTACAGGACGCCTGTGTGTCTCTCACAGCAGACAATGTAAATGGGCTGCCCGTACTCTCGCTCCAGTTCGCAACTCCCTGCAGGCTGTAGGCCGCAGTTAATAAGGGCTATTGTTGTAGCACTGGCCAGAAATTAAAATGATATTCTATCCATAGTGGGGCAAATGCTAATCGAAGTAGGACACCTAGTAATGACGGTGAATTTTGAAAACTCTTGCTGTCAGATTTAAAATAAGAAGATCTGTTGATAAGATAAAGGTTTGTATTCATTTATAATATTGATTATTATTGACCCGGTCGCTGTGGAACACCACATCAGCTTTAGGTTAGGCATCAGCAGCAGACGCCCTTTAGCTGATCATAATGATAATTAAACTGACAGTACAAAAGCAAAATCGGTTTGGTTAATATTAAATCGGACTTTAAAAGTAAACCTTTATTTCACCTTCTAACTTTTTGGAGGTTATCTTTCATGCCTATTGTGACGCCCATAAACCTGCCACGATTAAGATGTATTAGATCAACTAAAAGAAAAAACCCGCTCATAAAAGTTGACGTTTCAAGTGCTGTAATAACTTTTGAAGACAATAAGGTGAAGGGAAGAAACATCCTCCCAACAGAATGTAATATACCCGATGGGATATTGAATGGGGGCAATTGACAGTAACGTTGCCGTTATCAGCAATTTATGACGGTGCTGGCTAGGGTTGATCACTTTTGTTGAGGAGTAAAACATCATTAGATCATATTGTATTTATTGCAAATTGTATTCATTTTGGTTTTTTGTTTTATAATATATGTTTTTCATTTTTTATGTGTGAAATAGAACGTTTTTTTTCTTTTAATAGTAACTCATTTTCTTTTTGTCTGTCGCACCGCCCACAATCATTTCCGCTTAGCCCGAAGGTATGACCGGTAGAGAATGCCATATGGCGATAAGTCCACCTTATGTACAAATTTTTGGTTGTGCAATAAAGTATAAATAAATAAATAAAACAAAGTCTCCTTGTGTTGTGTATGAAGAACAATGATGCAGATTTTTTCCTTCAAAATCGAAGTGTCAGTGCCTGTCTTTTAGTGTTGGTTTAGGTAGTCGTGACATTGTTTCCGAGGTCTGTCATATTTCATATTCATTTATTTCCTTCATTATACAGCATACAATATATTTACGCAAAAGATGGTTGATAAGTTAAATTAAGACCTCAACGAGGTAATCGTCAATTATAGTTATAAGTAAATTACAGTTGAATCAATTAATTAAAAATAGGTACATCAATTTAATTAGTATTTTGTAAAGTCATTAATTCGAATGTGCTGGATAATAATAATAATGTGGTTATGCCAAATTAAATATGTATACAGGGTGTCCCAGAAATCAACGATAAACCGAAAACGGGTGATAGGCCAAGTCATGACAGTTATTAGAAAAATATAAAAAAAAATCTTTGTCGTGTATATTTCATATTATAAATATTTTAAAAAATATCGGAAAAACTGACATCCTGTGATGATCTTTCAAGTCCTAAGACTACAAATATTACTTTTTTGAATATTTTTTTTCTGCATTGTAGTCATGACTAACCCTTCTTTAAATAACAGTTCATATTTTAAACATACCTGCCTTAGTTTTAATAAAATGGTGTGTTTTTGCCCAACAATAAATTCAAAATAATTACTACACCCAACTTTAATCGTCTGTACTGTAAAAAAAAAATACTACCATATTTTGGCAAGTAACTTTAAAAGATGGCGCATTTAATCTGGATTCCAAAATGGTATGATACTTGTTAGGTTACTTCTTAATTGAAGAAAAAAAAAATTTTTTTAACGGAACCGGGTTTCAAGCCAACTGTTTAATTATTTAAAATGTTGGAATTAAGTTGTTATGTGACGACTATGAGTGACGTCATCTTGTCTAGAGTGAGCGAGACAGATTGTGACGCTAAGTGCGAGTGAGACAGAGAGTGACGCCACCCTGACAACACGGCAATGAACAGGAACGTCTTGCAAAACCGCAGTACGTTACGATCATTCGTTTACCGCGCATCTTTCTGTATCCGTATTGACTTCGTACTACAACTGTGCTACTGTTTATTAGACTTGATTTGCTTTGTGATTTGGATTTATCTGCCCCGTTTCTGACGACTCTGGACTTGTTTTAATCGTCGTATCTTCGATCGTATTGCGTGATTCCATTGTTTAGGTAATATTACGCGATCATTTTTAAGGAGATGTAGAGCTTGCATTGCAGCTGAAGGCAAACAGTTCGAACATTTGCTGTAAATATTTGCAAATTTAATTAAATTAATAACTGAAGAAATCCAATGACTGACTTTTATTTTAAACTTGCACCTAAAACTAACTAATTACTTGATAACCCGTGGCTAACAAGAACAAGGTGGCGTCTGTATCTAAATCACTCACATTGTCAAAATATCGTGTATTCATACTTGAAAATTGTAGACATAAAAATGCCCATTTTTTCCTTTGATAAAAAAGCACTCGCACTTAGCGTCACAATCTGTCTCGCTCACTCTAGACAAGATGACGTCACTCATAGTCGTCACATAACAACTTAATTCCAACATTTTAAATAATTAAACAGTTGGCTTGAAACCCGGTTCCGTTAAAAAATTTTTTTTTTCTTCAATTAAGAAGTAATCTAACAAGTATCATACCATTTTGGAATCCAGATTAAATGCGCCATCTTTTAAAGTTACTTGCCAAAATATGGTAGTATTTTTTTTTTACAGTACAGACGATTAAAGTTGGGTGTAGTAATTATTTTGAATTTATTGTTGGGCAAAAACACACCATTTTATTAAAACTAAGGCAGGTATGTTTAAAATATGAACTGTTATTTAAAGAAGGGTTAGTCATGACTACAATGCAGAAAAAAAATATTCAAAAAAGTAATATTTGTAGTCTTAGGACTTGAAAGATCATCACAGGATGTCAGTTTTTCCGATATTTTTTAAAATATTTATAATATGAAATATACACGACAAAGATTTTTTTTTATATTTTTCTAATAACTGTCATGACTTGGCCTATCACCCGTTTTCGGTTTATCGTTGATTTCTGGGACACCCTGTATAAAATTAACAATTAAATCATGTTTACTCTAATTTTTACTCAATAAAATACAATGTCAAGTCTAATAAATATATTAAAATAAAAAATATTATTAAATTATGGATTCATACTATAACCTGCCTTTTTACTAAAAATGTCTTCAATTCCTTACAATAAATGAACAATCAATTGTATTAAAGCCCACCATGTCAGATTTCATGCAAATCGAATGACAAGTCAAGACCATGTCAAAGCAGACAGTAACTAGGTATTTATTTTGTAACAGATTTTACGTGATACCAACCTTGCTTATAATGAACTACAAAATCATTTACTACAGTTCCGTTCTTTAATTATATTGATTTATTGTTAAGTTCAGTGTAACATAAAATTTGCGGTGTTTAAATTACCGTTATTTTACTTGAAAACAAACTGATAACCCGTTTTTGCGCATCCGGACATATCGCGAATACTTGTTCTTTATTCTCGTTAATTAATTAGGTAGCGCGGTTTAGTGTTAATGATTGAGATAAGAATGTGGGTTTAATTATTTTCAAAATGTTTTTTTTTGCTTGGCCTTTTTTACTTAGTAGGTACTCATTCTCTGGTACTTGTTGAATTAGGGGAATATGGGTAGTGTAGTCATTGATGTACTTAAAGAAATTATAATAAAATGATTGGATCGTTTTTCTCGTCACTACATAGTATAAAAAGTCGCTTCTCGCTTTCTGTATGTATGTATGCTTAAATCTTTAAAAGTAGGTACGGAACGGATTTTGATGCAGTTTTTTTTTAATTAGCTAGAGAATCATGAGTAAAGTTTATATGTAAGTATAATACATTGCACCCGTGCGAAGCCAGGGCGAGTCGAGTTTTGAAAAGATAATTTAAAAAAAATGTGGGCTGCGGGCTAAAAGTATTACTAAACTTACCTACCTAATTAATGTTTTTTGTTAGTAAAGAACATGAGGACGGACTATGTGTCTACGTTTCTGCGTTTTTAACAAAAATAAAATAATCTGCATTTATTTATTTGAATCACTGTTAGCCTTTTTATATGGAAACCCCATGTGAATTATTTTTATTAAACTCCACTCGATCGAAACTTTCCTTATTTCTACGTTATCACGGCGATATCATAGGGTATCCTCTTGCCATTGAGTAAAGCACCCAACGCCCAGATTGGGGAACACCCCTAGAAACTTTTAGGGTTGTCGATGGCCGATTATTACACGACTCGCCTCGGTGTCGCAGCGGTTAGAGGGTCGCACTTTAAAGCGACGGCTGCGCCAGAGGTCCCGGATTCGATCCCCCTTCAGACCAAAAATATGTACCTGGGCTTTTCTGTTCAGCAATTCTAAGGGTAACTCGGAGTTTTCAAATTGGCGGTTTTTAACCCCCGTGCTTCGGAAAGCAAGTAGGGCTTTTAGTCCTGCGCCTGATATCTCTCCGGTCGTGTCCGATTGCTGCCCCACCGGGCTATGAGAGTGAGAGGAATAGAGAGTGCACCTATGTTTGCGCACATACTGGTGCACTATAATACGTCCCGCGCAATCGGTTAGTCGTTGTGACTGGCCACCGTAGTCGAAATCGGCTAGGGGGAATATTACCACACGACTGCCAAACCAAAAGATAAAAGAGGTGTGTATTTATCGTCCATGGACCTACATTTTGATCGTAAAAATAATAATACTAAGTCAGAAAAGATTAAATATATTTATTTGCACTTAGCCTGTAAATATCCTACTGCTAGGCAAAGGCGTAACCTCGATTATAAGGTGTATTAGCTACACTCCACCACGTGTGATTTTGATCGTGTATTCATTAACAATTCAGTGTGCTTGTAATTTTTAGGGTTCCGTAGCCGAACGGGAAAAACCCTTATAGTTTCGTCAAGTCTGTCTGTCTGACCGTCCGTATGTCACAGCCACTTTATTCTGAAACTATTAACATAACACAGTTCGAACTTGGAAGTAAGGTGTGTCTTGTTTCGCTCGCTTAAAGATTCTAGAAAAAATAGTGAAATTAAAGGTAGGAGCTCTCCTTTAAATATCATTGTTTTAATTTTTCCATGGACCTAAAACGATTTACTATGTTAACGGGGGTCCTCTATGGATAGGTAATTATTTACAATTGACACTGAGGTTCCGAAAACCCATTTCCCTGAAAGTCAAATGTTTGAGAGATATCCGCTTCCAAAACTGTAAAATGGGTGTTTCCCTCTAATTTCTAAACTACGTAAGTGAAAAGGTAGATCACAATCAACACTTTCAACAAAAAATAATTTAAACGAGATGGAACTGATAGTTTTTGAGATACTCTTTATACATAACACTATAAAAAAAACAAAGTTATTTGTGATGTCAAGATTTTTTTGTGGTATTTTGGCTAAGTGGATTGAAGTAAATTGACCCCTCATTTAATGTGCAAGTTTTGAATATCAAAACCGGCGTTCTGTTATACAGGAGATGAGAATTTCATTCCATTAGTGACATCTTTGTTTATGTATATGAAGTTTAAACGTAATGGCTCATGATGTTTATCTTCTTTCTCTGATTTTTTCTATTTATTTGTGCTTGTTTAACTCGAACAATAAGGTGTCAATCTACAAGAACTGATTTATTCCACTGGACTTGTTTCTGAAGTTTACGCGAATATTACTCATTGAAATAAAACAACTTTTTTACGGATTAACTTTTCGCGAGTTTATTAATTTTATCCCGACGTTTCGAACACTTTACAGCGTTCGTGGTCACAGGTAGACTAAGATGTTATTTGTCATTTACAGAGTTTTGAAAAATATACACTACCGTCACTCATATTATTAATTAACGTTCCTATCCACGCAGAAAGAGCTAACTGTGTCTTGTGATCTTGCAGTGAGTGGTCTAGCTTGGGTCCTAGTTAGAACTGGATCCCATGCAGGTGGAATTTTCCAACCATCTTCTCTGTTAAAATTTGGATGTTTTCTTATTTCTATAGCTTCGCGTAGCATACGTGGAATGAACCGACGTTCTTTTGATAGTACTTTAGGTTGGTCAAAACGTATGAAGTGGTTGGGTTTGTCTAAGGCATGTTCACACACTGCAGATTTTATGTTTCTTCTATGTTTAACGTCAGCTATATGTTCTTTTATCCGCACGCCTATACTTCGTTTGGTTTGCCCGATGTAGGAGAGGCCACAGTCACATTCCAGTCTATACACCCCTGCATCTTGAAGAGGTATGGTGCACTTGACAGGTGGTAAAAATTGGTTGATCTTCTTTGGCGGCTTGAAATAAGTCTTGATGGAAGCTCGCTTCAAGATATTGCCAAAATTTTTTAAGTGACCCCCTTGATGTAAGGTAGTACGGCAGGTGGGCGTTCAACTGTCATGGGCTTGGCACTGGCACGGGGTCTGTAACGACGTGGTACTGGAAGCTGGTTGTCCCGTAGTACCTTCCTTACATGCTGAAGTTCAGCAGCCAGGTGTCGGTCGTCACAGATGCCCAACGCTCTCTGAAACAAAGTTTTGCCCACGGTAGCTAACTGTGAAGGATGATGGTGAGATGCACCATTGAGATATTTGTCTGTATGGGTGGCCTTTCTAAAAACTGTGTGGCTAAGTGTGTTATCAGAATTCCTAGTGAGTAAAACATCTAAGAAAGCTAGTTTATTGTTTGCCTCAATTTCCATAGTAAATTGTATTTGTGGATGAATAGAGTTAAGATGGTTCAAAAAAGCAGAAACTTTATCTGTGGGTAATATTGTGAAGGTGTCATCTACGTACCGTTTATAAAACCTTGGTGATATAGGTGATGTGTTCAAAGCTGTGGCCTCAAAATCTTCCATGAAGATATCAGCAACAACAGGTGATACTGGGGAACCCATCGCTACACCATCAATTTGTATGTAGAATTCACCGTCCCATAATAAATAGCCAGATGTAAGGCAATGCTCTAAAAGTTCTGCATACTCTATGGGCATATCGAATTCAACTAACTTCCTTCTGGTAATTTCAATGCAGTCCCTCACAGGTAAACTTGTAAATAGGGACTGTACATCAAAACTAACCATTGTTTCATTTTCTGCCAATTGCAAGGTCTTTATTTGGCTTATGAAGTCATAGGAATCCTTAACATGTGCCGTAGTTCCTCCTCGTAGTACAGATAGTGTTTTCGCCAAATGCTTCGCCAGCTTGTACGTTGGGGAATCAATCTGACTCACAATAGGACGAAGAGGAACATTGGTTTTGTGTATTTTAGGCAGCCCATACAGTTTAGGTGGTTTTGCACATGTTGGTACTAATTGCTTGGCATCAAGATTTAAACTATCGCTATGTTTTTTCACTAGGTCGCTGGTTTTCTTTAATATTTTGCTCGTTTGATCTATTTTTACATGTTTGTAGGTTGTTTCGTCCGACAGCAACTGTGATATTTTGAGTTTATAATCTGATGTATCCATTATAACCGTAGCGTTTCCTTTATCTGCACGTAAGATTGTCAATTCCGGTTTAGATTTTAAGTTTTTAAGGGCTAAATATTGGTCACGAGAAAGATTCGACTTAGGTATTTTGCTATGTCGTAAGACGCATGATATGTCTTGTCGTATTGATTCTGCGTCTTCTTTCTTCAAATCATTCTTTACTAAACAATCCTCTACGCTGCAAATTATGTTTTCAAAAGGAATTTTTCGCGGTGTTACTGCAAAATTGAGACCTTTACTAAGAATTTCAATGGTGTTTTCATCCAATGTTTGTTTTGATAAATTGACAACTGCCCGGTTTCTGTTGTCTATTGTTGGAGATGTGACATTCGATGCGTTCCGTTTTACTAAATTTTGCGATGACAGTTTGTTGTATTTTTGTATTTGTGTTAGTTTGCATTCGTTATATTTTGATGTTTCGCGTTTATTAAGTACCTGAATGCATTCTTCAAAATCTAGTAGGGACAGTTTTAATTTTAATTCTTTACATAGATTATCCACAGCTGCATTTAAATGGACAAGGTCACTATGATGTTGATGAATGAGATGACGGAGCATTTTTCGACTTGCCTGGTTTAGGATCTTCGCACTCCCACGTATGTCTCTCTTTGGAGTGATTTGTACACATCGCGGGATGAGGTTGTGATCGCGGCACCTCTTAAGGAAATTTAAAGATGATATTTTCCTTGCACGTTTAGTCTTGAGATCTTCCAACCGGCGGATTTTGTTTGCTGTATCCAGTCCGTACTGGTTCACATACTTGTTTCTGAAGTTTACGCGAATATTACTCATTGAAATAAAACAACTTTTTTACGGATTAACTTTTCGCGAGTTTATTAATTTTATCCCGACGTTTCGAACACTTTACAGCGTTCGTGGTCACGGGTAGACTAAGATGTTATTTGTCATTTACAGAGTTTTGAAAAATATACACTACGGTCACTCATATTATTAATTAACGTTCCTATCCACGCAGAAAGAGCTAACTGTGTCTTGTGATCTTGCAGTGAGTGGTCTAGCTTGGGTCCTAGTTAGAACTGGATCCCATGCAGGTGGAATTTTCCAACCATCTTCTCTGTTAAAATTTGCATGTTTTCTTATTTCTATAGCTTCGCGTAGCATACGTGGAATGAACCGACGTTCTTTTGATAGTACTTTAGGTTGGTCAAAACGTATGAAGTGGTTGGGTTTGTCTAAGGCATGTTCACACACTGCAGATTTTATGTTTCTTCTATGTTTAACGTCAGCTATATGTTCTTTTATCCGCACGCCTATACTTCGTTTGGTTTGCCCGATGTAGGAGAGGCCACAGTCACATTCCAGTCTATACACCCCTGCATCTTGAAGAGGTATGGTGCACTTGACAGGTGGTAAAAATTGGTTGATCTTCTTTGGCGGCTTGAAATAAGTCTTGATGGAAGCTCGCTTCAAGATATTGCCAAAATTTTTTAAGTGACCCCCTTGATGTAAGGTAGTACGGCAGGTGGGCGTTCAACTGTCATGGGCTTGGCACTGGCACGGGGTCTGTAACGACGTGGTACTGGAAGCTGGTTGTCCCGTAGTACCTTCCTTACATGCTGAAGTTCAGCAGCCAGGTGTCGGTCGTCACAGATGCCCAACGCTCTCTGAAACAAAGTTTTGCCCACGGTAGCTAACTGTGAAGGATGATGGTGAGATGCACCATTGAGATATTTGTCTGTATGGGTGGCCTTTCCAAAAACTGTGTGGCTAAGTGTGTTATCAGAATTCCTAGTGAGTAAAACATCTAAGAAAGCTAGTTTATTGTTTGCCTCAATTTCCATAGTAAATTGTATTTGTGGATGAATAGAGTTAAGATGGTTGATGTACAGTCCCTATTTACAAGTTTACCTGTGAGGGACTGCATTGAAATTACCAGAAGGAATTTAGTTGAATTCGATATGCCCATAGAGTATGCAGAACTTTTAGAGCATTGCCTTACATCTGGCTATTTATTATGGGACGGTGAATTCTACATACAAATTGATGGTGTAGCGATGGGTTCCCCAGTATCACCTGTTGTTGCTGATATCTTCATGGAAGATTTTGAGGCCACAGCTTTGAACACATCACCTATATCACCAAGGTTTTATAAACGGTACGTAGATGACACCTTCACAATATTACCCACAGATAAAGTTTCTGCTTTTTTGAACCATCTTAACTCTATTCATCCACAAATACAATTTACTATGGAAATTGAGGCAAACAATAAACTAGCTTTCTTAGATGTTTTACTCACTAGGAATTCTGATAACACACTTAGCCACACAGTTTTTAGAAAGGCCACCCATACAGACAAATATCTCAATGGTGCATCTCACCATCATCCTTCACAGTTAGCTACCGTGGGCAAAACTTTGTTTCAGAGAGCGTTGGGCATCTGTGACGACCGACACCTGGCTGCTGAACTTCAGCATGTAAGGAAGGTACTACGGGACAACCAGCTTCCAGTACCACGTCGTTACAGACCCCGTGCCAGTGCCAAGCCCATGACAGTTGAACGCCCACCTGCCGTACTACCTTACATCAAGGGGGTCACTGACAAGATTGGGAATATCTTGAAGCGAGCTTCCATCAAGACTTATTTCAAGCCGCCAAAGAAGATCAACCAATTTTTACCACCTGTCAAGTGCACCATACCTCTTCAAGATGCAGGGGTGTATAGACTGGAATGTGACTGTGGCCTCTCCTACATCGGGCAAACCAAACGAAGTATAGGCGTGCGGATAAAAGAACATATAGCTGACGTTAAACATAGAAGAAACATAAAATCTGCAGTGTGTGAACATGCCTTAGACAAACCCAACCACTTCATACGTTTTGACCAACCTAAAGTACTATCAAAAGAACGTCGGTTCATTCCACGTATGCTACGCGAAGCTATAGAAATAAGAAAACATCCAAATTTTAACAGAGAAGATGGTTGGAAAATTCCACCTGCATGGGATCCAGTTCTAACTAGGACCCAAGCTAGACCACTCACTGCAAGATCACAAGACACAGTTAGCTCTTTCTGCGTGGATAGGAACGTTAATTAATAATATGAGTGACGGTAGTGTATATTTTTCAAAACTCTGTAAATGACAAATAACATCTTAGTCTACCCGTGACCACGAACGCTGTAAAGTGTTCGAAACGTCGGGATAAAATTAATAAACTCGCGAAAAGTTAATCCGTAAAAAAGTTGTTTTATTTCAATTATTCCACTGGAGTCAAACTTCATTATCACGCAAGCCAAACAATTGGTGGTTGGTGCTATTAAACTTCCTTAACACCAAATGATGATAGTTCAATCAATCATACAAAAATATAACTACAACCGCTACGAAATTCACATTGATCACTTGGCTCCACAATATCTCAATAGTTATTCAAACGTTAATGTAATTTTACCACACCCCCGTAAAATCGAAATTTTTAATTGCAAGCAACCCTACGGCAATATCCAGGGGTCCTTATCGATTCGTCGTTTGAAGGTTAGGGTTACATTTCGGATTCGCTTCGTGAGTTCGTGTTACGAGTTTGTCCAAATAACTTCCAAGTATTGACGAAGGTTTTAATGTTCTTACAACTTGAATCTGGTATAAGCACGGTTCGATTTTAGATCGTATTGAAATGATATTGGAACTCGTTAATGTATACTTTTCATAAGTCTTCGTGACTTTACATCCGTACATAGGATTCAGAAAGTAGATGACCTGTTTATTAACCCTCGACTAATAAAGAGTGGGGTGTGACGACCTCCGTGGTGTAGTGGCTAAGCACGCGGGTTCAAAGCGTCGCCGCTCCGAAGTCCTGGGTTCGATTCCCGGTTGGGTCAATATAGAAATTATAATTCTCTATATTGTCTCGGGTCTGGGTGTTGTGGTACCACCGTTGTGTCTGATTTCCATAACACAAGAGCTACTTTCTTTGGGATCAGAGCAATGTATGTGATTGGTTTACAATATTTATTTATATTTGTTAAAGTTGAAAGTGTCGGTCTGTTTATCTGTCTGTGGTATCGTGGCGCCCAAATGGATTAACCGATTTTCGTTTAGTTTTTTGTGTCATACATAATTTTATCCCGAGTGGTCTTTGCCACATTTCATGAAAATCTGATCATCCGTTACAAGACCTTCCATATATTCTATTGATTCGAAATTTGATACCGTGCTACGTCAATGATATTGAAAAATCATGGAAAGGTTTCCATGACTTCAAATATGACGGGTCGGGAGAGTTATAAAAATTTTGGATTATTTGTAAATAAGACCAATATAACCATGAATTTCTTTTAATTTTACATTTTTCATGCCTCCCTTCTTCTCATGAACTCACGGCTATTTTGCCTTGATAAGACTACAACCACAGAATTAACAACTGGTCTTTGTTATTTTTAAAGGACTTATTCACATTATTATCCATGAAAATTGATTATTTCCTCACGTATGTGTTTATCAACAGTCTTTTATTTATGCGACCGCCGGCGGACTTTTGATACGTGAGTGTTAATTAGAAGTTAAATGAACTTTATTCACAATTAACTGTATGAAAACAACTTTTCTGCTAGTTACTTGCTTGCTTTCAGGCTGGGCGAGTGAGTAATAAATGCCACATTCGATAAAATAACACTTTTCGCTAGGCTCTCCACTTTCTCTCCAATTTACATACAACCCGTATAAAGCGTCCTTCACAAACAGTATCTGCCAAGTCACTTGTTGCCACTTATTTATTCAGCAAGGCTATATACAGTTCAGAATACACTATGAGTGGGTAGAGCGATATCCACCTTGTTACTGGCGTAAGATGATAAGCACATTTATTTTTCCTTAGTTCTTAAGGACTGAAGTGACGCTAGATTGTATAACACTTCAGGCTATACTTTAGTGAATCTCGCTAAGAATAAATTAGAAGCTTGTTATCGTAAATTGCTATTTCTAGCGAATCTGGTATCTGGTAGTCAGTATTATCCAGATATCTGACAAATGAACTTGCAAAGAAGACCAAAAGGCCATATTCCATTGATCGAAGGTGAGTAGGAGGTGGAAGGTGTCTGCATGAAGCAGTGGATGGCTGATGATTTGAAGGTTCTTGGGAAATATTTTGGAGTGGACGTCTCGTGCTATATTTGAACAGGAAGATTTTTTACGGTATCCTCATACATACACTTAAATGCTAAACGTATTCCATAAGCATCTCTTTGACAGCCGAAATACTGACTTATACAATTATTTATTAGTGTCTGTCGAAAATCTAAAATATTAATCTAAAATTAGTTTAGCAATTTTCAAAGGTCTTTTATATTAAATTATAGTGGTAGTTTTAAGTCAAGTGCAAATTATTCCTGGGTCTAAAACAGTGGGCATCGGAGGAATTTATGAGTATGAAATATATATGAATATGAATATTTTTCACAATCGCAACCAAACTTAATCAACCGTGCAATATTCGGGTTATGTTGGTCCTTTCATCACAATCGCGTTTTTCTCGGACACTCGTTATCATGTGCAATCGATTCGCACGTTTTGGGGGGACGAGTACGTGGTATGCATGCATATGGCAATCGTTACGCTGTATTGATTAATTTTGGCGATACGTGATATGTTAGTAAAAATGGAACCGGCAATTGGAAATTGCAACCTTTTTTTACGATGTATCTTTGTGTTGAAATGACTTTTAAGTGATGTGGCAGGATTACGAAACTAGTTATTGATAATGTTTGTTGTGTTTACATCACGACATGACTCTTTGTTTAATCAGATAAATTGATTTTGACTTTGAAAAGTTATTTATTTAATACATAGGTTACAAAACTTACGACCTAGTGTAAATTTTATAAGATAAATTGCCTTAATCAGATACAGTGCCTTAGCTAGACTTACGTTCATTAAACAACTTATTAAGTCTATAAAATATATATTTAACAGATATAGCAGTCAACAATCAGTGATGGAATTTCCTAATGAAAATATTTCTCTATTAATTTCTGAGAGATAAAAATACTATCTCTTTTAGAAAGCGGAAACGCTAAGAAACAGGGAAATTATTGTTTTCGTCGTAAACATATTGTATTCAAAGAAGCAGCGAACCATTATTGCTTGGATTAAATTTCTCGGTAATTTTAATAATATCAAATAGAAATTATATTTAGCGGATGCTTTGTACGGTGTACGTACATTAATCTGTCCGATATTTTGTTGTAGACAAGAGGAGGTAGCCAAAGATAAGCAAAAGAAATGATCTGCAACAACGTGTTTTGAATAAATAAGATAGATTAAGGGGAAGTCTCATTATAACAGTACAAATAAATTTCAAGCTTGATACCAATTACAAAAACTTCGGTAAGCGATAGATGGAAATAAATAGGATTAGTAGAAAGAAAACTAAATCTTCAAGTTCCAAATGTTTTCTAACTACTTTCCTTGATCGATTGGTAACTGAATGGTAACAATAACGACTACAACAAAAAAAAAAACAATAGATTTTTCAATATCTATAAGACTTTACCATAGGTAATATCAACCGTCTTATCTTACATCATAAACATCTTGGTTCACTTGCATAAGTTTATGTCTCAAAACTTAAAACGATGCAAGCTTGCGAAATAGCTTCCCCATGTTTCCTCTTAAGAACCTCTAGAAAATTATGCCAGGGTTCCCCATAAAACCATTTTCCACGGCCATGGCTTCATTTCTGCAAGACCAGCCTTAAATCTGATTTACATACGAAAGCGTATGTGAAATCGTCATTTTTCCGCTCCACATGTTTCACTTTCGAGGTATTTTTTTATTTGCCTTTTGTCAGTGTCGTTTCATTAAAATGAGGACTCCCTTGCATAAAAATGGTTTTTAATCTCTTCCATTTTTGTACTGATGCGAATCCTGAAGCTTCAGTAATGACGACGGACGTCATTTAACTCCAGCGTGCTACTTTTGACGTATAAGTTGTAATTTAATTATATCATAATCCTATTAGTTATTAGTTATTTAATTATATCATTATCATAATTATATATATCCTTATTAGACGCGTGGAAAAACTTATACATAAAAGTTTCTTTTCAAAACAATAAAAAATTTTTTTTTTTACAGAAACACAATCTTAGGTTGGGACCTTTCTTTTAAGACTAATCAATTTTTAATCAAGTGATATTGACCGTCAGACCCTGACGACCAGCGATAGACATTGTTTTTTTTCGTTACGTACAGTTGCCAGCACATCAGGCTAACCCACTTTTGTTGCAAACTAGCCCTTATTACAACTGCATAAGATACCGCAGTGTTTACCATGACGTGCTGTTCGTACATTTAAATATCAACACATTTGCGAATACCTTTTTGGGTCGTACTCTGAACACGTGTACGAATTACGTATAGAACATCGACTTCCGCGTTTATTTGTGCTCCTGTTGACATGCATGTCTTGGTTTGCGTGACCGGACTGATTGATTGTAAACCAGCGATTCTGGTTAGTATGCCTTATGTGCTGGGTCTTACGCATCGCTATTTGAGACCCTTTGTCGAAAGCCGCTACGTTTCCTTAATCTTCTTTAGCCTTTTCTTCTTCATCATTGATTGCGAGTCTTTCATCTTCGAACCCAGTAGATTTTTTAACTGGATCTTAATAATGCTGTCAACTTTTTAATCATAAGCTGCTGCACTAGGCTTCAAGTAAAACACCCGACAGTTGTTATTCTGATTTTCATAAACGTGTTTACCTAAGAAGCAATGTTAAAATTCTACATTTACACAGAAAAATGCTCTAACTTTGCATCCGATTTATGTCAGGGGAATAATACCTCAAGAATGTTAATGTTTCCTCTCGATCCTCAAGAGCCCTCAAACTAATTCAGTTCGTAAAACAACTTAATTACTAAGAAACAATTTTCCAAACTCCTGATGTCCCCGTAGGATATTCTCATGAATCTTTCATGAGGAGCAAAAATATTCACCCCATTTGTGGAAAGGACTGCGTTTTATCTGTTCCTAACAGTCTTTAGTTTCAATTGAAAATCTTATTATATTCTTTGAGAAAAGTAAAGTTTTTTTTAAGATTGTTTGCTCTTTTATAACGTAGTCTTATTTCGCCTAATCTTCGTCACAAAATTTTAAGGTCCTGATAAACGATTGAGCGTATAACATTAGTCGGTTAAACAAGGAAAGAAGATGCGAAATGCAAATACTTTTATGCTATGCGCATTCATTAATTACAATCAAGGAACCTATTCAATGAAATGTAATCCTGGCATTCGTTATGATCGACACGCATTCCAAGACTTTAAAATCGGTATCATTTGATTTGAATGCAATATTGTATTGGCCATCGCTTGTTATCATCGAGTATTTATATCGAGCTATAGTATATAATGGTGGTGTCATATGCCATCAATTCTAGGGTATATATATAGTGGACCGCTTCGCGAACCGACAATGGGTTTGCATTATGCATTATGTGGGCACCGTTTATGATAGTACTGTGTCCCAAGTTTACAGATATAGCGGGAATCTTTTAGTTTAAACTTAGCACCTATTTTTTTAAAGGAAAATGAAAGTCATTGTTGACTGTCGTCCAAATTCTGGGTAGGTTGCAACTATTAAGCGACGATGAATAAACTGCATAGGTATTGTTACCTTTTATTTTTAAGAACTTTATTAGATTCTATATTTTATGAAAAACTTATCAAAGTTAATTGTGTGCCGTAAGTATGCTATTAAGGCCAGATTTTTCCAACGTCAGAGAAGGAATATTACGCAATACGCCTTATTTAAAAACGTCGCCATTTTAAAATCGTTAGTTTTCTTCTTATTCAGTCTTAGTGAGTTATATTATGATGTTAAAAATTATCTAGTCTCATGCAATGGCAACATCTGTAAGGTAATTATTGCACTCATGAGCCTAAATCAGCGAAAAAACCCCATAATGACACAAAAAGTAAATAGTGGAAAGTTTGTTTTTAAATTGGCTGGACCACGCAATACGGTATAATGAAATAAGTTCACAACTCGTACGTCTGAATCTAGAAAGCACCAGAAAATGACTGCCATTCAAGAAAGTCTAAACGACTCAAGATAATGACAATAATGATGTCATTGTATAAAAAGATAACTTTAAAATAGACACATTTGAACACGGGAACATTGTTTGGAGTTCTGAGTGCTAAAGAACAAGGGAAATCTTTGTTAATGCGATTAAAATTGATAATTTAGTAGAGAAAATCTACGTGTCGGTATGTTGGTAAGATGTCTGTGAGCATGTAGGTTATTGTAGCATGTTAAGACACAGAACCGATGCTCGAGTGAAGGAAATGTATTTTTAACTCTATAATAAATCAGATTCATTCAATTTGTTGCTAAATTACAATTAGGCTGTTAATTATTTTATTCCAAACGGAACTACTAATAATTATTCCATTATAAAATATAAAAAAAACGCTTGCTATTAAAAAAGCTTCTTTTAGTAGAGTAAAAACCAGCATAAAAAACCAGCCAAATGCGAGTCGGACTCACGCACTGAGTGTTCCGTGCCAACTTTGAATGATTTCACTTACTTCTACTTAGCTAAAATATTACAATATTTTGTTGACAGCAAAAATAACTTTGTTTTTCATAGTATTTGTATGAAGAACAAAGTTATGTTTGCGGTTGTTGAAAATGTGCTCGATCCCGTCCAAACCAATATTTGTTGGAAGTATTTGTTAAGATCTACATTGTATTTTTTTTTTCAAAAGTTAATGGGGGAGTGGGGGGGGCGCTCATACAGCTGAACATTAATGTTCGGTGACAGTCATCATCATCATCAGCCAAAAGACGTCCACTGCTAAACATAGGACTCCCCCACGATTTTGCAGAAACTGATCACAAGCGGTCTTAACAGTCAGTGACAATGACACCAAAATAATCTGTTCAGATTGTTAAAACTAACTCTTCAATTTGACTCCGTCTCGTGACTTGAATGATAAGCTTAATTACCCCACCACTTAATCTACTTTTAATAGACGTTGACTTCAAAGCCCGTGGGACTATGACCCGTTATTATAAACAATGCATTAGTCGTTTGTTTCTTGACGAATCGCTCTAATTTCTGCTATTCCATTGGGTTGTTATACAGTAGCACAGTACAGATGGTTACATGAATTAAAAATTAGTACTATTTACTAACTGTTATTAAGTGTCAGGCTTCTTTGAGATTTTACCAACTTCAAAATAACAGGAGGTAATTAATTCAATGTCGTTGGTATAAGAAAATATTTGAGTATGTTGATCTGGTAAGGCTTGCAAAATTTCGTAAGTGTATGTATGTTTGTCCACGAATTTCTAGAAAAGTAGAAGTCATTGCGAGATGATTATTTTTTAGTTCAATCAGCGGGTCTAAAAAGGCCAAATCACGCAATATTGCTGGAAAGAATTCATTTCCTGAATTCTTTGCAATTCCGTAGCAATTCCTCTAATTTTCTTAAAATAGTCACTAAGTTAAGCAGAATTGCGGCAATTCAATTCATACGCAGATTCATATTTAGCGTATATGTTGCCGCATGCAATAAATGAAAACCGTACTTTAACCGGTTATTAATCCTTTGTATTTATTACATTTTGCGAAGTGAATCTTGAAGAAATAACTTTAGAATAATCTATTTTCAGTGAAAGATATGATTTTACATCAAATCATCAATAGTAGAAGCCTAAATGTACATGATAAAATATTAGTCACAATTTCTTTTTGCGACTGGTAACAATTTGAAGTGTCGCCTCCGCCTAACCAACATAAAAAAACAACAACATAACTTCTTAGAAGTGAATATTTTGTGGGATTTGAGTGTTTTGAAGCACTTAAATGCATTTTTTGTGATCCTAATGAAAAGAAATATCCACTCAGTGCTGAGTTCATCACGTACGAACAATGAATTCATTAAGTTTAGGCACTTGTTTGTCAAATCAAGTCGAGATCACAAACTCTCCGTGTTTGTTATGATTCAGTGGAACTTAAGTAAGTACTAAGAGTAACAATTTACTTACAAGAACATAAAGTTCTTTACTATTACTGTGCTTCAAGATACAGGTTTTAAAAAATGTTTTTTTTTTTCTTGCAGAAACAACCTAACCTCAATCTCAGTTGATCGCAAAATATATCCAATATGCTAAAATAAAGGATTCTTGATCACAAGTAAGTCACTAAAATGGTGTTTTACTATGAGCATTTCAATATAATGAGTTATAGTAATTCAATTTTATATTTTCCATGTATACTGATACCAACTTCATTCTCCTTCTTTGTTGCAGTATCTATGTCTGTCAGCCAACTACAAGAAGAACACAGGATGTGGAATGAGAGGTTGGAAGTATTGAACACAAATCCTGTCTCGCACACACTAGGTAAAAAACCGGTGCGAGATATTACACTAAAGGCCTTCTAAAACCTATCAAAGTAATATGCAGTGCGTGTGATCCAAGAGCCTTTGCCATGGGACGCCTTCCTTGCTGATGTAGCTGAACATTAGTGTGCAATAATAAGTTATCATTAGGTCACGTCGGTAGCTATAAGTAGATATATGAAATGATTTTGTTTTGTTATGTGTAATAAAAATACTGAATAATATCCATATCTTTTTTTAAACTGAGCCTCGTTGTGTAGTGTCTTAAAAACTAGCTTCTCTAGCAGCTAAGGTTCTTTTTTGCTGAAATTCCAGTTAGTCTCTCATTCAATACCTATGTAGTGACACCATAAATATAAATAAAATATAATTGTATCCATATCCAGTATTAATTAAACAACTGCACAATATTAAGGTTATATGGTATATTTCACATACTCATTATGTATTTCATGTCCTAAGGGGCTTTCATAGTCCTCAACACCGAAATTCTTTAAAAAAATGCGACAAACATTCAATTCACGCAAAATAACCAAATAACCTTTGGCTGTGGCATTTTACACACAAAAAAAAACATTTTTTTCTATGTAAAAAAATCTTGTCGTAACATGGCATGCTCCAAAAAGGTTTCATACAGTCCTAAATCTGCCATTTTTAACTAATTTTACTTAAAAACAGGAAAGCTGAATTGTTAGATGTTGCTCATGAGTAACTTTTTATGAATCTGCTAATTGACATATTTTCGTGCTCTAGCAATTCTCATTTAATGGACCATTTTAGGATTTCTCGTAGAAAACTGTCAAATGAATAAATTGCCGAATATGAATCCTATCTGAATCATAATATGATTTGTCCAGGAAGTGGCCATTTTGCGATTTCTAATCTAATTCATAATACGAATCTCAGAAGAATTGCTCAAAGCGGCCTTTTTAGACCCGCAGGTATATTGCAACTTCGGGTACAGTGTACATCTTATCAAAATCGGTCTAGAAGTTTTCGCGATATGGGTAAATAACTAAAAATTAAGTATGTTTAATTTAAAAAAAATGTGTAAATACTACTAAAGTACTAACACCATAAGCAATGCTAGTGTAAGAATGTAATGATCTGTAAGGATTTCTACCAATATTTTTATTGTCGGTAAATAAAAATTGCCTTAAACTTTAATAAGAACGACTATTATTATAATTCAAAACTCATTAGCGTTTTACGAATTGTGGAAACAAATAAAGCAGGTGTTCTGTTGAATGTTCGTCTGTTGATTAATGTTGTGTCGTAAAGTTTTGGTTTGGTTTCCTTTATATACAAGTAAAAACTCAGTTATTATATATTTCATATAAATTAAATGTCAGTGTGTTATTACGGAAATATATAATAATAATATTTAATATTGTCAGTTGATATTTGGTTACTTTATCAATAACTCAAGTGCGTTTCCCGCACTGTGTCTAATGGCTGTCTACCGGATGTGTGCCGGTGAGATATGACGGGTAATATGAATGTTTAATGCGTTTTGTTCGGTTTAAGTTAATACACAGTATCTCTTATGTTATCGATGTTCGATATCTCACTTTATACGGTAGGGATTGCTTTAGCAATTAGGGGGAACGTAATTTAAGCAAATTTCGAAAAACTATATTAATGAAACGATACCGCTTTTCCTTACAAAATCATAAAAATAGGTAAAGATATTAGTATGGAAAAGAGTTTTTTTAATACGTACTTACAATATCGCTGAGCTATCATAGACACACTGCATAGCTAAAGATAGTTCTGTAAATAATATGAACAGAAAGTTAGAAAAGAACATGGGCGTCATTTCCGCTAAGGAATGTTGCTAAAGCTTACAAAGTGTACTGAAACTTAAAAACATTATTGCCAATTTATCAAAGATAGCAATATTATTTTTGAGTATAATAACTGTGTATCTGTTATCTATTCACAGATATCTTACTTTTATTATCCACAAATGAGTCACCAGAAATGTTCTGCAGATATTTTCATTTTGATGTTAATTCAACACCATTTGCCGATTTGTCTGATTCGCAACGATATTGTTCCCTATTATTGAGCAACGATTGATTTGTTTGTCCCGGCTATACAACGATATAATCCAGTCGGGTCGTATATGTCGATGATGTGTTGTTCGCTTTCCGACTGACGTAGGGCTGAGAACACAAAGTTACATGCGAAAGTAAAAATGGATTGAAAAACAGCAAGTAACCTCCTTTTCGGATAGCAAAATAACAATGCTCTGTGAGATCTAGCCATTTGCTTTCATAGTAGCAAAGGAAATTTTAGTTTTTTTTCCGAGAACTCCTCCTACGTTTCATGGTCGAGAATTTAAATGAAGATAAGCTGTATAGCCTGGCTAGACAAGTTTTGCATTGTGAGAAAGTAGGGGGTTTATTACCTTCATCATCATTATCAGCCAAAGGACGTCCACTGCTGAAAACAGGCCTCCCCCACGGCTTTCCACAGCGACCGATCACTAGCGGTCTGCATCCACTTTGATCCTGCGATCGTTATAAGGTCGTCTGTCCATCTTGTCGGTGGACGACCTACGCTGCGTCTTTGGTCGAAGGGTCTCCAATCTAGAACGTTCCTGCCCCAACGGCAATCAGTTCTTCGCGCTATGTGCGTTATTACCTTAGCATGAGTGAAAGTATTGTGGATATCTTCGTCTTATGTACTGAGTTTCAGATATTCTGGTTATAAGATCACACATTGTATCTCAGCTTTGCTTATTGATGTCGTTAGTAAGAGTAATTGGACTGTTCGTAAAATATTATTTCGTCGTAGTTTCTCGTTGCTGATAATGCCCTAAGCTACAAATCTTTCGAAAAGTGTAGCTTATGTGTGCCTGCCTATTATGCCTAGGTGTGGTACCACCCCTTAACAAAGTTGGTGAATGTTTGCGATCGTCAGATTTCTGTTTGCACCTGTACGAAATAGCCAGCTGAGCCGTGCCAATCGGCGTTCAGTTCGGTTTAATCTGGGGCTCCAAACAAACTTACGTGTTTGTTATTTAGGGCTTCGACGGTTTATTTTGGTTTCGCTAAGCTATCACACGTGTCGTTAGTGTTAGAAGTTTAATTAGATTCGGGAAAATGGCTATTACGGGCTGTTTCTCTTTAAATTTTGCGGGGTATGTTTAACCTCATCATCATATGCTCATACATGAAATAGATTTACTTACTTTACTTAACTCCTTCGAATGGACTGTTAAACCCTGTGTATAGTTTATATTAAGTATTAAAGTATTTTTATCTACCAGTGAACCTAAGCTAAACCTATAATTTGCTCATGTAAACGTCTGAATAAAAAGTAACTGGTGAATATTTTGACGACCCGTCTGGTGTAGTGGTCGAGAAATCGCCTACTACGCAGCGGGTGCGGGTTCGATCCCCGCACAATACATACATTTGTGTGCATGAACATGTCTGTTTGTATTGGTCTGGGTGTTTTCTATGTATATCATGTATGTATTTACAAAAAAAAAAAGTATTTAAGTATTATATCCGTTGTCTGGCACCCATAACACAAGCTTTGAGTAGCTTACTTTGGGGCTAGATGGCGATGTGTGGGAATGTCCAAAGGATATTTATTTATTATTAATACACCCCCGATTGGCCAAACGTGCCCCTAATTTTACCTCCACTACCTCTATTTAAAGCCTAGATGACCCACAAAGCCTATAAGCGGGCTTCCGCGATCAGCTGATGAGCCCCCCCCCACTTGACCCACTTGGGGGGCGCCGACACCCGTTGAGCTCCAGCTTACAAGATGGGGGTGAAAGAACTCACGAGATACGACTAGAATGATAATGAGGCGTGTTGAAGTTTTTAGACGCGCGAAAATAAAGGTTCTTTTAGGTTTTGTAAAAGATGAATGAATGAAACTTATGAATTATATACCTAGTAATCTTATGTATGCAAAATCTGCTTGAACTTTTTTTCGTTCAGAACTTCATCTTATGTTCAGCAGTGGAGGTCCTACGGGCTGGTTGTGGTGATGAGAAAATGAGCTTTCTGCGACTTTCTGAGCTACACACCAACTCTTTAAAACTTTTGTCAAAGTATTTGTTAGTTCATCTCTTGCGTTGGATGTTCTTAAAGCCCATTGTTGGTGCAGACCATAGCAACGCTATTAAAGCTATCTACCTAGACTGATATTTTATCTATCAAGCGTCAGTCAGTTCTTGTAGACGTGTGTATCTTGTAAGTTAATCAGCGTAGCTTCCTTCTGTTTATTTGATAATCGATAACCCTCCTTTTTTAAAGCTAAAGAACCGATCCGGATAATCCTTAACCTTACTGGACAGCTGACGTTGAGTTTGAACTGCTAAAGGCATTGCCCTTTAATCAGATTGACTTCTTACGTGATTTTAGGAGCTCCGATATGTCCCTTTGGGTAACTTGTGTTTTTCAGGAGTTGCTCATAAGATTTGATTTGTATTATAATTTTGAAAACACTGCAGTATCTCTGCAGTTGCAATAAGGGTTATTTTTATATATATATTATTCAACAAAAATATATCTATACTAATATTATAAAGCTAAAGAGTTTGTTTGAACACGCAAATCTTAGGAACTACTGGGCTGATTGTTTTTTTTATTGGATTTATCGAGGAAGGCTTTAGGCTATATATATATAGATATCGCGCTGCGAAGGGAGGTGAGCAAGCAAACTCAAAACGCGCGGACGAAGTCGAAGGGGAGCTCCATCAGGCTAGCAAGGTGAAATCAGCAAAATTGCAAAAAAATAATACCTGAATTTGTAGCTAAATAGTTGCTAATTAGTTGCCAAAAAGACGATTTTTTTGCTCAAGCCGATCACGAGAAAACGCGAATAATGCTACCTTGATATAAAGGTAGCAGGGTAACGCCATAAATTACTTACTTTTCCTTTGACCATAACAGAACAATTAGTTACTAATTTGTTGCTATAAGTGCGATACGACGAAACATGCAAAATCATTTTTTTTCATTATTTTTTTTTGCATTTTTCGTGTTTTTGCTAGCTTGAAACCGGTTTTCTGTCCGACAAAGAGTGCTCTGAATTTGTTGCTTACCAGGAGTGTACTGAAAAATACACGACGTAAAGAACTAGCAACAAAATGGTCGGAGCCGATCGGAAAATTTTCTAATTTTTCTTTGATTTTTCCAATTCTTGCTATCTTGAATCTGGGTTTTCTTCTAATACAGAGTGCTCTGAATTTGTTGCTTACCAGGAGTGTACTGAAAAATACGTAAAGAACCAGCAACAAAATGGTCGGTGCCGATCGGAAAATTTTCTAATTTTTCTTTGATTTTTCCAATTCTTGCTATCTTGAATCTGGGTTTTCTTCTAATACAGAGTGCTCTGAATTTGTTGCTTACCAGGAGTGTACTGAAAAATACGTAAAGAACCAGCAACAAAATGGTCGGAGCCGATCGGAAAATTTTCTATTTTTTTTTTTGATTTTTCCAATTCTTGCTATCTTGAATCTGGGTTTTCTTCTAATACAGAGTGCTCTGAATTTGTTGCTTACCAGGAGTGTACTGAAAAATACGTAAAGAACCAGCAACAAAATGGTCGGAGCCGATTGGAAAATTTTCTAATTTTTCTTTGATTTTTCCAATTCTTGCTATCTTGAATCTGGGTTTTCTTCCAATACAGAGTGCTCTGAATTTGTTGCTTACCAGGAGTGTACTGAAAAATACGTAAAGAACCAGCAACAAAATGGTCGGAGCCGATCGGAAAATTTTCTATTTTTTTTTGATTTTTCCAATTCTTGCTATCTTGAATCTGGGTTTTCTTCTAATACAGTGCTCTGAATTTGTTGCTTACCAGGAGTGTACTGAAAAATACGTAAAGAACCAGCAACAAAATGGTCGGAGCCGATCGGAAAATTTTCTATTTTTTTTTGATTTTTCCAATTCTTGCTATCTTGAATCTGGGTTTTCTTCTAATACAGACTGCTCTGAATTTGTTGCTTACCAGGAGTGTACTGAAAAATACGTAAAGAACCAGCAACAAAATGGTCGGAGCCGATCGGAAAATTTTCTATTTTTTTTTTGATTTTTCCAATTCTTGCTATCTTGAATCTGGGTTTTCTTCTAATACAGAGTGCTCTGAATTTGTTGCTTACCAGGAGTGTACTGAAAAATACGTAAAGAACCAGCAACAAAATGGTCGGAGCCGATCGGATTTTTTTTTATTTTTTTTTTATTTTTCCAATTCTTGCTATCTTGAATCTGGGTTTTCTTCTAATACAGAGTGCTCTGAATTTGTTGCTTACCAGGAGTGTACTGAAAAATACGTAAAGAACCAGCAACAAAATGGTCGGAGCCGATCGGATTTTTTTTTATTTTTTTTTTATTTTTCCAATTCTTGCTATCTTGAATCTGGGTTTTCTTCTAATACAGAGTGCTCTGAATTTGTTGCTTACCAGGAGTGTACTGAAAAATACGTAAAGAACCAGCAACAAAATGGTCGGAGCCGATCGGAAATTGCTGAAGACGTCGTTTTTAACTGTATACCTATGTTTATCTACGTTTATCTTTTATCACATAAATTAATTAATCATCAAAAACCGGCTAAGTGCGAGTCGGACTCGCGCACTGAGGGTTCCGTGCCAACTTGAACTGAATTAGGGAATCCGCTTACTTCTACTTAGTAAAATACCACAATATTTTGTTGACTGCAAATATAACTTCGTTTGTCATAGTGTTTTTATGAAGTACAAAGTTATGTTTGCGGTTGTTGAAAATGTGTTATATCTCAAAAACTACTTGTTTGATCTCATCCGAATTAATTTTCGTTGAAAGTATTTGTTGAGATCTACATTATATATTTTTTTCAAGATTTACGCTTGCTTGGTTTAGAAGTTAGATGGAGGGGGACGCCCATTTTACCACTTTGGAAGTGTCTAGCTATGAAACGTTAAGTTTTAAAAGAAAATGGTTTTAGAAACCTCTACGTCATTTTAGAAGACCTATCCATAGACACCCCACACGCATAGGTTTGACTAAAAAAATATATTTTGGTTTTAGTTTCATGTATGGGAGCCCCCCCTTAACTGTCAATATTTTCGATTTTTTGTATGAGAATCGGTAGGCGGTTAACAAGACACATCTTTCTACCAAATTTTAATTGTGTAATGCTTATAGTTACAGAATAAAATGGCTGTGACATACGGACGGACAGACAGACAGACAGACAGACTTTTCGCCTACCTAGGCTTTATACCTCTAGTTGGTCCCATTGTTGCCAAGTCGAGATCTTAGTGCAATCGAGTGAAAAACTCAAATTTAAAAGGCACGCTTAATAGTTTCGTACTAGAATCTTTATGAAGACTTGCTGTCGAGTCGTAGACGCTCACGGATCAAAAGGCCGCCGGCGGTCGCATAAACAAAAGCATGACAAGAGACTATTGATAAACACCTCCGTGGGGAATTAAAGTTGACATTGTGTGGAGGTGAGCGAGTGAGTGGGGTGGAGAGAGGTGATGGTGGAACTCCTAAACGCTTACGAGTTTAGTGATTTTAATGTCAAAACTAATGAAGTTATTTGTTGCTTATTAATGAACAGATATGCATAAGGTGCAACCCTTCTTATAATCACTAATAAATAGAAAATAAAATTAACTTAAAATAAAAAGTAAAAATCGACTACAAAACCAATATGCACTAAAAAGTCTTGAATTAACTCTTCACATTTGAAATCTTGAAAGAAAAGGACTCCATTTTAGGCGAAAAACTTATTTGTGGAGTCGGTGACCTGATAGATAATGCTTAAAATGGCTAAAGCGATGGTACCGATAGTAGCATGACCTCAAAACGTCAAGATGTGTTGAAAACTCGATTTTCGAAAAACGGGGTGAATTTTCAATTTTCTTAGCGGGAAGTTAAAAAAGTGACGGATTTGCGAGGTTTTCCTCATCACTTGAGAAGAGTCGTTAATGGGTTTTAGCTTGCGGCGTTGCCGTCTTTGAGTAATTGCCCCCTATTTGTGAACACGATTGTTTATGCGCAGACTGTTAGCAGCTGACGATCAGGCAACGTCGCACTTCAAAAATCATTGCGGGAAATCTTTCATCACTTGACCGAAGTCGTTAGGTCACGTTTGTTGACTGGTCTAGGGTGAAGCAGAGCTTTGCACGAACATTAGATGTGTCAGTTTCAAGATAGCAAGAATTGGAAAAATAAAAAAAAATGAAAATTTTTCGATCGGCTCCGACCATTTTGTTGCTGGTTCTTTACGTATTTTTCAGTACACTCCTGGTAAGCAACAAATTCAGAGCACTCTGTATTAGAAGAAAACCCAGATTCAAGATAGCAAGAATTGGAAAAATCAAAGAAAAATTAGAAAATTTTCCGATCGGCTCCGACCATTTTGTTGCTGGTTCTTTACGTATTTTTCAGTACACTCCTGGTAAGCAACAAATTCAGAGCACTCTGTATTAGAAGAAAACCCAGATTCAAGATAGCAAGAATTGGAAAAATCAAAGAAAAATTAGAAAATTTTCCGATCGGCTCCGACCATTTTGTTGCTGGTTCTTTACGTATTTTTCAGTACACTCCTGGTAAGCAACAAATTCAGAGCAGTCTGTATTAGAAGAAAACCCAGATTCAAGATAGCAAGAATTGGAAAAATCAAAGAAAAATTAGAAAATTTTCCGATCGGCTCCGACCATTTTGTTGCTAGTTCTTTACGTCGTGTATTTTTCAGTACACTCCTGGTAAGCAACAAATTCAGAGCACTCTGTATTAGAAGAAAACCCAGATTCAAGATAGCAAGAATTGGAAAAATAAAAAAAAAATAGAAAATTTTCCGATCGGCTCCGACCATTTTGTTGCTGGTTCTTTACGTATTTTTCAGTACACTCCTGGTAAGCAACAAATTCAGAGCACTCTGTATTAGAAGAAAACCCAGATTCAAGATAGCAAGAATTGGAAAAATCAAAAAAAAATTAGAAAATTTTCCGATCGGCTCCGACCATTTTGTTGCTGGTTCTTTACGTATTTTTCAGTACACTCCTGGTAAGCAACAAATTCAGAGCACTCTGTATTAGAAGAAAACCCAGATTCAAGATAGCAAGAATTGGAAAAATCAAAGAAAAATTAGAAAATTCTCCGATCGGCTCCGACCATTTTGTTGCTGGTTCTTTACGTATTTTTCAGTACACTCCTGGTAAGCAACAAATTCAGAGCACTCTGTATTAGAAGAAAACCCAGATTCAAGATAGCAAGAATTGGAAAAATCAAAAAAAAAATAGAAAATTTTCCGATCGGCTCCGACCATTTTGTTGCTGGTTCTTTACGTATTTTTCAGTACACTCCTGGTAAGCAACAAATTCAGAGCACTCTGTATTAGAAGAAAACCCAGATTCAAGATAGCAAGAATTGGAAAAATCAAAAAAAAAAAAAAAAAAATTCCGATCGGCTCCGACCATTTTGTTGCTGGTTCTTTACGTATTTTTCAGTACACTCCTGGTAAGCAACAAATTCAGAGCACTCTGTATTAGAAGAAAACCCAGATTCAAGATAGCAAGAATTGGAAAAATCAAAAAAAAAAATAGAAAATTTTCCGATCGGCTCCGACCATTTTGTTGCTGGTTCTTTACGTATTTTTCAGTACACTCCTGGTAAGCAACAAATTCAGAGCACTCTTTGTCGGACAGAAAACCGGTTTCAAGCTAGCAAAAACACGAAAAATGCAAAAAAAATAATGAAAAAAAATGATTTTGCATGTTTCGTCGTATCGCACTTATAGCAACAAATTAGTAACTAATTGTTCTGTTATGGTCAAAGAAAAGTAAGTAATTTATGGCGTTACCCTGCTACCTTTATATCAAGGTAGCATTATTCGCGTTTTCTCGTGATCGGCTTGAGCAAAAAAATCGTCTTTTTGGCAACTAATTAGCAACTATTTAGCTACAAATTCAGGTATTATTTTTTTGCAATTTTGCTGATTTCACCTTGCTAGCCTGATGGAGCTTCGAAGGGGACCGCTAGTAACCTGATAATCTGGCAGGCGAATGTTGTTGTATATTTTGAAGATAAATTGACTTCTGATTTGAATTTTGATGTATGTATCATTATTTTACATGCATCATAATCTTGTCATGTATGAAACAACCGTTAGTGAACTATTTACATAATGCAAATTTTAATTTACAATTTAATTCAATCTTTAATCAATTATGTAAAACTTCAGGTTTTTCATTAAAATGCAAATGGTATGTTTCTGCTGTCTATTTATATTTTGTCGTGACAGAATCTGTTTTAGCCAACGTATATATGGCCAAGGTATATTTTCCTCAGAATGCTAGAAATCCAATAACTTAATAGTGCAGATAAGACCGACAAACGAATACGGGGCAAGCCGTGGGAACCTCTGCAGGTATTTGATTACATAAACACTAGCCCTGAGCCCTCGTTTATAAAATCGATGACATATAAAACTTTGCTGTTTGACGCAGTACCTGATTGAGGTGTGTTAGAATGCGCAATTGAAACTTTTAATGGGCCATAATGCTTAAGCGTTGTAAAATGCAACGGCAAAGGCTTGCTAAACTTTACGCTGACATCATGCAAAATTGTTCAACAGAATATTTCTATTACTTGCATCGTTCATGGGATGGTATAGTATTACGAAAGAGCTGTCCTTTCTATTACTTGCGTCATTCATCGGATGGTACAGTATTATGGAAAAACTGTCCTACCTTTCCAACGAATCAGTAAGGTCTAGAGATGAAAATTTGATAGATAAGCAACCACAAGCTAAGCCATCTTGTGGGCACAAAATTCTTTTGTTATATCTCTATATAAATTTATATTTATTTATTATTTCTCTATATTTTATATTATAAGACGAAACATCTCATTCTGACTGTCTTGTTTTGTTAGGAAGATAGGATATCCCATTGGTGACATTTGAAAAATATCGGAGAACTAAGTTTATAATCTTACTGTTGTCCTGCTGATGAAAGTTGACAGATGTAGCATAGAAAAGGCTGTTTTATAGCACAATACACGTAAAGGGCGACATAAAAGACTCCCAAATTACAACCCTATCGTATTATGGATACCGAATTTCGCAAATCGGTTCGTAAGCATTTCTAAACCCTCTTTGAAATTACATTCGCAATCAGTGGGTAGTTGACAATGGCAATCAGTTGACATTGGCATTGTCGATTTTTGTCATGATGGATTACTCTGTCCTATGAGTTTGAATGAAGGTAATTAAAAATGAAGATGAGTCAGCTAAAAGTAGATCTAAAGTTTTTTTAAAAAAAATGCGGGCTTGAATGTTACCTTCTATAACAAATTTTGCTTGTTGTTAGTTATATATTTTTTTTTGTTTTTTTTTTCGTCTTCCATTTTACCTTAAAAAGATCATAAAGCTTTAGACGTCAATCAATTTTAAGCTTATATCATGAGATGTTACTGCTAGGATGCATTTTTGTTTATAATTTAGCTCATAAGTAAGGTATAGTTAAGTAAATTGTACTTTTTTTATTGTAACCTTTTATGCATCTTTATTAAATAAAATTTAGAAATATTGCATAACAATAGGCAAAGGCTTAAGCTTTTTGATACTTTTTTTCTATTAAGTGCTGCCACACCACTCGACCTTTTGCCCTTGTCGGACCGGTACCGGTTCAATAAGAAAAAGTATAAACAAACTTTAAAAAATGGTCTGGGGAACGTGTCATAATATGACAAGCGTCAAACTGCAATAATTTAGCAATGTCATTAAATGACAGCCAAGAGATAATGGGTTGTAGCTCTAGAAACGTCATCAAGTGTTTATAATCTAGACTTGTCATATAATGACATGCAACAGACAAGAAGTTTCAGCTCCCGAATTGCCATCAAATGAAGGGTTAAATATTACAGCTGTCGTCAAAGAATCGCTTTATTGTGGCATGTCATAAATTTCTTCGTCAACCGCTACTGTTGCATAACAGGCGATTACACAGGCAGGGGTATGAACTGAAAATAGGGCGCTCCCGGCCCTTTCAAAGGTGTTTAAGCCATACTAATTGTCCTGTCACTCGCGAGGACTCGGCATTAGCCGGAGCTTACTGAGGACCTTAACCGGGTCTTCTAGGAACGTTTTGAAGTGAAATAATTGTTGTTGCCAAAAAAAAAAGATGTAGATCCTCTGGACATAAACTTTCTCCGTAGCCAAAGGATTTGACACATTTATTTTGTGTATGAATATACATTACTCCTTAGTGAATCAAGACGACTTGTTCGGAATCAAAAAAAAACGCCTTCAAAAGACTAAATTTATTTGCGTTTATTAAGCTTTTTAGTCACTTTTGAGAATAAAAATATCTCGCTATGATTTCTTATTTTCGAGAAATCCGTGGACAAACATACCAACAAACAGACGTACATCTACATCACTAACTAACGAAATTTAGCACACGTGTTTGGAAGCCTTTACAGATCAACATAGTCAAATATTATCAAATTCCAATAATATCACATACATACACATTGAATTGATTACCTCCTTTTTTGAAGTCGATAAAAATCGGAATCCATTTGTATTGAATCAGGTCATCAACCCTGTTCGCCCGATATGGATTAAAGATTAAAAGCGCATGACCTGAGCTTCTGTTAATCTGGCTGAGGGAAACCTTTCGGTCCAAATCGAGTTATCTGGTCATTTGGTACATATAGTTCATATTTGTAGGAGCATTAACCTCATTAACGTTTACAGTACAAGTAAAAAAAAAGTACAAGTAAAGTAGTATTTCTACTTCATTATGTTTTCAGTAGTAATTCAATTAGCTATCTGTAGTCTCGTTTTCAAAGAAAATGGCACGCTTTGACTTGACTACGTTACTTTATAAATACATATTTAGGCAGTAATAACTGCTTCGGTGGCGCAGCGGTTAGAGGGTCGCACTTTAAAGCTACGGCTGCGCCAGAGGTCCCGGGCTCGATTCCCGGGTCGGGGCAAAAATACATACATATCTGCGTTTTTGTGTTCAGAAATTCTCAGGGTAGCCCGCAGTTTGGAAGTTGGCGGTGTTTCACCCCCGTGCCTCGGAAAGCACGTAAAGCCGTTGGTCCTGCGCCTGATCTCTCTCCGGTTGAGTCAGATTGCTGTTCCATCGGGCTATGAGAGTGAAAGTAATAGAGAGTGCGCCTGTGTTTGCGCACACACTTGTGCACTATAATATGTCCCGCGCAGTCAATTAGTCATTGTGACTGGCCACCGTAGTCAAAATTGGCTAAGGGTACTATTATAAATATGTATACAGATCACTTCCTAGGATATGCACTCGTGATACCAAGCGGTTGGGTACATAAACTTCCGTTGACAGTTGTCTTCGTTATAAGACGACTCCTCATACGTGACATGAATATAAAAGCGAATAAACAGATGTCCTCATATGTATTGAAGAATATAATAATAATAATGCTCCAAAATAATCATTTATGATAATTGAGTAGGTCCACACTTTTTGCCATGTTTTGGATGCAGAATGAAAAGCAACGAAAAACGTTTTCTTTTACGTGTGATCGGCCACAGTGTAATATGATCAAACACTAAGTGCCATTAACAGTAAGTGCTATCTTTATCCTGTTTAAGATTTAAGAATAATGTCCGTGTCTCCTATATCAACAACACCTACTGTCAAAGCAGCATTATTTATCAATCTGTAAAATAATGCTTTGAAATTTACGGTACGTTGTCTTCATAATAACATGAATTGCACTTGAACCCTGCGTCTTACGTTATCGGGGCGCATACATATACAACTTAGCCACCGACACATGCGGTTTAAGTTTGTATTGTGACAAAACATTATAAAAAATACGTTGTCTCCACGTTATGATTTTATGGTGGCCCCCAGTCTCCGAATGTTATCAAGTGACTACAAATAAGCGGCAAGTGAGTTCCCCGAGCAAATTGCTTCATTATTGCATTAGCCGTGTCGGTGGCGCTTTGGGTACACCAAGCTTAGGATATTTATGAGGATTTATCATAGAGAAAAAAAATGACTAATAACAGTCTATCGATAGATTAATGTATTTAGGTAGCTAGCGCTGCTTTCGATCGACTACCTGCTCTGACGTTTAGCCTTAAAAATAATAAGATCAAGCCATTTTTAACCGACTTCAAAAAAGGAGAAGGTTATCAATTCGACAAAATCTTTAAATAAATCATCAAACCAGACTGCCTTATCACTGATGTAACTCCTTCATGGTCTTTTTTATTTACTTCACAAAATGTTCCTTATGTAAATGATGTCTTTACATTACTGAATGAAGATCGTGAACTGGAACTGTACATTACAAGCTAATATCCATTTGTGATTCAAGAAAAAAGCTGCCATAATGTCAATAAATCAATTTCATGGTTTGCTTAATACCTCCAGAAGAATAATACAATCAAGAAGTAGCAAATATACTCGTTTTTCTCACCGCAAATATCCAAGTGATATAATTTAGACCTTTAAATAATAAATATTTTATGCTAAAATTCCTCGTCCTAAATTCTCTCATTCCCATATACTTGTGGTTCAAAGGGTCGGCGGTCGGTTGCGGTTTACTCAAGTCGAAAACTATAAACGGCTTGTGTTTATATTTCAGTTTTATGCTGGGATTTACTTGGAAGCTATTTTGGTCCCTAAATGGATAAACGAATTGAGAGTCGATAAATATTAATAACATGCTAAAATAAATCTCGAAATATCACCGCCTACGCAACCAGATTAAGCTTTGAAGAAGCAATTACGTGAAGTATTTTGAACAGCAATAGAAGGTCAGATACTTTAGTTAATAAAATAAAATACTTCATTTTCATAATTCGAAATTCAAATTTCAAGGAATAGGGTCAAAGAACGGTTAATGCAGAATGGTATGCTAGCATTTGTTTGCCACAGGTCGTTTCTGAACTCCGTAAAGAGAACTGCAACCGCCGCATCATCCTCCATCACGACAATGCGAGTTCTCACACCGCGCACAGAACAAAAGAGTTTTTAGAGCAAGAAAACAGAATTATTAGACCATCCGCCGTACAGCCCCAACCTAAGCCCTAATGATTTCTATACTTTCCCTAAAATAAAGAATAAATTGCGTGGTCAGAAATTTTCATCACCTAAAGAAGCTGTGGACGTCTACAAAACGGCCATGTTGGAGACCCAAACTTCCAAATGGAATGGTTGCTTCAATAAATGCTTCCTAGAATACTTTGAAAAGCAATAAATACATTTTTAAATAGTAATTTTGTGTCGTTTCCTTGATTTCCGAAATTTTCAGTGCCGGCCTCGTCATAAATAATATTTATCAAAAATAATAAGGTACAACATAGCAGCAATCTCATAACAATCAATTCTAATGTAAGTGACCATGTAAGGTTAAATCAAAATATTTGCGTTTGCTTTTTTAACGTGTTATTAGCAATAAGTGGTTATTACTTTAATAAAAACTTTATTTGATTAATATTTAATCAAATAAAGTTTTCATTATTGTACACCTAACCTACACGCCCTGGGTGAATTCCCATGAACCAATCAATATCTGTCCTGCGATATATTTGAAGCCTAGACACCCGGCCCTACCATAGCTTGCACTGGGAGGTATAGGCTTGTGGTTTACGATAGCGTTTCCTGTAAACCGATTTTCCAGTTACATCAAATGCAGGGATATTGCCATCCGCTGCTCCAGTTTCTACCTGTTAATATTATCTCTATAACGACCTAAACCTTTCATGAGCTTTTTATAATTATAATCATGCATGAAGTTAGAATACAGAATAGTTCAAATAGTCAAATGCGACCAACTCTTTTATATTTAAAGTAATTTATCTTTTATGCTACAAGTACGTAGACCACTTAAGACGTCTGTTATTTTATCAAGTAATTAGTCTGTTTACTCATAGATAAGTATAACTCACTGGTCAAACTGTTCGTGTTATTGTTAAACTTTTTTAGATCGCAATTCACTGCCCGTCTACGGATAGCCTTTGCCCTGCCATAAAATATGAAACTAAACAGTTTTATTTCGGCTCGTAAACAAAGCGCCGAGTTTGGATCTCATCAAGCACGGCCAACTGTCATAATCAAAGTGGAATAATGTAGGAAACATAAGATGAGTTCTATTTCTAGGCATACTGTAAACAGATCCCGGAAGAGGATTGTGTGAGATGGTTCAAATAATCATATATGGCGGACGTTTTAAAGATACAGAGAAGAATAGAACGTATTTTGTGAACAAATATCTAAGTTCAGATAGATAAAACCAATATGCAGTATCATTTCATTTGTGCAAAAAGCCAATTTTATGCACAAACTAACTTCTACAATTTGCTACTTTTAAAGTTTTGACAGTAGTCACAGTCAATCATAGGCCATAGCGTTGTTGGGAACCAGAAAATAAAGATACGGCTTTACCAAAATCAATAAACAAGGTTTTAACTACTATTTAAATGGTATGCGGATAAAGAGAAATTTACGTCACACTTATGCCTTTTCAATCATATTTAAAAAGTTGACTAAACCTAGTTTAATTATTTTTTGTAAGGCTCGCAATGTCTACATTTCCAAATCTGACCATCACTGTCAGCCATTTCAGCACGAGTGAAAGAGTTTGCCATATCCAACCAAACGTACCGGCAAAATCGTACTTTTTTATACATACTTAGTTTAACGGCCGTTTTAAGCCACTCGTTGATTATTTCTTTCTGTCACTGATAATCCTTGTTTATTCCTGTGTTACTTTCATTTTCTCGGAATTATTTGGTATTTAGGTTTGAAATTATAGTTGCATTCGTCAAGTTTTTTATTTGATTTTGCTTGCTTTTATAAATTCTTCATCAAATTCTTATATCTTGCCAACTGTGGTTATTGTGTAAATGTATAAAGACTTGAAAGCTTTGGGTTTCCAAGTATTTCTTCTACGAAGAATTGGCTTTGGGTGGCTTAGCTGTTCAAGATCAGCAATCGTTGCTAGCTGTTGTAGACCAAATTTTGTACATTCAGTGTGATGTACTGCAGGTTTATACTTCTGGTGGTTTCTAGTATACTAACCAAGCAACCGGGCGAACGCCTGCAGCCTAAAGAGCAATACAATGAATTTTAATAATCATTGTTTGGTTGTTCAAATATAATTAATTACCCGTAAATCAACCGGTAATTGGATGATACCGCAAAGTTTCGTTGCTAAGAAGGCGCGCAGACTTGAAAGTTGGCTCGATCGATATTGTTAAGAGATGATCTATAAATAAATACACGTGCAAAGGTCGCGAGTTCGCGATAATATCTTGGCCTAATTTTTCAACGACGTAGTAAATCATATTTCTTAAATGTGACACAGATACAATGTCACCCTCTTAGCAAAGATCTTATAATAATGAGAGCAAATACAAAACTCATTTAAAAAGGAATGGACTGAAACTGACTATTATGATAATATTTATTTTTAATATAAATCTGTGTTAGATGCCTGATTTCATCATAATTCAAAAGTGTGTCCAAGAATGCTTAAAAATGACTTTTTACATTTTTAAACTCCTTTTCAATGTAAGTTAAATTGCAGACTGGTTATTTTCAACAACTCAATTCAGTAAGTCTAATCTAAGGATCAGTGCTAACTTCACATTATACCTCTTCCAAGCGGTAATCCCTCATCTCCAACTCGGATCCAGCTTGAGAGATTACCTGAAATTTCTCTTTCCCCCCTAATTTAGCAATTTCATCGTTGCGGGACAATTTAGTCGTTAAAACATTTTATCGCGGAAGCTGGGGATCGCAGCATGAACTTCATTAGGTAGGTATAACCAGATAAAGTCCTTGAAAAGTGTCTCTCATTATTCCAGACGATCTGACTGAAAGATAGCACTTTAAGAGAAGAAAAGTAGCTATTGGATTAGATTTTAGGTAGTTATTTGAATATTACTGCAGCGAAATCTGTCAGATTCTGCTTTTACCACGATTAAAACAAAGTTTATACCCTGCCTTTGTGCCAAACAATAATATGCTCCTTATTTACTTTGTTTCTCAAATAATTGGTTACGAGATATATTCATGTGCCTCAATATCGAATAGCTTTAATAATTGGCATATGGAATACCTACAAGTCTTTCATGTTTAATTCCAATTACTAACCATTATGATGTTATAAACATTTATAATACAATGCAAGCACAAACCAAGCTTTAAAATAAATGCTCGTGCTTTTACTACCATTTCATTATTATGTTGCATGACTTTCTCCCTTGTTGAAAGGTTTTTAGCTTCTTTGAGATTGTATTCGTGTATCGTGAATCCGATTTTAAGATTCTATCAATATGACAATATGGATTTGTTGCACACACAGAATTTGCTAGAATCAAACGCAAGAACATCCACAGAAAATCTGCTACTTTTATTAGTCCTTAAAACCTATACTTACTTCAATAGTAATTCTTTTACTCATATACGAGTATGTATATGAGTAAAAGAAGAGAGAGAGAGAGAGAGTAAACAAGTAAATATAGTCCAGATTAATTAATTTATTTTTTTGTTCTAGGTATGTCCCTCAAGTTTGATTTGTGACCGATCGCAAAAATTGGCATCATTCATCATTTTCGTAAGTGGTATTTGATCTTTAAACGGCTCATTGGTCGGCTTAGGCCTGATTTTTTCAGAGTAAGATCAGATATATCCGTCGAATAAATTTCAATTGCCTAATTTGAAAACGTCGTATGTTCGTGCTCATCACACAAAAATTTGCCCCTTGCGGGATTCGAACCCGCCAAGGCCGGCGTAAATAGTCAGGAGCGCTAACCACTACACCAAATGCGACGTCAAAATATAGTATAATATATATAAGTTAGTTATCTTTTATACTAAATTCAAGCTGCCTTATTTAATAAAACTGGAAATACGGCGGTGAGAACTAAATTGTCATGATTATTTGTCCACCTATCATTCTCAATTTAGTTTTGTTGTTATCAGACACATCCCCAATTCTACACTGTATCTTCTTCTTCTTCTTCTTCTATTATTTGGCCACTGTATCTTCTGACATACTATCCATATCGTGTTTTGAGTGTTGAAGTTATCAAGTTGACATAGCCGTGACACAGCGACGTGACGGCAAAAAGTATATCAATGCCGATGACAGTTAGTTCCCACGGATTTGGTATGACTTAGTTATTTGAAATAGATAGTGACACAATTTTCAACCTTTGTCTTCCGAGCCCTTGCGATAAGACCCCATACACACTGCGACTTTTAGCATCGATTCAGTCGCGATGCAGCGTCGATGCAGTCGCAAACTGTCCACGTTTGCACACTGCGATACTTTGAGCATCGATGCTAACGCGCGTGAGCATCGATGCAGTCGCGCTTTTGCATTGGTGACATTGCGTGAGTCGCGATGCTGAAGCGCGTTTTTAAAAGGCGCAACAGCATTGATGCTAAAAGTCGCTGTGTGTAAGGGTTCTAAGAGTTGCCTGTCACTCGGTGTCAAACAGCTTTTTAATTTTTGTAAAATAAGAATAACAATTCACAGTACTACATTATTTGTTTTTAAGTATGTACATCAAAAGCTTGCTTTACACTAAATTCTAATTTAACCAACAACATAAAACGTTTATAGTGACGTTACCATTTGTTTTATACCCTCTGTAAAACAACAGTCACAAAAATGTGATTTACACGCCGATGCCAAGCCACAGAAACGTACATACCATTATACTGGGAGTAGCTGAAAACCAGCGCTGAGTGGGATCACATCCCATATCAGCACAAGCTGAGCCACTTATTGACACAGATTTGCTTTCCTTTTTTACTAAGCCTTAATTGCTAATGTATCATTTTTTTATGAAGGCAATAAACGTTTTTTCTATTCTATTCTACTGATTAACACTAGAACTTATTTGGAAATGATATCAGACATCATTGCCTTATTGACGTTGCCGTGAAGTTAATGATGTCATCGACGTAGGCCACTTCTCATATTCTTAACCGTCCATTAATCACGTGAGGTAGTTTTTCTCATTTTTTGGACCCCTCCCTCCCCCTGGTGATATTTAGTGAGGTGTGCGACCCCCCCCCCCTCCCCCCTGGATCACGTGTATTTTTTTGGAAGTCTATGTAAAGCCTATTTTTGACTGAAAAAAAAAATATTAAAAAAATGGTGATTCGAAAAACATTTATATGTATTTGCAATAAAATTGATGAATAATTAATATAATAATGTTGTCTTCGTCCCACGGAGTTGTAAGACTTTCATTTAAGGTTACAACTGGTAAAGCTTCTTCTTCACTGGTAGTTGTTATTGGCAAAGAGGTTTGTGACAACAAATCGTTCAAATTTTCGCGCCGTTCAAAATTTCGGTTTAGAAATAGCGCTTTTTGACAAAAAATTAAAATTAATACACTTGACTTGACTTGACTAGTCTAACGAGACCCCCCCTCCCCCCTCGTGATGTTTTGTGATGTTTTCCGTACCCCCTCCCCCCTTTTGAGCCTCACGTGATTAATGGACGGCCCCTTTATCATATAATACCTTCACATACAACATGATGGAACTTAACTTCCATTACTTGTCTTCTTGAAATCAATTTATAAGCCGTAGAAAGACTTGCTCAAGCAGATCACGAACGCAAACTGTCCGACTGACATCATCCACTTTTTCCAAAACTTTCGCATTCGTTCGATCAGCACGACGTGACGTTCGACTCCCATTTAGCGATGGATCTATGGGTAGTACGTTGAGTTTATGGCATCCTATTTGCGGTTCAGGTAATGCGATGAAAGTAGACGTTTTAACGGTAACAGTCCTATGGGTTTTATGACTCGTAAACGTTGTTTGACTTTCGTTTTCGTTGTTGGCATTTGATGGAGCTGATTCAGAGGGAATGATTCCGATATTTAACTTTGAACCCGATTACGTGTTTAGCTGCTTTCACTGATCTGGTTATTTCTTTGTGACCGGATAGGTTACAAAGACTAACTTCGATGTTTTTGAGTAAAAAGACCATCTGTAAAAAGTAGTCTCGGCCATTTCACTCTACAGAAATCACATGATCACTTTATATGTTGTGTAACAAAATTAGAGTGGGAAATTTAAACTTATTTCCATGATGGTTTAGAATGTTTTTAACACTCACAGTGTCATATGTTATAATCATAAACAGAAGCGTTATCGATTTCCAAGTTGAATTTATTCTGTAATGAATGAACATGGCCCACTGCTGTTGTAAAACGGTTGGGGTAGATAGCGCAGACGTCCGCGTAATGACGTATCCAAAAGTAACTAGAAATTTCGCACGGTCAGACCTACAGCACGGTAGCTCAAAAGGAAGAACGTTTAGCCCGGTAAGCCAGAAAGTTGCTAGTTCGAGTCCCGCCCGTGCGCAACTTGTGCTTTCATCTTTATGAATTATTTGCATGATTTTCGGTATAACCATATTGAGATCCGATTGAATCATCGTCCATCTTAATGCGTTCATTGACACGAGACAAGAACTACATAAAATATATCGATGAATTAACTATCTAGACTAGACGCAGTTTAATAAAACCTGTCCAGTGGCCATAAATCAATTTGCAGATCAGTTTTAAGCGTGAGATAAGTGTATTAATCTAAATTGGTGCCAATAAATTGGTCCCCAAGGTCTTGAACTTATATACACAAAATTTTCGGCTTTGTTCTTATTGTGTTGGTAACAAAGGAAACATGACGACCTCCGTGGTCGAGTGGCTAGCACGCTGGTTTCAAGCGTCGCCATCTCATGAGGTTCCGGGTTCGATTCCCGGTCGGGTCAATGTAGAAAACGATCTTTTCTATATTGTCTCGGGTCTGGGTGTTGTGGTACCACCGTTGTGTCTGATTTCCATAACACAAGTGCATTGGCTACTTACTTTGGGATCAGAACAATGTATGTGATTGGTGTCCAATATTTATATATTTATTAATAAATTTATGTGCAATGCAACTTTTTATGCACTCTAAACCCTTCAACGGCCTTATCATATAAATTGAGAAGCTCCTCATTTGTCGAGCTTTATCAAGCACAAATCGATACTATGATGTCACATTCAGATACTGAGAGCGTTAATAAATCAAACACACTCACGAATACGTTATCATTTGAATGCCTGTTCGTGTTATAAGGTCAAATAATTTTAAGTGATAATATTTTAACTGTGTATTTGTATACATCATAGAAACAGGGCACTATCATTATTTTTTGGCAAATCGCGATTTTCTTATTTTTAAAATCTCTAACAAAAAAAACATTTTTTAATCCAGCACCCTGACAACTTTACCACTTATCTACGTCATTGGCATCGCCCCTTTCATTTCAATGCCCAATCCTTCTTTTTGTCTTATATTAATTAACCTTAATTAATTAAAAAACAATATCTGCTAAAATAAAAATCCTTAATCACAAATTTTCTCGAAAACTAGCGTATAAAAACCCAGTGTTTTCTACAAAAATGATTCACTTGAATATTATCACTTAAAATGAGGCGAGGTGACCTTATATTTGCTCGATATTTTCTCAATGTCATCCGCCTTAATGTGAGTGGATTTGGCAAATGGGCCTCGATGGCTGAATAAATGCTTCTGAAATTTTGGTAACGACGATACCCAATACTTTACAAGTAATATGAGTGCTGTTCGAAATGGAATACAAGTGTACCTGTATTTAAGGGATTCCTCCAATCAGGGATGATACTCGTATTTATCTTTTACAAAAACTTTCTCTTGGTTGGGTGGTACCAACTCTTAGTAAACTCAGTAACTAATTTCGGATAAAGGACAGGAAACAAGCCATTACCATTGACGATCTGGTGTAACTCTAATATTTGTTTAGAAAGTACTACCATTAGTGATCAAAAGCAGAATAGAGGTTTTACAGTTAATGCCATCCGATATTTGACATACCGCACCGCAACCGCGCTAGTAGCGGATTATTCGACGCTTGTAATTAATATTGGTATAGCGATTGGATTTTAGAATGGGATTTCTAATTTTCTCTTTGACAATGTACGAGTACTGAAGTGTAGAACCCGCATTAAAGTGTATACGGCTATAGACAAACTATGTAGGAGATGAACATTGCTGCTGCATGCTTGCAGCATGCTGATTGATGGAGTCGTTATACCTTTAGAAAAAGGTATCCATAATATGATTATACTTGGTGACGAGGATTGAATAATCATTTAATAACAGTTTCTCAGAGGCATTTTTTTTTGCTTCTAAAGCTATTTAAGTGATTCAATGATAGTATCTTATTTCCCAAAATCAGGTCCGGCTGGGGCCCGCGGGTGATATTAAATTCCATCGCCACCCGAAATAATGTAACAAAGCCGTTACAGTCACGTATTGTTTGTGGGATGAAACTATAAAGTCTTGACACAGACTAGAGAAAACAGACAGAATTAAAATATTTTGTTTCAAGAACCATAACTAATCGCAGAAAATAGACACAAAAATGAGGCATTAGCTGATTCCTTTCAGAACAAAAAGGGTATCTTTTTGTTGATCGATCTGCGTTATAGAAACTGACTAAAGTCAGTCTTAGAAAAGCTCAATAATTTATGAATTGTTTATGGGCCGTTTTTTTTTCAATGGTCAGATAAAACTTATCAGACTGATAAATTATAAAGCGACAGATTTAAAAAAAAATGACAGGTACCTATGATTGCTGACAATTAGGTGACGTTTTCAAATTAGCCATATTGTATTTTGTATGACGAATTTTTCTTATCTGACTATTGAAAAATCAGCTCTAAATCATCTATATCTATCATTCTTTTCAATGTTTTTAGGCAATTCTACACACGGCTCGATAAAGTTGATTGTCTTTGGATTTTTGTATGTAAGCACAGTATTAAAATTAATATTTTTTTTGAATATATGACACTCAAAGTGCTATTTTTATTTAAAGATTTAAAAGGAAACCTAAAACTTGCGCAAGAGCTGGATTGAAAGTATGTCTTACTTACGATGAGTTTTTTTTCATATAAATAGCACATTTTCGTCAGACGGTATGTTAGTGTTGCCTGTTGCAGTTAATAATATCCTATTTCACTCATTGATAATAATCGTATCTAAGTAACGTCATAATAGATAGTTGTTTCAAGTAGGTAAGGTAATCTGGCTGAGCAACTGTTGACTGACTGAGGAAAGGTGAGCTGGCTTTTAAAGCTTAGTTTGTGGTCGTAATAACAACTACGGTTTCTACGTTGTTTTTGTATGGAACATCGTGTGGGTTCTTATCTGTTTTCTCCTTTCCCGGTGTTTAGGACTTAGTGGATTTATGGTTGGACTTGTACAATTTCCTTCGTGGTTCTATTTGTACAACAAATTCTGCTGTATCTTGTGAGGGAGCCTTTTTTGGTTTCTTCATCAGAAATAACTGTTTAAAATATCTTTTTTTTGAAACAGTTGCTTTTGCAAGTTTTCTAGCTTAATCAAAGTCAATTTTCTCATAAAATGTTCTGAGCAATTTATCAATTAAATTGCAGTTCTCTTCGTAACTTTGTTAGAATTCTTTGAACTAGTTAACGCGATCTGGAGCGAGATATCCTTGTGGACCCCAATTAAATGGTTGACACCATCTTAATGACATCGGAGTGTTAATTTTCTGCATTCGCTATTATCATATAAAATGAACGATAGTACATGCACAATCTTTAGCAAAATTGACCTGTTTATTTTTAATTGAGGTTGTACTTTTTCAAATATGCATAAGGAAATCTTATTAGAATTGTTTTTAGGTTGTGACATCTATTGTCGACCATAATAACCTTTTCCAAAGTTAATATTTACTTTAAGATTAGTGGAGACATCGTGTTTCCTGGTGACCCCTTTTCTGCTCGCTTAAATATCGGTGTTCTTGAGCAATCTTGTTAACTTTTACATAAATTAGTTTCTTGACCTCAAAATCTTTGTGTACACAAAAACAGCATAAAAGTTTTAGTTTTATTTTGTAGTTCTGGCTGTGCGAGATTTGAGCTTATTTGAATATTTCTGTACTGACCAACACTTTCTGATCCTATTTCTTAAAAACCCCTTGTTACGGATTCAGAAATGCGAGCACATCAAATCCAAGGTCTGATCGATTGCTCCTTAAGCCGACTTTAGATGGTCGAGGCAGGTTTAGTCTTTGATGTGTCCACGGCTTTACGGTAAGCGGGCTTGATCTATAATTTGTTTTGGGGTTAGACTTTTGTTGAAAGAATCCGTGATTAGTGATTGTCGATTATTTTGCATTATTTGATTATTATGTTGCCGCTCTTAAGTTTAATCAGTTATGCCGAACAAGTATGCCGTTAATGTCGACGTGACGTCGTCGTGACTGTCTAGCTTACCGACGGCTGCCGTAGGCTGTCAGCGGCTAGCAGTCGTCGTAATTTGCCAAATCAAAACAATATGACATTACCCATCCTTGGCTTTGCATGTGCTGTACCTTCTACGTTTATTATGCTCGCTAACTGTCAAAGGTGTGATGCTGCATCTCATCGTCTGTCGGCAAGCGGAGCAGGGTCGCGCGACTTGCGGGGTCGATGACCTGAGTCCGTAGTAACGTGAAAAGATGTGTCGATGTTTTTTATTTCCGACATTTTATGGAAACAAATATGTTATAATAATTAATAGTATTAATTACTTTTTTGCCATGATGAAATCGAGTGCTGTCAACTGTTTTTTTTTGCATGTTTTTAGCCATGTTACTGTTCAACTATTAATGATTACACTATTTTTTCTTGAATGTGTAAAGACTTTAACTGGCACGTCGCTCCTAATAAAACTTCTTACACGCACTATTTCAACGATTCTAGTCGTTTTATTTGACTTTGATAAAGATACTGATTTATTCGCACATTCGCTTCCATTATTACACCGTTTGCTCATGTAAGCTGTCAGTTACTATTAGATTCTATTAGTGTTGGTTCTGCAAATTGAATCTGAAATGGTCTCATCACTTAAGTTGTTTACAATAATTGGCTAGTTAATGTTTGAGAACGCTGACATTCTATTGTGATATTCATGGTAAGTATAATCATCCGCGGTAATTTTATAATTGTTTTACGTGCTCGCAACTTGTTGAGGGTTGAATATTTGTAACTTTAAGAGCTTTGAATTTGCGAATGATTTTTGCAGTTCAGAATTGGTGCAGTGTAACTTAGCCTTCATATCAGAGAAAGAATATAAAATCTATACTTGATCGAATTTACTTTAAAAGTGTTAGTGTCATATTTTTATTATTTTCTCTTATTCCGCAAAGCTGATACGACGTTACCAATTTTTTTAATATATAAATATAAGTAAATTATTTATGTATTCATTTAAGTATTGCACATCAAAAAGCTCAAAAAAAAGTATTTTGAACAGACTTCAAAAAAAGAAAAATTTTTGATGGGTTTACGTATGTAGAAATGTTTGTCTGCGATTATCTCGCGTTTATTTGAAGCAATTTTGATGCGGTTGATGAAGTTCAATCAGGTATATTATGTTCTAGCCGTCCCCCACGACTTCGTTCGCGCGTGTCCCGTCCCGTCGCAGCGTGATGCACTGTAGCCTAACTAAAGCCTTTCTCAGCAAATAAGCTATCCAACACAAAAAAATAATTTCAAAAGCGTCCTGTAGTTCCTGAAATTAGCGCGTCAAAACAATAAACAAACTCTTCAGCTGTATAATGTAAGTTTAGCTTATAAGTGGGGTTTCATACATGTTTTTTATAAGTCTCATAACTAGACCATACTGTGATATCGATAATACATACATATCTCGTGTACAACACCAGCGTCAGCGGCGCGTGACGGCTCGACTCACGATCTATGCGCACTGGACTGTGTCTTACTATCGTCCATTCAGCCCGACTGCATATTATGATGCGTATCGTCATATCATAATCATCTGCGGTATCAGTTATCAATCTCACTTGTATCCATTTGTCGAAATTAAAGTGTACCGCATTGATGATAATACCACCACTTGTGCTATCACGATTCCTCTAAGACTAAAGATACTTTTAATTAAATTTTATATCTTATATCGTAGAAAGTCTTATATCTTTCGTAGATTAAGTTTTAACATGACAACAACTTTTTAACGCACATACTATTATTGATTAAAAAACGGGCTTCTTATGGGCAAGCCCGTTTCATCTTCGACTTCGTCCTAGCCACACTTGACTTGATCTGGAGTCAAGAGCGAAACCTTTTAAAACCAATGAAATAAAATAACACACGTAGTTTTTAACTACATTAATTAACTCCGAGGATCAAAATTAGCATCTTGTTTTAATTTTTCTCTGTTATAATTAATTTTGCGAACGCTAATTTAAAGTTGAGACAAGATATCACGGTCTCTTAACGGAACCTGTCGGCAGAGATAACACACGAGCAAACTTTCTGTTACCAATGTCCCATTAAAATGATCGAGCACCGTGCCAGAGCTCTAATAGCTAGACTCACGTCGTAAAAACAAATGTTTTGACGCCGCTCGAGAAAGACATAATATTGAAAGTGCTTTCCCAGACACAAAAACACTGATTGACAACGAGTAGCACTCACACACGCACGCACGTAGAAAGCATTTCACCAAACTAAACAATAGACGACTCTGTGAAAATAACTAATCAATAGTTGGAGTTCGTTGAACTATAAAAACTACAAAATCGGAATAAAAGCCACGAAAAATGGAGGGTGTGGTGCACTTCAAAACATGAGATTCAAAGGGAGGGGGAACAAAGAGCAATGTATGGGTATGCGTCTTTTGTACGAACGCATTGGTCTGTGCACAGGTTTTGTTTTGAAGGAAAAATATTGGTACTCCAACCTTTGTTGGCTCTGAATGGTCCATTTGGTACGAGGACATTCGGTTTTAGTAAAATCCTGGAGGTGCTTTCGGAGTTATAAATGATCATCATCATTCATTCATTCATAATCATCACGCATATAAGTGAGATTTTCTTAACACGGTGCTTCCAAGTTTTTAATCCTTAAGTGGTCTCATTATGTATCACAATACTTATCAAAAATGTTTTGAAGATCGAGAACCTACACTAAAGCTTTTACCTTCCTCTCTCCAATTAAAAATGCACCAACAAACAAACGTCCCCTTGACCTTACAACAACACGTCTCTGTTAACCTCAATTAGTCAGCTCCATTTATCTAACATATGACATAACTCATAGCACAAAGCCACTGCTCAGATAAACGACCTCAAATAAACTCTGCCATGTGTCAGAACCTTCATATATCTCCGGTGTTAACAGCTATTTGTAATTAAACACATTAATTCTCATTTCTGTTCTGTGTTACGAATTGTGTCCTTTGGAAGGTAAAATTATGAATAATGGTTGCGAAAATCTAAGTCAGATGATTAACGGTGCAAATGAGAATAATGATTTACGTGGATGATACGCTAATTTCACGCAAATATCTTAAAATCAGCTTATCTTGATAATAACTGAGTTTCGAGGCTGACTTTTAATCAATATCGTTTGTTCAATTAAGTTTATCATAGTTAGTTATGAAATAATGTAGTGAAGTTACAATATAAATACTGAAGCACAACTCACTCACTCGATTTATGCTTCAAAAAGCGATCTTCGTTGATTGGATAAATTGGAATGCAACAAAAACGGTTCACAGAAGTAAAGGAACAATAGTTTCCTTTGTCTAACTAAAACACATCCAAACTCAAGCGATCCTAGATGCCATTCGAATGCGAAACAATGTTGGACATTTTAAGATCTCGACGTAAAGTAAACTTGACACCGTTCTTAAATCTTGCAAGAGTTCAACCTGCATCTGCTCAGGTCGTTGACATTTGGCAACGGTAGGGATTGTGGTCTATTGTGACGTCAAGCTAGGTTCTTAATGGCACTATGTGAGATGCTTTACTATCAGAAAATGCTTATGTTTTATCTCTTGTGTGCGTAACCGCGCTGCCTATATTTATTTTCTTTAGATAGTCAAGCAAATGGTAAAGATCACTGTTGCATATTAACGTTGCTTTGTTAATGATAATCAGAATCAGAATGTTAATTTGCTAGAAAACATACATTATATAAGGTCTTAATATAAACAAAGTAAATGTAATCATCCTGCATGCAGACGTGCGTTTTTTTTTTTGTATGAGAATCGGTAAGCGGTTAACAGGATACATCTTCCTTCTAAATTTCAACAGTGTAATGCTTATAGTTATAGAATAAAATGGCTGTGACATACGGACGGACAGACAGACAGACAGACAGACAGACTTGACGAAACTATAAGGGTTCCGTTTTTTGCCATTCGGCTACGGAACCCTAATAAAAGTAGTTTTCAACTTCATTAATTAACCCCGAGGATAAAAAATAGCATCTTGTTTTAATTTTTTTCTGTAAAAAATAATTTTGCGAACGCTAATTTAAAGTTGAGACAAGATATCACGATCTCTTAACGGAACCTGTCGGCATAGATAATGCACGAGCAAACTTTCTGTTACCAATGTCCCATTAAAATGATCGAGCACCGTACCAGAGCTCTAATAGCTAGACTAATGTCGTAAAAACAAATGTTTTGACGCCGCTCGAGAAAGACATAATATTGAAAGTGCTTTCCCAGACACAAAAACACTGATTGACAACGAGGAGCACTTACACACGCAACCGCGCTGCCTATATTTATTTTCTTTAAGTAGTCAAGCAAATGGTAAAGATCACTGTTGCATATTAACGTTGCTTTGTTAATGATAATCAGAATCAGAATGTTAATTTGCTAGAAAACATACATTATATAAGGTCTTAATATAAACAAAGGAAATGTAATCAGCCTGCATGCAGACGTGCAAATTTTTGAAATACATGGTACCAATTAATTTGTCTCAAAGTCTAAAAATTTCTTGACACTATAGAAACAATGTAACATTAGCCATTGAGTTAGTTTCTTCTTGAATGTCAGACCCTCAAACACTTTTATATTGTCCGGTAGGTAGTTAAAAACTAATATGCACATATTATCCACCATATTAGCTTACTTTGTGGATGTATACCAAAGAAAAATAAAGGTTCTGTGTATCGATCTAGTTAACAAAATACGAAGTAACAACAGTCCCAAATCATAACAGCTTTGAATGGCCCTCAAAATAAGAGGGGATATCCCGACCTCTCGAAGGTAACACGCCGGGAAAATTATATAGAGCTGTTATTACTCTTTACGAGCTGCGGAACATAAGGGTCTCCCAATTTCCCGTTATAGCAAAGGTCAGGGACATCAGGGTTCGTATGGACCTTTGCGCAGAAGTTTTGGAAGGAATCGCGGTCCAACGAGCCAGGTTACCGTAATAATGATAATGGAGCCCTAAATCTATATTAATATTTAAAAAGCTGAAGAGTTTGTTCGTTTGAACGCGCTATTCTCAGGATGTACAGAACCATTTTTTTTGTGGTGGATAGCTTATTTATCGAAGAAGGGTTATGGGTATAAAACATCACATTGCGACGGGAGGGGATGGGAGTAAACTAAAAAAAGGCACGGACGCATTCGTGGAGGACCGCTAGAACATGATGGAAAAAGGTCGTAAAGACGTGAAAAGCAATTTGAATGTCTTGTTGAAAGTGAGAATATTTTATCATGTTCGAGAAAGAATGCAAAATGTTGCGAAAAAATGTGGATGTTTTGCATCCTATCTTATACGCAAAAGCATTAGAACTGTTAGTGTAAAGGTTATAAATGACATTAACTCTTTAAGTGGCGGCACCGTCGTTCTATTGAACAAAGTGTCCTACAGTAAAATAGCTATTACATCAATTCGGTGGTCACATTAAGGAAGTTGATTTGTTTATGGCTACGACAAGGTCGTTGCCAAGGAAGACACCCTCGTAGATAGTCTATTGTCGTTATGTAAACAGTTAAATGAAACCTTGAGGAGAGTTGTAATAATGATAGATGATTGACTTTAATGTAATGTCGTAACATTCTTTGCCAATCGGATCAAATAATAGATGGATGAAAATAAATGATCATTCGCTATTGCAACGTCTTCTAATAAATATACTATAGGCAATTTGATATCATGAAGATCTGTTTGCTTATAGCACCCTCATACATTCTTTAAGATGCTATTTCTTTACATGTATAAACTTATCATTTTTATTCGGCACGGAAATCGATCCGTCATGTTGTATTTATAGTGTGAACTGAACATAATAAAGTGTTGACGACCAAATTAAATTGGCTATTACAACAATGATATCATCAACGATTCTCGGTAGTAGGTACATCATAAACATAATAATTATCGATTCATAAGCTATTGTTTTCGTCGCATACGCGTACACCGGTGTTTATGTCCCGAATAGTAAAACAAATCGTCGGAAGCGATCCTGTATTGGTGTCGTTGCTTAGCAACGGATTTGTGATTTATCGATTGTATCAATACCGGGACAGTAAGATAATCGACGGATAAGGTATTAACAACCAGAGTTCAGGATTATAATATTTATCGATGATGTCAATATCCAATGACATTATCGATATCGATAATTTGTTACATTTCGTTGCTTTATTAAACTTACATGGTCGCTTACATTAGAAAATGTTTATTACGGGATTCCTTGTTATGTGTAGGTAGGTACTTACCGTATCATATTTGAGTTTTCAATGATATTGAATCGGTATATAATCCTAATCACAATGTAACCAATGTATCTGGTAGAAATCCCAGTAGAGTATTGTAGTAAAAACTCTTGATATTGAAAGAGTACAGTCATGATTTTATAATCGATACGCGAACTGTGATGGACTACCATCAACACCGTGTTGACTTCATAACTTAAATATCATTTGGCACAGAATTGGACTCGAAACGATCGACCTAGGTGGTGCGGTTTTATTCGATGTTCGTTCCAAGTTTCTGATTCTGGCAGCGAACGTTATATGGAACGAGATGACAGTAATTGAGTTTAAAACTGTATGTTTGAGAGCAGTTTGCGAAGCCATTTACCGAATTTTACTTGTTGATATAACAGGTATCGTTAAACTTTTAATCAAGCTATCTATTCATTGAAAGTTTGCCACTCCTCGACCACTACTAACTTAATACTGACCTATAAACACGTACAGACACGTCCAAGCCCAGATATCAAACGAACCTAAGTGTAGCTTTGAAACGAGATGATATTTACGAGGTTCAGATATTTTCCCATGGGGTAATTTATTTCTATAAGAGGAACATTGGTTCCTAGATTTCTGGTTTGGTGATTTGATCGATTGCTAGCATAAACATGACATATGCTTTTCACTCGTATTTACGTCCATCTTTCGTTGTAAGTGTTACAGCATTGATGACAATCATGTCACATCAACAAGGTATAATTTCTCAAGGAAATGTGCAAGCTAGTATTTAAAAAATAACCAACGAGAATGGTCTCATAACGACTTGTTGTCTGTCTGCATCGCTGCACAACGGTAAACCAATGCCACCATAAATGGTGATCGAAGCAGTTGTATTTAGCAATGTACGTCAAACTAGTGATGCAGGTACCGCTTTATCGATGAGGCAATAAGTGGGAAAGTTTTCACGGCGATTTACATATTCGTGCACTCTTTTACCTTTAGGCTAGGTCATGGACAAGAGCAATGCTAATGGTAGACATTTGTAAGGTGTGTAATATTGTTTGGTGGCTGTTAATACTTGTATGAAAACCAATAAACAAGATTAAAGTATTGTACATTTCAAAAGTGAAATTGCTTATGTGTTGGTGTACTGATGATGCTAATATTTTTACTCCTGAACTCTATAGTCCTAGATTCATGTGTTTTTCGTGTGATTCGACTATTGAACAAAGACACATAAGTTTAGTATAGTCTTTATTTAGAGATAGACTGTGTTGTTTAAAATTGCCAGTGTTCATAAATTTTTAAATTATGTAACTGTCAATCGATATAACGAGGTTGTCATAAATCAAACATCACTATCAAACGACCAGGTACAAACTTAGTAATTGAGCTTCGTTAGTTACACAGGTAAATACTATCGTACGTAACATAGTCCGTTGGATATGTCGGAACAGTTGACAAATTTGTTAGTTGAGTTTTAGTTGGTGAATCTATATTAAACATTAATAACTTTGTTAGGCTCTGTTTTCCGTCGTGGAAGATAAGAAAAGAATTTAATACCTAATTCAGAAGCATTTACCGGTAGAGTAAAACTGAAGATATCTTACACACCAAAATACGCACTTCACGATGCTGTACTAATTGCTTTAAGGTTCGTAACATATATACCTCATTCAAATTTGAATGATAATAAAATAACCCAATAACGTTTGACGACCTCCGTGGTGTAGTGGCTAAGGTGGCGCTGGTTTCAAGGCGTCGCCGCTCTGAGGTCCCGGGTTCGATTCCCGGTCGTGTTAATATAGAAATCAAAATGTTCTATATTGTCTCGGGTCTGGGTGTTGTGGTACCACCGTTGTGTCTGATTTCCATAACACAAGTGCATTAGCTACTTACTTTGGGAACAGAGCAATGTATGGGATTGGTGTCCAATATCTTCTTAAAAAAAAGTTCAAAAAAAAACGTTCCAAGCTCAAATAAAAGTGATATAAACATAAATACAAGAAAAATATTCCACCTCGTTAGACTCTAATTTGAACAATACGAATCTTACCGATCCGTATCGTGACTTGATGGAAGCGGTCACGAGTCACGTCACGACACAAAATGTAGCAAACATTAGGTTATGCAACAAATGCGCAGTGAGATTACTGCAGTGGCTTTTTGGTTACCCGTTTTTGGTGAATCAAATTATCCACAATTTTACTTAAAGCCGTCTTTAAACATCACAATGAAAATTAAACAGAGAGAGAATCTCTTAATTCTACAAATCAATTAATTTTCTAAAGACGTGGGTTCTGCCAATTTTAGTTATAGTTTAGATATAATAAAGACGGTGTATTAAGAGAAATCCTTCTAGACTGCCAAGCCAAGATAGTCGTGTCGTTTTTAGAAAAAACATATTCAAATTGATTAATAAATCGCTAGATCAAATCGAATCAACTCCTGAAATTGGTTCACCGGTATAACGTTGATCATTCACAAACAACACTTGACTCTGCAGACAAGTGTTGTACCAAATAGATCACGCGGTAATGTTTCATCAGCGTTCAGAAAACTGGCTTTATTCAAAATCGGTGCAAACTTGATCCCAAGCACTAAATAACAGTAAACTTTGTGAAGTTGGCTGAACAGCTGTTTGGATTAGTATCCACTCACAACTGCATTGATACACCGCCCCTAACGTAGTTGTTACCTACTTTTAAGTTAGTTGTGTGAACTGAATACATTTAATGCTTGTGATTTTAAATATAGCTCAGTTCTGTTATGTGACGGTAACATCAAAGTTCTGGTCTGTCCTATTTATGAACAAGGTTAACACAATGTCTAGCTGCTTTAAAATCAGTTAACAGTCGCGGTATCTCGTCAACTTATTACCTAGAGCCAATATCTCTTGTACATTACGTCGTCTTTAGTTTAATTCATTTATGTGTCGTGTGTGAAAGCGATTTTTGTTAGACACGAACGAAGGACCTCGATCGTACGATTTCGTAGCTTTAATTACTACTGCAAAAGATGCCACAGCGTGAACATGTCTTCTTGACTTAAGATCATCGATTCGCAAGTCGATTAGTGCCATATTCAAAAGCTAAACAGATTTGATGCATGATGGCATCGTGCTGTCGCATCGATATCGTTGACCGAAATAACAGTAGTCGTTCAGTGCATTCATTACGATGCGTTCCCGGCGCCGGCGCGGCTAGCGTAGCGGTACCGTGACCCTTTGGGTGGTGCAAGGGAGTAGTTGTGAGCGGCAAGCTAATAATAAGTATAAATTTTCCGAATAGACCGAATGTGTTGTGTTTGAGATGTGAGCCAAGATTTGTTTGAGCTATCGTTGAGTGTTGTCGCACATCAGTTACACTTTGAGCACCAAGAGACAGTAACCGCATTAAATCGGTATTTTGGCGACCTGTTGTTATTTGTGATAGCATTACTGAGCTAAAGTAACAAATGTCGTCCAAATTGCATTTATAATAATGCGCTGGTAGGTGACGCTGCCGTGACAACCAGTACCTATTTAGAGCCCAAGAGAGTATTGATATATTGATATTGATAGTTTTTAAGATTGGCTCATTGGCGCCCAACGTAGTGTTGGTTTCATCGATCTGTTCTTCTTATTTATTTTATTTTTATTTTGCATTTTTTGCAAGACTTACAGCTAGAATAAGATTGCTTACTAACTATAAATTAAAAGAAGGCCATTTCCATGTATCCACTGGTAGACTAAAAACGAAAAAACGTCACTTCTAGTATTAGTCACTTTAGATGGTAAAGATATTTTTTATTGGAATTGATTGAATTATAAATATCTATATTTACCTCAACAATTTAAACAGTTACATAAAGTACCTATAGGTGTTGAGAATAGAATTATAACGTCGAAACGGAAATTATAAAGGGTTGTGCAGTTTTTCATTTGATAGCGGTCTTTAATTATCCGCTCGAGGTTTACTCCTTGATCCAATGCACTGATGCAAACTCGATGTGATATTTCTGTAACAAGCCGTTGTAGATATTATTTACGACCGTTATTTGTGATTTATACTCATTATGTTAATTGGGATAAATAAATGATACAATGAAGATTCATATCGAATATTCTCTGGTATTGGTACTTATGGTCCTATTATGTAGAGTCTTCAATCAGACTCTGGTCTGGTCTGGTCTGTCTGTGTTCTGTCTCGAAGCGCTGGTAGGGCCCAAAAGATAAGGAGACATGATTCGGCCCCTTCAGGGCACATTTATTTTTATTTTATTTTTCATTGTACATTTGACGTTCATAAGTGGCATATTGTGTCCTAAATTGAATAAAAAATATTTGAATTTGAATTTGGTCTATATTCTTCTCAAGTAAAGCAGTTTGCGTTTAAATTAAGTCCATGTTGTAAGCTAAAACGTATCTTCTCGTTGTTCCGTAAAAAAGTTTATCTATTTTAAATATCACCCTAAGTTACGATATGATTGCTATTTTTAGTCCTTTCTTTATCAATAACACAAATTTTAAGCGCTCCAAATATAACTTTAACGTCCCATTTTCCCACAGGATCAATACTATACCGTTTATTGCACGTTCGCCAACAGTACTTTCTCAACTAATAAAAGATTCAAAAGGATTTCTTTGCTCTGATTCTAGCCTTTTGTGAGAACAAATAATGAACCGGGAGTCGTAATGGATTCCCTGAGCAGTAGCTAGTAAACAGATACATTAAAAATGACACTAATTGGTTTAATGAAAAGTTCTATCTACTACCAAAATTGATAGAATGACGTCAAGGCCGCAAATGATCTCTCTATTTTTATTACCGAACATATGGTGGTTAAAATAAAACAATGACAAATTAATTGAATGGTTATTTATTTCCCAATATTACCTCCGATGCGTTGATTATAACAGATTTTGAACGTGAGTAAATTACGTAAGCTTGCTAGTACTGACTTTTCGTTGAAATAATTAGAAGCCAGTACGTACATGTTTCACCAAATAAATTCCAAAAGCAGTAGTTATTCGTCAAGGAAACTTTATTGAAATCGTGAGAGCCCGCTGTAATCTGCTTGGCCTTCAACGGTAGTTTCCTTTGAGCTATTTCGCTAATAGAAAAAAGTGACTGTTAACTGAAACAACACAGGAAGTGTCCTTCCTCGCAGTTTCTATTTAGTAGCTTGAATGTACATAATCCGTCCGTTTTAATCATTTTAGATTTCTTGGAAAACAGCTTATTATTACCAATGCATGATCCTCATTATACCTTTTAAAGTGCTTCGCTTTGTGTTTGTATTCGATGACATGATAATTGAGTAAAATGGGCTTCGCTGTAAATCATGTGGTTTTACCGTGTTCAATTACTTTAAATGAAGTGTGGCTATTACTGCTAAGTGCTTTAACAAAATGGAATATATCAAAAGTACTCTTTTTTACTGCATTGTCTTGTCTTATTTCGAATTTTAGAATGTAAGAAAGGTCCTATTCACTGTTATCTTAGTATTATGATTATCATCATCGCAAAAATCCTCGTAGTTATTGCGATTATACTAACCATCAAGTTTATCATTATCATAATCATTATTTTCATTGCAGTATTACAAGTCCAGTTTTCAGTGTCGTCTTAACTTCTCTGAATACATTCGTGTAAGAACGCATTACATATCCAACAGAAAGAGATTCCAATTACGAATGCTGTAGTCTCCGCTTTCATTATTGAATGGGGATAAACTAAGGTCAACCATTATCCTCGCTGATTGGACAGAATCAATCCGGACTACTCGCTCCCCTTTTTCATTGCTGTGCCTCCTCTGTCTCGTGTTTCATTCCGTTAGGCTGAAGTCACACCGGGTTGGATTGGCTTGTTGCTAAGCTATAAGATTATAGCATCGTAGTAAACAACATTTATTATTGGAATATAGTTCTGGTAAAATATCACTATAAGAATGTGTACAGTTTCATATTTCGTAAGAAAAATCAACTTAAGTAAAACAGTGTTACCATCATTTTACGGTTGTGGAAACTTTTCCTACTTTTAATGGAAAATTTTAAGTTTTCATATTATTCTTCGGACAATGGCTTAAATTAGTCTCCGTTTCCGTGACTAGGTATTCGAGCACAATTTTGACTAAAATATTTTATCAATAGGAGTTGTAATACGGTTCTAGTATGTCGTATTCCATACACTTAAACATACGTATCAATCGAATCAGAAGCTGCTGGCAGCACGCAATAAAACAAAATTAAATTCGCTACATCTCTTGAAACGAATGCTTACGCGGCGACCCAGATTTCACAGTCTCATTTATTGTCGATATCAATCACGCACCATTCGCGGATCTTGTGTCGACTGGTAATTTGATTGCTAAAGTAATGAATATAGGTATTTGGTACTGAAAATATTGCCCACTGATCCATATATGATCAGTAGGTAATTGTCATGCAGTTCCACAAAATAAATAGTTTGTTGTTTTTAAGCCTTTGACTGCTACAAAACTAGACACAATAGAAAACTATTGTTTGGGGGTCACCGGTGACCACCATGGCACTCAATATGTTAAATTAGATATTTATTTGGCCACGATTGCACCTGATGTTGTGTGACAAGTGACAATGCACGCTAAGACAGACCATGCCTAACAGCCTATTCTTCACCCTCCTCTTAAAGACATTCAAATAGTAGTTGCCAGGGAACACATATACCGGCAGTGAATTCTACTCCCTTGCGGTACGCAAAGGAATGTGGTTTAAATATGAGAAAACTTTTCTTTCGACTTTGACAGCAGCAAATGGACGGAGTGTATGTACGATCAATATGTTAATAAATAACAACTTCGTTATTGCCATTGCGCATGTTTATGCAATCCTTCATTCTTTATCAGAAAGTAAAGAGTTTGTCGAATGTAATCTGTGTATTTGTTATTTAGGTATTTAACTTTAAGTTTCACTCACGATTATAGGTGTTGCTGTTCATCCTTATTAACACTATCGCAATTCTTGTCTAGAAAATCACATTCCTCTGTAACGTCGCTAATTATTCTTTTTATATCTGCCCTAAAAGCGAATCTGTTGCGATCACTATGAATCTCGATATCATATTGTGAAATAATCGCAATTATCTCAATCGCTTTCCGTTTATTAACGCTCGCTTCATGGTCTGAATCATACTGTACATTTATTGTGTTACATTTTACAACGTTCGTTACCGGATTGCCACTATATTAGCTTTAAACTCCATTGATTGCTATTTGTAACGCATACTTTTCATTTTGATCCAATTTTGTTTGATGGTAATTATCTGATTAATATTTTTTGCATTCTTTTGAATCGTAGGTAGGTTTGATAAGCATATGTAATCAACGTTACATTTTAATTTATGAATTCAAGTTAGTTAAAATATGAGTCGATTTATTACATTTTACTAACTTATATATTTTTTTGTTTCAGGTAAACCAGACAGTTAATCAATTGTGACCCTGGGTGTTGGATAAAGTATATATCCGTTATTTTAGGTTTAACATTAATGCGATAAAGAAAGCACTGATTGCCTTTATGTTAACATATTTTTAGGCACCGTACTAACTACTAATGTTACTTTGATACGATGTTTGGACTTTGGAGTCACACTTATTATTTCACATCCAATAATAATTAGTAGCCGAAAGCCTGATAATATGATGTCATTAATGGAAAAACCAAATATTGTGTACACAAGAAATAATGATTAGAAAAACTCACAAAAACGCTTTTTCTACCGAAACTTTGACCAAATTCTCTGAGAATCTCCATTAGAAAAACGAAACTATTATCATCAAAGAATTCAATTAAAGCATCAGCCTTCCACTACCGTTAATAATTACAATCGAGACGTCTTTATAGCCACCTGTGTAAACACGTGTCTCGGTAATGCCCAAAGACAAATATTTAAGTCTACCAAACTCTGACGGGATAGAACAGCAATCCGATTGTGGTTCTCTTAGCAACAGTAATATGTTTTGTGATACTGTTTTAATAAGATATGACATGACATGACGAATTTAAATACATTTGTTTTATATCTAGCTGCCTGATTTCTACAGGAGCGTAAAATCCTCCGGTCTTTGTATTTTTTTTGGTCAAAAAAATGTACAGGGTGTAAAAAAAGTACGAGCCAAATTCAAGGGAGTGGTTACTAACAGGAAAGTCGAGTCCAGAAAACAGTTTTTTTTTTTAAAAAAACATGATTTTTTAACATTTGATATTTTTATTATTTTTCCTGTATCCTTAACTCGATTGACAACCACCCCCTTAAAATTATCTCGTACTTTTTGATACCCTGTATTATTCGGTTGCCGCTTACTTCACCATCTGTAACAATAACATTTGTAAGGAAACTTGTATATCTCTCGCTAGATTGTACGTATTGAAAAACTGTATAAGGTAACCGTCTTCCATATTCTGGACAACTGTGTCAATAATTATGTAAGACACAATAATACGATTCGTTTCGATGCACCTTGGGCGTGATATGAATGTTTGCTTCAAATGAAAATAGTGGGTTTTCTTAGACTCTAAGGTCACAACGCTCACGTAAAAGCATAGTCATGGGACTCGGGCTGTGGAAGTAAATTAAAAGATGTATGGGTATTTTTTATGTAATAGGCAGAATCAACTTCATCCATGTTAGTGTCTCGTTCCTATCTTTTTCATATCGTCATCTCTAAACAACCCATTCTTGTTATGTGTGCCGCGCGGAGGTATTTCGTTGAATATTCAATGAATCGCTTTGTTATTTAACTGTGGTCCTTATGACGTGGAACAGGTGTTTCGATTGTCAGCCGTGTTCAAACATGACGCGGGTTCGACCACATGGCTCAGTGCAAGAGAAAGGTGTGGAACAAAATAGGTCTATGCAAAGTCTGGGCCCCTTTTTCACAGCCCAATTAATTAACTGACAATGTTTTTATGAGTCTTATTTTCGTCTTGTACCGTCACCATGTGTTTACTCGATAGCAACGACGGTTTCATTCGCTAGCGACGTAAAAAAAAGTTATGCAAAATTGCACAGCGCCTCTAGCGGTCACTGACAGAACTAAAATTTTCCATATAAAAAAATACGTCGACGCTAGCGAGTAAAACCGTCGTCGCTATCGATAAAACTCATGGTAATTGTACAGAAATCATTAATACCTTAGACATACTAATTTAAAATTTATATACTTTTTAGATACTCTTCTTAGGCCCAAGACGCGACCTCTAACATAACTTGAAAAATCAGCGTTGCAATTGCTAAAAGGCTTGCAAGCCAAGCCAGTACACCTGACTTACATATTTAAATTCCCTCAGGCGAAATTCCAATGTAGCAAAGATTTCTGTCTCCGACTTTTAAATGTGTACCGCTTTGTTTATCCAGAACGCTTGGAACGGAATACGATTTTTGGTTATTCCAGACAGGGTTCTCGTTTCTGTCGTGCGGATATTAAAAAGGATTTGTTAGATCTTAGATTCTGGCGAGATTTCAAACGTAACAGTACGATTAGACGTCTTTTCGCTCGTAATAGTAGACGTCTTTTCTTAGCTTTTTAAATTATCTGTTAATCTTGGAATACTTAATATTCCCAGGATTTTGCCTCATGAAAAAGATTGTGATGTTTTATATCCTTTCTTATATTATTAATGCTTCAACACCCGAGCGGTTGCAGGCAACCGCATAACAATAGAATTTGCATTGTGTCTCGTTCACATACGCTTGAGGGATTAACTTACAATGAATATAATTAACTTTTGAACGGCAAAAAAATATGTTTTTTTCTTAACTGGAAATGGGTTTGCTCTTTACTCTAGCCTAGTCCTGTTTGGGCCAGAGGCGACGATGGAGCGACTTAAACTTATTTTAAGGAAAAATACGAATATGATTTATATGATATAAGGTTGCGATGTCCAATTGTTACAGACTCGAATTAAGAAATCGCCCATTGTCTTATGTGAACCACTTTCTCCTTTATGGTGGCCATGGAACCTCCCACATCCTTGTATAGTCAACCTCAACAGCTTAGCAACCTTCCCAAAACATTCAGACTATTCCAAAACACATCGGACTCTATGCGATCAACATTTGGTTCAATTTTGGCTGCGGGATTTTTGGAGATTTGGGTAACTATACTTTCTTAACACTCAAATTGTTGCATTGTTTCAACACTGCAGTTTCATGTGGGTTATTGTATTATGCACCAGTAGCCGATTTCAGAGTACTTTCATTATGTTTTTAATTCTTTTGTAGTTGTTTTATTAATATTGACAACACGATGATGCTATCTGATAATATGATGATGGATATAATACCGTCCAATTATCTTTTTTTCAATAATTTCAATTGACTTTTTCATAAGTCCAGGACGACTCTCATTCTTTATTTTAAAATTGTAATGACCCATATAGATGCTAATAACAGGATTGTTTCTATTATATCAACCAAATACTATATTTATGTTAATGCTAATGATACAAATTAATCGGTAAATAGCATTTGCGATGCTCTCATTCAACCGCTTATCTGTAAACCAAAATAAAACCGTGTAATCTCGTTCAAACTGTGAATCATCCCAAGGTCGCCATGATTGAAAGTAGGGCAGCTTATGGCGTAACAGATGAATTTAATTTGCTTGTCTCATTTATTACTGTGACTAAACAAACAAGCGTTTTTCATGAACTTGAGGAAGAGTAGGATGACTCAATTAATGTATCAAGTAACGTCCCTTGATAGGACAACATCTGGAGTAGCCCTTTCGAGGTCAGTGGTGAATCGGTGACTGTCACTGTTACTAACTTCAATTACGCCCACCATTGTATCGATTGCGTGATGGTGTAGTATCTACTTTTATGATTAATGGTCATACATTCAATGTTTTGGTAAGTGTGTTACCGGTTCTTTTGTCTCCGGCATATTAGTATTCGTTTTGGTAATATGTGTTTGCGAGACTTACATTGATTTGTTCTGTGAGTTAAAAGCAAAGTTAGTAGAGATGCGTTTACTTTTCTTATAAAATTCTCAAGAAATTCTTGTAAGAGCGCTGGACTAGTAGAATTCATCGATTTAAGCTCAAGTTTCTGAACTCAACTTGTGTAAGTTCCATAACTAGGATTTTGTCTTTGTAAGTATAAAAACTGGATTTTCAAAACGCTTTTAAGACAGAAATGTTCAGAATATAGGTATCTTCGTCAAAATCTTGATACTAAGTAAGGTTCATCAAAATCTGTTCCGAAGTGTATTAATAAAATGAACACCTATGTAAGATATCGTATGGTTTTTTACTGACCTTAAAAAATGTAGGTCATCGATTATTTTTTCTTTAAGATTGAACAGGGTTGTGGGTCAGCAGGTCCCCTAAAGGTGTCTCCTGTGTTAAGAAGTTACAGTTAGGACCTATAGGCCCACACACACAAGCAACACAGCTCTTAGCACAAAATATACATTAGCCAGTTTGTCTCTTCAAAAGGCCATTCTAATTGATTATTGTTTGCTCGCTATTTAGCTCCACGTCAGAAACACTCGGAGAAATCAAAGACCTTAATGGTAATCGGTTTGTGCTAGCTAAATAAGGCAAGATCGCATTAGATACTGCACGCCCGAAATTTCACAATTCGACCTACGCTCCCAATCTCTTGTAGGAGGCTTTGGGTGGAGATCGTTTGGGTTAATTGTCGATGTCGATTAATTTAAAATTGTATGCCATCAGTAAGATTATTGTGATTTGTGAAGTGATTTCAAAAATGTTCGCCACATTCTTGAAATCACTTTTATTCACTTTTATTTTTATTTTGACGACCCGTCTGGTGTAGTGGTCGAGAAATCGCCTACTACGCAGCGGGTTACAATACGAACATTTGTGTGCATGAACATGCCTGTTTGTATTGGTCTGGGTGTTTTCTATGTACCTATATCATGTATGTAGGTATTTACAAATAAAAAGTATTTAAGTATTATATCCGTTGTCTGGCACCTATAACACAAGCTTTGAGTAGCTTACTTTGGAACTAGATGGCGATGTGTGGGAATGTCCAAAGGATATTTATTTATTTAAGGATATTTATTTACGAAACAATAACTCCATACTTGCTATTGAAAGTTAATCGGAGAACTGAGATGGCCTGCCCGAAGTGTCTTACACATAATTCATATTTATACTTAGATCATATTTTGTCGAACAATATCAACATCACTATTGAAAGTGAGTCGTAATATCACCATGTTGGAAATTAGAGTAACACATCCTGGTCTCCATAAAACATGCTTTCTCACGTATGTGCCGTATATTACGTCGCGAGACGCGAACAACATTTGCGGTTACTCAGTCGGATCACGAAATGTGTGTCGGCGGAGTAATGAATGCGAATTGAGTTTATCGACTATCGATATTGCAATCACGTACATCACTATAATGCCTACGAACTTTCCAACTTAGTTTAACAACTTCGAGCTTAAAGTTTCCGAGATAAGAGGTTCCGATATTGCTTATTGGACGATAAAAGTATTACAGTTGATATCGGGGTTCGGAATTATAGGATTCAGTAAGGTATCTTTGTGATTTGATCAAATTTATTAGCTGGTTTTACGATTAGTAAACCATAAAACATGAGTTTCATTAAAGAAAATTTAGTTCATGTTACATTAGTACCATGCAAGACCTACAAAGATCATCTTATAATCTTTTGCAACTCTTTAGTTACAAAAGTGTGGTAACTGAATATCGGGCACTCGTTTCATAATGAATCATAATAATTAATCATTAATGGAGAAGTGACTGTTTCGTCAGAATACTGTGAGCGGGTCGAAAAATATTACTGCAATCTGGATAAAGATCCTTAAAATAGTCGATTAGGTAACTTCTACAAATAGTCACAGACCAGTAAACCTTAGTTTCGCAATCGCAATCAAAAGTTCATAACCCATAACTACCCAATATACCGTTTCGCCGTCCAAATACTGTGCGGGTCTAAAAATACCCTCTACCGACGTTGACGGTGCTTATTGGGTTAATTATGGGTGGATTTGGGTCGCAACTCGCTGACGGATGGTGGCGACGGGATTTGGTTATGAAAGAGTTTGGTTCTTTTTTTTGGCGAGGGGTCAGAAATTCACAATGCAGATAAGACTTCCCGGCATCTGAATTTGGAGCAGTTCTCTGATATTTGGTATTGTGTTTAAGGATGTCACATGATGAGAATTGTATTTAGCGAGTCGTGGTTATTAGTGATGTGTTTGCATGAATTATGACACTCAGAAATATACCTTACACATCTTGCTATATACCTAACATAATATACAGAGTGACAAAGATCTTATTGCCGATAGATTACATTGACAGGGAGGCGCATTCAATCAGGGCAGCTGATGCAAATATCACCCTTGATTCAGAGAGTTTAGAATTTTTTACCCAACCATCGCAAAGTCAAGAATAAGGGGACCTACTGATTTAAGCTAGTAATAAACATACTGGTACAGTATATCATGTATGTTCCACCGATTTAAAACGCAAAAGAATTGTATAAACATAAAAATCTTTGAAAATTATAACCTAATTTAATGAGTTTATCTTTACGGTATTTAAAAATGTATAATTTTATTTTAGGCAAAAAGTGGAACGGAAATTACACATCAGGGAGACGTTAGGGAAAATGGGGAACTCTCCTGTAAGATTGGGAAGATTTGGCTACACTAGATCTGACAGCTGGATTTTTGAAGATGACAGCGTTAGTTCTGATTTTCGCCTTCGTTCAAAAGATCCATGTCCCACTGATCCATGTACACAGATTTTGGACGTGATTTGGACGTGATGATAGCCATCAGTAAAAACTTTGTAGGTAAACTTGTGTTTTTACAACCGTTATTTAAATCAACAAATATCTGGTCGGATTATATAAAAGAAACGCAAAATATTGATATTTCTTGAAGGTCATCATCTAAATGCATTTGAAGTGACTTTGAATGATATCATCAAACCGACATTCAGATCTTAATAATATATTTTCTAGACTTTTATAAGGTGTGGTTACTTGCAAAGCCATGACGTGATTCTGATTAATGAAGTCATCAACATCGTATCCAGTTTATTATCCGTGTCCAATGGTCTACGTCCTGATCTGGAAATAGATTGATTCTGTCATAAAATGCACAAAGAATTCGTATTAGTTGATTGTGAATGTCCGTTATAGGTATAGTTACATACGAGTACATTCTCTTCCATCATGTGTATAGTAAACGCAAAAGGTCGAAAAAAACCTATCGAGTCATATAAATGGTGGGAATGCACATATGAGTTTGATCCTCAGCATATTTTGCCTATTTTAAAAGTCTAAATAATCACGGAAGTTTTATCGCTCAAAGGTTTTTTATAGATGTCATCGACAATTCATAAATTGTTCCATTTTCATCATAAAAAGTTACGCTCAATTTCATTTCCCGTAAAACGAGTTTCAAAGTTGTTAGAGTCACATCAAATAAAAAGCCATCAAATTCAAATGCGTTTATGACACGATTTCCCCATTTGAAGGGTGTCTAAATTTAGGCTGTGCAATATTTACCCCAGTGTCGTTGCTTCCGTGGGGTAATTTTAATACCAGTAACGAATTTACGGAGGCACTTAGAGGAGGTCGATGCGCTTCCCAAATTGGGTTACGGAGAAAATTATGATCCCTGATACCGTTCGCATAGGCACCGCTTGAACTTATTACTTTGGAGTATTGGCCTGTTCATTCTCATGCTCTGGGAAACAAACTACCGGTAATATATAGATTACAAGACTCATTTTTTGCTAACGCCATGATAATGATCAAGAAATAACGTAAACTCACTTTACTGAAATGGCAAACCTTTGATCCTTAACACAATACGACTTTAGCATCGATGCAGCCGAGCACGACAGCATGAGAACAAATTTAATTTAGCATCGATTTAGTCGCGCGTTAGCATTGATGTAGAAGCTCGACTGCATCGCGATGCAGAAGCAGGACATTGACAAATTATGTACCGTATATTGGCGACTGCATCGATAGTAACGCCCGTTAGCATGGCGACTGTACCGATGCTTAAAACTGCGCAAGAGTGCAAAGGTTGACATTTTGCGATTGTATCGATGCTACATTGCGACTGCATCGCTGTTACAAGTCACAGTGTGCAAAAAGTATAAGATACTCTATTTGGTAAACATTACAATGGGTTCTAACAAATTTAAATGCAGATAGATCTATGAGACTTCTAGTGTAAGTCGATGCTAAATTAGGAGTAAACAAGTATTTCATACCAAGATAAGAATTTTCATCCCGGATTTGGAAAAGATGCAGCTATAATTCATTTATTTTATGATGATCACTGAGACGTTGTCAATTCGACATTTTTAGTGATGTAATCCAAAAAATTGAACCGATATTTTTCGGTCAAAGTAATCGATTAGTGTCTGACGTATTTTCGTTGTAATTTAATGTTATATATTTTTCGTTTATTTAAATCCTTTTTCAGGCTCAGGGCCTATAAGTAACATATTTTTTTTATCTTTTTGAAAGATAATTCTTTCGAAAACAAGTAGGAAAACAGTGGTAAAACATTAACAAGTAGGATACCATTCATTTATATAAATAAAGCTTATTTATTTAATTATATACGACTATATTATTCATGCGGTTTTCATAGATACTTAAAGTGATTGATTATTGCCATACCGATTATTCGGACATACACAATTTAAGACCGATTACGTTTTGTCAATTACTATAGTTCGTTCTATGCATAATTTGGATGGATCAAAATAAATGTTTATATATGTGTAATACTAAAATTTTATTTTATTTACTTTGGTAAATAATATTTTCGTTCTTGGATTGTAGTATGCGTAAAAAGGAAGAATGTGTCAAATCAAGAAATGTCTCAGCACTCATCATAAAAAAATAGACTATCATCATCATAAAATAATAGTCAGTACATTCCTACAGCTCAAGATTGTTATAGTCATAAATTATTTAGAGTAAAAGATTTAGTGATCTTGCAAGTCCAGATCATTAGGAAGTCTAGTCTGTTTGGGCTTCAGGTTTTATTGCATGCTCTGTTGCAATCCGCGGCGGTGAAGTATACCATGTGTGTTATAATTATAATCGTTTGCTGTTGCTGCTTCCATTTAACGCACTGATAAACCGAGGGTTTATCCGAGATCTTAATGATGTTAATAAACACGAAATTATTATCCTTGCGAAAGTGTGCTGCAGGTAGCGAAGCATCCATGATTAAAGCAAACTAGTCTAATCAGGATCATTTACAAAATTCATTATTAGAATGCTAAATATAATCTATTGTTGCCATTATCTACCAAGCTTATCAGATACCTCATTGCCTCGGTCTAAAAGTTTGTTTTTAGGAGGCAGTCACTCATGTGGAAACGCTTACTCATAAATAAATCCAAACCCCAAAAAATTTAACACAAAACTCTGAGACTCTTGTATTAATTTACAAAAACATACTAACTAAATTGTTTTCAATTTGAAAGTTATTTCCTTCACAATTATTCTGTTTCAATTAACGTCTCCCGGGAGATGCCCTTGGTTGTTCTATAAGTACTGATTTTCGCAACTTTAAGTGTATTTGTTTTCTTCTAGACGACGTGACGAATAAAAATTGGGTCAGATTTCCGAGATTTGGCTCTTTTCACAGATTATCATTTTGTTTCGTTTCGTCAACTTTTTCCAAGGTGGAAGATTTTTTTTTTATATTTTGAAGCTTCTTTGTATTGATGACGCATTTTTTGGATAAATGAAAAAGAAACAAATACATATATTTACGACGGTTCCCAGTACTTTTCACAGACTGTTCATCGTCAACATCTATTCCGTGTCTACCGGTCCAATGTTTAATTTTAGCCGTCTTTGATTGTGTCGCTCAGATCGCTTTGGGCGCGTAAACTAATTATGAGTCTAAAATAAACGGCCAGGAAGTTACGGTTTGTAAAAAATGTAAATACAGGGAAGCGGTGTCCAGAGATTTGTGAATGGTTGTAGATAATGTACGTAGCCTGTTTTTCTGCTTTCATTTGAGACTGCCTCGACATTTGATTTAGAATGTTTTCTTATCTCTTTATTTGAATCTACTATCCATCAATATCTACGTTTAGTTTTAGATATTTAGCATATTCGGCGACAGGTTTTTCTTAAACAATCTATTTTTTCCTAATTCTTACTCACAGACATGTAATACAACATTTCTCGCTCCGCTGCCTGTGTTTTTCTACAAGATGCAGATAGATCATCTTTCTAGACCGTTGAATAAAAATTGTCCGTCTCAAGGGTACCAAGTCGTCGAACTTAAGTGGCTTTGTGGACCAATCCATCTGTCATAATAGGCGTACAGAGGTCTTATCAATTTGCTGATTCTTTAGAGGTCGACTGGTGGAGTGATAGGCAAAATGAGAACCCTTGTTGTTTATCTTTTCGTGTCATCCACATCTCCCCTTACCTGTTAGTCTGTAGCACGCATACTTATCAGCTTGCCGTTTTGAAAATACGAGTTTATTCTGGGGTTCGATTCTTAATCTAGAAACATAAATTTTTTGTCCTCTATGTAACAATTCTTAACAGAGAATAATTACCTATTATAATTACTATGATGTTCTGGCTTCTAATCTTGTGACAGAGGATGCAATGTATTCTTTAAAATTTAAGCACAAAAGTACACGTTACCAATAGGCATGCTCTTTTATTTTAGCACTTACGTCATTACAAGTTGATAATTCTGGTACTTGGTACACATTGACTGGTGTAGTAAATAGCTTTAGCCTGGGCCTGATAAAAAATAACCAGTAGGTATACGGGTAGTCTAGAGACACAGCAGTAATGTTTTTTTTGTGTGGGCTACACAACTCGGAAGTCACTTTGGTATCTTGAAAGCTGACGTGGTGCAATGTTACTGCCGTAAATACTTAACAAGATAACCTTTTCAATTTGAAATTGCAATTCTATGGTAGGTACTACCTATTCTGACACCATCTTTCTATCTCAATCATGTCGATAGCAAACGAATGGCTAGATTTTTAACTGTACCATTAGCTTGACGCTCGACGACTCGACGCTCGCTAGCGACGACGGTTTTACTCGCTAGCAACGACGTCACTTTTTGTATAGAAAATTTTAGTTCTGTCAGTAACCGCTAGAGGGGCTGTGCAATTTTCCATGGACTTTTTTAACGTCGTTGCTAGCGAGTAAAACCGTTGCAATTCATGGTAATGGTACTGAAGATGCGGTCCATCATCATTCAGAGCAAGAAGGCTTTGGCTTGAATTACATTTAAATACTTAGCTCAAAATACGTTACGGGAATTCCTACGATATTTTAACCATATTGCGTGGATCTTCAATCGGGAACGATCTCCCGACTCCCCGATAAACTAGATAAATCTCAGTAAAAGATTTTTCAATCAGGACTTTCCACCACACATTTTGTATTTCAGACATGAAACGGCAAGATCTAACAAAGATTACTTAAGGTGAATTTAATAAATGTTGTGCACATGACGTCTTCTTTACGATCTGTCTACGAAGCAATTTCATTACGCGCTATATTCAACATTGAAATTGAAAATGTTGAGTGCTTTACCTCTAGCAAATATAGTTACGCTTTTACCTTTGGGTATTTCTTGCAGCTCACTGATGATATTACAAAGGGTCATATGACTGTTGTAGTTAAATGTCTTGATGAATTTGCAGTCTATAAATAATATCGCTTTCATTCGAGCTTTGCCTCACGCCGTGCTTTTAATTTCCATTCATAGCTTCAATGATTTCTTGTAGCGTATTAAATTATTTTACTACACATCTCATACCTTTGCAATGTAACCATTTAGAGTCGATAATAAAAATTAATATCTCTCGAAGCGCAAAAATTAACTTACACCTGAACATTAACGGAGTAGAATTTAATCAGCGTTATTACGGAGCGTTGAGCGTGAAGTAAAACTAATTAAAACAAGCGTACAGGGATACAGTACAATGTACAGGAATATAGGGGGAGACCGGAGTAATAGGTAAGCAAATGAAACAATAATTGACGACCTCCGTGGTGTAGTGGCTAAGCACGCTGGGTTTCAAGGCGTTGCCGCTCCGAGGTCCCGGGTTCGATTCCCGGTCGGGTCAATATGGAAATCATAATTTTCTATATTGTCTCAGGTCTGGGTGTTGTGGTACCACCGCTGCACCGTTGTGTCTGATTTTCATAACACAAGTGCATTGGCTACTTACTTGGGATCACAGCAATGTATGTGATTGGTGTCCAATATTTATTTTATTAATAACAGACTTGAGCGTGCTAGTGGGCGGTTATATGATCACTTTTCAGCAGTTTAACAAAATACGTCACCCATAGACAACCATACAGTTAGACGAATAAGCCCTACCCTCTAGTTAAGACTCCTAGTGTCACTGAATTGACGCGACAACTGTTTTGCAGATGGACGGTTTCCAAAGAGGATATGTGTTGTAATTTTGCTTTTGCAGAAGAACTTCTTTTGGGATGCCGATATGGATACGCAACTCTACTATTCTCTCAGTATTTACAAAAAACATTCTTGTTTAATAAGATTCTTTAATCCTCTTACTTGTCAACGGTCAAGTCAATTCGAAATAGTATGGACTTTCAAGAGAGCTTCTGTTGTTTAGAAATTGGCGAATGATTAATCTTCCTCCTTTAGCAATATAGGCCAGTTTAGTTTAATTCCGCTATCTTCGAATAGCACATGTCGTCGCAATAAAATGAATACCCAAACATCCTCCTGACTCATACATTTGATTGAGTTGATATGCATTAGTACTTCCTACAATCTGATCCGATTGCAAGCCTACGGCAACTAGCGCGTAAACATGCATGGTTTACTTTAACTCTTCCATAATAACGTGCTAGGGTTGTCTGTCTGATCATTTATGGTAAACCATTTATTTACCGAGATGAAAACGAGTTTTTTTGTGTGAAAATGTACTCATGAATAGATATGAGTACCTAATCATCATAATCATCAGACACTAGACACCTTCAGTTTGCTATTTGCTATTGAAGTATCGGTGTGATTCCGGAATCTCCTCTAAGAATTACGATTGTTAGCTTCGGCTATCTAGTACTTAAAATACTTTTCAATTTCTCATTATATTTATTGGTAACAAAAACGGACATTAACGATTAATGTCTTCTTTCTTCTCTTTTTTTCTTTCTCTTAGTTTTTAATATTTTGTGTACTATCCTAATTATTCATAATTGAGAGATACTGGACTTATGCCCTAAAATGTAACACTATGCGCCAAACTCAAGTTGCACACGTAAACAATGTTAATTAAAAGTATAAAACTACAATTTCAATTAACATGCAAAATGAGATTAAAAATACGAAATGAATAAAAATATTATTTTTTGTGTGAGGCTTGGCTGAGGTCATCTGCGACAAATTTTACTGCAGCTTTGTACCGAGAAGAACTTGCGTCGTATATACTCGTATCAAGCCTGTCCTGCATTTGTACCGAGAAGAACTTGCGTCGTATATACTCGTATCAAGCCTGTCCTGCATTTGTACCGAAAAGAACTTGCGTCGTATATACTCGTATCAAGCCTGTCCTGCAATCGATTATATAGGCGACACATTCTGGCGACAGGGTTGTGTAAGTCGTGTTTTCTTTTTAGACCTAATTCGGGCCTTGTACGTGAATTAATTAATACTCATCATGCCTGATTCAGTTCACTGAAATAAGTATTTGGCAACCCTAGCACGTGTTGAAAAACATGTTCCTTACCTCGTAGTATTTTTATCGTAGGTGAATGAACAGACTGTTTAGGTTTGTAAGTTATTTTAATCTACTTTCAGGCTAAGGAAACTGTGATAAGTAAGTCTCTATCTTACTTTACCAAAATAACTTTGTACATATTTGCTTGACGAACTTGTTAAGCGAATTATCACAGATTAAGGAGAATTTTAGATTATCTCCAAGATTTTAAGAGGTTTCCTGCGTTATCATTTGTTGAAAGATATAATGAGGATGAAGTTAGTGAAATCTATTGATACATTCTACTCTAAACTGACTTTACAGTTATTGATAAATCAAGGATCCAACAAGAAAATTAATTGAACGTGCTTGTATGTTTGGGTCATTGAAGCGAACTGATTGACAGATACGAGAGACGATTCCTTTAAGGGGCACGAAAGCCGTATTCTGAGGGTTCTTGTTGGGAAGTGAGATAAGCCGAACGGCTTACACACTAGGTGCCGATTGGTGGCTGGAATCCCCTTGGCAGTGTAGGGTTTGATGAAGTTCTTCTAGTGGCGCAAGAAAAGCAGCTTTAATTCGATGGGTACATGAAGAAAGATACCACAGATACGCACAATAAATCCAAATAAACGTTAACCCGTATCTTAATTCAGTAATTAAATCATATCTCTGTTTATTCGGCTTCGGTTGTATAACTTCAATGTTTGTTTAGTTGGTGTGTCTGCAGTGTATGTAGATGCAGAAGGTTTATTGTATACTTTATACATTTACGGGCACTTAGTATTACATATTTTAAAAACTATGCCAATGAGCTATGCGAAGCTAATGTTGCGAAGACACTGGTTGTTACATTCCACTCGACGAAAGTAGGACTTTCAGCATTTTTTATCGGATAGTGAACGACTGATAGTTTGAGTCGAACCATGATTTAGTTATCAGAATCGAATTAAATTATTTTAGAATCGAGACTTAGCAAAACCTCTGAGTCCGTCTCAATTACGGTAAAAATAAATAGCTTTTGGTTACTTTCCTGCGAATATAGAATATAGAGTAGGGTAAACATGAAAAAGTTTATGACCCGAATGATTAATATCCAATGTCTGAATGTGGTCGACTGGTTGGGAAAGACTATTGGCCAACTGTTTCGAATTAGGATTTTGGGAATAGGTACAACAAGATTAGAGACTTATGAAGAAATTAGCAAACCTAGGGTCCACCAGTGATTCCAATGATTTGCGTTACTAAACATTTATGTTTTAAGTCAGCTAAGTTACATGGCCTAAGCAATATTGAAAATTAGTTGCATTATTACTATAATGTGTAAATATAGTGATGTACGTCCAATGAATTTCTGCTTATAGAAACAGTGAAGTTTTGTTTCACAATCTGGTATATATTTTTTTTAAATTGGTATCAATTTCACAGCTCATAGCACAATCTAAGCTTATCTTACATCATCACTTAACTAACAGCCAATAACAAATAATAATTCAAATTCCCTTTCAAATTGCAAATTCCCCCCTTAAAAATCGTTTAATAAGTTTTTAACCTCTCGCCAGCTGGTAAACCCGAGCCAATCCAATTTCCTGGAAGAGGAAAAATTTAGGTTCCAAACCCTAAGTGGGGTAAGGTTGTAAAAGTTGTGCCACTTTCAGAGGTGGTGCTGGGTCAACGAACTTGCATAGGGGGCTTTACACTGTGCGACAGATTGGCAGTGTTGAGGGAAGTAGTGTTGAAAGGCCTTCTTCGGGCTGAGTGGGGTGATTCAATTCAACACATATACGTTATGACAGCAATCGAAAAGAGGCTGAGTCTTTCGGTCGATGCTACATGCCGTCGACGTGCGAGTGCCTTATTTCAAGTTAGGTTCGTCGACATCTTTCAACAATTTGACGACAGCTTCCTTCGACATAGCGTCCCTTAATTGCAGATCACAAGCCTCACCTGCCATGAATATGGTGCTGCAATATTTACAAGGTCTGCACCAGCTTAATCGTGCGTGAGGGTGATCTTACACAAGGACGGCAGTTAGCCGATGTCATGAATGTCAAGTTGAAGACGTTGACCCACCGTCGGCGTCAATATTTTTTACAGTGGTTTGTCTCAGGCTTCATTCGAATATATGTCGTGACGACATCGAACTATGTATTCAAATAGGTTATCTGTGTCACGCGCGCGTTACATGGTCGAGTGGGCCCGGACATGACAATTTGGCTCTACCGCCCGAGGCTTCGGTATCGGGCTTTCATTGCCAGGGATGCTATGGAGGGAGGATACTATCGGATATCCGAAATAAAGACCCATGCAATATTGTAACATACCATACCCATCCTATATTGTTATATCATTAGATAAATACCACATATTAAATACGATGACTTACACACACTAAAATCTCTGATATAGATGAAATTCGGATAGTCTGAGACAGAGATGGAGACTAATTGAGACATAATATGTAGTACACGTAAAAGCTATTTTTTTTCATTATTTTTAGTTATTACTTATATCTGGGAAAGTAATGAACCGATTTTGATAAAACTTACACTGCACCCTAATTTAAACTATACCTGATTGTACTAAAAAATTAACATCTCACTAAGACTTCTCATTTTCGAGGAATCTTGATACAAACATAAATATCCCCACGAAGTTTTGCACACATGTGAAGCCTTAATAGATCAAAAGATCAACATACTAAAATTTTACCCAATTCTCACGATATCACATACATACAGGTCAAATTGATTACATCAATTTTTTAAAGTTTAGTAAAATACTTAACAGAAGCTTTAAGCTAAAGTCGAATCGTTGTTTTTATTATAATTATTATCTTTTTTGTAAAAAAATCTATAAGAACGAAACGATTTTATATCCGTCAAAGCATGTCGTATGTATAAAACCGTTAATAGTTTTTATTTAAATATCCGAATCCATATTCAGATCCGAAATTGTATTTCCATCCCTGTATTTACTTTACAGTACAACCACACGCGATCCCATGAATTTCATTGGGGTGTCATTGCTTCATTTTTATGAGGGAATTCGGATAGAATACAATATGTAGGTAGGTGTCTATGTAAATGAGAAATGATTACGGAATTTCGGATATGAATTAAATAATCGGAAAGGGTAAATAGTATTTGAATAAATGAATGAGGTAATGAAACGGTGCTAACAAATACTACGTACTAACTTCAGTCAGCGGATTTAACAGTTTTAATCATTTTTTGCATTATTTTTAGGTTAGTCTAATATAAGGCCTGAGCTGTTAATATCTTATTTTCGTTGGTTGCCACCCTCATAATATGAAAAACATTTTGTCTCTGAAAAAAAGAGTGCCTTGTCCAAGTTAATCTACTGTGTATTACACGCTTGCAATCCGTGATCCCTCATTGCACTATCTTAACCATTACGGATGTGTTTTTTTGTTTAAGGCGCTACCCGGATTTTTAACGCGCACACTAGCGCCACTTTAATAGAAAAATCATAACTCGTTAAATAAAAGACCAATCAAAAATCTGGTAGATACGATTGTAGCTCTGATTATGTGGTTTAGATACAATGTTTAAGTTCAATAAAACAGAGTTATCAGCAGTTACAGTTAGAAAAATTGCTAAAAGTGGCCATATTTAGCAGTTTTTCTAACTCTAACTACAGTAAACTACTTTAGAAACAATTTAAACGTACTAAATAAACTATAGAACCTGTACTAGAATCGTATCTACCAGATTTTTGATTGGTCTTTTATTTAACAAGTTATGATTTTTCTACTAAAGTGGCGCTAGTGTGCTCGTTAAAAATCCGGGTAGCCCCTTAAGCGACCGCCGGCTTCCTAACGATCCGTACCGTGGGCCTTTTAATGAAACATCAGTCCGACGTCCATTGCATCGGAGGGCGAGAATGTAGTCTATTATGAACAGACGAATAGGACTTCCTTACTCTTACTGGTTCTACTCAAATAACGAGATGTATTTTTTTTTCAACACAATTATACCCACATTACTAGTTTAAAGTGTATTCACCCGAGTCCATGTGTACCGTACTGTCCGATACACAAACACTCCTCTTAACGGGGTTAATCGTCGGTTCAAAAATAGACCGGACCGCATTTTTTTCGCGAGCAATTTTCGCCGATGACCGTTGAAGGGTTTACTCCGACGGGCATGTTTTTGACAGACAGGATTAAGGTATAGCAAGTGGAAGTGGAAAACATCAAAAAATTTGTGGCATTTTTGGTTTAAATGTTAATAAATGAAATGAAAATTATAAAGAAACTCAAAATCACACAACTAGCGATGGAGAGTGCTATGCTGGGTGTTTCTCTACGGGATCGAATCAGAAATAAGGAGATACGTAGAAGAACTAAGGTAACGGACATAGCCTTGAGAATCAGTAAGCTCAAGTGGCAATGGGCAGAGCACATAGCGCAAAAAACTGATGGCCGTTGGGGCAGGAAAGTTCTTAATTGGAGACCCTTCGACCAAAGACGCAGCGTAGGACATCAACCGACAAGATGGACAGACGACCTTGTAAAGATCGCAAGATCAAACTGGATGCAAACCGCTAGTGATCGGTCGCTGTGGAAAGCCGTTGGGGAGGCCTATGTTCAGCAGTGGACGTCTTTTGGCTGATAATGATGATGATTAGAATGTAAGATGTATTTTGAACGTGTATTAAGGGAATCTGTTCACAGAGCTTTTGACTTAGGCTTTTGAACTACTCTGATAAATTGCCATTCATAACTATCAATGTATCATACAAAGGGTGTTAATTTCTTATATATTAGTCCTTACTATGACAATTCCTAAAACTAAGTCAGTAACTAGATATTAAGTCCTCCTAACTAAGTAAGTACTAGTACTCATCATGAGCTAATCCAAAAGTCGTTCCAGTAGATCTTGACTGCTTTTATCTATCCATGTGTGCCGCCCTAAACTGAAGGGAGGCCATGAAAAACCACTCTCGCTGTTATAAAGCCGTGATTAGGGGAGGGCCCTACTATGAAAGAAAACCTGTGTATTAGCATCGCCTATACCGCCGTATTGTCATCTCCTACCGCCCCTGCTACACTACTCTATCTCGCAATTACTTGAGAGAAAATATTAAATCCGTTTTATTTATTGACACATCCTAACGATTGTTTAAGATGTATTTTTGCCAAAATATATATTTTTTGTTGATAAAAAGTAATATGTACACTCACAACATTAACGCATAAAGTCCGTTTTTCTTTGCTAGTCGAATATTGTAAACAAACTAGACATTCCTTTTCAAACGAAATATTTAATTTTAAAACAAGATAAATACAAAACTCACAACTTACATAGGTAATTTATTGTTGAATACTGAGATCTTTTTAAATAAAGTATTTGATTAATTTCACTCACTGATATTATTTTAAAAGTTCGTTTACGTTATTGGACTAGAAAAGGAAAACGGACTTTAGACGAGGCCTATGCATAAATACAATGTGTTATGCCCATTGTCTGGGTGCCCGAGATATATAGACAGACATTCGCCCAAATAGCAAACTACGCAGGGTTCGATTTCGCGTCTCAGACTACTTGCTTTCTTATTCAAGTGCATTTTATATTTTTTGTTCTATAGAAAAAAGACGTATATGTACTTTCGGAAATGCAATTTGAGAGTAGGTCTCTCTAAAATGTTTACGATGTTTCCAGAGATCAGACTAATTAGGGTGGACGGTCAAGCGTAAATCGGGAAGAAATTGTAGGGGTTGAAAAGGGAAATAATTAATTAGGAGGAGGTTTCTTAGTTCAGTAGCTTAGTTTAAAGACAAAAATGTATTTAAAAAATAAAACCGCCTTTAGAAAACTACTAAAAAGCTTAAAATAACTCATTATTTAGTAGAAACAAATTATTTAGTCGGTGCATGATGGGTGTAGACTGTTGGTGTAGTGGTGAAGCTTGACATCTTGCACCGACTCCAAAAGAATAGTATAATAGAAGACGAACGCGTTATTTCAATCTTTGTAGTTGTTATTTTTACTTATTTCTCAAAAACTACTGGACCGATTTTGAAGAAATTTACCTGAACTCTTATTTGAACTATACCTGGTTTAACTAAAAAGGATGATCTCGCGATGTAACAACATGACAAAATTACCATTCTAGCACGAAAACACTAAACGTGCCTTTAAAATTTGGGGGCTTCCCTAGATTTCACCAAGATCCCATCATCAGATCCCGACTTGGCAACAATGGGACCAACTTAAAGGTATAAACTTCTAAGAAGACAAAATAAATTTCAAATAGGTTGACAAATTATTGAGATATGAGGTTACATATATACAATAAAATATAGTTTGACTGTATGTTGTTTTTTAACCTCTGTTGACTTCAAAGAGTAAAATTTATAACTGAGCCTAAAAAACCTAGTTCTGTATCGATTATTAATTTACAGTTGGTACGAGTAGCATAGATATGGTGAAAATTATCTCAATAAATATTGTTGATTTTAGATTCGCGTGATGGTGCGTATATGTTACCGACATAATATAGTAATATCCGTCTTCTTAAGACAGCGGACTGTGCGCTCACCTGCGACTTCGTCCGCGCGTTTAGAGTTTGCTTCCTCCCCTCCCGTCGCAGCTTGATATTATTTATTTAGCCTCAAGCCTTCTTCGATAAATAAGCTATCCAACAGATTTTTTTTTCAAACCGGTCCAGGAGTTCCAAAGATAAGCGCGTTCAAACAAACAAACATACTCTTCAGCTTTGTAATATTAGTATATATTTAAAGATTTACGGCCTTACCACAATTAAATAAACAAGGTTTGAACTACTGTTTAAATGTTATGAGGCTAAAGTGTAATGTATGTCCCCTTCTGTCATTTGACTTGATTGACGTTGTTTTTAAACTAGCCGTATCATATTTAAACAGTTATCCAAACCTAGTTTAATTATTTGTGGTAAGGCAGTTAATCTTGGCAAAGACCACACAGGAAATATAATAAGTACCTAATTTGTGAGAAAAACAATTGTAAAAGTAATATAGTATCATAAGTAGTAATAATAATAGTGTAATAATGATCTGTAATTGAAAAAAGCAGTATTTACAATGCTCCATACAATCACCTGTACGATTGTAAGGCTGAGTATACACATTTCAATTCAATTGAATTCAATCTGTTTATTTCAGAAACCCAGGTTCCATAGTCAGAAAAGAAGATAAAATAAACTTATAAATTATAGTAAATTGAAAAACATGACAATAGAAATATAAAAATATAGAATTTTCATCTGGTTTTATATATTTCTTCTTTATATTTAAAATTATTTCCTTATATTACTAACAGAACTAAAAAACTACAAATTAAGCGCTTCGCTCTTACTTAAATAAAGGAGGAACTATGCACAAATAGTCCTTATGGACAAACATTTTATAATGGGTATTATTATTGAGGTGTAAATAGGAACTAGTAGCAGCAAATGGTAACTTTAAAATTGAATAAATAATTTCAAAAAGTTCCAGTCGGTTTTGTTAAACGTTATATGTTCAATTGTTCAACGAAATGATGTTCCATTATTGAATTATACGTTGGTTAGAGGCTTTATTGCGTATTAAAAATGATCTCAATTCTATTGAATTAAAGTCCTATAGCTGTAATTAATAACATAATGAAGCTGTTCTGAAAGAGCGACGTGGTCGGTAAATTGATATGGTCATTTTCGTACAAACGTGGTCGGTGCATGGATATGGTTATTTCCGTAGAACTCCAATTAGTGTAACCGTTTAATTAGGCCAATTTGATGCACGTAACAATTTAGCTTAATTCATAAATTGTGATATCAATTAAGGTTCACTTTATGATGAATTGCATACATGTTGTTCGTGATTTGATTTCGTGTTTCAAATTAGCGTAAAAAAGTTTAATTACTTATAGATTTTTCTTCGAGGCTTTTTTTATCATATCTGAATAACCTACCTTAATAAAAATTCCTACACAAGTTAAATGTAATGTTTCAGTATGTATATTGATTGCAAGTAAAAAAAAAACAAATATGTAAAATAACGATTATCTTTTTTTTTCTTTTTTACTACGGTAACAAGATTTTCGAGAAAAGATTTCTTTAGGAATCTGTGCTCTCAGTGAGTACTATGCTTTATATCAACTTAAAAGAACTAGAGGGAACAAAAGTAACAATTTTATAACGAAGAAGAAAATCGTCAAAAAGTCTATAGCATTGACATAAGCCGCGCTAAATAATGTGGTCAATTGTATTATTTTGCAAGAAAAGCGAGACGAATATCGATTCCGCTACGAAGCAATGTTAGTTTGTACACGGCCCCAGTGTATGGAAATCACTGGTTCGCACGGTTAGCGCTGCGCCTTACATCAATGTCATTATAGTTTCCCGTGGCATTATTTGAGTATTACGGGTCATTCGGTTAACGGTGCGCAATGCCAACGACCGGTGTGTTTTGACGGTCAACTCACTTGCGGTAAGTATATCTGCGTCTGCGTGACGGTCGGTGTCTTTTTGACGGTCAACTCACTTGCGGTAAGTAAATCTGCGTCTGCGTGACGGTCGGTGTCTTTTTGACGGTCAACTCACTTGCGGTAAGTAAGTCTGCGTGACGGTGTTACTAGTTGCGTATGCGATAAGTTGGATGATTCAATAAGCATGAATTAGGAATAGTATAAAATGCTACATAGGGTTTAAAAAATCCAACGTGCTTACGATAGAAGAAAGCATGAATTTATAATTGAGGAATACCGTGCGGCGTATGTTTAACAGTGAACGTCCTTTGGCTGATAGATATAATGCTGATTCAATCTCTTTTAAGGGTTCCGTAGCCGAATGGTAAAAAACGGAACCCTTATAGTTTCGTCAAGTCTGTCTGTCTGTCCGTCCGTATGTCACAGCCATTTTATTCTGTAACTATAAGCATTACACTGTTGAAATTTGGTAGGAAGATGTATCCTGTTAACCGTTTACCGATTCTCATACAAAAAATAATGTCATTCAAGGGGGGCTCCCACATGAAACTAAAACAAAAAAAATGTCGAACCTATACGTGTGGGGTGTCTATGAATAGGTCTTTTAAAATGATATTGAGGTTTCTAGAACCATTTTCTTTTAAAGTCTAACGTTTCATAGCTATACGCTTTCAAAGTGGAAAAATGGGCGTCCCCATCTTACTTCTAAACCAAGAGAGTGTAAATTTTGAAAAATAATAATAATATAGATCGTAACAAATACTTTCAACGAAAATTGGTTTGGACGAGATCGAACTAGTAGTTTTTGAGATATAGTATGTTTTCAACAACCGCAAACATAACTTTGTACTTCATACAAACACTATGAAAAAGAAAGTTATATTTGCAGTCAACAAAATATTGTGGCATTTTACTAAGTAGAAGTAATTGGATTCCCTAATTCAATAAAACTTGGCACGGAACCCTCAGTGCGCGAGTCCGACTCGCACTTGGCCGGTTTTTTTACCTGGTTTAGAGTAGATCTGATATTCATTAAATTGTATCCTTAGCATCTATTTAGTCTTTTACCGACTTCAAAAAACCTGAAATAAAAAAATATTTTGTAAAATAAAAAACTGTCTTAAAGCTCAAAATAACGCGTTTATTTTAAAATGTGACCTTTATTCATCTTCTACTTATCATTACCGTTGAAGTTCACTGATAATCTAAATCAAAGCACAATGCATAATAAATAACATTTCCAAAGAATCCTAAAGGCCTTTTCTCTTTGACTGAACGTAATTCAATTCTACGCCAATATTGGGTTAAAGATAATTAAGTGGATCCTCGGATTATATACATAAGAATTGACTAAAATATGAGTATATTGTGTCATAATAAAGTAGAAACAAAAAAAAATGTTCATGTTTGGTAACCATCGTCTGAGGTATTATAATTGTAAAAGTTAACTCTGGCGCCGTAACTAGGATGAAACTAGAAATAGGATGGCTTTGATCCCGGATTGCATAACAACCCTTAATGAAGCTAAAGGTGGGAATGAAAGTTAAGCTGACATGCCGGAAGAAAAATCGTAATTAAGATTCCAAGTCACATTTCAAAGCTGGGATTAACGCCTTAAACAGTTGACATTTGAACTTCTAACCCTCTCCTAGACGAGGGTTAATAATAACAAAAAAGTCGTCAGTCAGAGACAATGAAGAAGTTACAAAAGCGCCGACAGTCTTTGTGATGCCGGTGCGTGTGACGTTTATTACTACCAAATGGTGGGGGTGATAGGGGACGTCACGGATAGAAGGGTTAATTCTACAAATAGATCGGCATGTTTTAAAGTACGCTGTTTGTGAGTGATGTAAAAGTAGGTATTATGAAATGTTACGCTGAATGTTATTTTTGTTTGACTTCTAATATATTCTATTAGAGATAACCAATTTTCTTTACCTACAGTGAAGTTTATAATAAGAAGCTTGACATCTGCTGAAGATCAAGCTGTGGAAGTAATAGATAAACTTTAAAAAAGCTATCCAATTCTGACGATATTCGATACGGATCGATCTTTCGAACCTCCTTTTTTTTAAAATTTGTTTTTTTTTTTAAAAAAAAGGTCAAATAAAAGGTATTCTTCGTTTTATTCGTTATGCGGGTCGTTATCAATATCCTTCTGTTCAAGGTTTAGAGAAGTAACATTTAGCATGTGACGCTCATGAATACTTTAGAAAGTGTTTCGCAAAACTAATTTAGAACATTATCCACGGCTTTCCGAAAACAATGTGACCTTGCACAGGCGTTTGAACAATTACGGGTATCACTCAACTGGCGTCGACAATGTCTGATAAATTGACGCCGTCCGCTGTACAACATACTTGCCTTTTGTGTGAGTACAGTCGGTTAGATGAAATATTAAGTTCCTAAGTACTTCTTACAATAAAAACGAAGTGTCGTGTACTAGAGCTATGGTCCTTATCTCCCGACGCAAAAAGAGGGGGGGGGGGTCATAAGTTTTACGTTACGTAAGTATCTGTCTGTGGTATTGTAGCTCGGAAATGGATTGACCGTTTTTGGTTTTTTTTGTGTCATAGATAATTTTATCCCGAATGTTCTTAGCCATGTCTTATAGAAATCTGTTGAGCCGTATAAAAACAAAAAAGAAGAAAAGTAAATAATCAGATCTTTTCTAATTGATAAAGGGTCTGACCAACTTATTTATGTCCGAGTGATTGATGACATGTTACCATGACCTGATCAGCCTTTTGAAGATCTACAGCTCTTTAATAAAAAAAAAATTCTCAATGTCCTTTGTTTTCGGTCGAAAAAAGTGTAAAAGTGTTTTCTTTCTTTCTTTTCTTTCTAAATAGTTGATGAGGGGATCTGTCGAGGGCGAGGGGGTCGGGGGGTTGACAAAATATTTAATTTTACTTTAATTTACGTGAGTCTATTTGGGCTTCGCAAACCCTAACACCAATAAACACGTTACAAAGTTGCCGTAAAATATTATTTGCCCAAGACTCAGAACAACACCTTTTTATTTCCGTGCAAAATTTTGCATACCTATGTAAAATAAGCGAATGCTAGAGAACTAAGTATCCAAACGTATCGTAATCTCCAAAAGATGGTTTCGTCATAAGAATCATGTAAATTATGAAACAAAATAGAGAAGGCTTATTTTATGATTAGGAGTAATATTCTACACATACGTCGTTAACTGTACCTATATGCTGTACTCGTATAAGTCACGATGTAAAAGTTGGTAACATCCCGCTACTTTCAAACTACCTTAACATTAAAGTCTTAATCCTTGCGAGTTGAAGCACGCCCCTTTAGGGCTATCTCGCTGGTCCCTGAAGTGTAGGAAAAGGGCCCTTTCAGTAACGGCTGACGTTAATGCACGTTTTGAGCGCAGATTATTCCAGAGTTTTATTTCAGTTAAATATTCTAAAGACTGCGACTGACCTGTAACATTTGAATAGTTAGATACGGGATTGCTATCATGTACATAAGTTTCCGTTATTTCGGCACTTACAAACCGTGATCACGGAGTAACTGAAGAGAACGTGGATGAGTTGTTATTGGCAGGTTCCTTCGAAATCGCCGTTATCATTGTCCACAAACTCCGTGATTATGGAGCTTGTTACAGTGCCGAAATATCGGAAGCTCATAAATACTAAGGTACATGGTAGCAATCCTGTATCTAACTATTCGAATGTTAGTGACCTGTGTTGGCAACTCCAATAATAAGAACCTTTTTGGGTGTTTTTAGGGTTCCGTAGCCGAATGGAAAAAAAACGGAACCCTTATAGTTTCGTCAAGTCTGTCTGTCTGTCTGTCTGTCCGTCCGTCCGTCGGTATGTCATAGCCATTTTATTCTGTAATAGGTCTTTAAAATGACATAGAGGTAGCTAAAACCATTTTCTTTTAAAGTCTAACGTTTCATAGCTAGACGGTGCATAGCAAGTGGTAAAATGCCCCCCCCCCCATCTAACTTCTAAAATAAGCGAGTGTAAATTTTGAAAAAAATATATATATGTAAAATTGGTTTAGACGGAATCGACCCTGTAGTTTTTGAGTTTTTGAGATATAGTACATTTTCTACAACCGCAAACATAACTTTGTTCTTCATACAAACACTATGAAAAACAAAGTTATATTTGCGGTCAACAAAATATTGTGGTGTTTTAACTAAGTGGAAGGAAGTGGATTCCCTAATTTAGTTAAAGTTGGCACGGAACCCTCAGTGCGTGAGTATGCACTCAGCCGGTTTTTTCTATGTACTTGTCTATGACAGCGAAAATCAGTGCCTACAGCGAATAATAACAGTCCACTATCAAATAAGCACAAGAGCGACCACTAGAACAAACTGTAATAATGTTAAAAAATGTTATCGTGATGTAACGTTACGTTGTCGCATAATTTTAACTGGTCAGTAAAGCGAGCGAATGTTACGTTACTGCAACATGCTTCAGTCAGACAGGATCATACAGTCTGATTATAGATTTTGATCTTGATCGCTCCTTTAGAATTCGCCTAGTCAACTAAATAAAATAGTATTATTATTCTATTTTATTGTTTTTGTCAAATACAAAGGGCTGATGGGGCTTAATTAGAGTATTAAACAAGTTCTTTATTTTAAAATTACTAGTCTGTGTAATTTCAAGGCAGATAAATCCAGAAATAAAATGAGTTTGGCTCGGCATTCGTCCTGAACAGAGGTGCCTACCTCTACACAGCTAGACGCAGTCACCCTTAGATATTTTATGCAGAATCCTGTACTGTACATAGGAGTATCTTGTTACTATACCTACACTGTAACTCCTTATGATAAAAATTAATCCGATGATAAATCTGCAACGTCATCATTCTTAATGCGAAAAGCATGGTCACCATAACGGTAAACAGTTCTTTTTGTTTGATGTGATTTCAATAGCCATTGAGTAACGGAGGTGATGCGGGGTTTCTAGGTCGCCTGGTATCAACAGATAGGGTTTTTGTTTCAATACCCTTAACTAAAAGTGGCTATGTAATAAAAATTGGTTAAAACTACATACATTGACCATAAGGGTACCAAAAGTATACAACAGTAAGCAACATAATTTTTGGCTTTTAGCGATTGTAAAATCATAAAGATGAAATAACAAACCAACAATTGCGCACGGGTCTCGAACCTGCAACTTTCTGGCTAACCGGGCCAATTATTGGCTTCTTAATTCATCTTTATGAATATAAAATATGACACATATGTAAACGATTGTAAAATCATATATTGATATCATTATTGTGGTGTAAGTAAGTGGTACTCGTATGTCGACTTCTTAAGCCACTCAAAAGCACCTATTATTATTTTTTACGTATTAAATTAATACATTTTCTAACATTTATATTTGTATCTTTACAGAACAGTGCACCGATGTGGGAGGAGTTCATATCGAAAGCGACGAAGCTTCACTCCGCTCTGAAGTAAGTGATAAACCGATTAACACGATTTTATTAACCTGATGCGTCAACCGAATAACGCCGACTAGTATGCCGGGATTAATTGGCAATTAACAAATTGAACAGATGCGATTTTGAAAATTAATCGACCATTTTACAGGAGTGATATACTGATGATGTCGGAAAAGAAATCCAATAATAGTAAAAATTTCATAGAACTTTTGAATTAAATCGTAATTTTGCTGTACGTATTCTGTAACTCAAATTTAGAGCTAGACGGTTTCTTTGCACTAAAAATAATTCCTTTTAACTATTTTATAGCTAAGCGCCGAAAAAAACATACGTTGTATAGTTTTCTTATAATTGAAGTGCACTTTTATAACTTCCTACTGCCTTTTTGAAAACGCATCTTTAAAGCTTCGTACATTTTTCAATATTGCCCGTAACTGTTGTCTAGGAGTTGGGACCGATCGTCTGTTTTATTTCACTTATATTTCGGGGTATATCACCGATCATATTAAAATCTTTAGGTATTTTAAATACTCCAATAATATTGCCTGTTGACACAACGTTGTCAGGTCATCGCGCCCCGAATTCGCGATCGTTTAGCGACAATTGCAACGTTATTGGTACAGTCACCGCCAATCGGGAAATGATTGGTGAAATAGCTGCTGGAAATAACTAGGTCATGTTAAGTGATAACTACCAGACACGCTTGACCTATTTTCAGTGTTTGCACTATGATACCTATCAGTCCAAAATCACATACCTTTAATCAGTTGTAAAACAGTTAAATTACGAAATTGATTTGAAGCAATTTCAAATTCTCAAGTCATTCCTAATAATGCTACTGAAATAACACAAAATAATTTATTAAGTTACGAAAATATAACTGCATGACTGTACATAAATGGTACAATGATCATTTTTATTCTACCAATCGGTCGGCGGTCTCGAACAATTTTGAAACACCTTATTCATTTAAACTTGTTGAGCCAATTGTAAACTAGTTACGATTTAGCCATTTAGGTCATACGAGGGTCAAACTGAAAGTTCTTAGAAAATCAAAAACTGATTACATTAGCCAGTTATTAGTTTTATTATATCTTTTCAAAATATTGTCCATTGACGTCAATACACCGCTGCATGCGATGGAACCACTGGGAAAAGCACTTTGCCCACTCGTCCTTAGGGGTCTCTTCAATGGCATCGCGATACGCAGCCACTGCTTCTTCAGCATTCATAAACCGCTTTCCTTTAAGTTTTTCTTTAATTTTTGGAAATAAATAAAAATCACAAGGCGCGAGGTCGGGGCTATACGGCGGGTGACCCAGTAATTCAACGTTTGATGTCGCCAAATAGTCGATCGTTCGCTTGGCGGTGTGCGACGAGGCGTTGTCGTGGTGAAGGAGGATCCTACTGCGAGGTCGTTTCTCTCGAACTTTTTCCAAGACAAGTGGCAAACAATTGGTAGTGTACCATTCTGCAGAAACTGTTTTTTAGGGTTCCGTAGCCGAATGGCAAAAAACGGAACCCTTATAGTTTCGTCAAGTCTGTCTGTCTGTCTGTCTGTCTGTCTGTCTGTCTGTCTGTCTGTCTGTCTGTCTGTCTGTCTGTCCGTCCGTATGTCACACCCATTTTATTCTGTAACTATAAGCATTACACAATTGAAATTTGGTAAGAAGATGTATCTCGTTAACCGCTTACCGATTCTCATACAAAAAATTAAAAAAAATGACAGTTAAGGGGGGGCTCCCATACATGAAACTAAAACCAAAAAAAATTTTTTTTGGCAAACCTATGCGTGTGGGGTGTCTATGGATAGGTCTTTCAAAATAACATAGAGGTTTCAAAAACCATTTTCTTTTAAAGCCAAACGTTTAATAGCTAGACGCTTCTAAAGTGGTAAAATGGGCGTCCCCCCCCATCTAATTTCTAAACCAAGCAAGTGTAAATTTTGAAAAAAATATATAATGTAGATCTTAACAAATACTTTCAACGAAAATTGGTTCGGACGGGATCGAACTAGTAGTTTTTGAGATATAGCACATTTTCAACAACCGCAAACATAACTTTGTACTTCATACAAACACTATGAAAAACAAAGTTATATTTGTAGTCAACAAAATATTGTGGTATTTTACTAAGTAGAAGTAAATGGATTCCCTAATTCAGTTAACGTAGGCACGGAACCCTCAGTGCGCGAGTCCGACTCGCACTTGGCCGGTTTTGATCCTCTAACACAATTGTTGCGAAATGACCTATCCTTCCAAAGAACGAGGCCACCATTTTTTTTCCCGCACTTCGATCTCTCTTCACTTTAGTTGGCAACTCCTCGAAAGGAAACACCCACTGAGCAGATTGTCTTTTGGTTTCAGGATCATAACAGTAAATCCAGCTTTCGTCACCTGTTAGTATGTCGAACACAGCATTTGAGTCACCTCCGTTAAATCTTTCAATCATTTTACGGCACCAATCCACACGATGGAGTTTTTGAGCCTTAGTCAAATTATGAGGTATCCACCGGGCGCAAAGCTTCCTGACCGCTAAATGTTCGTGGAGGATTTTGTGCACTTGACTCATACCAATGCCTAAGCTTGTCCGAATCTGCTGGTAGGTCACTCTTTTGTCAGTCTCTATCATACGCCGCACAACACATATGTTATTTTCAGTCGTCGCCGTAGAAGGCCGTCCCTCACGTACATCATCAGTGAGATTAGTGCGACCACGTTTAAACTCATTAAACCAGTTGTAAACAGTCGCACGAGATGGGGCTTCATCGTGAAAGGCCAATCGTAGTCTATCATAACTTTCTTGTTGACTTAAATGACATCGAAAGTCATAAAAAATCATTGCACGAAAATTTTCTCGTGTTAAATTCATGTTGACGTGACACAGACAATTTTCAATTTGCCGCCAAATCGTAAAACAAATGACAAATGAATGAAATATATACTCAGTAATATTTGCAAAGAGTTCTATTTTCAAATTTTAGAATATTTTTTTTATTATATTGTTTATAAGTGGCCAGTTCTAAGAACTTTCAGTTTGACCCTCGTAAAAAGCGCGCAAGAACTCTTTGAGACAGACGAAGGCTCTTATGACTTAAAGCTAGACTGTTAATCTACACTAATATTATATTGGAGCCATATAAAAAAACGTGTTAGATTTATCGAGATAGGCTATTAAACATCACGCTGTGAGAGAGGAGAGAGCAAACTCAAAACACGCAGACGCAGTCGCGGGGAACGCTTGTTCGTACATATGTCGTAGCCATCTGGCATTGGCATGATGACATAAATGACTTCTGAGAAAACAGAGTAAAACAGCATATAGTTAAAAATGAATGCTTAATCCTCATCCACAAGTTTTCTAATGTTTATTTTTCCACCTTTGAAAAATATTTATTTACGAAAGCAAATCAATGTTTCAGATCGGCACTCAGCGCGATAGCGGCTTTCCTGGACGCCTTCCAGAAAATAGCAGACGCGGCGACTAACGCCAGAGGTGAGTCTTTGCTGTTAATTTTCCGACAGGCGTTTTATTTTTGCAATGTCCTGAGATTCGATTCAATGAGCTTTGTTTTTTAGCTACGTTGTATCGATAATGTTGAGATTTTAAAATACGATATTGTTTGCTGTTCTAGTTATATTTTTTTTTCTTCTTACTGACCTGTTTTTAAGGTTCTGTTAAGTTTGGGATACCTTTTAAGCCTAAAACCCTTTTTTGGACTGTTTTATTCTAACTGGAGGTTTATAACTTCGAGTTTAATACGTAATATTTTAGAATGTGAAATGAAACACTCGAAAAATGTTGACGAATTTAATACAATTATAATCTATTTTATTTTTTATTATGACTTAAAGTTATATTAGAACATAAAATTGAACACCAGTCTACCTTTGAGCGTGAAATTATTTGTAAATAAAGAAATTACTTAAAAATATTGAGTTTGATAGGTCAGTGTCAATTAATGAAAAACAACCACATAATAATGCAATGATTTGATTAAAACACTAAACAAAAAAAGTGATATGAATTCGAAGAACTAGAGATAAAAAATGTATAAAAGTGCCATAAGGCCTTATTTTTTCCAACGCCAGATAAGAATTATCAGACTGAATAAGTATACATAGACCGATTTTAAAATGTCAGCCACAGAAATGATTGCTGACAAATAGGTGACGTTTTTCAAATTTGGCGTTTTGTACTTTCAACAAATATTTCTTATCTGAGGTTAATAAAATTGGTCCATATGCAATTAAATTAATAAGAAACTTATAACTATGACACTTGAACAATAAATTCTTTAATAACTTTTTCAATCAGTCAATTAGTATTTTGCAAGATTGAGATCAATTCCTCTTATAATGTCAAGTGGCTTTGAAAATTGATTATCTACGCAATTCAAATGGTTTACGAATTGATTACAAATGTTATGAAGCTTTAATAATCGATGATTAAAATAGGGAATATGTTTTTTTAAACAGCATATGAACATGATAAAAAACAATAAAAAACGTATTATCCTTCTTTGAGCTCCGCTGAGGTTGGGTCCCTATCGTAAGACTAGTTTGAGAAGGATTATAGGTGCACCATAGTTTATAATCACCACTCAACTCATTTATGACTTGACTACCATACAATTTACGCTGAAAATGTCTAACTAGATCACATAGTTTTTATTATTAGTGGACCCGGAAAACCTTATTTTTTAATCAACACAAGACCCATATTTTGATTGTGAAAAATCATAATACCGTGTTCAAATCTTTATAACGCATATTCCCTATTCATCAAAACTAGTCTAAACTGCAGTTTTCATTTGTCAGAAGGGTTAGTCTATCGAAATCTCTCAAGGCGCCATATTGGTTCTAATCCAGCTTACATACTGTATCACTTTGGAGTAAACACCAGGTATGTCTTCCATACCGCACGGTGTTGGCCCGAAGCTGACGACTCCTAACACCTCATAGATCCTACCGTTCTCGTACATAAGCGGACCTCCAGAATCTCCCTTACAGGAGTCCTTGCCAATCTCTCCACCGGCACACATCTGACCCTGCCATAGTTCGACTCGACGCCAGGAAACGTTGTAGGCTGGTTGGCATTCCTGTAACCATTTTATGATTTGACATATAGAACTGTGGATGAAATAAAGGAAGAATATGATATCATAGGCACTGGCAATTTGTGGTGGGCGTTTGAAAAATAGAACATTATTTGATCGATCACTTAAGAGATCTCACTCAATATAGCAGCACACAAAATATTATTTTTAACCGTCTTAGTTTGCCATTTTTTCTAACCCTGAAGAATACTTATGTATTTATTATCTTTTCTTAATTTAGAAGTACGTCACCAAAAGTTTAGTCTCCAATAATTTAGGCTAGAATTGGTCTGTCTGAATCGGTTGATTAAGTTATTGTGCATATCTTCCATTCCAAGTAGGCTCTCCTAAAAAGCGACGAGTCCAAAGTGCAACATGCTTTCAGGACTGATGTCACAGATTTCAGAATATCGGCCCGTGACTCTGCCAAGTTTAGCCCGAAAATCGGTTATCTATTAATTTCAAAAGCCATTTACCCTGTGACTAATGAACGGCAGTCCAACATGCAACTTGACGGTGCTCTTCGAGTGTGTGGAGTTGATGGCTCCCCAACCAGCGGCGTAGAGCTTGAAGTTAGGAGGCGGTTTCAACGTTAAGTCTACGACGGGCAGGCAGATTGGTCTGATGAAGTCTAGAACAGATATGTGGTTAGTTAAAAAAAGGAAGTTTCAATTGGTTACGATAAACTTTTTTCACATAAAAATATTTATACACTTAGGCTGTAGTTTCACCTGATGGTAAACACTTAGGCTACGGTTTCACCTTATGGTAAGTGATGATAAATGGCATAGGATGGATGTATAACTATTTCGTGATTAATGACTTTTTATGTGAAATAGATTCGCTCTTGACGCAAGACTAGACGAGGCATAGAAATTGACGACGATATAGCGAGCTCACCCAGAAGAAGCCTTTGATCATATCACACTAGTAACATATATACTAATAACAGCCTATTCACTTTTTTGAAAACATTTTTATCATAATACTTAGGCAAAGGCAGCACTATTGCATCGTGCTGTGGAACTTTGTTACACATTTTGCCAGATTTAAGAATTATATTGTTTTAAGAATTATCTATAACCTTATTAAGTAAATAAAAATCGTCTTAAACCCCAAGCTCACCTGTATAAGGCGCAGCCTGTTTCAATCTGACCATGCCGATATCATGACGTCTAGTTATCGGGTTGTATCCTTCGTGAGGGATGGTCTTCTCAATGGGTATGATGACCACCTCCTCGGTACAGTCTTCGCCACCACCTTCAACGGGCACGCAGTCGGGACCATCGTGACTTGTGTCGTATTCGGATAAGCGGACGTTTTTGCTGGAATAGGAAATTTTAATGAGCTTAAATTCTACAACAGGTACACCAGGAAAAACGGCCTCAAGGCGCCAGACATGAATAGCACTTAGCAAATCTATAAACAGGTTCTGCTGTGGTGATTTAATATAATACATTATAAGTATTCATTGTAAAATTATGACAAAAGTGTATGGCAGTAGTCAAAATATTTTTAAAACACAATGGCAGCCTGGTGGATTCGACCTTCGTGGAACAGTTTCAAATGTGCTTCATTTAACCCGTTGAAAGTATTAATCCCTCAAGCGTATGTGAACGAGACACAATGCAAATTCTATTGTTTTGCGGTTGCCTGCAACCGCTCGGGTGTTGAAGCATTAAATTGAGATTTATATGGAAAGGTGTTTATAAAAATATTAAATTCACTCACGGAGTGCCAATATTCAGTACGCTTCCTACAAGACAATGGGCCGCGGTTAGAACGTATTTGTTACTGATGAGGGCACCACCACACAGCAGCTTCACTCTATTGTCTCTGCCCAGGTATTCGATGAGGGTCAGCCAAGGGTACTGGTCCACTGATGTTGCTGTGCCGCCTGTAAGATAGATAATAGTGATAAAAACCGATATACCTATACTAGTTTATGATGTCATATGTTAAAACGAATGAAGGCCAACTGTTAATCTCACAAAATGGACATAAATTACTTCACTACTGTAAGTGTAATGGGGAATTACATTTCAATATTGAGAGAAAATACAAAATTAATTGAACATGTGTTCTGTGACTATTTTAAATACAACTGCTAGCTGGAGCATTATCTATCTAATCAAAAAGACAATGTACTTTATTTCAAGAAAGTGACATCGGTATACTAAAACCTTATTAGGGTATGGGTGTTTTGGTACTATAATAATGTTTCTGATTTCCATAACATCACTGTTTTAGCTATTTACTTTGGGATGAACGCCATGTCCTTTATAATAACCACTTGCCTGTAATCTTGTTCCCGGCTCCACTATCTAGACCACAGCACTCAGTTCTTGGATCAGGAGGTAAAGCGGTGTTTCTGGTCTCACAGTTCCCTTTCGTAATGGTATCCGGGGACGGACCGCAGCAAACGCTGTATGCATCAGCTCCTTCGCACCTGAAGATAAAAATGGGTTTATTATCAGTAAGATGTCTCAATGTATCAGCAATAAATTTTCTATAAGGGTGGAGAACAAAAAAGGGCATGTCCTTATAAAGATCTTGTCGCCAACATTTTAAGATGTTGCTAAGAAAAAGCAGCACAAAAATCCACCCATTCAATTAGACCTTTACGTACTAAAGATATGAAATTCTTACAACACAGTTAACTAACTTAAAAGTTAGGCTTTAAAAATTCCAGGAATATGTTATTACTGATGCGAATGAAAAAGGGGATATATCGTATTGTTCGTATTGAATTCCTCTCACTTATTTGGCACATAAAGTTTTTATCTCACGTACGATCCAAAGGATAAAACTGTTACAAGTGTTGGTTCTATTCGATAATATATTTGGTCAGTTGGAAAGTCTGAAAATTGTGTATAGGTATTCGGAATGTTAACATTACGCAGTGTTAATTGTGTGTAATCAATCTCATCTGATTGATATAGCATACTGTTGCTGGATGAAAAATGCTTACAGCACGCTCATTTATTCGAGAGATTGTTACAACACAATGTCAAATCTACTTACATCGATTTCTTTTACAAGAATATTACTTTGATAATTCGCAACAGTTCTCTTGGCGTGTTACGTTCACGTGCGTATCGTGATCTGCGTAACCAATGACCGATCCACATAGGACCTTGACATTTATATTACTGGTTCGAAGACAGGTTTGCCATCCTTAAGGCATAGGGAACAACACGGGTCGGACAATCACCTGTATACATTATGACGTCGTCAATATAAACATATCATGTGCATTTTTTATGATGTCTTCAAATTGCCACTCTAAAATAAGTTATTTATTAATATCGAATTATTTTTAAGAATCGTTTTGAGTAATAAAATGAATTGAATTCCTTAATTAGATGTGCTTGGGCACTAACGAAAAATGTTACGGTAAAATTTAAGTACCTACTTTCTAACTTGTGATTTTCGTTATCAATGATTTGGTCAATCAATACGAATAAACCGAGAAGTTTCTAGTAGTTGCTGAACTTTTGTGGTCTAAATTCTGTCTTTGGGTATTCCCCTATGAATCATTTGAATAATTGGAGTCTTACTGTGACGATTGATCTAAGATAAAGTTATTTACAATTCAAAACTAGTATCATTGATTTCTTGTGTCTTCTCATGTCCAAGTTACGAATATCGACACTACAGTACTATTTTTTTTCTAACCTTGCTACTGATATGTATGTATCAGTAGTTTGTTTATTGACTTGTAGTTTTAGCGTTTCGGACGCTAACTAAAATGTTATATACAAATTTTTTTCGAGCGCTTAGTAACGTAGTATGTAAAAGCGTATAATTTGTTTGTTTACCAAGTTGTCATAACAGAATCATTAGCCTTATTTTTTCCCGTTGTGTAATATTTATGATTGTGCGTCTTTTTCAATCCATCGAAATTAAATATCAACTCGATGATCCAAACAATAATAATGTTTTGATTCCAAGACATCTTTGTTAATTGTAAATTTAGATATAATGTTGAAAATTAATTAAGACTAAATAATAGTAACGACTCTGGTGACATTAAAAATGGTTTTAAAAGTAAAGCTTTTTTGCAATAAGGCCATTTGGTAGACAAGGGCAATCCCAGACAAAAACGAGAACCTGATTTCAATTATAACTATGACGTCAACAAGTGACGTAGCAGAGTTAACATTTGTTTAAATTTATTCAGCAGTAACATAATTATTAGAAATCAATAATTTAGTTAGAATATTAAACAATATCACTATTACAGACAATATCCAATCAACATTCTTATTGAACATCTAACCTATAAGTAGCTTAATCACGACTTAGTTTCTACTATTATTATAACAAAAATCCAACGGTTATCTGAACAGTGTGGTAACTTTCTGTTTTACAATGCCGATTATTACTAAGCTCAAGGATATTCTACTGGGACTTGTATCTGGTCTGGTTTGGTTTTGCTTTTACCTGCTAAAAGGAGGGGAACCTCAAGAATTCCCACGAGATCTTGAGTGCCTTTTAAACTATTACTTTCTTCTCTATGCAGTAGGGAAATTAAATATGAGACGTTGCGCACTCATGTTGTATTCAAATATATTTTGTAATATATAATCTACTTTTTTTACTGCTCTGAGCATGGCAACTGGTTAGGTGGGACGAATGGCCTCTGACCGTTGTCATTTGTTAAGTGTACCTACTTAAACGTCCCTGAATAACCTCCAGTTTCTAAAAAGTATGACATTGGATGGCTTATCGCACACGCTATCTCGAAGATCCTAGAATCCCAGAATTGCGTAATTTCAATCTCATCTACATCTATTTTTATTATTATCAATGCGAAAGTTTGTGAGGATGGATGTATGGATTAATGTAGATGTACGTTCGTTACTCCTTCACGCAATAAGGACTGGATAGATTTTGATAAAACTTTACAATAACATAGTAGCTACTGTGAAACAACTTCACAACTCACCGCGAAGCTTGCACCAGCAGCATGCTCTCAGTAGATACGGGCTTCTTCAACAAATTGGCGAGATGTGGGCATGAGTATATACTGACACATCTACCCGGTTCGCCGTACGGGGTGTGGCATGGACAGCATACCTGAAATGGTAAGGTTAAACATAAACCAGGCACTTAAAATGATAGTTAACCAATAATGGCACATACAAAAATATTGATGAAGAACAACATATTGAAAATGCTCTCGGTACCAAGTTTCCACTGGATAATTTGAATAAAGAACATTCTTTAACCCTGGCTGACATAGTTTAAATCAGTGACCACGACAGCAGGAGTCAAAATTTTTGACGGTTGTGTCGACGAAAACATTTAGGGCCTCAATTACTTGTTTGCAAGTTTAAAAAATAATTACAAGAACGATCTTCAGAAGCCTCTGTATTAAGAAATCCCAGTATGAATATTTGTACCGTGTAGGTTTCCTCCTCAGCAAAAATCTTAACAGGATATTTCCTTATGTTTTCTGCAATACTTGCATTTGATATCAGTACAAACAACCGCAATGATGTTAAAACATTATGGTACAAGTTATTTGTTTCTCCAGATTTGTTTTATTTTCCTCTAACTAAAGCTTTGTCCAAGATAGAATGACGTCGGTAATGATTTACCGTTAGATTCACTTACTGACGTATGCGGTGCTGGCAGTTTTACAACCATAGTGTTTCCTAGTGCACTTTCATGTTAAAACAAATATATATATATTTACTTAGGTGATTGTCAGTTCTTTGTTTCGTTAGACAGGCCATTAACAGAAAGATGTACAATTTAGGCGGTCTTTTCTTCTCCCATATCACTGGGCATATGGCATGCTTAGTTGTTCATGCATGGTGGGAAAAATCTTGACTTTGGATTTATTAAATCTCTTTCTCGTTTATCACGTCAGATTATTCAATCTGACGTGACCTTGTACCTTACCGTGTACCATGGTTCATTTTAAATTTCTTTCTTACCTTGGGTGTGCTCCCTTCGAAACCACAAGCAGACCTTCTGAGTATATCAATATCGGCTGGTGAACGATTAGGATTGTTTATAGTTTGAAACAGCGATGGACATTTGAGGATGCTGACACAGTTGCCGTTGTCACCGTTGGCTGCTTTGCACGATTCTGAAGAGAAAAGAGTGTCTTGATTAGTATTCCTATTGTACATGTTGCTTAAGGGTTTTTGATCTACTACAGCTGGTAATTCCTTTTGAGTGACAAGCGAAACATTAACACGTAATATTTTTACGTTCGTAATATCAACCCTTTTTCGTTAAATTAGAGCTGCCAATTCATTCCATGAGTTAAAAACTTTGTTAAATGTGAATAAAGAAACAGTGAATCCATGTTAAAAAAACGGAAAAATAAAAATTGCTCCGCTTGGTATTACGGCTTCTTTCTGACATTGATTGTTGTCACCTTTGTTGATAATATGAACATGACCAAAGACCCTCTGTGCAGATTCTGCAATACAGAAGAAGAAACGGCCATGCATATCCTCTGCTCATGCGGTCCGCTTATGAGTAAACGAAGTATTCATCTCGGGCGACACATCATGCACCCGGATGAGATAGCAGATATCACGCTTCAAAGAATCTGGCAATTTATAGACTCAACAGGACTAAGCAGTGAACTTTAAACTTAAGGGCTGCCGCAATAGATCATTGTCCTGGTCGAATTGGCAACAATATTGGCCAAAAACCAACCAATATACCTATGTTGATACTCTGGCTAGTAGTATTATATGTTTAAATTACATTATATGTAGATAGTTTGATGACGCTTTAATCGGGACGTTATTATCTACTTGCCACCTATAAGTAACTATTCGTTCATTGTTTGCAGATAAAGTTATGTTTTCTTTAGTTTTATTAATATTACCATTTTTATTTACGCTTTAATAGTAGCTATTAATAATGTTTCCTACATTTAGCACTTATCTTGTCCGCGGTAATTCCCCAGTGAGCACAAGGTTGCGCGAGCAAACATATAATAATTCCTGAATGACTTTTACTCACCTCTTTGAATACTATATTCAAATTATCCCTTAGATTGCAGAATGTAACTTTTCATAAGATAAGGGCTATTTATACAGATCAATACCCTGGTCATTGTATCTGACATAATGTCTTGCTAAAATATCTTAAACCTGACCTCTAACGGTTTGAAAGATTTATGAGTTAACTGTTAATCTACTATCAACATACTAGCTTTGCATGATTTAGTTTTACATATTAAAATGGATTTTGTCATTTTTACCGCCTTAAAAAAAGGGGGTAATAAAGAGGCCCTGAGTTGAGTTGATTTACCCAACGTCAGATAAAGAGTATTCATCGAATATAAAACAAAACGCCTAATTCTAAAACGTCAAGCTTACGTATACCAATAGTCTACAACCATCATACCCAAAATAATTTGTTTCTCCCAAATAGACGTTATTTTTAAGTTGTTTTTGAAGGTGGTTTAATTTTATCTATCCATATGCTATATTGGGTTGTCAAAATTGATATTAAAAATATGCAACATAATAATAAAATACATTTTTTAAAACCTGTTAGATATGTGATCGTAAATTTCAAGTAAACCTTAGTTGAAGTCTTATATTTTGAAGTAGGTCCTAAATTTATGTTGATTAGTGTATTTTGACGTATTCTAAGTAGGTATTTAAAGTTTTCCTCAATAAACGTAGAAATACTTATTTATTGCCTGTATCAAGGTGATAAATCATAACTTTTGCAAAATTTTAATTGCATCATCCTGCTTTGTGCTTATAACCGGCCAAAGTTTAGTCACTAATTACTTAATTGATATGATTGTAATATGCTTTTGAATGTTAACAATCATTATAAAATCGTTTTGAGTGTTTCTTCGGCTTTTTCCTCATGTTCTAGCATTTAAAAAAAAAATGTCGAAGAGTATTTGGTTTTACTAAGCCCGATTACTGGTTTTACATGTTATAATATTTTATGAATCCCTAAGTTTTTTTAATAAATATCAGCGATTATTTTTCGTTGGACACGAGGAAAATACTTCAAAAAAATAAAGACCAGCCAAACAACTTACTTTTTTTTCACATAATAATAGTTTTGGTGGACACTACTACTTTACAAAGCATGGGAGGCAATGTATTTTTTTAATATTATGTATTTTTATATTAAAAACTTAATTAAGCTTTGACAGATTTGAGATACGCTTAGTCTGACAAACAATGTAATATCCTTGTAAGTACTCGTTGATGAGTAAGCTAACTACGTACAGTACACAATAAATTCATTAATCATTGTGTCAATTTGCATCTGAAACGGGTTTTTGTAAGTGAAATCGAACATGTCTTTTTATCTGAAGACTGGTCTGCGATCTTCACTACATAACTTATTATAATACAGTTACTTTATAACCTGATCGAGTTAATTCTGCCCCTGACACTCGTGACGTCACATGAATATGAGAAAACTTAAGTATTATTTAATTAAAGTCTGCTCGGTGTTTCTCTTCGATACGAGACGGAGATCATAATATGAAGAAGAACTTTTGTTTAGGACAACGAATCAGTAAGCCCCAGGGCACAAAGCGCGATAAACTGATAACTTTTCTGCTCCAAGGCCCAGTGAAGCACAAAAGTTCAGCACAGAAGATAGCAGATCCTTCGATCAATTGTGCAGCGTAGGTGTCTGCCATCAAGATGGACAGACGTCCTTGTTAAGATCGCTGCATCATACTGAATAGGCTGCCATTGCAACCGGTGGCTCTGAAAACCGTAGGGAAGCCTATTTACAACTGTGAATGTCCTTTGGCTGATAATAATGATGACTTGTTTGTTATGTTATAAGCTTTTGGAGCTTCGAAGTTAACTCGGTGTTTCCATGAATGTATTCATCGGATAGACCTAATTACGGTTATTACCATGGATAAGTGGGTTACTCATACGAGTTTCTGTGTAGAACCCTGTTGGTTTTTTTTTTCAATGATGAAGTTTTTGGTCAGTGTCACTAGTCAAAATAGTCCGTTTCACCATTCCATACTATACCATTATTAATTTTATAAAAATAAGTAAATAGTCAACTGATTTTGAAACAGCAATACACCTTTGCGATACTTCATTAAGAATTTTGACAAGGTAGATAAGGAAATGCCTTAGTAACCACCATTAGCTCACTATGTTTTCCATTACAGTAAATAAAAACTTTGTTATTTTAATACTTAATTGATTTCTAACGGTTTTGTGTGGTAATGGGAAGTGATTTAATAACGATTATACATCGAAATCTTGACTTGGATTGATGGCCCGTGTTTATAGAATTAATTTTGTGAAGCTTTTACATTTTTGATGCTCAAAAGAATATTGACACAACGAGACACTAATAAAAATAGTATTTAAATTATTAAACTAGCCATGAATCTTGTAATACATTTAATAACGTAAAACGTAACGAAGTATTTTGTGTTTATAGGTTATCTTCATAATAAATTATTAGTCTATTACTTGTATCAGGAAATATTACTACGTGTGATTGAGGAAAACTTATGTTAAAATGTGTTTAATTACATAACGAGTTGTGTAATTAAATTTGATGATCAATTACCGTGTAGTACACTAATTTCATATTAATCAGATTTCTAGGAACATCGATCAAGAAACCAATGAAGATGGTTAATTAAGAAAGTAGCCTCCTAAAAGACAGCGAAAATAAATGGTATGTGAAACGGAACGTAGCTGAACACTATGAAAGTCAGGGAATCAAAATAATATTATACATTTCATTATAAAACTTTGCTAGATTAATGTTAAATAAATGGATTTAGTAATTTACTGTCCCAGTTTTAAAACGAAATAAGTCGACTTACCTTCATTTATAGCTTTTGTTTATGTTAACTACGAAGAACTTCACCAGACACATTAAAAAGATATCATCATTTTGTGACATTTAAAATAAAGAAACCAGTTCTTTATACGTTATCAACAAAAAATAATTATCGTACCCACATATTAATCAGTAATACTACTTACGTCCATTCACAAAGCTCGCAGCCGCAAGGAAAACACTAGCTAGTATAAAGAGCTTCATTTTCAATCAATTATCACGGTAATATAAAACACACACGATCTTATTACAGACACGTCCTCCCCGGTCGGCCGCCGGTGAAGCTCTGATGTTGACACGTCGAATGCTAAAGAAATAAGGTAAATCTGCGCAGACGCATCCTAAGAGTAGGGCGACCAAACACTTGGTGGTTAACGCGGGATATATGAGACGAAACTAAAAATAATAGATTTTTAGTATGATAAAATAACTACGGAAGCACAGATAATAAATGTTTAATCTCGCAGTGAGACCCATGTTGATCATAAGAAATGTACTTTTTGAGTTTTTTGTACCAAAGCCTTCCAAATGATTATAAAAATTGAGTACAGGTTTATTTTATCCAAGTAACCATCACTGAAGTGGTTATGAAATTATATCGATATCGAAACAGTTAGATAAGAGCTTATTTAAAGTTTTACTTACAAAAAAAATCACTTCTTTGAAGAAGCTTCTTTATTATAATGTTACTTTTTAGTTATTTAAAATTTTCTTGACAAAGATAGGAAAGAAAAAAGACACGCGTCTAAGGCAGAAAAATAATCTATGGTTTGATTTGATTGTCTCTTCTACTTTTTTGACTTTTGACAAGGTAGATAAGGAAATGCCTCAGTTCTGGGAAATACGGGATATTATGTCACCCTAATGTAAGTAACACGATGAATACAGATAAGTCGGTTGACTTCGGACCATTTATTAATGTTATGGTTGCCCATTTTCTTAAATTAGTCATTTTCAATCATAATCAAAAACTAAGATTAATAAATGAGGAATTTGGTTTTGTCTTAAAAAGGAAGTAACCAATTCAATTCAAAAGTATGTGTATTTGGTATTGTTGGAGTGTTATTTGATAATATTTGAGTATGTTGATCTAGAAAGGCTTACAAACACGTGTGCAACATTTCCACGGATTACTCTAAAACAAGAATTCCTGAGATGATTTTTGAGATATGGGTAAATAACTATAGTCATAAAATAAAAAGTAATTTAAAAAAATAAACCGCCTTCAAAAAACTGACTAAAAAGCTTAAAATAACGCATTAGCCATCTACTTAGGAGAAACATTTTTGTAATTTAGAAAACAAAACGAAGCAGCATTGTTTTTGTTCGTAAAATTTATTAATTATTTAACTTGTAGTGTTGGATCTAAGTAAAAGGTATTAGACTTGCATAATACTAAATAATCTTGATCTCATTCAAGATAACTATGGGCGAATATTCCTCCTGATCCAAGTGGAGTACGCGTGCACGTTAGTGTAGATCCCTGGCAGCCCCTTCATGCCGCATCTGTCGGAGCCATAGCTAACTATGCCGATCAGTTCGTGCAGGAGATTAGTCTTCAACATCAGAGGGCCACCAGAGTCACCGTTGCAGGAGTCCTTGCCTTCCTCGCCGCCCGCACATATTTGAAAATCGGTCAACCTGGGAGGAATGGTCAGACGGGACTCGTCGAAGGCCTTCTGACAGTCCTGTGGAAGGTTTAATAAAAATTAGTTATGCATTTACCAGCAGCCCCCCGGAACTGCGACCACGTCTTTAAAATTTACTCTCATCCCTCCTGTCGTACACTGGCGCAAAGGTGGAATAAGTCCAATTTGCGAAGGGAAACTAACACCTGTTGTCTTACACATAATGCTTATTATAATACTTAAGTGAAACAAGAGCTTTAATATTTACATATAAAACAATAACATTTTAAAACATAAAAAGCAATTAAACGAAACGAATTGTAATCAAGCCAAAATTCAAGGAAAAAAAAACGCGTTCAAATAGAAATTGTTAGCAATGATTTGATTTTTTTTTATAAACACAGTAGTATATATATTATATTCAGCGTAACTAATAACGCAATTATATTTTAATATTTAGTTACATATTTATTATATTCAACATTAATGATGGTGGTATTTTGGTATCGAATTTCTTTGTTGTATCGGTATCAGATATATCGTTAAACAATTCCACAAATATATAAATTTCCTGTGACATAGATATAAATTGCACACGAGATAAAGCATCAGATGACACGTCTATGTAGCTGTTTGCGCTACGTACTACAAAGCCCGCGGCCGTGGGTTTGAATCCTGCAAGAAGCGTTAGTGCCACTCGATAGTTCAGAAATAGTAGAATGTTATACAAGGGGAGAAAGTGACCCATTTCACTCGAGAAGTTCTTGGCGCTCGAACGGAGTGAGAGCGCTAATAATTCGAGAGTGAAATGGGTGCTTTCACCCGAGTTATACATACTATTTTTCATTTCGACTTTGAGGAAAAATAAATAAATTTATTTAGATATTATGTTGTTTGGCGAGAGATGAAATCTCAAGTTTTTACATCACATATCAGTTTGTTTACTGTCGTTATACATAAAAGACAAAATTAGAAGGACAGTAAAGGCACGGAAGACAACAGAGTACTACATAAAACGCGGCCGATATCAAATATTTCATCTCGTTGTTAAAAATATCGATCTATTTTTTCTCACAGACAATAATAATAGGAGAAGAACGCAACCTTGCGAAAACAAGGTTACTTGTCACCAAAACTACCACAGATTATGTCAAATACCAGGTTCAATTTTGCCTCATGAGATAGCGCTATGAATGACAGCTAAAGGTGGGAGTGAGTAAGAAGATTAATGAACAACAAAAATGGCGGCAAGTCGACTCCGCCTGCTTAATAATCGACCAAACTAAAAAATATCGTCAAAGACAAACAAAATGTGACAATTTAAAATGAAAAAAAGAAGTGACACTATGTATGACGGGCAACCGAAATATATTTTTAGATTTCAAATTGTAAAAAAATTAGACTAATTGTACATTTTTCAAATCAGTGACCATAATAAACACGCGTTTAATAAAAATATGAAAAGCTTGTTTATTTTAATAATATAATGTGACTCAATTACCTTTAGCTCCATGTCTGATAGTAGCAATTAAAACTAAATTACTTTCCACCCCAGGGATGGAAAAGCTATTTTCCACCCGTCTATCTTCACATGAAAGTTCAATTTTCCGAACAGAAGAAATGAAAAAGTATTAGCATGGCAATTGTATTGATAAAGTATCAATACAACTACTATTGGCCGCCCTGTAAATGTCAATACTATCGACACACAGCAATAATATCGATGGTATCAAAGCTTAATATCGAATTCTCTTGTGTTGATACTATTTCTTTAAAGATTACTATCCGAAAATACGGACAAAACCTTATTGACATTGATACAAAACGAATACGAACCTTTTTACTAATTATGGGCAATTTGACGTGCTGCTTGATGTTGCTTCGGAAATGGGTGTCGTTTACCTTCCCCCATCCAGCAGCATAAGCTTCTTCTACAATGTTTTTTTTCATTAAGACGTTTGACATGGGTAGGCAAATCGGACGGATGAAGTCTGGAAAAAGATTAGGATAGTAAAAAATTTGCTGTTGCCTGTCTTTAGAAACGTGTACATCTGGGCGTCTGAGACAGGCTTCTAGAGAAATCTCGCATAAAGAATCGTAGGTGACGCTGATATATCCAGGTTTCATCGTAGGTGACGTGAAAGTTTTCCTTAGCGTCCTGGAAGTGGTAGAACTGGATGGCTCAGACAGCCGGCATCTGGCTTTCTGAGCGCGTCACATAACATTCATAAAAAAACAGCTCCCTGAAACCCTCTGAAAGTTGAGATATGGGTGAAATTCTGGTTGTCTGAGCCTTGTTTTTCCCAAGAAATCTGTTTCTGTCACGTACAATGAAATCTGGATATATCAGCGTCACCTTCGATTCGTTATCAGCCTAGATATGTGAGATCTCTCAAGAAGTCTGTCTCAGACGCCTGGATGTACACTTTAAAAACTGTTTATTTTTATTTCTTTGATACAAATTAAACATGTAATTAAATATCTATACTAATATTTAAGTGGAATGTATGTCTCAACTTGTGTTCAAAGATCATAGTTACTAGGCTAAGCTGGCACTGGTTTTTTTACCATTGCTCTTTCCTTTAATAATTAAACGACGTTTTTTGGATGTTTCCATTTTTTTGAATTGCGTGCTAACGCATTGTTGATGGTTACACAATGGCAGAAAATATTAAAGGTCTAACCACTTGCGCATTCTCTCCATTAAAATTTAACAGTTTTTTTTTAAATATAAAGAAAGGTGCAGTCACCTGTAAAATTGACAGGAGCGGCCAGTCTCAGAAGTGCGATGTCATGGCGGCTTGTGTTACTCTCGTATCTCGGGTGGGTAATGATCTCTTCAATGGCTACCGTCACTACGGCATCTGCGCACTCGCCGTCCACGCAATCCTCGACTGTTCTCGTGTCGTACTCTCCGAGACGCACGTTGATGCTGTAAACGTTTTAAATATTCCTTTAATTATAAGTAGTTTGGACGTCAGCTTTATAGTTACAGAAACAGCAGATAACAGAGGCAATGGCTGCCATTATTAATGCTGTTCACCTTAACGAGGCTGCAGGCGTTTAAGTGCTGCTCGTTTGTTAGGACGGTAATGCAGAATACCGATCAATCAATCAATAAATAATAAATAAATAAATATCCTTTGGAAATTCCCACACATCGACATCTAGTCCCAAAGTAAGCTATCAAAGCTTGTGTTATGGGTGCCAGACATCGGATATAATACTTAAATACTACGGGCCGTCAAATCAATCATTAAGGGTGTCACATAAATAAATAAATATTAAACACCAATCACATAAGTTTCACAATTCAATACTCCAATTTACGTGGTTCTGGGCATATCTTAGTCTTGAAATACGATGCCCACGCTCCTGTTAAGGGCCGTTTGCAGGTCTAAGGGGTTTTAAGTTAGATTCAGCAAGCCGACGTCTTACTGTCCATGCACTTGGGTTACTTCCTCAGAGGCGTCGAAACTGATTTGTGAGTTCAGTTCCTGTGAGAAAGCGATTTAGAAGCGTGGTGTTCACCAAGTATCGGTCTTCTCGTGTTGTGGTACACCTGGTTCTGCCCGTTCCTGGTCTGCTTAGATTAGAACCAGTTTCTTCGTAACGTCGGAGAACTCTTTGTACTGTTGACAGCGACACACCGACAGTCCTGGCTGTATCGCGCTGACTCCGGCCGGTTACCAGCATTGTAAGTATTCTAGTGCATTCTTTAGGCGTAAGCGACATAATTTCAGCTTGAATAATGAATATAGAGCACTATCAACATGGTTTATGTACCCACATAAATGACAGATTACAAACAAAAGCAAAACCAAATGCTGTAATTTCGTAGTTCCATCTTCGAAAGTGGCCCTTTTTCAAATTTGATTTTTTTATGATATAACTTTACAATAACTAAGAAGTTTTAATACCTTCATTTAAGGAGTATTACATTGTCTATTAAATACGATTTATTGCATTAACCTAGCATTTTAAGTTTCCGAGATTTTTAGGATTCTTTAAGTGACCCGGATTCATTGCTCTCGAGTGTATGTGATTGGTTTCCAATACTTACGGTGGCCAAGCCTCTGGTCCATTGATGCAATGGGACGCTGTCAGCACATATCTGTTACTGATGAGAGCTCCGCCGCAGTATGACCTGATAGCGCCATTCGGCCTCTTGTAATCAAGAAGCGCCAACCATGGGAACTGATCTATCGCTGTGTCGCTGCCACCTGAATATATATACAAATTTACTTGAAGTGAAAAACTTAGTCTGGAAATGTTATTGGTGTCCCAACTTGAAAAATCATCTATAATATCTATACTTTTAATAGATGAGCTTTATTGAGTTAAAACACGGGATGTATTTCGCGCCCATTTATTTGAAATTTTACGCCGGAAGTTTTGAACGCTTTACAGCATCCAGGTCACAGGGTAAACCAAACCAAATAAATCAGCTTCAGTCAGATCACTTTTGAACTGATGAATGAGAAGAGAGATGAACTTTGTCAGTTTTGATGACACATGTTAAAACACTAGCATTTTATTGAATGTTTTTTTTTTTGCAATAAATTCGAGATTTTCGAAAACTTTTGTATATCTTGATTACGAGACACTTTGGTATTAGGGACATTAGGGTTAAGTTTGTTAGAAATTATATGTGTTATCACATCCCAAGAGGAAAAAGTCGAATTAAAAGTCACCCTGTAGAGTAAAACATTTTTTTTATATCTACTCATAATGATTTAGTATATTTATCCGACATTTCGTCTTTCGGTTCGTTATGCTGACTACATATACTATACTCGTTATGTTGAATGGTTGGACTGAATTATACATTTTTTACTTTATTCAATTTTGTTTTACTTTGAATGTCACAATAATTTAAAAAATATTAATATTCTAGGGATATGGAAGATGTACGTTCCTCGTGACGTACCCGCAATCATGACTGCCAAAAAAGGATACTTTTTTAAGATTAGTGGAATTTTTCCTTCATTTTGGATCATAAGGAATAGAATAATACTATGTTAATGTTAGGACAAGAAAAAATATTTTTTGTTGAACGGTATAATATTTCCTTTTCTTCCAAACAAGACCATCACTATTGCAAAGGGAAACGAACACTGAGCTGTCGAAGGAAGCAAAGAGTAATCGAACAGATATTACACGTTGCTGGTTTTTAGTTTTTGCCTATGATTCGATATTATTATTTATGTTACTTTTTTTTTCATTTCGAGTAATTATGTTAGATTCATCATAAAATATGATATTTTACTCACAAAGAAAGTTTATTGTATGCCTATTAATATTATAAGAACATATTTTACCTATCTTACTATACTACTCCGTAACAGATTTTGCGCTTCAAAACAAAGTCAATTTAAGTAAAACTTATGCTTCATAGATATTTTTCGGTCCTATAGATCTGAATGGTACACATAAATAATTCATTTTCTACCAGTAATACTTTTGTGGCATGTCTGTTTTTGGTTGATCTTTGGCTTTCTTTGGAAGTTGTGAGAAATATAAAATTAATTCTTTTACGCCTCAAACAAAACTTTGAATCACTTAGATTTACTACATACCATGAAACAAAAATATCTCTTACAAACTAGGTGACAATATTTATGAATTGTATTTATATCGTCTTTCTAAGGGAAGTTTTGACATGGTAGTTTCTGACAAAACGCGGGTGGTCCATCTGGCCTTAACTAACTGTACCACAAAGTTATTTCTAAACAGCCTATCCATAGTCAAATAGTTTTTTGGCTGTCCGTATGAGATAATCATATGACTTCGACGAAATAAGGCAAGAAAAGAACGCTACATAACTTGAGCGTAATTGAATATGACTTACCAACAATTTTAGAGTCTGCCTTTGCGTCATAACCGCAACATAAGCTGTTCGGGTTCGGTGGAAACGCTGACAACTCGCTAGGACAGTCATCCGCCTGCTCGAAATATTTTGGTGCTGGTGGAGGACCACAACACACATCGTGAGGCCCAAGGCCCAGACACCTGGAATGTGCAAGCGCCATCTGTTAGTCATAAGTAGCAGGGCTAAATTTTATCTTAGCCAAAGGATGTGCACTGATGCTGAAAGAAGGCCTCTCCAGCGATTTGCCACAACGAGCGGTCCGCGTCCATTGTGAATTTTCGATTTGCGAGCGATAATGTTCAAGATTTCGGTGGTAAAACACTCATCCTTTAGAAAACTAGAACAGGAACAAAAGTATCGGTATGGATTGCAATCTCATTGGCGAGATTATGAGAGTGATGAAAAGACATTTTTCACACACGATTGCTTTACACAATTCCACCCCTGGTTGGCCCAAACAGTGAATTTTTTTTTTGGACTTCCAGAGCCATCTACCGTACCAACATACCGTATGTATGTTAGCCGAATTTTCGTAGTTTTCGTGATATGTTTTTTTCGCAAACTTTTTGAGAATTTTCCAGAAATAATTCCTCCACTTTTTATAGTGTTACGTCGTTTTTTTTATAGCAGTATGATCCTTATAAATAAATTTACTTCGATAAAATTATGAGCTAGCTAAAACTAAGACTATCAATGGAGTCTTCCCATTAAGTGTTTTAAAAAAAACTTGTGTTGGCAATGACTCGCTACTTCCCGTTGGTTCCATTTAACCTAAACATATATAGGATCATAAATATGGTATATTTGGATGTAAAGAAAAAAAAAGAAGTCACTGTTTGCGCCATTGTTATGTTATGTTATCGTACGAAAGACTGAGTTAGTGACGTAGTATCATGTATTTTAATTTGAATGTTTGCAAGTACCTGGAGTTCCTCGCATAAAGAGTGGCATCTTTATCATTTCCATTTGCAATCTCAAGTAAATGCGGGCATGTGTTCAGATCCTTACACTTGCCAAGGTTTCCGTCTGGCGTGTAGCAGTCGTAGTTGCAACAGACCTGGAATGGTTGACATATATATAATGATGAGGCCATCATATGTTAAGTAAGAGAAAGACTACTGCCAAAAAAAGGGAATTTATCGTTTTTCTTAACCTTAGGAACATTTCCATTAAAGCCACAGCTGTACTTCATCAGATCTTGTCTGTCTTTTTGTGGTCTTTTGAGCTGTTCCATTATTTCGGGACACTGGTCGTATGGGATGCACAAACCATTGGTTCCATCTGGTCTTTTGCAATTACCTGATGAAGTCTCTGCAATTAAAAGGTTATGGTTATATTAATTAACTAACACTATAAAACGGCCAAAATTAAAAATAACAAACACGTTTAGATGCTTTAGAATGTTTTTAACACTCACAGTGTCATATTTTATATTCATAAAGATGAAATAAGAAACCAAAAATTTGCGCACGGGCGGGACTTGAACCAGCAACCTTTTGGCAAACCGGGCCAAACGCTCTTACCAATTGAGCTACCGTGCTGTTAGTCCGACCCTGCGAAATTTGTGGTTTCTTATGAAAACGTCAATTGCGTGACGCTTAGCGCCATCTAGCCGTCTGTTTATGAAACAGATGGCCCAAGCAGTTATTCTTTACAGAATAAATTCAACTTGGAAATTGATGTCGCTTCGCTATGTAATGCTTTAGAATGGCTCAAGTCCCGCCCGTGCGCAAATTTTTGGTTTCTTATTTCATCTTTATAAACACGTTTAGATATTATAACGCATACACGACGAAAACAGTCAGATGTTGTCGTTGTTGTAGTGAAACTTGATGGATTAAACTTGACATTGCTAGTATCAGTAACCTTATCATTAGCAACTTTTATAACTTGGTTTTTGAGAATTGTCACTAAGGAAAAATATTTTTAATCCGTCAAACTCCAACGACATATAGGACGCGGTAACAATTGATTCGAATCTCCGAGCTTGACTGATTTAGGTGGTTTCTTGCAACAAACTTAGTCTTTAAGATAGTGGCATCAAATTAGTTAGGTTCTCTTTTGTTTTTTCGAAACACGTTTATTATAATTTCACTTTTACTACTCATTCTTAAAATAATGATTGTTTAAAATAATTTTGACTGATATGATTTTTAGAACTGATAATATTTGTTAGATAAAACAACGTTTGTGCTAACATTTATGTGGCATAATAATCATTGGACCTAATAATCATTTCATCTATTTCTTGTTTTATCTTATCTTAATTTGTGAAACTATTATTTTACATGCTTTTACTTAGTTTAATAATCAGTTCACCTATAAGTATTGTTTATCTTTACTAATATTATAAAGCTTAAGAGTTTGTTTGTTTGAACGGGCTTATAACAATAACTACTGGACAGATTTGAAAAAAAAATATATATTTGAAATAGCTTCTTTATCGAGGAAGGCTTGAGGCTACACACATCACACTGTGACGGGAAGAGACAGAGCATATTCAAAACGGGCAGACGCAGTCCATTCAGTAAATTAATATTAAGAATAACAGTATATATTTGACTTTGGGATCAGAGCATTGTATGTGATTGGTGTCCAATACAAAAAAATATATAAATACAAATACAGCAAATAGGATAACTTGAGTAAAACAAAGCTTTAATATTACAGAACTCCCCTTTGTTGGTGTCATCTAGGTTAGGTTAGCTTAGAACAGTGACCCGACAACGCGCGAAGGCGAGCGAGTGAATCGAATATTTATTCACCTCTTCCCTGTTTATATAAACGAATATCCATCTATGCTTAACTTCATTCCGCCTTTCTTGCTTTTGGGTTTCACTGCGCATTTTGGAGTCTATTCCAAAGCACAAGAATAAAAATGTACGGCAAAGCAATATTTTTAACAGAAACAACAACAAGTAAATTATGACATGAACTTTAAACAGTTAAGCGTGTACCCTCAATTTTATTTACTAACTAAAACACTGGTATGCAGGTTATTTTAAATCAGAACATTCAATATAATACTCCGTTCTTTTAGTTCAAACTTTTTTGTTAATGAACATTATGTCTTGCAATATTAGGCAAAGTTAAAATTCGATGAAATGAAATTATATCTATACGTCGAATATTAATATCAAATGAATTAAGTTTTAAAATGTTTGTTAAGTGAAATTATATCAAACGTCAAAACGAGGGGGATCTAAATAGTTGATGTCATGTATCTGCTCGCTTGTGGCTCATTCCCAAATTCATAATAAAATAACATGTCATTTTGCCTCAGGATAAACAACATGATTTATCCTGTTTATAAACAAGTTGAAGTTTGAGAAATTAAAATAATTTTACAATAACGAAAATACAACATGACTCTATTACACACATCAAATAAAAGTTTGCGACCACTTTGAAAAATAAAAATATTTTTTACAGTGAAATATATTATTACATATTATTATTTTTATTATATTTATATAATACTATTGATACAGCTACATTTTAGAAATCAAATCAACTTATGCTTGTGATTACAGTATTTTTTGTTGTAGGTATGTCTTACACACTTTTTTCATGATTTTGTATAATATATTTGTTAATACAGATTGGAGTTAAAGATAACAGCAAGCGATGCTTGCTATGAAAATATACAGTAAGTGTCCAAAAACCCAAAAGCATTAAAAATATAAAAAATGATAATTTATGCATTAATAGAATTTGATGTGCGCTTTTTCCTGCGTGAGGCGTCTCGGACTTACAGGTGTGTATATATATATTAATATAAAATACTTACGACCCCAAACTTGATAAACTACTGAAGCTAACACAAACACGACAATTCTGATATTCATTTTGATTACATATATCAAATTTGCAAACACTTCGGGCTACATGTGCATCGCGCTATGATTGAATAATAAATGACCATTTTATATAACAAATCCTTATCTTAATAGCAGCTTCTTGTTTTAAAATGTCATTGGGTTTTCCGTGTTTGTAAATACCGGGAATAGTTGATATTATTTTAGCGCATTCATATTTCCTCGAATATAGATTCCTCTTTTTTTTGCCGTGTTCGTTATTTATTCATTGTATTTTGAGTTCTTTTTAGGGTTCCGTAGCCGCGACGAAACCCTTATACTTAGTTTCGTCAAGTCTGTGTGTCTTTCCGTCCGTATGTCACAGTCACTTTATTTTAAAACTAGCTGTGCCCGCGACTTCGTCCGCGTGAAATAGTGACTTTGGGTAGATTTTTAAATTATTAAGGCTAATAATTTTACAAATAAGATATACCGCGAATGTGTTGCAGCAATATTCTCAAATAATAGCATTCAGTTTGAGACGGATGGACGTTGTAGACGCGGCAGACTGCCGAGAAAGCTGAGTCCATTTTATAGGCATTCTACTAATTAATTCAGTAGGTACTTTTTTATTAAAAATTATAATTTAAAAATGGTGAGAAGATAAACAAAACTTAACAATTTTGTCATAACAAAATGTTCGAAACGTCAAAGCTTTGTAGAGATACAACAAAACAATACCCAATTACAATGAAACTAAATTTTGCATTAAGATTGGTAATATAAATGAAGTCAACCAACCTATTAATTAAATCACTTTTACAGAAAATAAGAAGAACAATATCAAATCAAATTACCTACTACAAAACCAAATTATAAATGCACATTTAGATTTAATACCTACCTCCTACCTACTTTAAATGGTACTTATTACTAAATCTTTTTTTTTTATTACATGCTGAGATGAGCTATCGCAGTTACTTATACCTGCATACATTAGAAGAAAGAATAACAAAAGTAATTACCTACTAAATCTATTAAACTTAATAATTAATAGATGCATTCAAAATTAAAACCTACTCAGTGGCGAAAAGAAAACTTTAACCTGCATAAATCTGAATAAAGAATTGTAACCAAAAGTATTACTGAATCTACCTAATAGAAAATATTTGCAATTAAAATAATGAGCTCAAGTCCTTTACTACTCAGTAGCGAAAGGAAAACTATGTATTACGCGCTGAAATCACTTGAAGCATCGCAAAAACCCGGCCAAGTGCGAATCGGATTCGCGCACTGAGGGTTCCGTGCTGTAACGTTGTATTATATATTGTATTTTGTCTAAGTTCGCGTGAAACGAAAAGCTAAATGGATGTAGGACTCCAGTCCATATTTTGGCATAGATATGATGGATGCTGACACTGACATTTGTCAAGTGTGACAGCTGCCGTTTTTCCGGTTCCGCACTGTTGGTCGTGCGTCGGAGTGGAACGTGTGTTAAAAATAGAATGTTATGAAAATTTTAAAGTACGGGGCACGCCCCAATTATTTTGTAGTTTGATAGTTATTCCTGGTAAGTATCTGCAGAAAGGTTTGCGTTGATTTTTGTTTGTTGCGAGACATTTCTTAGAGTCTGAGCACATGGTTCTTTTTATCGTTTCAGACGCCGCCAACATGTCAATTTGGATGAATTAATTTCGAAAATGATTTGATATAAATGACTGGAAAAATGGTAAGTATTTTGAGAAACTCCTTTGGAAATCCTTGTAAAGAAAATGTAGCCTACCTAGGTACATCTGGGCATATTGTATTGAGAGTTGTAATTTTTATCATTTCAGGTCTCAAATAGAATAATTAGCATAAATGATTAGTAATCAATTCAAAATTTATATGGCGTGCCAGCTGTTGCAGGTATTAAATTGGTTTATTAAAGATTTCATAAATAGGGTGAGGAAAAGTATAACCACCCTCACTTAAAAAAAAAAATTGGTTGTTAACTAGAACTTTCTTTTATTTCTAGGTTTCGCTTTTGATATGTGTCTGTAAGTTGTACAGTCACAATTTGGTGATCATGTTGTAACCTCAGGTAAATATTTATTATGAAAAGTTAGTGTTTTTTAACTTTTACTTTGGTTTGTGCGTTGAACTAACATTTTGTAAATTCTTTTCAGTGACCTTACTAAGACCTTACTTAGACCTTACTAAGACCTTACTTAGACATCATTTGGATTATTTTTGAAGTCAGATTTTCCTGATGTATTGAGCTGCTTCGTTTTGAGGATGGATCAGTATCGGTGAAATTTTGGGGTAACGTTGCAGAGTTGTTTGTAGTTTGATGCAACAAAGATTTGAAATGGTAACCTCCGTTGAAATCCAAGGTTGGTTTACCTTGTATTTGCTTTAACTTTAGTGAAAAGTGGGATAATTTAGCTATTAATTTAAGCATAACTTAGGAATCCCTTTGAGGATATATTTTGGAAGCATTCAGGAAATTAAAAACTTATATTGGTGGTTTATCTTTATTTAATTAGAAATTTGTGAACATAAAGAATTGTAATAGTATAGATATAGATAACTAAATTAGAACCTAACCTAGTCTCTACTGAATTCTGAGCTATTAAGTTTTGTATTTGATTTGTTTAAAGGTGTTAAAAGGTAGATGTGTAATAGCAAATTTGAATAAACTTTTGTTGCCAAATGCTATACCCGGATTTATTTATTTCATTTGAATATTAGTACCTTTTAAACACCCTTTGTCCACACTAGCCGGGAGTGACTGCGACAGTGCCAACTTTAACTGAATTAGGGAATCCACTTACTTCCACTTAGTAAAATACCACAATATTTTGTTAACAGCAAATATAACTTTGTTTTTCATAGTGTTTGTATGAAACACAAAGTTAAGTTAGCGGTTGTTAAAAATGATTTATATCTCAAAAACTTTTCGTTCGATCCAATCCGAACCAAGTTTCGTTGAAAGTATTTGTTTAGATCTACATTATTTTTTATTTTTTAAATTGACAATCGCTTAATTTAGAAATTAGATGGGGGGGGGGGGGGTGACGCCCATTTAACCACTTTGGAAGCGCCTATCTATCAAACGTTAGACTTTAAAAGAAAATGGAAACACCCCACATGCATAGGTTTGACTAAAAAATTTTTTTTAGGTTTTAGTTATACATATGTATGGGAGCCCCCCTTAAATGTTATTATTTTTTATTTTTTGTATAAGAATCGTAAAGCGGTTAACAGGATACGTCATCTTCCTACCAAATTTCAACAGTATGATGCTTATAGAATAAAATGGCTGTGACATACGGACGGACAGACAGACAGACAGACAGTCAGACAGACAGACAGACTTGACGAAACTATAAGGGTTCCATTTTTTGCCATTCGGCTACGGAACCCTAAAAAGCAGTTGCGCGGGACAACCGTTCCGTAGGGAGCCGACTAAATTAATCTAATAGGTATGTTTATGGAAAATATTTCAACGCAAAACACATATTTCAATGTAAGTGGGAAGCCACCAACCATACTTAGCGCAAGCTCGCGGTGTAAGTACTTAAGCTGCGAGTATTGTTTTGATGTGGAGTTATTTCAAAACTGTGATAGCTTCTAAGATATTTATTGAAATCAAATGATGTGAACTTTGTTCAAAATGAATGCTCGTGATGATGAATGTATTTATTTTGATAATAATCAATACCCGTGTGTATAAAACACCTTCAAAAATAATGTTCAAATAAAAATAGTAAAATATTTTAACGCAAAACATACGCAGTTTTATTGTTACTATGAAGCCAGCAACCATAGCAAATAGCGCAATCGCACGTTGTACTTATGCTGCGAACATTATTTTGGTGCGGAGTTATGTTAAAACTGTGATAGCTCCTAAGATATTTATTGAAATCAAATGATATAAAGTGCAACTTTGTTCTGCATGAAATGCTCGTGATGATGAATCTATTTATTCCCCCTATGAGCCAAAAATCGGTGGAATAAAAACGTCGTTTTGAGCAAGTGTGTTGAAAATACGTTTATCTTAATAGTCAAGAGTAAAAAGGTGCTCTTGCGCTATCTCGTCTCTGCCACGCTTGGCTCAGTCTTGTAAGAACTAATGTGTTTATAAAATTTTTTCAGACTTCGTGCGTATAATTTGTCTACCGAATTTCAATATCTCAGCAAGGGCGGATAACCAGGATCTCATCGCAGCGGGTTGGGGCAGAATTAATGAAACACATCGGAATCCAATCAAGAAAAAAGTTGTGTTACCACTGATAAAGGTCTGAGTGTAGTACTATTATTTATTCTGTGAATTGGAAAGAAACTCAATTTTTGACGATCGTTTTTAATATTTATAATTAAGAGGCTACCTTTTAAAGTGTTTTTTGTTTTATTGCCAGAATGCCCTTGTTATTTTTAGTTCTATATATTTCTGTGGTATTCCTTGACAGGACTGAATAGCCTAAGTTAGACCATATAATGATTCTTATAAATGATCGATGATGGTTGCGATGATTCAAAGATTTAAAGGTTATTAAATATCGTCTTTTAAGATTCTAAGACTATCGTGTGCAGGCGGAGCGATTGCCGGAATTGCCTACATTTGCGGTCGAAATATGCTTGCGCGTATTCGGCGTACTCGGCGGGTTTTTTGATACTTGTACTCGGCCGGTTTTAGTGCCTACTCGGTTAAAGTAAAGCAATATATTAAGGTAGATATCATCTAAACGAAAGGGGAGATCTTTCACATTCTCAATTGTGATACTAAACGAGTACTAATGAGACAAAATGAGGAGAACTAGTTTACGGAGAAAATTTAATATGTAAAATTTTCTAAAGTAAAATTATGATGCAGTAACACAAAGATGTCTGCACGTTCTGGTAACAGCCTATTCATTTTTTCTTATTAGACGTTACAAGCCTTCGAAAATAATCGCTCGCTATGCACGGTGCTTGCAGGTTGTAGTAATACGCGTGCTAAACGTGCCAGTTCTGGATACCTTTTTTGGTGCCCTGCCCTCAAAAGGACTTTTGGTTTTTGACAGCTTATTGTAAAGTAATGGGGATTTTAGTGTCATCGCAGTCTAGTGGCTAAAAGAAAGCTAATTCGGAGCGAACCTGTTTGTACTTGTTTACACACCTGAAACCGGAATTTGATTCTAAACCGAGAGATACTCGACCGAGTACTCGGTTGGAAAAAAAAAACGAGTAAAACTCGGTACTCGTTACTCGGCATAAGTGCTACTCGGAGCATCTCTAGTCTTAATCGTTTTCATACATCCTAGACTAAGCTTTTACATCGTCGATTTAAAAAAAATAACGTTTGATTGGTTAAAAGTGGACGAAATTGGGTAGGGTATTTTTTAGTAAAATAAAAATGGATGTTTAAGTTCTTATAGTTACTGAAACATGCAATGCTTTTGAAAATCAAGACGTAGGTACAAGGTTAGTTTAGGATGTATGATACCGAATGATACCAAATTTGTCTTATTACGGTTGGGAAACGTCGCACAGCAAGCATATTTCGACCGCAAATGTACGCAATTTAGCCAATAATTCCGATTGCACACACTAGTCTTAATTAAATATACAGTCGATCCTCATAATGAACTTCCACACACCTGTAGCTTTATCAGTGGTAACACAACTTTTTTCTTGATTGGACTCCGATGTGTTTCATTAATTCTGCCCCAACCCGCTGCGATGAGATCCTGGTTATCCGCCCTTGCTGAGATATTGAAATTCGGTAGACAAATTATACGCACGAAGTCTGAAAAAATTTTATAAACACATTAGTTCTTACTAGACTGAGCCAAGCGTGGCAGAGACGAGATAGCGCAAGAGCACCTTTTTACTCTTGACTATTAAGATAAACGTATTTTCAACACACTTGCTCAAAACGACGTTTTTATTCTACCGATTTTTGGCTCATATTCCTAGATATTAAACACTCGTGCTTTTTCAGTATATTATTGAACGAGTGCCTTTAGTTCATTAACGCGACCAATTTGTACCCTAGTAGGTATCAAGTCGTAAGTAAGAAGAAGAAGAAGCGATATAATTTAGTCGGGTTAAAACTTTTATTTTAGCAACAAACAGTATGCGAAAAATAACAGTATCTACATATTTATTTCAATAACTGGTATATCCAGCTTTATTACTAAAAAATAACTCAAATTCATTTAAAATTTTCTGTAATTTGTGTTTTAAACACAATTATTACATTTTTAGCCTTGCGCGCGTATTGGTATCGCGGCAAGAAAAAAAAAACAACGCGTCATTTTTCGTAAATAATTGTCGGCTGTGACGAAGTTTGGATTAATTGTGAAGTTTAATATTAACGAAAATGTCTGGTTCTACGAAGAGTCTTGCATTTTCCTCGCAAGTGTGTTGAAAAACGTCGTATGAATTTCATACGTCGTATGAATTTCATACGGTCACAGGCACACGTGTTTCATACTATGAAACACGTGTGCCTGTGACCATAATAAACGCGGCTTCTTATGGCGTGTACACTGTCATTTTAATTTGATTTGGGTTTATCTTGTTATATCTGCGTGATAAGGTATGTGGTCTGTGGTGGTACTAGTAGATCTCTTACCGGTGATGTTAGCTGGTCTCGCCAACCTGATAAGAGCGATGTCGTTACGTGTATTTTTGTCATTCTTGTCATACTGGGGATGAACAATGATATCCTCAATCGGTATGACTTGGGTCGGCCAAGCGCAATCTGAGTCCAGGCAATCTGTCTCACTCCTGGTATCGTATTCTCCTAGTCGCACGTTTGTTCTGAAAGTGTTAATAGGAATTCATAACTATCAAGCTAGGGAATAAGCTATGGATAATATTATATTCTAAGATAGTATTTCCAGCCACATCTGCTGATTAAACATAGCGTTTATCTAAACTTATTGGAAAGGACAAAGATATTACTTTTTTAAATGTTGATTGTAATCCGTCTGTCAATTTGTACTTGTCTTATAGAATAACTAAGGCCTGTAGACAAAGTATCATGGCTTTCGTAGCGAAACGATACGATATAATCTGATATATCACATAATGTAGCGACTTCCATCAAACTCATACATTCTTAAAGATGAAAATAAGAAATCAAAAATTGCACTCGGGCGCCGGGTGCCGGGTGCCGGGTGCAGCCTTTTTGGCTAACCGGGCAAAATGCTCTACCAATTGAGCTACCGTGCTATCGGTCCGACCGTATGAAATTTCTGGTCTCTTATGTGATACAGCATAATTTTCCAAAACTTTTTTTTTAATTTCATTTCTCGTATATCGAAAACTACTGGATCGATTTTGATGAAACTTACACTGTGTCCTAAGTTGTACTATACCTGATTGAACTAAAAATAGAATCATATCGCTGTGACTTCTCGATTTCGAGAAATTCTAAGACAAACATACAAATATGTAAACAAACATACTCTTTTACACACACGTGTTAAGAGGCCTTAATAGATCAACACACTTTTTTTTCTCAATTCTGACGGTCGAATCACATAAATACAGGTGGATCTTCTGAGTATATCAATATCGGCTGGTGAACGATTAGGATTGTTTATAGTTTGAAACAGCGATGGACATTTGAGGATGCTGACACAGTTGCCGTTGTCACCGTTGGCTGCTTTGCACGATTCTGAAGAGAAAAGAGTGTCTTGATTAGTATTCTTATTGTACATGTTGCATAAGGGTTTTTGATCTACTACAGCTGGTAATTTCTTTTGAGTGACAAGCGAAACATTAACACGTAACATTTTACGTTCGTAATATAAACCCTTTTTTGTTAAATTAAGAGTTGTCAATTCATTCCACGAGTTAAAAACTTTGTTGAATGTGAATAAAGGAACAGTGAATCCATGTTAAAAATACGGAAAAATAAAAATTGCTCCGCTTGGTACTACGGCTTCTTTCTGACATTGATTGTTGTCACCTTTGTTGATAATATGAACATGACCGAAGACCCTCTGTGCAGATTCTGCAATACAGAAGAAGAAACGGCCATGCATATCCTCTGCTCATGCGGTCCGCTTATGAGTAAACGAAGTATTCATCTCGGGCGGCACATCATGCACCTGGATGAGGTAGCAGATATCACGCTTCAAAGAATCTGGCAATTTATAGACTCAACAGGACTAAGCAGTAAACTTTAAACATAAGGGCTGCCGCAATAGATCATAGTCCTTGTCGAGTTGGCAACAATAGGGGCCAAAAACCAACCAATACATAGGTAAAAACATAGGTTATGTTGATACTCTGGCTAGTAGTATTATATGTTTAAATTATATTATATTTAGATAGTTTGATGACGCTTTAATCGGGACGTTATTATCTACTACCTATAAGTACCTATTCGTTCATTGTTTTCAGATAAAGTTTTGTTTTCTTTAGTTTTATTAATATTACCATTTTTAGTTACGCTTTAATAGTAGCTATTAATAATGTTTCCTACATTTAGCACTTATCTTGTCCGCGGTAATTCCCCAGTGAGCACAAGGTTGCGCGAGCAAAAATTACTATAATATTCAAATTATCCCTTAGATTGCAGAATGTAACTTTTCATAAGATAAGGGCTATTTATACAGATCAATACCCTGGTCATGGTATCTGAAATAATGTCTTGCTAAAATATAATAAACCTGACCTCTAACGGTTTGTAAGATTTATGAGTTAACTGTTAATCTACTATCAACATACTAGCTTTGCATTATTTAGTTTTATTAAAATGGATTTTGTCATTTTTACCGCCTTAAAAAAAGGGGGTAATAAAGAGGCCCTGAGTCGAGTCGATTTTACCAACGTCAGATAAAGAGTATTCATCGAATACAAAACAATACGCCTAATTCTAAAATGTCAAGCTTACGTATACCAATAGTCTACAACCATCATACCCAAAATAATTTGTTTCTCCCAAATAGACGTTATTTTTAAGTTGTTTTTGAAGGTGGTTTAATTTTATCTATCCATATGCTATATTGGGTTGTCAAAATTGATATAAAAATATGCAACATAATAATAAAATACATTTTTTAAAACCTGTTAGATATGTGATCGTAAATTTCAAATAAACCTTAATTGAAGTCTTATATTTTGAAGTAGGTCCTAAATTAATGTTAATTAGTGTATTTTGACGTTTTTTAAGTAGGTATTTACGTTTTCCTCAATAAACTTAGAAATACTTATTTATTGCCTGTATCAAGGTGATAAATCATAACTTTTGCAAAATTTAAAAATTGCATCATCCTGCTTTGTGCTTAGGTTTAGTCACTAATTACTTAATTGCTATGATTGTAATATGCTTTTGAATGTTACCAATCATTATAAAATCATTTTGAGTGTTTCTTCGGCTTTTTCCTCATGTTCTAGCATTTAATAAAAAACATTATTTGTCGAAGAGTATTTGGTTTTACTAAGCCCGATTACTGTTTTACATGTTATAATATTTTATGAATCCCTAAGTTTTTTTTATAAATATCAGCGATTAGTTTTCGTTGGACACGAGGAAAATACTTCCAAAAAATAAAAACCAGCCAAACATCCTACTTTTTTTTCACATTATAATAGTTTTGGTGGACACTTATTTACAAAGGGTTTTGGGAGGCAATGTGTTTTTTTAATATTATGTATTTTTATATGAAGCATTTAATTAATCTTGACATTTTCGAGATACGCTTGGTCTGACAAACAATGTAATATCCTTGTAAGTACTCGTTGATGAGTAAGCTAACTACGTACAGTACACAATAAATGCATTAATCATTGTGTCAATTTGCATCTGAAACGGGTTTTTAAAAGTGATGGGGGAGAATCTTCTTGGCGATGAAAGTAAACTCGGACGAATAGGTAATGAATATTTACTCCAACAACGGTGAATACAAATTTGGCAATAAATTAATGCGAGATGGTGCGCGAGCGTCTCTGACGACGATAATGAGTGGAATGGCCGAGTCGAAGCCGACGATCTCCGATGACGCCCGAGGGTCCCGCCGCTCGTGCGCTAACAGGCTCCCCCGTTTGGAACTCCTAGTTCCAAAGCTTCTTCAGTAGGTAGAAGGCAAAGTCGATTATAGGCTCGTCGTAGAACTCCCGATGCCGTAGCGATTTCGGCGACGCGGGCGATACCGTCGCTCCCCTGGTGCAGTTGAGTGACACGTCCCAGCAGCCAGCGGTTGGGTGGCAAACGGTCGTATTTGATCACGACCATTGACCCGACTTGTAGATGGCCTCCGACGTTACGTTGCCACTTCATGCGTTTTTGCAAATCTGAAATGTATTCTAAATGGTAACGATTCCAGAAGTGCTTAGTCAGGATTTGTGCTCTTTGATATCGTGGCAGTGTGCAAATCCGGGCTGTCTCTTCTGCGGTTATCTGTGAAGTAGGCAACATTGTAAGTGTTCGTCCGATAAGAAAATGAGAAGGCGTTAAGGGGACAAAATCGTTTGGATCGGAAGAGAGGGGCATCAGTGGACGAGAATTAAGAATTCCTTCTATGTTTATGGGTAATGTGTTCATTTCCTCATACGTCAGGTTAGCTAAGGACAGGACTCTTTTTAAATGATGTTTAACTGATTTAACAGACCCTTCTGCAAGGCCGTTGAAGTGAGGGCTGTATGCAGGTGAGAACCTAAACGTGATAGATTGCTCCGCCGTTTTCGAACTTATATCATTACACCTTGTTTTTAAAAATTTAGAAAGCTCATTAGCCGCTCCCACAAAATTAGAACCATTGTCGGAATACATAAAAGCAGGCTTACCTCTGCGTGCCACAAATCTGTTTAAGGCAGCCAAGAACGTTTCAGTACTTAGGTCGGTTACCAACTCGAGGTGTACTGCCCTTACAGCTAAGCAAACAAAGACACAAATATATGCCTTTATTAATTTACATCCTCTACCTTTTTTGTCTGCCAATGAGATTGGACCGGCATAATCTACTGCAGTATTAAAGAAAGGAAATTGGCTGTGAACTCGTTCCTTTGGAAGACTGGCCATTATTGGTTGTATGGTCTTGCCTGAATATTTGCAACATGTGACACAATCATGAGTAATTTTTCGAGCCAAATTGCGGCCTCCTATAATCCAAAATCTATTTCTTATGGTGGACAACATGAGCTGTGGACCTGCATGCATAAGTACCTTATGATATTGCCTAAACAATAATTTTGTGACATGGTGTTGTGCATGAAGTACAATTGGGTGCTTCGTATCATAGTCATAATTTGAATTTGATAGTCGGCCACCCACGCGAATTAAATTTTCGTCCGACAAAAATGGATTTAAATTTAATAATTTCGATCTAATAGGTTTATGTTTATTTTTAAGTAAACAATTATATTCAGTCTCAAATGTTTCTACTTGTACTATTTTACATATTGCATATGTAGCAGCATTCAACTCTTTAATTTTTAAATATTTTCTTAGTTTGTCATTAGGTTCCCTGCAATTATGAATAAAGCGTAACACGTAAGCAGTAACCCTTTGTAATTTACTGAAATTCGAGAAGCGATGAACATGACTATCTGTCTTTTCAGTAACAAAATTACACTCTACTTTGGTCTCTGGTAAGTTAATAGGTAGGTTTGGCTGCACGGGCCATTGACCTTTGCACTTTAACAAAAATGGAGGGCCAGAAAACCATAAAGTGGAACCCTGCAACTGCTGTGCATTACATCCCCTAGAACCTATGTCGGCCGGGTTTAAATCTGTAGGTATATACCTCCAGGCCTCGGGGTCGCTATTTTCTGTGATTTCGTTGATTCTGTGAAGAACAAATGGTTTTAATGTCGATTTAGGGGTCCGTATCCATCCTAAAACCACGGTGGAATCACACCAATAAGTGCAACTATCTATTTTTAGTCGTTACGCTTTTTTAACCTTCTCAGCTAGTCTAACTGCCAATGTAGCACCGCAGAGCTCTAGGCGCGGTACAGTCATGCCCTTCAAAGGTGCTACTTTACTCTTAGCCATGATCAAATGAACGGAGACATTGTTATCAGCTGATATCGACGGCAGGTAAATGCAAGCGCTGTAGGCATTTAAAGATGCATCGCTGAAGGCGTGGATCTGAATGATAATAGGCGCGTCACATACCACACGCCGAGGAGTCTCAATTTGGTCTAACTGTGGCAGGCATTTTAAGAACAATAACCACTGAGTTTCTATCTCATGAGGCAAGCGGTCATCCCATGAAACCTTGGAAGCCCAGAGTTTTTGTAGAAGTATTTTTCCCTGTAATATGCATGGATTAATCAATACGGGTCAAAAACTTGTCCTATTGTGGATAAAATTGACCGTTTGCTAAGTTGAACTTGTGTTGTAGCGTTAGGGTTGACAGAAAAAAGCAAGGTATCTTTATTACAAGACCATCTTAACCCTAAAGTTTTTTCATCATCATTATTTACTAATTTTAGCAAAAAATCATTTAGTCCATTGAATAAAAAGTTCTAGAGTGCGTGAGTTAGTAACGTAAGATGTTTCTTCGGAAACATGTCAAGAGTCCCTAGGTCATAAACATACTAAAACCCCGGGACACAAGGAGGAGCCCCGGAGTGGGGGGAGGGGGGGAAAGGGTCCTTTTTTTCATTTTTCGCTTAAATCTCAATAACGGCACATGTTAGAGAAAAACTTTCAAGGAAAAGTTGAAAGGCCATAAAATTATCTACAAGTTGTACCTAAATCATTTTTTCCTATATCCTACCATTTCTGAGTTACACGCAGTAAAAAATGATTTTGGCTCAAACAATTTCCCCATACTTCATACCCATGTTTATCACATCAATCGATCAAAAGATATTTCTTTCTTCCAAAAAACTCAAATGTGCAACTTGTGACCGGTACTGATAGATTGCTCTTAATTAGATCTATAATTGGTAAAATAAACACATTCCTCCATGGAAGCCTTTAGGAGGAATCGATTGTCAAAATATTATATTAGGGTAGTTTGAGTTACTGAACTTGATCTTTTTATTTTTTTCTTCCAAAAAACTCAAAAGTGCAACTTGTGACCGGTACAGATAGATTGCTCATGATTAGGTCTATCATTGTGAAAAAAAAAACAGATTCCACCATGGAAGCCTTTAGGAGGAATTGAATTTTATTAGGGTAGTTACGATACTAGAACTTTTTATTTTTTTTCTTCCAAAAAGCTCAAAAGTGCAACTTGTGATTGGTACTGATAGATTGCTCTTAATTAGGTCTATAATTGGTAAAATAAACACATTCCTCCATGGAAGCCTTTAGGAGGAATCGATTGTCAAAATATATGTTAGGGTAGTTTGAGTTACTGAACTTGATCTTTTTTATTTTTTTCTTCCAAAAAGCTAAAAAGTGCAACTTGTGACCAGTACCGATAGATTGCTCATAATTAGGTCTATCATTGATAAAAAAAACAGATTCCACCATGGAGGCGTTTAGGAGGAATTGAATTTTATTAGGGTAGTTACGATACTTGAACTTTTTATTTTTTTTCCTCTAGTGCCTCTCATATGACATCAATGTCCCAACATTATCTGTTGTTCGGATTTTTTCGATGAAGTTTCACACGTAGCATGGGAAGGGGTCCGCCCTCGTTAAGCTTATGCTAAAGTTTGCTTATGTTTTCGAATTTTTCACCTTTCATGGGATGTAGCTCGAAAACGGCTGCTAATAGAAAAAAATGATTGAGGTATAACTTGTAGATAATTTTATGGCCTTTCAAATTTTCCTTGAAAGTTTTTCTCTAACATGTACCCTTTTGGAGTTTTAAGCGAAAAATGAAAAAATGGACCCTTTCCTCCCCTCCCCCCACTCCGGGGCTCCTCCTTGTGTCCCGGGGTTTTAGTATGTTTATTACCTAGGGACTCTTAACATGTTTCCGAAGAAACATCTTACGTTACTAACTCACGCACTCTAGACCCCCCCTTGGAGGTACTTATTCAATGGACTAATTGTTACCATCTCGGGGAATATTATCAAGAATATCTGGACAATTAGATCGCCATTTGCGCAGATGAAATTGGGCTTGTTCGAGGTGATTAATGACACCCTGAATTATGTGTATAAGAGTTGTTTTCGATTCATGACCGGTTATGTAATCGTCGACATAAAAATCATGCAGTATGGTCTCGCGTACTAAAGGATCACTGCATTCATAACCTAACTGTACCAGACACCGGGTAGCTAAGTATGGTGCCGAGGCCGTGCCGTATGTGATTGTATTGAGCTTATACCTTTTCAACTCGTGGCTAGGGTCGAAACGCCAAAGTATTTGTTGCAAACCTCTCTGATGTTCCGCGACAAGTACACACCTATACATTTTTTCACAATCTGAAGTGACTACGTACATGTGTTGTCGAAATCTTATTAAAATGCTGATTAGGTCGTCTTGTACAGTCGGCCCAATGTGTTGAATATTGTTGAAAGATAAACCTGAAGTTGTTTTTGCCGACGCATCAAATACTACTCTTAATTTTGTAGTGAGCTTGGATTCTTTGAGAATACCGTGATGAGGCAGTATGTATGTATGTTTATCATTATTATCTTCGTTAAGTGACATGTGACCTAAGTCAATGTATTCCTGCATAAAGTCACAATATTTTTCTTTTAATGATGGAAAGCGCACTAGTCTACGTTCTAAAGATTGAAATCTATTAAAGGCTTGTTCGTAGGAATCACCTAAAGCATCTGGTGATTTATTCAATGGAATTTCTACAATAAAACGACCGTCATGATGTCGTGTCGTTGTTGACTGAAAATGAAGTTCACATTCATTTTCTTGTTTTGTGGTAAGGCGCGGTAAGGACACTGATTCTAGTTCAAAAAATTGATCTAGTTTCTGTTGAAGCTCAACATCATTTATAAAATGGCAATGGACTGTATTAATGTGCATAGATTCATTGGTGTTAACCCATTGCGTCTGTATCGAACCTGACACCAACCAGCCAAATTTAGTGTTGCTGAGGGTTGGTCTGTTTTTACCTAACGAAATACGTTCTTGGCCTAATACGTTCCAAAACACATCGGCACTCAACAACATGTCAATATCAGCAGGTGAGTTAAATGATGGATCAGCTAATAATATATTTTTAGGAATGTTTAATGATTCTATATTTCCGTGTCATTACCCGTTTCTTGACAAAGATAAGAAAGAAAAAAGACACGCGTTTAAGGCTGAAAAATAATCTATGGTTTGATTTGATTGTCTCTTCTACTTTTTTGACTCAGTTCTGGGAAATACGGAATATTATGTCACCCTAATGTAAGTAACACGATGAATACAAATAAGTCGGTTGACTTCGGACCATTTATTAATGTTATGGTTGCCCTTTTTCTTAAATTAGTCATTTTCAATCATAATCAAAAACTAAGATTAATAGATGAGGAATTGGGTTTTGTTTGTTAACTATTTTTACCGACTTCATAAAAAAAAGGTAACCAATTCAATGTTTATGTATGTGGTATTGTTGGAATTCGATAATATTTGAGTATTTTGATCTAGAAAGGCTTCAAACATGTGTGCAACATCTCGTAAGTGTATGTATGTTTGTATGTTTGTCCACGGATTTCTCTAAAACAAGAAGTCATAGCGACATGATTTTTGAGATATAGGTAAATAACTAGTCATGAAATAAAAATAATTTAAAAAATAAACCGCCTTTAAAAACTGACTAAAAAGCTTAAAATAACGCATTAGCCATTTACTTAGGAGAAACAATATTGTAATTTAGAAAACAAAACGAAGCAGCATTGTTTTTGTTCGTAAAATTTATTAATTATTTAACTTGTGGTATTGGATCTGAGTAAAAGGTATTAGACATGCATAATACTAATTAATCTTGATCTCATTCAAGATAACTATGGGCGAATATTCCTCCTGATCCAAGTGGAGTACGCGTGCACGTTAGTGTAGATCCCTGGCAGCCCCTTCATGCCGCATCTGTCGGAGCCATAGCTAACTATGCCGATCAGTTCGTGCAGGAGATTAGTCTTCAACATCAGAGGGCCACCAGAGTCACCGTTACAGGAGTCCTTGCCTTCCTCGCCGCCCGCACATATTTGAAAATCGGTCAGCCTGGGAGGAATGGTCAGACGGTACTCGTCGAAGGCCTTCTGACAGTCCTGTGGAAGGTTTAATAAAAATTAGTTATGCATTCACCAGCAGCCCCCCGGGCATCCCTCCTGTCGTACACTGGCGCAAAGGTGGAATAAGTCCAATTTGCGAAGGGAAACTAACACCTGTTGTCTTACACATAGTGCATATTATAATACTTAAGTGAAACAAGAGCTATAATATTTACATATAAAACAACAACATTTTAAAACATAAAAAGCAATTAAACGTAACGAATTGTAATCATGCCAAAATTTAAGGAAAAAAAAACGCGTTCAAATAGAAATTGTTAGCAATGATTTGTTTTTTTTTTATAAACACATTAGTATATATGTCGTAGGATTATTTGATAAACCGAATTTTTGCAAAAAATCTAGGGATATCGCGAAAATACGGTTAATTAGACAATGTCTTTGATATTTCTCAATGTTACTTGAAAACGGATAGGGTTTTTGCGAAAAAACTAGTTGCTTTAGTAACTTTGAATATACTTAACTCTGATTGGCTTGATACTGGTTTATAGGCCAACACTTATTGTGATTGGTTACTTGTAAATTTGAAATATTATGTCATAGAGTTATAACGCATAAGAAAAGGCATGTCTACATAAAGGATTTTTTTAATAAGTTTTTTATTGATTGTTGTTGGTGTTCGCGACGGTGTCGTTTTTGGAAGCTGCACTATTATGGGTAGTAAACCTGTCATAAATATCTGTATGAATATCAACACTGTCCGATTTTGCAATATTTGCTGGAACAATGGTTATATCTTCTAAAACAATGATTTTATTTGTAGAATCAGTAGCTACTTCAAAATTGACTGTTTGTGTAGTATTACCCAGGTCGAAAATTATTTGCTCGTCGTATTGTATTGCACTTTGTGTTTCAGTAGTTATATCTGGACCTAAGGAGTGGTATTTATTTGGTTTCTCGTTTGTAGACTGATTAAAAGAAAGGATTGTAAATTAGTCTTCAACAGTATAGTTATCATTTTCCTCGTTATTAATTATATCTTCTGAGCACTGAATATTTTTACTATTTAAAATCTATTATAACTCTTCTTCATTTTCTAATTTAGCTAGTGTTTCACTGGACAAACAAGTTAAAGAGAGACCAATTACAGGATCATTACCGAACAAAGGTACAAGGAACAAGGAACAAGGATCAAAAAACACGACAAGCAGGATTGACAAGTGAAACGTTAAGTGGTCAACCAATCAGATAACACGTTGTTTTAGGCGATCCGATTGACCAATCAGTGCGCTTTGTTTTTAAATAGCCAACGGTTCTATTCGCAATCTTACTTAAGCGAGTGGCGTTTTTGCAAAAACCCTATCCATTTTCAGTAACATTGAGAAATATCACAGCTATTGTCTAATTATCCGTATTTTCGCGATAACCCTAGATTTTTTCCAAAAATTCGATTTATCAAATAATCCTACGGCATATATATATATTATATTCAGCGTAACTAATAACGCAATTACATTTTAATATTTAGTTACATATTTATTATATTCAACATTAATGATTGTGGTATTTTGGTATCGAATTTCTTTGTTGTATCGGTATCAGATATATCGTTAAACAATTCCACAAATATATAAATTTTTCTGTGACATAGATATAACTTGCACACGAGATAAAGCATCAGATGACACGTCTATGTAGCTGTTTGCGCTACGTACTACAAAGCCCGCGGCCGTGGGTTTGAATCCTGCAAGAAGCGTTAGTGCCACTCGATAGTTCAGAAATAGTAGAATGTTATACAAGGGGAGAAAGTGACCCATTTCACTCGAGAAGTTCTTGGCGCTCGAACGGAGTGAGAGCGCTAATAATTCGAGAGTGAAATGGGTGCTTTCACCCGAGTTATACATACTATTTTTCATTTCGACTGTGAGGAAAAATAAATAAATTTATTTAGATATTATGTTGTTTGGCGAGAGATGAAATCTCAAGTTTTTACATCACATATCAGTTTGTTTACTGTCGTTATACATAAAAGACAAAATTAGAAGGACAGTAAAGGCACGGAATACAACAGAGTACTACATAAAACGCGGCCGATATCAAATATTTCATCTCATTGTTAAAAATATCGATCTATTTTTTCTCACAGACAATAATAATAGGAGAAGAACGCAACCTTGCGAAAACAAGGTTACTTGTCACCAAAACTACCACAGATTATGTCAAATACCAGGTTCAATTTTGCCTCATGAGATAGCGCTATGAATGACAGCTAAAGGTGGGAGTGAGTAAGAAGATCAATGAACAACAAAAATGGCGGCAAGTCGACTCCGCCTGCTTAATAATCTATGCAATAATCGACCAAACTAAAAAAATATCGTCAAAGACAAACAAAATGTGACAATTTAAAATGAAAAAAAAAAAGTGACACTATGTATGACGGGCAACCGAAATATATTTTTAGCTTTAAAATTGTAAAAAAATTAGAATAATTGTACATTTTTCAAATCAGTGACCATAATAAACACGCGTTTAATAAAAATACGAAAAGCTTGTTTATTTTAATAATATAATGTGACTCAATTACCTTTAGCTCCATGTCTGATAGTAGCAATTAAAACTAAATTACTTTCCACCCCAGGGATGGAAAAGCTATTTTCCACCCGTCTATCTTCACATGAAAGTTCAATTTTCCGAACAGAAGAAATGAAAAAGTATTAGCATGGCAATTGTATTGATAAAGTATCAATACAACTACTATTGGCCGCCCTGTAAATGTCAATACTATCGACACACAGCAATAATATCGATGGTATCAAAGCTTAATATCGAATTCTCTTGTGTTGATACTATTTCTTTAAAGATTACTATCCGAAAATACGGACAAAACCTTATTGACATTGATACAAAACGAATACGAACCTTTTTACTAATTATGGGCAATTTGACGTGCTGCTTGATGTTGCTTCGGAAATGGGTGTCGTTTACCTTCCCCCATCCAGCAGCATAAGCTTCTTCTACAATGTTTTCTTTCATTAAGACGTTTGACATGGGTAGGCAAATCGGACGGATGAAGTCTGGAAAATAGTTTAGGATAGTGAAAAATTTGCTGTTGCCTGTCTTTAGAAACGTGTACATCTGAACGTCTGAGACAGGCTTCTAGAGACATCTCGCATAAGGAATCGTAGGTGACGCTGATATATCCAGGTTTTATCGTTGGTGACGTCAAAGTTTTCCTTAGCGTCCTGGAAGTGGTAGAACTGGATGGCTCAGACAGCCAGCATCTGGCTGTCTGAGCGCGTCACATAACATTCATAAAAAACAGCTTCCTGAAACCCTCTGAAAGTTTGAGATATAGGTGAAATTATGGTTATCTGAGCCTAGTTTTTTCCCAAGAAATCTGTTTCTGTCACGAACGATGAAATCTGGATATATCAGCGTCACCAACGATTCGTTATCAGCCTAGATATGTGAGATTTCTCAAAAAGTCTGTCTCAGACGCCCGGATGTACACTTTAAAAACTGTTTATTTTTATTTCTTTGATACTAATTAAACATTAATGAAATTACCTACTATACTAATATTTAAGTGAAATGTATGTCTCAACTTGTGTTCAAAGATCATAGTTACTAGGCTAAGCTGGCACTGGTTTTTTTACCATTGCTCTTTCCTTTAATAATTAAACAACGTTTTTTGGATGTTTCAATTTTTTTGAATTGCGTGCTAACGCATTGTCGATGGTTACACGATGGCAGAAAATATTAAAGGTCTAACCTCTTGCGCCATGTCTCCATTAAAATTTAACAGTTTTTTTTTAAATATAAAGAAAGGTGCAGTCACCTGTAAAATTGACAGGAGCAGCCAGTCTCAGAAGAGCGATATCATGGCGGCTTGTGCTTCGCTCGTATCTCGGGTGGGTAATGATCTCTTCAATGGCTACCGTCACTACGGCATCTGCGCACTCGCCGTCCACGCAATCCTCGGCTGTTCTCGTGTCGTACTCTCCGAGACGCACGTTGATGCTGTAAACGTTTTAAATATTCCTTAAACTATACGTAGTTCGGACGTCAGCTTTATAGTTACAGAATCAGCAGATAAAAGAGGCAATGGCTGCCATTATTAATGCTGTTTACCTTAACGAGGCTGCAGGCGTCGTTAAGTGCTGCTCGTTTGTTGAGACGGTAATGCAGAATACCGATCAATCAATCAATAATTAAGAGTGTCACATAAGAAACTAAATAAATAAATAATAAACACCAGTCACATACACGCTGATCTTAAACAAAGTAGCTTATGCACCTGTATTATGGAAATCAGAAACAACGGTGGTGGACGGGTGGTACCTCAACACCCAAATATTGGTACAGCCATGTCACACCACAGGGCAAAATTTTAGTCAATAAGTAGGAAATATATAAATCTATCACTATTATTATTTTTCGATCTATGTTACTTTTTCTCACGGCATGCCACAGGTTGTGGGTCGAATCCCACCCGTGCGTTTATTTGTTTGAGCTTATAAAAGTATCCCGTGCTCCGTGACGACCCCCGTGGTGTTGTGGCTAAGCACGCTGGGTTTCAAGGCGCCGCTTCGAGGTCCCGGGTTCGTTTCCCGGTCGGGTCAATATAGAAATCATTTTTTTTATATTGTCTCGAGTCTGGGTGTTGTGGTACCACCGTTTTGTCTGATTTCCATAACACAAGTGCTTTAGCTACTTACTTTGGGATCAGAGCAATGTATGTGATTGGTTTCCAATACTAACGGTGGCCAAGCCCCTGGTCCATTGATGCAATGGGACGCTGTCAGCACATATCTGTTACTGATCAGAGCTCCGCCGCAGTACGACCTGATAGCGCCATTCGGCCTCTTGTAATCAAGAAGCGCCAACCATGGGAACTGATCTATCGCTGTGTCGCTGCCACCTGAAAATATGTACAAATTTACTTGAAGTGAAAAACTTAGTCTGGAAATGTTATTGGTGTCCCAACTTGAAAAATCATCTATAATATCTATACTTTTAATAGATGAGCTTTATTGAGTTAAAACACGGGATGTATTTCGCGCCCATTTATTTGAAATTTTACGCCGGAAGTTTTGAATGCTTTACAGCATCCAGGTCACAGGCTAAACCAAACCAAATAAATCAGCTTCAGTCAGATCACTTTTGAACTGATGAATGAGAAGAGAGATGAACTTTGTCAGTTTTGATGACACATTATGTTAAAACACTAGCATTTTATTTAATGTTTTTTTTTGCAATAAATTCGAGATTTTCGAAAAGTTTTGAATATCTTGATTACGAGACACTTAGGTATTAGGGACATTAAGGTTAAGTTTGTTAGAAATTAGATGTTTTATCACATCCCAAGAGGAAAAAGTCGAATTAAAAGTCAATCAATCTGCAGGAATCATCAGTCAATTTAATCTACAGGAATAAAACAAAAATTTTGTATCTTCTCATCATGATTTAGTATATTTATCCGTCTTTTCGTCTGAAGAGGCTCGTAATGCTGACTACATATACTATACTCGTTATGTTGAACGGTTGGACTGATTTATATAATTTTTACTTTATTCAATTTTGTCTTACTTTAAATGTCACAATAATTTAAAAAATATTAGTATTCCAGGGATATGGAAGATGTACGTTCCTCGTGACGTACCCGCAATCATGACTATCAAAAAAGGATACTTTTTTAAGATTAGTGGAATTTTTCCTTCATTTTGGATCATAAGGAATAGAATAATGCTATGTTAATGTTAGGACAAGAAAAAAAATTTTTTGTTGAACGGTATAATATTTCCTTTCCTTCCAAACAGGACCATCACTATTGCAAAGGGAAACGAACACTGAGCTGTCGAAGGAAGCAAGATGTTTTTAGTTTTCTGCCTATGATTCGATATTATTACTAACGTTATTTTATTTTTACATATCGAGTGATAATGTTAGGATTCATAAAAAAATATGATATTGTATCCACAAAAAGAGGTTATTGTATGCCTATCAATATTATAAGAACATCATTTTGACCTATCTTACAATACTGCTCCCTAACAGATTTTTGCTTCAAAACAAAGTCAATTTAAATAAAACTCATGCTTCATAAATATTTCTCGGTTCTATAGATCTGAATGGTACACACATAGGTAATTCATTTTCTACCTGTAAGATTTTTGGCGTGTCTATTTTTGGTTGATCTTTGGCTTTCTTTGGAAGTTGTGAGAAACCTAAAATTAATTCTTTTACGCTTCAAACAAAACTTTGAATCACTTAGATTTACTACATACCATGAAATAAAAATATCTCTTACAAACTAGGTGACAATATTGAGGAATTCTATATATTTCGTCTTTCTAAGGGCCGTTTTGACATGGTAGTTTCTGACAACAAACTAAACGCGGGTGCTCCATCTGGCCTTAACTTACTGTATCTCATATTTTTTTCTAAATAGTCTATCTAGAGTCAAATAGTTTTTTGGCTGTCCGTTTGAGACAATCATATGACTCCGACGAAATAAGGCAAGGAAAGAAAGCTACATAACTTGAGCTTAATTGAATATGACTTACCAACAATTTTAGAGTCTGCCTTTGCGTCATAACCGCAACATAAGCTTTTTGGGTTTGGTGGAAACGCTGACAACTCGGTAGGACAGTCTTCGGCCTGCTCGAAATATTTTGGTGCTGGTGGAGGACCACAACACACATCGCGAGGCCCAGTGAGACACCTGGAATGTGCAAGCGTCATCTGTTAGTCATAAGTAGCAGGGCTTAATTTTATCTTCATCATTCATCATACTCAGCCAACGGACGTCCACTGCTGAATAGGCCTCCCCCACAGCTTTCCACAGCGACCGAACACTAGCGGCCTGCATCCAGTTTGATCCTGCGATATTTTTAAGGTCGTCTGTCCATCTTGTTGGTAGACGTCCTACGCTGCGTCTTTGGTCGAAGGGTCTCCAATCCAGAACTTTCCTGCCCCAACGGCCATCAGTTCTTCGCGCTATGTGCCCTGCCCATTGCCAGTTGAGCTTAATGATTCTCAAAGCTATGTCCGTTACCTTAGTTCTTCTACGTATCTCCTCATTTCTGATTCGATCACGTAGAGAAAAACCCAGCATAGCTCTCTCCATCGCTCGTTGTGTGATTTTGAGCTTCTTTATGTGGCCCATAGTTAGAGACCATGTTTCGGATCCGTATGTCATCACTGGTAACACACACTGGTTGAAGACTTTCGTCTTTAGACACTGAGGTAGATGAGAAGAGAAGACACTCTTGAGTAATTTCCCGAACGCTGCCCAGCCGAGTTGGATTCGTCGATTTACCTCTTTCTCGAAGTTGGAACTACCCAATTGGATCACTTGTCCCAGGTAGACGTACTCGTCGACAACTTCGAGCGTTGAGTTCCCAATGGATACTGGAGTGAGTACAGCAAGGGAACTCGACATAATTTTCGTCTTCTCCATGTTCATTTTAAAACCCACTTGTTGGGAGACTTGGTCAAGGTCTTCGAGCAGAGTGCCAAGATCATCCAGTGTCTTTGCCACAACGACTATATCATCGGCAAATTAGAGGTTTGTGATGTTTTCGCCACTAACATTGATGCCGATTCTTGCCCATTCCAGAAGTTTGAAGGCGTCTTCCAATGCCGCTGTGAACAGTGTCGGAGATATAACATCTCCCTGTCTCACACCTCTCCGCAGTGGAATCGCCCTCGTGTTCTGCTCCTGTACTCGGACTGACATGGTGGCGTTATTGTACAGGCACTTTAACACCTCTATATACCTATAATCTATGTGGCACCGCTGCAGAGACTAAAGCACCGCCCAAGTTTCGATCGAATCAAAGGCCTTCTCATAGTCCACAAACGCTAAGCATAGAGGCATATTATACTCCTCTGACTTCTGTATAATTTGCCTAAGCGTATGGATGTGGTCTATGGTACTATAGCCTTTTCGGAAACCGGCTTGTTCGGGCGGCTGGAAGTCATCAAACCTACGTGCGAGACGATTCGTAATGACCCTTGAAAACAGCTTGTAGACATGGCTCAGGAGTGAGATGGGTCTATAGTTCTTCAATAAGGTTTTGTTTCCTTTTTTGAAGAACAACGCCACCACACTCCTGTTCCACGCCTCGGGTGTGATGCCCTCCAGCAGCACCGAATTAAAGAGTCTCTGAAGAACTTTAAGTACCGGTGTTCCACCCGCCTTCAGAAGCTTTGCTGTGATTCCGTCCTCGCCAAGTGCCTTGTTGTTTTTAGCTGTTTAAGGGCCATCCTAATCTCGTAGAGGCTGATGTCCGGGATGTCTTCGGTGTAGTGACGGGTCAGGGTAGCTCGTGGGTCTCTGGCCGAGCAATCAACGGGTTTGGCTACTCAGGTGTACAACTGCCCATAGAACCTTTCGATCTCCCTCAAAACCTCTGCTTTCGTCGACGCTACACTGCCGTCCTCCGTCTTAAGCTTCGTCAACAGGCTTTGCCCAATAGACATGTTCCTTGCAAATACTTTGGAGCCTTGGTTCCGCTCTATCGTTTCTTAAGCAACGGATGTCGTGTCGCAGGGACTTCCATATTTGTCTATTGAGCTGCCTGTAGTTTTCAGCATTAACGGAGGTCTGCAGTGCCATCCACCAGATCGACTTTTATCTTATCCAATCTTAATTATCAAAGCACGTGCACTGATGCTGAAAGAAGACCTCTTCCGCGATTTTCTACAACGAGCGGTCCGCGTCCATTGTGAATTTTCGATTTGCGAGCGGTAATGTTCAAGATTTCGGTGGTAAAACACTCGTCTTTTAGAAAACTAGAATAGAAACAAAAGTATTGGTTTGCTTACAATCTTTCTCATGTCATGGATTGCAATCTAATTGGCGAGATTATGAGAGTGATGAAAAGATATTTGTAAAGGGGCCAACAATCATCCTGCTGATTTTTACTAATACGGTTAACGATGGAAATATCTAAGTTCTACATGCAAAACACAAGAAAATTTTAGTTTTTAATTTCGTCGGCTGTACAGGTTGGCCCAAACAGTGAAATTTTTTTTTGAACTTCCAGTGCCATCCAAATATACCGTATGTATGTTAACTGACAGCCGGTTTCTGAATTGAGCATTTGACGTTGAGAACAACTTAAGCGCGACTTAAGTACGACTCAAAAGTATATCTATTTTTGAATTAAGTTTAAGTGTAATTTGAGCATTTGAGGTTGAGAATTCTCAACTTGACATCAACTAGTGCTTAACTCGAAATTTGCGTTGCACAACACCACTGACAGTACTCAAAGCCTGCTCACTGTGAACTTAAGCGTCTGACAGCTAAGCAACCCAATGAGAGTACTTAAGTCCTACTTAAATTCAAATTTGCGACAATTTGCGAAATCTGCGACCTGCGTAGGTAATTGGGGAAGGCTAGAGCTGTAATAGATCAAGCTCCAACAGGTGATGAGGAATTGCAGGCAAAACGCCATAATAATTCAAAGTTATATTTGTCTCAGAATGTACTATAATTCAGACAAAGTTATATTTATCACGAATATACAAAGGTGAACACAAATAACAGGAAAAAAGATTGGCACACTGGTTGGGGTATACGATCCGGTCCATACAAAATTGCCTGCATCCGATCAATTTTGTATGGACCGGACGGCAGACCGCAACCAGTGTGCCAAATCCTAAAAGGAAATACTCGTAGTAAGCATTAAGATATGTTATCCTTGGCAGCTTCTTTCAACTCCTTCTTTAAAATCTTTACCTGAAAATCTTGTTTAATTTTTTTATACCAAATTTTTTTTTGTAGGAATCCTAATTTAATCTTTTATAAGTATATTTTTCTAAATTATTCCATTCATTTATTTTAAAAATCAGGTTTGAAATGTGAATTATTATTATTTTCCACTACAGGAATACTATAATTTTCCTTCTCTTCCTGTGTGTAGTTAGGACATCTTTTTTCTTTGTGGTTTCCATTTCATAAACTTTGAAAGTATTTCTACTTTGAGAAAGAGGTCAATCGTCGAATCCAAATCTGCTGGGCAGCGTTTAGGAAACTGCGCAAGAGCGTCTTCTCGTCTGAATAACCTCAGTGTCTGAATACAAAAGTCTTCAACCAGTGTCTGTTACCAGAGATGACATACGGATCCAAAACGTGTTCTCTAACTATTGACCTCATAAAGAAGCTCAAAATCACATAACGAGCGATGGAGCGGGCTATGCTCGGTGCTTCTCTGCGAGATCGAATCGGAGGAGATACGTAGAAAAACTAAGGTAACGGACATAACCCTACGAATTAGTAAGCTCAAGTGGCAGTGGGCAGGGCACATAGCGCGAAGAACTGATGGCCGTTGGGGCAGAAAAGTTCTAGATTGGACCTTTCGATCAAAAGCGTAGCGTGGGATGTCCACCGACAAGATGTTCGTTCGAACGACCTTGTTAAGATCGCGGGTTCACACTGGATGCAGACCGCTTGTGATCGGTTGCAGTGGAAAACTGTGGGGTAGGCCTATGTGAACGTCCTTTAGCCGATAATGATGATGATGAATGATTTCGAAGTTTTTCAACTTATAAACTTTTCAAATAACAAACATTTCAGGAAATCAAACTTTATCAAGTTTGAGTATGACATTGACTTTGACATTGATTGATTGACAAGAGACATTCCGTTCTCGGTAGTTGTTCACAACTTAATTTTAAGAATTTAACTATAATATAGAATAGTGCCTATTTGACTTGAAGACTTATTCGCAATCTGATGCTCTTAGGGATATATAACTAACGTAATGAAATCCAGAATTTATTAATGCCTATAATGAAACCAAATATCTTTATAAATAAAAACCGGTAAAAATCGGTTGTTTTTACTCGTAACGGAACGTTGCAGTATAATCAAGGACAAAACTCAGTTGAATGTGGTTTGAGACAATCAAAAATTTACGAATGAAACGTAGGAAACTTAAGTACTCATCAACTATTTGAGCAGATCTCAACAGATTTTCACTCAAATGCTCAAATCAGAAACCGGCTGTGAATGTTCGTAGTTTTTGAGATATATTTTTATCGCAAAATTTTTGAGAACTTTGTAGAAATAATTCCTCCACTTTTTATAGTTTTACGTTTAGGTTTAGGTTTAGGTTTAAAGATCTTTACTCTCACTAAGACTTATTAACTAGGTCACTTACATGAGAACAATTCCATTAAAATATTACAATTCATTCGCCGTCGAAACCATACAATTTTGTAAAAGAAAATAAGCCACATTTTTAGTCTTACACACACGCACACACTAATCCACACAAATAATTATCCTATTTACGCGATTACTTCGGTATTTAAGTCGGTTAGTTAATTAGTTTTTTACATATTTAAATGAGCGATTCATCTTCAATAAGATACTGAGCCAATTTTGTCTTGAAAACATTGAACGACTTGATATTTTTTATATCTGAGGGTACATTATTATAAAGTTGTGCTCCTGCAAAAGTTATCATCGTCTTACCGTAATTTGTTCGTGGTTTGGGTAAAACCAAGTAGCTCGCGCGTCTAGTGCAGTGGTTGTGAACATTTTTACGTTTTATGAATGTTATATTGGAATGAATATTAGAGTCAAGCTTTTTTCGAATAAAAATTATTGTATTGTAAAAATAAAGTTTTTTGATATTCATTATTTTTGTTTTTACGTCTTTTTTTATTGCAGTATGATCCTTATAAATAAATTTACTTCGATAAAATGAGCTAGTTAAAACTAAGACTATCAAAAGTTTTGAAAAAAATTGAAACAAGGAGCCTCGAAAACTATTAAAATTTGGCCACCATAAATATGGTATATTAGAAAAGGCCTGGATGTAAAGAATCCAAAAAAATGACGTCACTGTTTGGGCCATTCTGTGTGTTATGTTATCGTACGAAAGACTGAGTTAGTGACGTAGTATCATGTATTGTAATTTGAATATGTTGGCAAGTACCTGGAGTTCCTCGCATAAAGAGTGGCATCTTTATCATTTCCATTTGCAATCTCAAGTAAATGCGGACATGTGTTCACGTGCTTACACTTGCCAAGGTGTCCGTCTGGCGTGTAACAGTCGTAGTTGCAACAGACCTGGAATGGTTGACATATATATAATGATGAGGCCATCATATGTTAAGTAAGAGAAAGACTCCTGCCAAAAAAAGGAATTTATCGTTTTTCTTAACCTTAGGAACATTTCCGTTAAAGCCACAGCTGTACTTCATTAGATCTTGTGTGTCTCTTTGTGGTCTTTTGAGCTGTTCCAATATTTCGGGACACTGGTCGTATGGGATGCACAAACCATTGGTTCCATCTGGTCTTTTGCAATTACCTGATGAAGTCTCTGCAATTAAAAATTAACTAACACTATAAAACGGCCAAAATTAAAAATAACAAACACGTTTAAATATTATAACGCATACACGACGAAAACAGTCAGGGGTTATCGTTGTTATAGTGAAACTGAATGGATTAAACTTGACATTGCTAGTATCAGTAACCTTATCATTAGCAACTTTTGTAACTTGTTTTTCAATAATTGTCACTAAGGAAAAAAAGAATTAATCCGTCAAACCCCAAAGACATATAGGATGCGGTAACAATTGATTGGAATCTCAGAGCTTGACTGATTAAGGTGGTTTCTTGTAACAAACTTAGCCTTTAAGATAGTGGCATCAAATCAGTTGGTCCCTTGATTTTTCGAAACACGTTTAAGATTATTTCAGTTTTATTTTACATAATTTTGACTGACATAATTATTAGAACAGATAATATTTGTTAGGCAAAACAACGTTTGTTCTAACATTTATGTGGCATAAGAATCATTGTACCTAATAATCATTTCATCTATTTCTTGTTTTATCTTATCTTAATTTGTGTTATTATCATTTTACATGTTTTACTTAGTTTAATGATCAGTTCAACAAGTATTGTTTATCTTTACTAATATTATAAAGATGAAGAATTTGTTTGCTTGAACGCGCTTATAGCAGTAACTACTCGACCGATTTAAAAAAAATATTTTTGTGAAATAGCTTCTTTATCGAGGAAGGCTTTGCAGGAAGGAAGGAATTTGCAATAGATTAAGTTAACTAGTATGTTCGCAGGCACTTTCACAATCACTTGAAATTATATAAATACTAAATATGTGAAGCACTATAGCTATTCAGCGATAACTTGGTTATAAGCCACTAATCGCCTGCCAAAAAAAAAGATTACTAGCAATTATTCTGACATGAAAAAACGTAAATTATGTGCAGGCGTTTTAATGGATTTTTTGATAACTTTTTAAAGAAGCTTCCCAAAATTATGTAAAAAAATACATGTTAAAGTAGCACTTAGGTAGTGAATATCTTCATAAATGTTTTATGAATGGTATCAAATAGTAGAAAATAGGTATTAAATAGTGCACATGGTCCCATCTAAATGTTTCGTTTGGTCCAGTCATCCTGACGGACACCATTTTGGAGTATGTTCCAAAGTACAAGAATAAGAATGTACGGCAAAGCAATCGTTTTAACAGCAATAACAACAGGTAAATTATGACATAACAATTTTATGTGGTTGAGCCTGTACCCTCAATTTTATTTACTACATAACTAAAACACTGATATGCAGGTTATTTTAAATCTGTACATTCAATGCAATACTCCGTTTTAATGAGGCATTAAGCCAAACAATTTTTAGATCAACCTTTTTTTAATGAACAGTATGTCTTGCGATATGAGGCAAAATTCGATGAAATCACATGAAAATTTATGTCAAACAAAATTTGAATAAAGAAAAATATACGAATAGAATAAGAATATCAAAGTAATTAAGATTTTTTAAACGTTTGTTAAATGAAATTATGTCTAACGTCAAAACGAGGGAGCATCCAAATAGTTGCTTTCATTAATCTGCTCGCTTGTGACTCATTTTCTTGTTATTACAGCAATAACATAGCGATCAGTCAAATGTCACTACAAAATAACTTGTCATTTTGCCTCAGGATAAATGTCATGATTTATTCTGTTTATAAACAAGTTGCAGTTTGAGAAATGAAAATAATTTCACAATAACGAAAATACAACATGATTCGATCTATAACACACATCAAAAAAAAAGATATTATTACATATTATTATATTTTATTACAGGGTATTTTATATATTTATCATGTTTTCTTAAAACAGTTATATTTAAGAAATCAAATCAGCTTATGCTATTGATAGTATTTTTTTTGTATGTCTTACACACTATTTTCATGATTATGTGGATAACAGCAAGGGATATACAATATAAGTGTCCAAAACCCAAAAGCATTAAAAATATAAAAAATGATAATTTATGCATTAATAGAATTTGATGTGCGCTTTTTCCGGCGTGAGGCGTCTCGGACTCACAAGTGTGTATATTAATATAAAATACTTACGACCCCAAACTTGATAAACTACTGAAGCTAACACAAACACAACAATTCTGATATTCATTTTGATTACATGTATCAAATTCGCAAACACTTCGGGCTACATGTGCATCGCGCTATGATTGAATAATAAATGACCATTTTATATAACAAATCCTTATCTTAATAGCAGCTTCTTGTTTTAAAATGACAGTGGGTTTTCCGTGTTATATGTTAATACCGGGAGGGTAATAGTTGATAATATTTTAGCGCAGTCATATTTCCTCGATGATAGATTCCGCGAGTGTTTGCCGTGTTTCTTATTTATTCATTGTATTTTAAATTCTTTTTAGGGTTCCGTAGCTGAAACGCACCCTTATACTTAGTTTCGTCAAGTCTGTATGTCTGTCCGTCCGTATATCACAGCCACTTGGCAGGTAGGCGTATGCTGCCAACCGCTATACTATTCTCATACGTATTTCGCCCCCCCCCCCTCTAACTTATGAACTAAGCGAGTGTAAATTTTGAAAAAAAAAATGTTTGAACGAGATCGAACTAGTACATTTTGAGATATAGCACATTTAGAGCTCAAAATGATTTACAGAATTACACTTGAACGATATAATTGTACATAGAACTCACTGTTCATCGTTTATCGACAGCTCGTTTCGCCGAAATAATTACTTAATAAATACATAATGATAAGTAAATTATTTCGGCGAAACGAGCTGTCGGTAAAAATATTTGTATCGATGAACAATGAACAGTGATTTCTGAATTACTTAAGAATGATAAGTAATTATTTCGGCGAAATGAGCTGTCGGTAAAAAAAATATATTTGTATCGATGAACGATGAACAGTGATTTCTATGTACAATTATATCGTTCAATGGTACTTCGGTAAATCATTCGGAGCCCTTTTCAACAAGCCCAAAATGATTTACAGAATTACACATTTTCAACAACTGCAAATATAACCTTGTCGTTATGAAAAACAAAATATTTTTTCTGTCAACTAAATATTGTGGTATTTTGACTAAGTAGAAGTAAGTGAACCCCCCATTTAGTTAAAAGTACCCCCCCAAGGACCCCCAGTGCGCGAGTTTGACTCGCATTTAGCCGGATTTTTTAAAAGTTATTTGTCTTCTTTCGTGCAAAGTATATTACATACATGGTCTCAATTTCATACAACATTGAATGAACTTTATTCACAACATCAAAGTCCCCTGAAACCTTTTAGATAAGCTTTTTTGGGTAGGTCAGCCCTGCATAGATTGTACAATATAAAGATTTGATTCACGCAAAACGCAATCAGTAGCAAGCAGAAGGAATTGTTGGAAAGAATAAAAACAATGCACAGGTTCTCGTACTTTCATATAGTTTACTTTTCAAATTACATACGACTAAGGCCGTGTATACATTAAATCTAGTAACCGACAATTCAAGACGGCTAATGAACAAATATTAACTACCCCACAGTTAAGAGCGGAACTAAGGGCGTATATTTCTCCTTATCCATATCATATACGGGTACACATGCGTGTATATTCCGGGCAGGCCTGCCTGTCCGCAAGTGTTAGTGCCGAAGCTGACGACCCCGACTAGTGTGTGTAGCTGGCCAGTCTTCAGCATGAGGGGTCCTCCAGAATCACCTTTGCAAGCATCCTTGCCCGCTTCACCTCCAGCGCAAAGCTGCGTCTCAGAAAGCGTTGGCGCGAGATAGCGATAACTATATCGGTAGTTGTTATTGCATTCCTGGAAAAGTCATACAAATTTAGTTATGAAAATTAGAGTTCATAGTATCATCAACGGTAGCACAACCGGGACACTTGTTTTTTTTTCATTTTGGCCATACATCGATAGGCGGCATATTGCACAGACGCTGCGTCTGTCTGCGTGCTATAAGGGTTGACAAATTTTGATATACCGGTCATAGATATTTATGAATAAGTAATAATACTACTATTATAAGTTTAAATAAATAGTATTTCAATTAAAGAGAATTCATGAAAAAATAAATAATTGTTGTAAAGTAGAAAGAGAGAAAAACAAACAAACAAGGCGAGCATACCACTCTTAGGCTACACCATCTGGCGCGGGGGTGAAGTGAGTTTAAATGTATTGATTCTGTATGTAGCACTATTATTTATCCAGTAAGGGTATGACATGGTAAAAAATCCCTTTTTTGACGATGGATTTTAATATGTATAATTGGCAGGCTTTTTTAAATGTTTTTTGTTTTATCGCCAGAATGCCCTTGTTATTTTTACTTCTATATATTTCTGTGGTATTCCTTGACAGGACTGAATAGCCTAAGTAAGACCATACAATAATTCTTATAAATGATCGATGATGGTTACGATAATTCAAAGATTTAAAGGTATCCTCTTTTAAGATAGACTACCGTGTGCAGGCAAAGCGATTGGCTGAATTGCCTACATTGGCGGTCGAAATATGCTTGCGGGCGGGCGACAGCGTTTTTCAACCCGTAAACCTTAATGGAATGAGCCAAATTTAATCTTATTCTTAATCGTCATAGATCCTAGACTAAGGTTTTACGTCGTCGATTTAAAAAAAAAACTTTTGATTGGTTAAAAGTGGACGAAATTGGGATGAGTATTTTTCTGTATAATAAAAATTGATGTTTAAGTTCTTAGAGTTACTGAAACATACAATGTTTTTGAAAATCAAGACGTACAAGCTTAGATTAGGATGTATGAAAACGAATGATACCGAATTTGTCTTATTACGGGTTGGAAAACGTCGCATAGCAAGCATATTTCGACCGCAAATTTAGGCAAGTTAGCCTATATTCTGATTGCTCACGACTGTTTTTATTAAATTCACAGTCAATCCTCCTTATGAACTTCCACATACCTGTAGGTTTATCAGTGGTAACACCACTTTTTGCTTGATTGGACTCCGATGTGTTTCATTAATTCTGCCCCAACCCGCTGCGATGAGATCCTGGTTATCCGCCCTTGCTGAGATATTGAAATTCGGTAGACAAATTATACGCACGAAGTCTGAAAAAATTAATAAACCCATTAGTTCTTGCTAGACTGAGCAAAGCGTGGCAGAGACGAGATAACGCAAGCGCACCTTTTTACTCTTGACCATTAATATAAACGTATTTTCAACACACTTGCTCAAAACAACGTTTTTATTCCACCAATGTTTGGCTCATAATCCTAGATATTAAACACTCGTGCTTTTTCAGTATATTATTGAACGAGTGCATTTAGATTAACCCGACCAATTTGTACCCTAGTAGGTATCAAGTCGTAAGTAAGAAGAAGAAGAAGCGATATAATTTAGTCGGGTTAAAACTTTTATTTTAGCAACAAACAGTATGCGAAAAATAACAGTATCTACATATTTATTTCAATAACTGGTATATCCAGCTTTATTACTAAAAAATAACTCAAATTCATTTAAAATTTTCTGTAATTTGTGTTTTAAACACAATTATTAAATTTTTAGCCTTGCGCGCGTATCGGTATCGCGGCAAGAAAAAAAAAACAACGCGTCATTTTTCGTAAATAATTGTCGGCTGTGACGAAGTTTGGATTAATTGTGAAGTTTAATATTAACGAAAATGTCTAGTTCTACGAAGAGTCTTGCATTTTCCTCGCAAGTGTGTTGAAAAACGTCGTATGAAACACGTGTGCCTGTGACCATAATAATGTGTGGCGTGGACACTGTCATTTTAATTTGATTTGGGTTTATCTTGTTATATCTGCGTGATAAGGTATGTGGTCTGTGGTGGTACTAGTAGATCTCTTACCGGTGATGTTAGCTGGTCTCGCCAACCTGATAAGAGCGATGTCGTTACGTGTATTTTTGTCATTCTTGTCATACTGGGGATGAACAATGATATCCTCAATCGGTATGACTTGGGTCGGCCAAGCGCAATCTGAGTCCAGGCAATCTGTCTCACTCCTGGTATCGTATTCTCCTAGTCGCACGTTTATTCTGAAAGTTTTAATAGGTAGTCATAATTATCAAGCTGGGGAATAAGCTATGATTATATTATATTCTAAGCCATTTCAACCACAACATGTGCTGATTAAACATAGCGTTTCTCTGAACTTATTGAAAAGGACAATGATTACTTTTTTTAATGTTGATTGTATAATCCCTCAGTCAATTTGTATTTGTCTTATAGAATACCTGAAAACCGCAGACACAGTATCGTGGCTTTCTTAGCGAAACGATACGATATATCACATAATGTAGCGACTTCCATCAAACTCATACATTCTTAAAGATGAAAATAAGAAATCAAAAATTGCACTCGGGCGGGACTCCAACCAGCCTTTGGCTAACCGGGCCAAATGCTCTACCAATTGAGCTACCGTGCTATCGGTCCAACCGTATGAAATTTCTGGTCTCTTATTATATATTCATATAATACAGCATAATTTTCCAAATCATTTTTTTAATTTTCATTACTCGTATCTCGAAAACTACTGGATCGATTTTGATGAAACTTACACTGTATCCTAAGTTGAACTATACCTGATTGAACTTTAAATGGAATCATATCGCTATGACTTCTTGATTTCGAGATATTTTCGCAATAAATAAATAAATATAGGTGGAATTGATTACATTCTTTTTTTTGAAGTTGGTTTATAGTGGTTTGATAAACCACAGACTTACGGTGGCCAAGACGTTTTTCCAGCTATACAATGTGCGGCCGTTAGGACATATCTGTTACTTATCAGCGAACCTCCACAGAGTGTCTTTATCACGGTTGCTCCCAAAGAGTTCTTAGATTCATACTCCAGAAGCGCTGCCCATGGGAACTCATCAATGCCCGTTTCGGTACCTCCTGTTAAATATAAATAAATTTAAGTTCCCTTGGCACTGTTGGAAAGTGCCATTAGAGCTAACTTAGGGTACGTTTATGCTAAGTTAGCTTTACGACTAACATATCAAGCGATATTGGCCAAAATCAACAGCTTTACAAGCCTTTCCAGTCTCGGATATGTTTGACTGAATTGTACATTTTCTTTTAACGAATTGGTGTTGAATAAACGTATTGTGCAAAAAAGAGTCTCATGTCATGGTCGAAATGGTCAGCCATCTACATTCGACCGCACAGTGACTTCCTTTACTATGGCAATAGCTACCACATCATTGCCACCACTGTGCTTTAAGTAGGTTCCTCAAGTACGTGGTACTTGCTTTAATTGTTTTTTTTCTTTTTTAAAGGCGCTACGAGCAACTCGGGTTGAGTTGCTCGTAGCGCAGTGGTGAAAGCGCTTTGGTAGTGATTCCGATGTTAAACAACTTACGGAGCGGTCGTGTTTGAACAGGTGACCATTAAGAAGCGTTTTTTACGAGCATCTTCATTATGTTACTAGCGGTCCCCCGCGACTTCGTCCGCGCGTTTTGAGTTTGCTCCCTCCCCTCCCGTCGCAGCGTCATGTTTTATATCCTAAAGCCTTTCTCGATAAATAAGCTATCCAACACAGAAATATTTTTTTCAAATCGGTCCAGAAGTTCCTGAGATAAGCGCGTTCAAACAAACAAACTCTTCAGCTTTATAATCTATTAGCGCAAGCGCACGTTGTACTTAAGCTGCGAACATTATTTTGGTGCGGAGTTATGTTAAAACTGTGATAGTTCCTAAGATATTTATTGAAATCAAATGATATAAACGGCAACTTGGTTCTAAATGAAATGCTCGTGATGATGAATGTATTTATTTTGATAAGAATAAATACCTGTGTGTATAATACACCTCTAAAAATAATGCATTATTTTTTACAAAGTTATTAACATAAAAAAGGTTGTAGTAAGTCAACCATAAAAGATAGACATATGGTGTCGCGGAGTTTATTATAGAACTCTTAATGCTGAACAATCCTGTCATACATGATTTTTGTGTAACTTAAGCGGTTTCCGCAGCGTATGCAGCGGAAGCTCTCAAAAGGAATATCTTTCTCCCGTTTTCGCAACATTTTTCATTTCTGCTGTGGTCTTATGAGTCGTATCTTTATGTTATATAGCCTAAAGCCTTCCTCGATAAATGGACTATCCAACGTAAAAATAATTTTTCAAATCGGGCCAGTAGTTTTTGAGATTAGCGCGTTCAAACAAACAAACAAACAAACAAACAAACAAACAAACTCTTCAGCTTTATAATATTAGTATAGATTGGCCCAGGCTAATATCTGTAAATATATCTCGTTAAGCCTCGTCAGTGGCCCTATGGATGACTTAATAAAATCATACTGCAAGGTTTGCCGGTTGCTTTGCAAACACCCATCCGCCATTCCGAACTGGGCCCGCGTGGTGAAGTTTGGCCTAAACTACCTCATACTTAAGGTCAGACCTTTGCATAGCAGTGGAGTGTTTACAGGTTAACTACTTACTCTTTACTTTAGAAACTCACCAACAATCTTCGATGTATCGTGGACATCGTAGCCGCAGCATTCGCTGCTGGGGTCCGGAGGAAACGCAGTCATATCCTTTTCGCAGTCGGGTAAGCTCTTGCTTTTGACTGGAGGAGGACCACAACAGACTGATTTATAGCCAGATTCGCACCTGGAAATAGACGTCATCTTGAAACCATTTTGTACGGAAAAAAGATGGAACCCTGAAATAATAAGCTTGTCTCCGAATTCCAGATTATGCAAGTTGCTATGTTCTTGACCCCTGGTAAATGTTTAGCGATGATTTCTTAGGTATTATAACAAAATGACAGTTAGGCTTCGTGCAGGCGCTGGATTATACGACTTTCAGAATCCAGACCAGAGACCCAGGTCTTGAGTATCATGAAATCTTTTGGCTTGTATAACTACTGCCATACACATCCTCAAAGGAAAAGCTCAATCTTATGAAAGCTTTACACAGAAATCAATTATGATACACGTACCTAGAATTCCGCACGTATTCTATATCTCTATTAATCCCAGTGATCATTGCTAACAAATGTGGACAATTGTCCACGTGCATACACTTTCCGCGATTACCTTCTGGTGTGTAACAGTCGTCACAGCATACCTGAAATATGACATAAACACTATTTGTTATTGATTTCGTAGCGGTATTCTGCTACGGCGATATTCCAACCAAGTTCTTTTCTTTGCGAAATTTCAGATTATAATTCGAAAAAATAAACTTTTTTAAACAAGCTTTTATTTGAGTAACCTGAATAGATGAAAAAAAAAAATTGTATAAGCTTATCGCGATATTTATTTTCCTATATTCTAAGAGCCATTTTAATTATTATTATGTTAAGTCACATAATAGCTTTATAAAATTTTAATTGTGTAATAGGTACAAAGTACTAAATTGATTAGATTAATTTAATTAAATGTTTATTTTCGTCTTTTTAAGCCACCTTAATAAATAATTTTACAGTTTTTTTGTTATTATTTCGTGTCTACTTAGCAAACTCTTTTATTTAATACTCATTTTAGGATAGTGCATAAAAAATAACAAGTTCGCCATCTTGGATAACCGCCATAATGTATTTAGAATAATAGGAACTAGGAGTGTATCAGAATTTCAGCTGAATCGGTTGAAGATGCCTTAAAATTAAGTTATTAAGTTACATGATTCCATCCGGACAATCATACATTGCAAGCTAAATAAAATCTTATGAATTTTGCCATAAATCGTTAAACGAAAAATTTGGCTGATTTTTATCACATTGAGCGCCATGGTGGTCACCGGTGAACCCCAAACAATATTTTTCTATTGTGTCTAGTTTCGTGTCCTTCAAAGCCTTAATTGTCCTTTGGATGAATATAATGTTGTAAAACTGTTTAATTATGTACTATGACAAGTTTCAGATAAATATTTGACAGATCTTTACTAACGAACGAATAGTCCCACTTACCATAGGAATGCGACCATCATAATCACATACATAGTTCTGTAGGTTCGGTGTAGGTGAAGTGTTAATTTTTTCTACAATTTCTGGGCAACGGTAGTAGCGTATGCACATTCCTGGTTTTCCATCTGGCCTCGTACAATTGTTTTCTGAAATTGAATATTTGTGTTTTAAAGTGGAATAAATTATTTAGATTTGATTTTACCAACGTCAGATTAGGAATGTTTGTCGAATACAATACGAAACGCCAAATTCGAAAACGTCACCTATTTGATATTTTTTTGTTTGTTTTTATAGTGTTTTGTAACTATACAAACTTAATAATATACAATGCACTTGAAAAAAGCAACTGTCGACGAATCTAACTCACTTTTGCACTTTTTTCAAATGCATTGTATATTACATAAAATTAATATTGAAGGGATAATAATTTTGTGGTATATTATTACGTCAGCTATTTGTCAGCAATCATTTATGTAAACGTCATTTTGAAACCGGTCGTTTTATGCTTATTCGGTCGGATAAGTCCTATCTGAATTAGGCAAAATTGCCTCTTAGCCGAATAACTTGTCGGAAATATATAATTGCGGTAGTCCCCATCAGGAATAACTTACGTCCATTCACGTAATACACAAATGCTATCACTGTCAGGACTACGAGCGGTAGTCGCTGCATTTTGTTGACGTTATTGAAGTATACTGTTGGTAACAATGTTCGCTTTCTGCCAGGAGTCTTCCCTGAATGACCGTTTTATATTAATATTTGGTCTTTTATCAGTCATACCACGGACGACGTAATACTGTCATACTAAATGCCGTGGGTTTTTTGAAATTTCTACACTTTCTGTAATTACTAAAGCCTGCAGCCATTGCACTGGATAGGTACTATTAGTTGACGGCGTATGAGTCCAATTTCAAGGAAAAACCGCCAATGGATGTACAGGATTGGCGTTTGGCACACGCATACTAGAGGTCCAAGTTTTTATTAACCCGAAGTAACAAAAAAACTTTTGTAGAAGGGGAGGGGGGGAGGGTTATTATATATTATATTATATTATATATATATATATATATTATATTATATATACTCATTTTTATTTCAATAAACCATTTTTTTTCAAACCATTCCAAGTTTGGGCTCTTCCTGTTATAATATGGCTGTTGTTTTGTTTGTACAATGTACTACACAAACGATACATCATGTCCTCATTCCTAATCTCATGAAATAAATTTTGAAAATTATTGCATTTAGCCGTTTGCATTGCATCAGCAAGATCGAGATGCACTCACTCACTTTTGGTCGCTGAGTCACCCCAGTATGTAAGTAAGTATGTATTGCATTTAGTATTTTTTTGGAATTTTTCAAAACCACAAACTGACAGTTATATTTCAGACATATTATACCAGGAGCAGCCCAGGCTGAAATGTTATGATGTGCTTTATTTTCGGAAGCGCCTTAAAAATGCTTTCAAATGATATATCATCACAAACATAGGTTTCTGAAGTTTTTTTTCAAACCCATAAAAAATATTTGATGAATAGCGCCCCCCTACCGAAGTTTTTTTTGCTACTTACGGTCAAAAAAATCTTTTGACCTTTAGTGCGTGTGCTAAACGGCAAAACTCTACATCAATTTGCGGTTTTTTCCCGTTTATCTTCCACTATATGATTCTTATAATAACTACGTTTGAAGGTAATCGAGATGAGAAAGATGAAACCTTATCACGAAAATCAATCTTTTTTTTGGTTCGCGGAAACAAAATAGTGTATTTTTTAGCGTTTTGTCGGTAGTCGGCCAGCTACTACGAGTTCTCAACTTTTGATATTTATCGGATGCGATCAATTCAAATCCCTATTCTATTAAAATTATATTAAGAATTAATGCACGTGGAAAACAATGTATTTAATGTTAAAAATAATGTATTATTCTAAATTGGCGAAATGGTTTGCGGTCAAAAAATACTATTTTTCGTCCAGAACTATCTGGATTACGACCATTAGTCCGACAAGTGTAATTTTACTAAAAAGCTCACTATATACCTAGCTCCTACTACTTTCTAGTTATTTCCGAAATATTTGTTAAACACGCAACCCAGTTAAAAACTTTTAAAATAATGAGCGCATATACAAACACGTATTTTTTTATTTGGTTGCCGGCCATTGACGGGTAAAATTGACTAGGAGTATTTATCTCTTTAGATAATACTCAGATTATTCATATATGAAGTCAAAGATAATAGGCGTTTCATTTGTTCATATTCGAATTAAGGTTTATAAAAATAATTTAAGAATGCTTGTTTTCTCAGTTTTCTGTCGCTTCTCTCTCAAACGGCCGTAAACCGGCAAAGTGACCCTATTTCCGTTGCAAAAAACATTGTTTGTGTATTAATGTTATGCGTAGTTTTTATTATAACCAAACACGATAACAAATGAGACAACTAATTATGTTTTCCATTTAATTAGGTGATGACTTAATTAACCATTAAATAATTACGAGATTCATAATATTGTATTGTCCTGTTTTGACCACAGCGACTCATCACATTGATATAAAATAAAAGCAATCAGTTTCTTGCTACTCATGTTTTATTTATTTCAGTAATAACAATACATGTAGGTTAGGTAAGTAGAAACGTAATTTCCATATAATAGTTGGTGGTTACAGAAATATTTAGGCATGGCACTGGCAGTATCCATATGTAAACGGTGTGTACCTAAAATTTCTTCTCTTAACACTAGTCCTACTGTAGAGTTTTAAACAAACTGAAACGAATGCATTTTCTCATTGTACGTATAGGCAAATTGTTACACTCTTCTTGTAAGACCTTCAACCTTTTGTAAGCTTTTACTTTGGACACGGCACTTGTTTCATACCATTAAATCTTTAGCGGTTATTGAAAATGTGCTCTATCTTAAAAACTACTTATTCGATCTCGTTCAAACCAATTTTTTTTGAAACTATTTGTCAAGATCTATATCATGTATTTTTTTCAAAATTTACACTAGCTTAGTTTAGGGGGGGGGGGGAGGACACGCCTATTTCACCACTACGGAAGCGTCTGTCACGTTATACTTTTAGAGAAAATGGTTTAATGAACCTCGATGTCATTTAAAAGACCTATCCATAGACATATCTACCTATCCTACATGCATAGGTTGATAAATGTTTTTTTAGGTATTAGTTTTATGTATGGGAGCCCTTTAGTGTAAATTTTCACTAAAGTGTAGTATTTGTCAAGATCTATATCATGTATTTTTTTCAAAATTTACACTAGCTTAGTTTAGGGGGGGGGGGGGGGAGGACACGCCTATTTCACCACTACGGAAGCGTCTGTCACGTTATACTTTTAGAGAAAATGGTTTAATGAACCTCGATGTCATTTAAAAGACCTATCCATAGACATATCTACCTATCCTACATGCATAGGTTGATAAATGTTTTTTTAGGTATTAGTTTTATGTATGGGAGCCCTTTAGTGTAAATTTTCACTAAAGTGTAGAATTTGTGAAGATTTTGAAGTGGGTTTGGAAGTAAATTCATGACGCGTAGGGTTTGAAGCTTGGCTCTACATGATATCTCATGACTTTTTGACACTGAAAGCAATACGATCTCGGCATTTGGCGACATTTTACATGAAAATGTTTTTGGTGGGATCTCATTTCTTTTGTAAGTGAAATTATAAAAACAATTTACGGATTCACTTGGCCAATATATACACATATATTGTTTCTATTTTGGACTTGTTTTGAATTTCTAATTTGCTAGTCGCTTTTCTTACTTTAAATTTCAATACAAACGTAACAGTTTTTAATTTTTGATAATAAATGTAAATTTGAGACAGCTTTAGACGTTAATACTCTTAAGTATGACAGTAACACGTAGAATTAAATAAATGTTTGATAATTTCGTCTATCACATCGTAGACTGATTGGCCAAGCGGCTGAAAATCTTAAGTAACGCACGAGAGTAAAGTACGAAGAGATATCCGGATCTAATCTTTGCACAGGCTATCTTTTTGCTGTTTTTATACTGTACCTACGAGATCTCCACTTATATTCGGATACTTTTGATGATATATATTTCTTTCATTATAACAGACATTATCTAAATAGGTAATACAAGTAGCCATAATATCGTTTGCAGAAGTCTATTACAAAATTGCTTCCACTTGTGTAAGGGTTGTAGGGGTTTAATTCCAAGTTTAATTTTCTTGTTATATGTGTACCTCAACTAGCTTACATACCAAAGTTTAGCTTTCTAGGACTTAAGGAAGTCGCTTAGATTTTTGGTGATCATCAGTCAGTGACGAAATTGGCGATTTTTTGATATCAATAAACCCTAAAGTATAAAAGTCCGTCAAATTTACCTTTGGATGTTTATTAAGTTCACGTTGTATCATTTCCGAACTTTCGATAATCGATAGTTGTACTCATAGATAGTGAAAACCATCAACTTTACAATATCTATTGACGACCTCCGTGGTCGAGTGGCTAGCACGCTGGTTTCAAGCGTCGCCATCTCGTGAGGTTCCGGGTTTGATTCCCGGTCGGGTCAATGTATAAAACGATATTTTCTATATTGTCTCGGGTCTGGGTGTTGTGGTACCACCGTTTTATCTGATTTCCATAACACAAGTGCATTGGCTACTAACGTTGGGATCAGCAATGTATGTGATTGGTGTCCAATATTTATTTATTTATTTATCAAATGCGCAGTTTGGTACAATTCTGTCAACACACAACTTAATGCAACAACAACACACAACTTAATGCAACAACAACACACAAATCAATATAATCGAGGCTGACTATCATGATCTACACTATCGATAGTACTGTAACGTTGTATATTTTTGTCTAAGTTCGCGTGAAACGAAAAGCTAAATGGATGTAGGACTCCAGTCCATATTTTGCATAGAGATGACGAATGCTGACACTGACATTTGTCAAGTGTGACAGCTGCTGTTTTTTCCGATTCCGGACTGTTGGTCGTGCGTCGGAGTGGAACGTGTGTGAAAGTGTAAAAAAGTAAAATTTTGATTACGGGGCACGCTCCATTTATTTTGTAGTTTGATAGTTATTCCTGGTAAGTATCTGCAGAAAGGTTTGCGTTGATTTTTGTTTGTGGCGAGACATTTCTTAGAGTCTGACACATGGTTCTTTTTATCGTTTCAGACGCCGCCAACATGTCAATTTGGATGAAGTAATTTCGAAAATGATTTGATATAAATGACTGGAAAATGGTAAGTACTTTGGGAAACTCCTTTGGAAATCCTTGTAAAGAAAATGTAGCCTACCTACATCTGGTCATATTGTATTGAGAGTTGTAATTGTTATCATTTCAGGTCTCAAATAGAATAATTAGCATAAATGTTTAGTAATCAATTCAAAATTTAAATGGCCAGCCAGCTGTTGCAGGTATTAAATTGGTTTATTAAAGATTTCATGAATAGGGTGATGAAAAGTATACTCACCCTCACTTAGAAAAAAAAATGTGGTTAACTAGAACTTTCTTTTATTTCTAGGTTTCGCTTTTGATATGTGTCTGTAAGTTGAACAGTCACAATTTGGTGATCATGTTGTAACCTCAGGTAAATATTTATTATGAAAAGTTAGTGTTTTTTAACTTTTACTTTGGTTTGTGCGTTGAACTAACATTTTGTAAATTCTTTTCAGTGACCTTACTTAGACCTCATTTGGATTAATTTTGAAGTCAAAATTTCCTGATGGATTGATTTGCTTCTTGTCTGCTGTTTTGAGGATGGACCGGTAACGGTGAAATTTTTGGGTAACGTTGCAGAGTTGTTTGTAGTTTGATGCAACAAAGATTTGAAATAGTAACCTCCGTTGAAATCCAAGGTGGGTTTTCCTTGTATTACTTTAGTGAAAAGTGGGATAATTTAGCTATTAATTTAAGCATAACTTAGGAATCCCTTTGAGGATAAATTTTGGAATCAATTAGGAAATTAAAAACTTAAATTGGTGGTTTATCTTTATTTAATTAGAAATTTGTGAACATAAAGATTTGTAATAGTATAGATATAGATAACTAAATTAGAACCTAACCTGATCTCTACTGAATTCTGAGCTATTAGGTTTTTTGTATTTGTTTTTTTTTAAAGGTGTTAAAAGGTAATTGTGAAATAGCAAATTTGAATAAACTTTTGTTGCCGAATGCTATACCCGGATTTCTTTATTTCATTCGAATATTAGTACCTTTTAAACACCCTTTGTCCACACTAGCCGGGAGTGACTGTGACAGTACCGGCTTTGACTATTTCTACTACCGATTGTCTGTTTCGCGATGCTCTGTGCTCTAATTCATTTTAAGCCTTTTCTAGTCTCTGTCTCGCATGCTAGAAATACTGATGTCTGAATGCACATAAATTAAAAATCATGTTTTTTTTCTTAAGACAAATAAATACACATTTTAAAGTAAAACTATTTTTTTTAATTTTTTTTATTAAAAAAGATAAGCTCCATTGAATATTGAATAGACGTTGAATGCTAAACCTTTAACTTCATATAACTCTTCAATGAAATGTCGCATTCACAGGGTTCTTTATGTTATTTAAATCCTACTAAAATAAGCACCATTGTTGAAACTGAAGCTTCACATGAGGCTCGTGATAACATCAAGGTCTTATATTCCTGTGTATCCAATGGATATAAGAGAAGACTTTAGTATATAATCTGGGAACGCCGTCTCTTCCGCACATGCTATTGCCATTGCTGTTGATCCCGAGTATCTCATAAGTGCCCAGTCTATCGTTCATTAACGGGCCACCGTCGTCACCTATGCACGAATCCGTATATCTGTCGCCGCCAGCACAGAGCTGTTTCATGCCCAGTTTAGGATAATGTGTGCGGCAGTCCTGAAAATGTATGCGTGGTTAGTTGCTACAGTTAAATTCAAATTGTTAACATATGATAGGCGTTGCTTTTCTCGGCATTTGTATTATCTTCCACGAAAACCTTACTAGAGCAACGCGAACCAAGACTGGTATATTGATTTCTCTGTAAAAAGTCGAAAACTGATAAAAATTCTTCAAAGTATGCTTCATGTGTTTTACTCACAGTTCTATTAACTAATGTCATTTTGACCATACGTTTTACATAGGACGGTTGTTTGTCATCATTTGATCCCCAACCAGCAGAAACAAGCTTAAATCCTGCGTCTGGCATGTCTGTTGCATCCTTATAGTCAATCGGTAGGCATATAGGCAAGATGAAATCTGAAATTGGAGAATTATTATTATTCGAGGGAAGAAAAAGTACATTAACGACTTTCTAGTGGTGTTCCCCGTGTCTTCTTCAGCTCGTTTTGAATCTCCTCAGTTATTTGTAGCTAATGTTACCCTTCCTCGATATTTGCTATCCTGGAGCTATTCCTGAGATAAGCAAAATTGTTTCTACAAGTCATTTAATGGAAAGAGTACTTTATAAAGAGTGTTTTTGAACGGGCTTATTCTAACCTGAATAGGTCACCATATCCTTAAGCCGTATAAGAGCTATGTCATCTCTTCGCTGTTCGCTGTTTACCGCGAAGTTTTCATGCACTATGATGTCCTCGATCTGAGCGGTGACTGGCTCCTCGTTGCAGTCGTCATCGGCGCAGTCGATCTTAGTCCTTTTATCGTATTCGCCAAGGACAACGGCGTTGCTGAAATACAACACAATGTTTCGTATACAGGGTGTTGTTTTGGTCAGCGGCGAGCGACTCAGGGGTGGCTGTACAAACGATACTGATGCCAAAATAATGTTTAAAAAAATATATTTTTTTGAAATGGAAAAAACCCAAAAAATCTTTTTTTTATGCGGTACAGCGATCCAATCAAAACTACCCAAACCATCAAGCCTTATCGTAGCTTACTAGCTACGGCGTAGTATTTCGTAGATAAGCGCTAGCTACCCGCTAGGGTGCGAGTTTTCCCATACGTTTTGTATTTTATTTTAATGTTGTGAAGAGGTTTTCTTGTATAAAACTTGCTCAGAATTTAAAGAAAACATTTTTTTTAGAATAAGCATAACTCATATTATCATCCCTGAGTTGGATGTCACTGACTAAAACAACACCCTGTATAAGATACCTCGGTACTCGGTTCTCAACAGTTTTTCTTTTCCATTTGAAATATCGCCCTTGTTATAGTTAAGCAAGGATGATATTCGCCAACATGGAAATCCATTTGGGCTGCGTATTTGATGACAGATCGTGAACATTTATTTATAAACTAAGATTGAGAAGAATCTCAAAGATCATTATTACATTTAGCAGATGTAAAGTTTGGCTTTGCTCTAAGGTCGAAGTTGCTGGATATATTTCTTAGATAGCATTTTTGTAAAAAACGCCCTGGCTTCCCAGAAACGTATAGCAAAATAGTGCCCATGTTATTTAAGCATCCACTTGGGATAATGCCGTATTCCCGCGCAGGTTAATCTCAGTTGATATTGATTGCCGTGTTTGGATTCGATCGGATGGAGATTTTTTTATTTGTTATAAAAATTCTAGAATAATAAAGCTGGCTGGTTCCTAGCTCAATGGATTAGCATAGCTATCCAACGCGGCAATGCAGCCAGCATCATAGCCTCCTTGCCGCAAGGAAATTGTTTCGTAATTGAATAGGTGGATTTTAAGTTGCATGTCTTAGTTTTATTTATTCTTGTTTGTTATAAATAAAGTCAATTCTAGAAAAACCTTTAGATAAACTTACGGTTTATCCGTTGCTACGCAGTGAGCGGCTGTCAACACGTATTTTCCACTTATCAAAGTTCCGGCGCAGCTTCTCCTATCTCCGTGATATTTGAGCACTGCGAGCCATGGGAACTGATCTAGTTTAGTATTTGTTCCTCCTAGGGAAGATAAGATGAAGTTAAGAGAAGTTTAGAGACTTCTTACACACTTGAGTTTACCGGCACGGACTGAGTTCACTCCGTCATGATTATGATTATACAGTATGAAAGATTTTTACATGAGTCTATTCGTTTTGCACGAAATCAAATAGCGTAGCAACCCTGTCCAGCGTAACTAAGACTGTGACAGACATCCCAGGTCGTCGGCAGAGTGTTCCTTCAGTCTTAAGACAGTTGAGCTAAACGAACATATCACTTGCCTATAATACTGGTAGCTGATCGCTCTTGCCCACAGCAGCCGAAATGGAAAGCGGGATCCGGTGGGAAAGCTGATTTATCTAATTCACAATCACCAGTGCTATTGATTGGCACGTCACTGTAGCAGATATCTTCAGTGTAATTTACACCAGGTTTCGTACATCTACAAAAAACAATTGCATAATCTTACTAAACGGGATAAGCACTCCAAAAGAAATCAAACTGGTGTTAGTTGAATACTCAGCTACGTTTTTATGAACTGAACATATCTTGTAGTAGTACTTCAAACCGTCTTGTAGTATTAGTAGTTATGGAAGAGTTGAATTTGGTTCTGATCAGCTCATTGTTTCCGTATTAAAAAAAATAGCAAATCATTTTTACACTGAAAACTTGAGTTGTCTGTATGTTGCATCTTCAGGGAATAGCGTGGCGGTATCCGCGTTGAATTTAACGCATTTCCCAGCACGGCCATCCCACGTATAGCATTCAGGTGATTCCGATGGTGGACAGCATAGTTTTTTTTGTTTCTGCAATAAAATATTTTATTTATTTATTCTGCTCCGTGATGATAAATTATGGGTACTCCATAGATAGAGAACTGGCTATAAGAAGGAAAGGAAAACGTTTTTCGGCCACCATCCACTCATCATCAGTCAAAGAAGAGCTACACAAAAGCCACCTTACGTTTAAATCACAAAATTATTATCCCTTTGGTATAGAACGACAAAAGCGAGATGTCACTAGCAGCAAACTGTGTGATAAAAAGAGATGGGTAGCAGAACCATTTTTGTCAGATGTCAAACAGTTGACCGTCCCGCAGAAGCTCGCTGAAAATTACGTGCATTTGATTTTTTATATTTAAAAGTGAAATTGTGTTTATTTTAGAGAAATAATGCGTATGAAACATGGTGACTTGATCGGTGATTGATTGTTATGCATAACAGCGGCATAACCCCAACAAATAATCATTTAACAGGTAGATTAGTCCAAATCGAAGCCTCTTAATATACGACTCATATTTACCAATGCGCTTCAAATTTAAAGTACGCAGTTTGATTATTCTATTCTACAAACGTTATTTTACGTAAAAAATAAAGACAATAACGCAGGGATTGTACATCAAACAATATTTTGTATAATGAAATAACATTTAGTTTTACACTAGAGCTGCATGTTAGTAAACTACTATATTTAACTTAGGAACATTGTTATAAATCACCTGATCGAAAGGTTATCTCATTTAAAGCTACAAATATTACTTACTTATGTTAGTTACTGACATCTTAAATCGGTTTCGTTTGACAGCTTTTACTTGTCCTTCTATTCCGATAGGAATATAAATTTTATGAAAATAACATTTGTTCCTTCATAGATTTAATACGATAAACATTATTTACCACGTCACCACATCTAGATTCCCTCAGCTGCATAAATACTTCCGGAGCAACTTTATTCCCCATTTCGACTGAATCGCGAATAGCTTTCGGGCAGTCTTGGTATCGCATACATTTTCTTTCAACTCCATCTAGCGGGGCACAAGTCTCACCTGTTTGAAAATAATGTTGCCCTAAATTTTATTAAGAACGTTTATATGGTTGGTTAGTAAAATAAATATATAATGGACACCAATCACATATATTACTTATCAGCGCAAAGTAAGTCGCTAATGCACTTGTGTTATGGAAATCAGAAATAACGGTGGTACCACAACACCCGGACCCGAGACAATTGTTGGATGAGAATTGAATGAGACAATGGACAAGTTCTGATTTCTACATTGACCCGACTGGAAATCGAACCCGGGACCTCGGAGCGGCAACGCCTTGAAAACCAGCGTGCTTAGCCACTACACGGAGGTCGACAAAGTTCGTGTCATGTATCGTAATGCAAATAATGCATGATACATAAGTGATCAACGTGTGATTTAGGTATATATGCTTTTAACACTCAGAGTTATTTTGCATTCTTATAAGATGAAATAAGAAACCAAAAATTGCGCACGAAACGGCACGGTAACTCTATTGAAAATAACATTGGCCCGGTTTGCTAGAGGTTGCAGGTTCGAATCCCGCCCGTGCGCAATATTTGGCTTTTAATTTTATCTTATAAGTGTGCAACCTGTGTTGCACACTCACTCCTTCACTCTCATAGCCTGGTGAGATGGCCCACATGACTAGCGAAAGATCAGATGCAGGACTAACGGGTTGACGTGCATCTCAAGACGTGGATCTTACTGGAGTTGTTTATGAGAAATTTCATGATATATAAAATCAGAAACTTTCGGTCCAACCCACATTTTGACAGATGAACCTCGTAGACAAAAGCCAGTGAATTGATTTGTCTATCGAACGATGCAGCCATATTACTTTTATGTCATCTATAACAATCTTATACGAGGGTCAAACTGAAAGTTCTTAGAACTGGCCACTTATAAACAATATAATAAAAAAAATATTCTAAAATTTGAAAATAGAACTCTTTGCCAATATTACTGAGTATATATTTCATTCATTTGTCATTTGTTTTACGATTTGGCGGCAAATTGAAAATTGTCTGTGTCACGTCAACATGAATTTAACACGAGAAAATTTTCGTGCAATGATTTTTTATGACTTTCGATGTCATTTAAGTCAACAAGAAAGTTATGATAGACTACGATTGGCCTTTCACGATGAATCCCCATCTCGTGCGACTGTTTACAACTGGTTTAATGAGTTTAAACGTGGTCGCACTAATCTCACTGATGATGTACGTGAGGGACGGCCTTCTACGGCGACGACTGAAAATAACATCTGTGTTGTGCGGCGTATGATAGAGACTGACAAAAGAGTGACCTATCAGCAGATTCGGACAAGCTTAGGCATCGGTATGAGTCAAGTGCACAAAATCCTCCACGAACATTTAGCGGTCAGGAAACTTTGCGCCCGGTGGATACCTCATAATTTGACTAAGGCTTAAAAACTCCATCGTGTGGATTGGTGCCGTAAAATGATTGAAAGATTTAACGGAGGTGACTCAAATGCTGTGTTCGACATACTAACAGGTGACGAAAGCTGGATTTACTGTTATGATCCTGAAACCAAAAGACAATCTGCTCAGTGGGTGTTTCCTTTCGAGGAATTGCCAACTAAAGTGAAGAGAGATCGAAGTGCGGGAAAAAAAATGGTGGCCTCGTTCTTTGGAAGGATAGGTCATTTCGCAACAATTGTGTTAGAGGATCAAAAAACAGTTTCTGCAGAATGGTACACTACCAATTGTTTGCCACTTGTCTTGGAAAAAGTTCGAGAGAAACGACCTCGCAGTAGGATCCTCCTTCACCACGACAACGCCTCGTCGCACACCGCCAAGCGAACGATCGACTATTTGGCGACATCAAACGTTGAATTACTGGGTCACCCGCCGTATAGCCCCGACCTCGCGCCTTGTGATTTTTATTTATTTCCAAAAATTAAAGAAAAACTTAAAGGAAAGCGGTTTATGAATGCTGAAGAAGCGGTGGCTGCGTATCGCGATGCCATTGAAGAGACCCCTAAGGACGAGTGGGCAAAGTGCTTTTCCCAGTGGTTCCATCGCATGCAGCGGTGTATTGACGTCAATGGACAATATTTTGAAAAGATATAATAAAAATAATAACTGGCTAATGTAATCAGTTTTTGATTTTCTAAGAACTTTCAGTTTGACCCTCGTATCTATTTAATTTATTTTATTAGCTTTTTTATACCGTTGGTTCTGTGTGTTGAAGATAACCAATTTGACCTTTTAATGCATGATTATATATTTCAGTGGCACCGAGTTGCGGGTTTTTACCAACTTTAATCAGTAGCTGCACCTAAAATAGGCACTCATGACCCTGGAATTCCTGTTTAGGCGTTGTCACTACATTACTATCGCATGTTATTGTTAGCTGTGGTTTCCTCGTAATGTTATGTTTTTGTTAAACTTATCACTCTGTTATTGTCCTTTTACTATGTGTGTTGATGATTTCATTTTATAATTTTATTGATGACCAATAATAAATAACTCATTACTTTGCCTCTCTTTCAGAGTAGGTTTAGAAATGTTAACGGATTTGCTGGATTCAACTGGAAAATACGTCTCTGATAAACTGAGACCAGATTCTATTACTTCTTTTATGTCGAATATTCTTCCTCGTCGCTTTTGAAAGCGTGACTTTGTGAGTGAAAGCGATAGGTGTGTCTAGGATACAGGAAAAGTCTTCTGGTCCAACGTGCTTAAATTTATCGTAATCTATTGAGCTTTTTAACAGTAGGAGCGAAGCCATTGACGAGGTTTGATCCTATTACAAAAAAATATATCGTTTCTCTGATTTTTAAAATTGGCTGCTCGTGTAATTTGATTTGGTATTTTTCACTCTAATCCCGAAAACTAATACCAGCGGTATTTGATTACACTTATAAAAATTATATTACTAACGAATACCACTCATAAACGCATCCCAAAATTAGGTAAACTTCAATTTATGGCGGATGAGGTACAGTTAGTATAAATGCGATTTTAAATAGAGTTTTATTTATATTTTCAAGAAACCAGTAATTTAATGTTTGCACTCCTAGTACTTTTAGACATATATAGAGGCTATAAATGGCTTTTTTTCTAAGTGTAATGTACCTGCTATTAAGCAATAATGCTTTAAAAGCCTTCTTTAAACTTCTGCACTCCTAGTACTTTAAAAATAACAAGAAAGCAAAATAAATTGTTTCTGTGACTGCCTGTACCAAAACTCATAAATAGGTATGCGTTGGGAATCGATTTTCAACTTTTTCTTAATATTTTTGTTTTGGGATACGTAAGAAATAGGACGATTCGTATGAGTGGATACAAATACCGTTGGTATTAGTTTTAGGGAATAGAGTGGAATGTGTGACGATCGATCTGATAGAATTATGATAAGGCACACTTACTGTATTGTCCGTAAACGTTGATTGAGACGAATAATAATATGTTGAGAATTATTAACTTCATTACGAATACACTGCGATCGTCTCAGGTCGATGGTGTTCTCTGACTAATACTTGAATCACAAACCGTACAGTATTTAAGCGCGCACAATAGATAGATAACAGCAGCGCGAAAATTAAAACAAATGTCTATGAAAATATATGTATTTAGTTTACAGAAAATATACTTACCAAACACAAATGTATACATATTCAGGATAATGAAGTAAGTTACTTTCACCATACATTAAATACCTACTTAATTGTTTTCAATCAAGCAATATTCTCTAAACATTTTCATTAGGATCCATTGTACGATTCAATCATAATTTTGGTAATGAATGTATTTTCCCTTTCAAAAATATAATTGTATTTATAATATTTATTTTTAAAGGATTTAACTTTCAATAAAAATATTTTTTAGATCTGTAATATCTAACTCTAAAGGGAAAGATATACCGGCTGAATACTGAGGGGATATCAAATAGTGGTATTGATGAATGCATCATCAAAATTCTACGTATACCTACGCTTATAATATTGTTGAAAGCACGGCGGTCAAAACATGTATTTCTAAACGTAATTATTGCTTCATTCGTTTTGATGATGTTATAGAGTTTAATCGGAAATTCCCAATACCTTTTGTTCTGTATTTATGCCATTTTCCATAAAACAATACGAATGTAAACAGCGATAAAGTTCGAATCCCTGTTATTTTCCTTAAAATTGTTACTTAAGTATATAAGTACCTAACCTAACAAAATATTAGTAACAATAATTCTCAATCACAGTTTATAACATTTAAGAATTGTACAAAGTCTAAATGGCTATAAAAAAATAAGTTTTGTAATGTACTTTTCAATGCACAGTATTCTATAAAATTTCGATATGTATCCATTTTTGTCCATTTACGTTGTCGCCATAACAGCAGGCTGTTGAGGCTATACACTCGTGTTGATAACTAACCCTTTATACATCGGGATAAGATACCGAAGGTTTCTTGACGTACTGACGTAGTTTTGACTTCCTAACCGACTTCAAAAAAAAAAAAAGGTTCTCAGTTCGTCCTGACTTCAAGAAAAGAGGTTCTGAGTTTAACTCGTTAATAATTCGCCTTTGGTTGAACCAATTTTAATGCGATACATTAAGGCGAAGGTTTTAGTTACTATTTTAGTTCAATGAGGTACAATATAACTAAAAACGACAGTAAAATATTTTTACACTAAAAAATTCCCGCCTCCAAAGCACCAAAAAGGCTAAAATAACGCTAATGTGTATGAAGTCAACCTTAACGGACAGCAGCAGTCTACGTGCGCACGCACATCGAAAATTCAAATTCGGTTTTTTCTCCTATTAAGGCCGTTCAATGTCAGTGACGTTCAGTGACATTCAGTGATCACTGTCACTGACGGAAATCGTCGTACAGCCAGTTTCTCTTTGCTAGTCCAACAGTGTAAACAAAATTTTTAAAACTTTTAAAATAATATCAGTGAATAAAATTAATGAAGTATTTGAATTGAAAATATGTTTATTTATTTAAACTTTCTTGCACTGTAAGTTTTACAACTGGCGGACATTCTACCAGTCAACCACTTCTTAATGTATACAAAATAATAAATGATAAAAGTGATGATATTGACGACATCCAAATGACACAAGTAAAAGGAAATGGCGGTTAATTCTGAAGTGACCAAGTTTAGGATAGTGGGTGTGAAAATATCTCAGTGTTCGTTTCGTCAAGTCTGTCTGTCTGTCTGTCTGTCTGTCTGTCTGTCAGTCTGTCTGTCCGTCCGTATGTCACAGCCATTTTTTTCTGTAACTATAAGCATTACACTGTTGAAATTTGGTAGTAAAATGTATCCTGTTAACCGCTTACCGATTCCTCCCATACATGAAACTAAAACCAAAAAATTTTTTTTTGTCAAACCTATGCGTGTGGGGTGTCTATGGATAGGTCATTTAAAATGACATTGAGGTTCCTAAAACTATTTTCTTTTAAAGTCTGACGTTTCATCCGGCGCCCCCCCCCCCCCCCATCTAACTTCTAAACCAAGCAAGTGTTAATTTTGAAAAAAATATGTAATGTAGATCTTAATATATACTTTCAACGAAAATTGGTTCGGACGGGATCGAACGAGCAGTTTTAGAGATATAGCACATTTTCTACAACCGCAAATATAACTTTGTACTTCATAACAAACACTATGAAAAACAAAGTTATATTTGCAGTCGACAAAATATTGTGGTATTTTACTTATGAGAAGTAAGTGGATTCCCTAATTCAGTTAAAGTTGGCACGGAACCCTCAGTGCGCGAGTCCAACTCGCACTTGGCCGTTTTTTTTAACGCGGTTCTAGAAAATTACTGCACGGATTGGTGGGATTCTTAAAATTAAACAAATGATTTGCAATATGAAAAGTTTTATTGAATTAAACTGTTACGACATTCGTTTACATCTGGATGTTAACCATGAAATAATATCATACTTTATTTACGGACTACATTAGTAAAGCTTCATGAATGAGACTTAAGCTTTATGAAACACACGTCCATACGCTGTTGAATTGCTAGATTTATAATATGCAAGCCTTGACTCCTCCATTGCAGAAGATAAAGTAAAAACTAAGGTCTAATATGGGTATGTATCCAAGTCAAATATGAATAGACTTTGGTGTACACCGCTGGTGTGCCAGGGGAACCACACGACGTGATGCCATGACTAGTGATACCAAGAACTTCGAAGATCCCGTTTCTGTCGTACATGAGACCGCTTCCGGAGTCACCGCTGCAGGAGTCCTTGCCCAGCTCACCTCCAGCGCACATCTGATCACTCCACATACGGGTGACTTTCTTCAAGCAGTCAACCTGCAATTTCATCCAGTAAAGTTAGCAACACCATTATGAGCAAAAAGACGTCTACTCCTGCACATACGAGTAGGCCTACCCCATGGTTTTTCATAGCAAACGGTGCGGACTGCGATTGAAAGCGGTCTTCAGCCAGTATCCTGCGATCTTTACTTTACGTCAGAACGATCAGTTTATCTGGGGTCGGCGCAGTATGTTTTCCTCTTCCACACTATTCTATCACTCTTTACTGGATCATCCGCACCTTTCTCACACATATCTTGTTTTACACAATCCATCTATCTCTTTTTTGGTCGGCCTCTTCCCTTCCATCCATTAACATTCATACTCATCACTCTTTCAGTTACATGACTTTCTTTCCTCCTCATTAGATGATCGTACTAAGACAGATGATGTCTTTCCTTGCTGGCCAGGGAGAGAAAGAAAAACTTAGTATGTGCCAGCCCTAGCTCTATCCTTGGATGTTGTAACAGCCGACTACAGGTTATAAGCCCGTTTCATACTAACAAGCGCCATAGGGCAACCGAGCAGTGGAGGGAAAACCACTAACAACAGCATTCCCGAGGAGGGTTATTTATTTATTTATTTAAACTTTATTGCACTGTAAGTTGTATTTGGCGGACTTAATGCCTAATGGCATTCTCTACCAGTCAACCACCTGCTAATTCAGAGAATTAAACAGTGGTGGAATATTAATAATAAGTGAGAAGAGTGGTACAAAAAATGCAGTAACATAACAAACATACATACTAATATTACAGAAATATATAAAAGGATACATAAGCAAAAGACTAATAAACATACATAAAATACATATCTATACTAATATTATAAAGCTGAAGAGTTTGTTTGTTTGTTTGTTTGTTTGAACGCGCTAATCTCAAAAACTACTGGCCCGATTTGAAAAATTATTTTTACGTTGGATAGTCCATTTATCGAGGAAGGCTTTAGGCTATATAACATAAAGATACGACTCATAAGACCACAGCAGAAATGAAAAATGTTGCGAAAACGGGAGAAAGGTATTCCTTTTGAGAGCTTCCGCTGCATACGCTGCGGAAACCGCTTAAGTTACAAAAAATCATGTATGACAGAATTGTTCAACATTAAGAGTTCTATAATAAAGTCCGCGACAGCATATGTCTATCTTTTATGGTTGACTCACTACAACCTTTTTTATGTTAATAAATTTGTAAAAAAATAATGCATTATTTTTAGAGGTGTATTATACACACAGGTATTTATTCTTATCAAAATAAATACATTCATCATCACGAACATTTCATTTAGAACCAAGTTGCCCTTTATATCATTTGATTTCAATAAATATCTTAGGAGCTATCACAATTTTAACATAACTCCGCACCAAAATAATGTTCGCAGCTTAAGTACAACGTGCGCTTGCGCTAATATATTATAAAGCTGAAGAGTTTGTTTGTTTGAACGCGCTTATCTCAGGAACTGCTGGACCGATTTGAAAAAATATTTTTGTGTTGGATAGCTTATTTATCGAGAAGGCTTTAGGATATAAAACATGACGGTGCGACGGGAAGAGAGGGAGCAAACTCAAAAAGCGCGGACGAAGTCGCGGGGGACCGACCGCTAGTACTTAATAAATACAAAATTATGAATGATAAAGGTGATGATATTGACGACATCCAAAAAAACACAAATAAAAGTTACGTTAGTTAAGTTTACGAGTATTATATGCAATCCTTACTACGAAATGAGCGGATCCGCAAAAAGATGATGGTTTTAACGGATTTCGTTTTTAGGCCTCTACATCTCTAGTGGTCGTGAAAAGCATGTTTAAAATCACGATAATGACAAAAATTGATCATTAATTGCTTAAGAAGTCATCAATTTCTTTTGTGACAGGAACAAAACATGTAATGTTCATACATACATATATGACGTTACAGTATGTACTCGGGGCAACTGTGTTAATATGTATAAAATAAAGGAACGCTTTCTACCAAGTGAGTTCGTGTTATGGTCTAATGTTCACCATCTTGATGTGTCTATATACTTCTAGGTCTGGAAAAAATCTGAGATATCACGGTTCAGTTTTCATACTGCAGCAACAACTATTTAGTCGTCGAGAGTCAAGTCTGCGTGACACGATTAGCAGCACAAGTTGATAATACCACAGGCTGAAGTTACCGTGCGCACTAAACGGTTCCGTTCAACATTTATGATGCGTACGGCTTAGGAATGGAATGCGCTACTGGCTGAAGTGTTACCTAAAGACTATGATTTTGTCATTTTCAAGAAAAGAGTGAATAGGCTGTTACTGGTCAGACATGATCCATCCTCGACCACATCATCACTTATCACCAGGTGGGATCGTGGTCAAATGCCTGATCAATAAATATATTTAAAAAACATGGTTTTGTTTCTTACCGGTGTGACGAACGGCAATTTCACCTTTCGCTTGATGTCAGACGGACTTTGGTAGGTGGCGTTGACGTCTCCCCAGCCAGCGGCCCACAGCTTGAAGTTCGGTGGCGGCTTCTTGGTGACATCGGCAGTAACATCTGGTAGGCATATGGGCTGTATGAAATCTGAAAACGGATGAATCCTAAATTCAGCGAATAATTTCAGGTCACAAGTATTTGATTTAGAATCAGAATTATTATCGAAAATTGCTTGTGCGAAGAACTACATGAAGTAATATTAATTTAAACTTTAAGCAGAACCTGAGTATGTAGCGGGCTTTATCAGTCTTATTAAAGCAATGTCGTATCTTCCGTAGCGAGCGGTTGGAGAGAAACTCTGGTGGACCACGATTTCCTCTACCCCTATAGTGAGTTCATCTTCAGGTTCGTGACAGTCTTCATTAAAATCGCAGTCTTTTTTCGTTCTCTTGTCATATTCACCCAGAACAACAGCATACCTGTAAAGATTTTAAAATGAAATGTTTCGTTTCATTTCAGATAAGAGTATTTTTACTTACCTTTGCAAAAAATACGAATATTTTAAGGTTGCAATTAAAGAAATAACTAAATTATTTATTTATTTCTCTCGGGCACAATAGGGATCTTAAAAATCCTAAGTTCCTAAAGTGCAAGAGGCTGGTGCATGAGATAGGTTTTTAGAAACCGATGATACAGGTTGGCAGGCCCTGCCTTCGGATACGGTACAATATGAAAAAAAGAGCATTCTCCTATACAAAATGGATCAATCACTAGCTTAGCTGTAATGTACCTCCTCGCTGTATTGTGTCAATCTGTCACAATACAGCGTTCGATTTTTTTTCTCTCAAAAATATGGGGACGGAATCCTTACGGTTTGAAAGAGCTGTAGTCTACGCAATGGGCTGCTGTCAGAACGTATCTGTGGCTTATCAGAACACCACTGCAATTCTTGACGTCCTGTTCATATTTAAGAACTGCTAGCCACGGGAACTGATCAATAGTTGTACCTTCACCCCCTGAAACAAATTGGATAGGAAATTCATCATTGTTTTTTAACGCAAGTAACTATGTATAACTTACTCTTAACAGTAACGTTACCATGAGTTTACTCGATAGAGACTACGGTTTTACTCGCTAGCGACGATGTAATTTTACGTCGTTGCTAGCGAGTGAACCGTTGTAAACTCATGGTAACGGTAGGTACTATAACTGAAACGATCTCATAATTAGAAGCCTCTACTTTAGTTAGAGAATGGCAAGCATGTAGTAGATTGTTTTTAGATTGTTAAGTAATCAAGGTAACAAATAGGGCCTGTTTTGGCCGTACACTTCATGCTATTGAAACTTCGGTACTATTAGAAATTAGACGCTTACCAGTAATTTTGCTCTGAGCCACGCGATCCATCCCACAGCATTTATGACTGGGGTCCGACGGGAAAGCGGAGACTTCGCAGTTCTCACTTTGTGTTACTGGCAGGTCACTTTGGCAGATGTATGGGCCCTGTCTCTGTCTACATCTGAAAGAAACGACCCAAGATAGAGAATTTGCACGTATTAGACCTTTTGGTCATGAGAAAGATATAAAAATAGGTATTCGCATACTGATTTGTCAAGGCTTGGTTCACCAATAATGTGTTAACTTTGCAGTGTGTTTAAGATTGAATGCAGAAGATCATGTTAAAAAGAAATAGATAACCACAACTTACTGGATTGCTACAGTAAATTACCTAGAAATCATAAGTTGCCTCTGTGTCATAGATGATGTTTTACTAATAGTGGCTGGGTCTACTTTGACACACACGCCTGGTCTGCCGTCCCAGGTGTAGCATTCAGGTCGTGGCGGCGGTGTAGCGGGTGGCTTACAGCACAATTTCCTCGATTCCTGTTAAAATGTTTTTGTAGTAGATTGTTATACAAGGAAAGAAAGTGACCCATTTCACCCAAGATGTTTCTGGCGCTAGAATGGAATGAGAACATTCATCCTTTTTAGGGTTCCGTAGCCGAATGGCCAAAAACGGAACCCTTAGAGTTTCGTCAAGTCTGTCTGTCTGTCCGTCCGTATGTATGTCATAGTAGGAAAATATCTCATATGCGGACAATTCCAAAACCCCACCACACTGCAGTGATTTTTGTTGTTACTTTTAGAAAAATAACCTAACTCGTGAAATTTACGGCAGTTTGAGTCTCACGTCGTGTAGAGGCTTGTGGTGTTATTTTATAGAAAAAGGTGTAGTGTAACTTATTCATAAAAGCGCTATCAAATGACTCCAGTTCATAATTGCCAGAAGTAGAAAGCATTTTTTTAGTTTTTATGCGCATTTGGGTAATTACTTCTAAATAAGTACTATTTACTCGATTTATTCCTTCTAAATAGTATTTAGAAGGAATAAATCGAGACCATTGACATACCTTTTTTAAATTACTTAAAGAATTTGAAATTGTTGTAGCAATGACTGCTTTGTTATTAATGATTGAAAATATATTTTTTTCTAAACGCGTCTTCGATTTTAGGAATCCGTAGCCGAATGGCAAAAAACGGAACCCTTATAGTTTCGTCAAGTCTGTCTGTCTGTCTGCCTGTCCGTCCGTATGTCACAGCCATTTTATTCTGTAACTATAAGCATCAAACTGTTGAAATTTGGTACGAAATGTATTCTGTTAACCGCTTAACGATTCTGATACAAAAAATAATAAATAATGACATTTAAGGGTCATTCTCATACGTGAAACTATAACAAGAAATACATTTTTTACCCAAACCTATGCGTGTGGGGTGTCTATGGATAGGCCTTTTAAAATGACATTAAGGTTCCTAAGACCATTTTCTTTCAAAGTATAACGTTTCATAGCTAGACGCTTCTAAAGTGGTAAAATGAGCGTCCCCCCCATCTAACTTCTAAACTAAGCGACTGTAAATTTTGAAAAAAACTTGTAATGTAGATCTTAACAAATACTTTCAACGAAAATTGGTTCGGACGGGATCGAACCAGAAGTTTTTGAGATATAGCACATTTTCAACGACCGCAAACATAACTTTGTACTTCATACAAACACTATGAAAAACAAAGTTATATTTGCTGTCAACAAAATATTGTAGTATTTTACTAAGAAGAAGTAAGTGGATTCCCTAAATCAATTAAAGTTGGCACGGAACCCTCAGTGCGCGAGTCCGACTCGCACTTGGCCGGTTTTTTAATAAATAAGTTACACCAAAAAATTTCGGGACTTCCAGACACTATATGATCTAGACTTTAAAATAAATGATAGATATCATATCAACTGAGATTGTAGCTAAATGTCTGGTTATATCTTTCTTCTTTCTTAATCTATACTAATATTATAAAGCTGAAGAGTTTGTTTGTTTGTTTGTTTGAACGCGATAATCTCAAAAACTACTGGCCCGATTTGAAAAAATATTTTTACGTTGGATAGTCCATTTACCGAGGAAGGTTTTAGGCTATATAACATAAAGATACGACTCACAAGACCACAGCAGAAATGAAAAATGTTGCGAAAACGGGAGAAAGATATTCCTTTTGAGAGCTTCCGCTGCATACGCTGCAGAAACCGCTTAAGTTACACAATAATCATGTATGACAAGATTGTTCAGAATTAAGAGTTCTATAATAAAGTCCGCGACAGCATAAGTCTATCTTTTATGGTTGACTTACTACAACTTTTTTTATGTTAATAAATTTGTAAAAAAATAATGCATCATTTTTAGAGGTGTATTATACACACAGGTATTTATTCTTATCAAAATAAATACATTCATCATCACGAGCATTTCATTTAGAACAAAGTTGCCCTTTATATCATTTGATTCCAATAAATATCATAGGAGCTATCACAGTTTTAACATAACTCCGCACCAAAATAATGTTCGCAGCTTAAGTACAACGTGCGCTTGCGCTAATTATATTATAAAGCTGAAGAGTTTGTTGGTTTGAACGCGCTTATCTCAGGAACTGCTGAACCGATTCGAAAAAATATTTCTGTGTTAGATAGCTTATTTATTGAGAAAGGCTTGAGGATATAAAACATCACGCTTCGACGGGAGCAAACTCAAAACGCGCGGACGAAGTCGCGGGGGACCGCTAGTAATATATAAAATTCTCGTGTCACAGTTTTCGTTGCCATACTCCTCCGAAACGGCTTGACCGATTTTGATGAATTTTTTTGTGCTTATCCGGTATCTATGAGAATCGGCCAACATCTATTTTTCATCCCCCTTAATGTTAGGGGTAGTCCACCCCTAAATTTTTATTTTTCAGACAAAATTGTTAATTTCTATTTTTTTATGATACAACATACAAAAATACATACAATTCTCAATTTTCACCCTTCTACGATCAACCCTTATTTTTTAAAAGCCATTTTTGTAATTTAAGGGCGAAACAAAATTCGCTGGGAATGCTTAACTTTTAAAATTACGGGACTCGGCGGGACGGGGCTGGGGGCGAAACAAAGTTCGCTGGGTCCGCTAGTAAATACATAAAAATACACTCTGAGCTTACAAAATAGATACCATTGGCGTACCCTGAAAGATTTTATCCATTTTTATTATTTAAAAAACAATTTTATATCACACAATCAAGGCAGAATTAGAAACTTCAACTGATAAAGTGTAATCAGTCGATGTTTCTATTTTTTCTTTAAATAAGTAGTAATGTCAAGATTTACCGGTTCTCCGCATCTTGAGTTTATTAATGATTGCTTTTCTGTGTTGGAAAGCGTATTGAAACGTGAAATCATATCCTGAAGCTCCACAGGACATTGTTCTTTGTGCAAACATTGTTCACCAGATATAGAGCAGTAGCTCTCTGTAAAAGAAAAAACATATTTTGTCATATGGCGACACTATTATAGATGTGCCTTTGCCGGCGACTGGGAAGTACATCTTTGCGTTAGAATATTAATCATAAACATGCACATTTCAATCAAAGAATAATAAAAAAAAAAAATTGTCGCTGAGTACAAGTCCAAAAATATAACGCCAAAGTCGACACGAAAAGAAGAAGTTTTTTTTTCTTAAATTGCTTGCAATGTTCTGTCCATACTTTCACGGTAATGTTCCCTGTGCAATCTATACTTTTTTGTAGTGACCGCACCGCAGACGGCACCTCATATGGCATATCTTTACAAATAAATGAATACAGGGTGTTGTTTTGATCAGTGACATCCAACTCAGGGATGATAATATTTATATAAAAAAAAAAATTCAAAGCAATTTTTATACAAAAGAACCTCTTCACAACATTAAAAAAAAATGACGAAACCAATGGGGAAACTCGCACCCTCGCGCGTAGCTAGCGCGTATTTACAAAATACTACGCTGTAGCTACTAAGCTACGAAGAGGCTACCTGGTGATGGTAGTTTTGACTCGATCGCTGTATCGCATCAATAAATTGATTTTTTGGGTTTTTCCATTTGAAAAAAAAATTGACGTCAGTATCGTTTGTACAACCACCCCTAAGTGGCTCGTCGCTGACCAAAACAACATTCTGTATAACACAACAGAAACCTACTAGCCATAGCGTTAATTGTGAGATATAACACATAACGACTGAGACTGAGACTGCATTGCGCAGTAATGTTTTTTTCTACATCGAATTAGCGGATATCTTGGATTCTGTAAAATTGGTTTATTCCGGACTGATCCCCCTTGTTGTGATCCACCTCTCGTGATTATTATTAATAATTTCTGGACTGATCCCCCTTATATTTTGTTCGTCCTAACTGATCCACCTACATTTTTTTCAAAGTGTGTAGGTACAGTCAGGAAAAAAAACTACTATGTTAAAAATCAACACTCATTTATTCATCATAATTATCACAGATATGCAAGAAATCATCACAGAAATCATTTCACATTGAAATTTTAACAAAAAATAATAACAATTAAGTTTAAATCAGTCCTAATTCTAACAATAATAAAAAATAAGTATTTAGAACTTTACATATTAGCTCTCATATTTTTTACTACGAGGGTCAAACTGAAAGTTCTTAGAAAATCAAAAACTGATTACATTAGCCAGTTATTAGTTTTATTATATCTTTTCAAAATATTGTCCATTGACGTCAATACACCGCTGCATGCGATGGAACCACTGGGAAAAGCACTTTGCCCACTCGTCCTTAGGGGTCTCTTCAATGGCATCGCGATACGCAGCCACCGCTTCTTCAGCATTCATAAACCGCTTTCCTTTAAGTTTTTCTTTAATTTTTGGAAATAAATAAAAATCACAAGGCGCGAGGTCGGGGCTATACGGCGGGTGACCCAGTAATTCAACGTTTGATGTCGCCAAATAGTCGATCGTTCGCTTGGCGGTGTGCGACGAGGCGTTGTCGTGGTGAAGGAGGATCCTACTGCGAGGTCGTTTCTCTCTAACTTTTTCCAAGACAAGTGGCAAACAATTTGTAGTGTACCATTCTGCAGAAACTGTTTTTTGATCCTCTAACACAATTGTTGCGAAATGACCTATCCTTCCAAAGAACGAGGCCACCATTTTTTTTCCCGCACTTCGATCTCTCTTCACTTTAGTTGGCAACTCCTCGAAAGGAAACACCCACTGAGCAGATTGTCTTTTGGTTTCAGGATCATAACAGTAAATCCAGCTTTCGTCACCTGTTAGTATGTCGAACACAGCATTTGAGTCACCTCCGTTAAATCTTTCAATCATTTTACGGCACCAATCCACACGATGGAGTTTTTGAGCCTTAGTCAAATTATGAGGTATCCACCGGGCGCAAAGCTTCCTGACCGCTAAATGTTCGTGGAGGATTTTGTGCACTTGACTCATACCGATGCCTAAGCTTGTCCGAATCTGCTGATAGGTCACTCTTTTGTCAGTCTCTATCATACGCCGCACAACATTTTAGAATATTTTTTTTATTATATTGTTTATAAGTGGCCAGTTCTAAGAACTTTCAGTTTGACCCTCGTATGTACATACCTAAATCAAAAGAGTTAAGTTTTTAAATGGGTTTACCAAAACGTCTTAAAATCATCACAGAAATAATTTATAACTCAATTAAATGTTACTTTATTTTCAAATAACTATAACGCACCGATGCCATTGCCGTTGCCGACTGTACGAAAATTATGCTTTTATTAAGAAGGTGGATCAGACCGGAATAGAAAAGAATTCAAAATATGTGATCCCCCTTATGCGTCATAACAAGGGGATCAGTCCGGAATAAAAAATAATTAAAAATAATAGCGATCCCCCTGGTGGATCACCACTAGGAGGATCAGATCGGAATAAACCGTAAAATTTGGTCCGATCGTTTTGGCTTTACTCTTTTTCTCTTTCTATCGTTTTTACTCTTAATTAAGTTTTACTATGTAAACTGAGATATTAACATATAACTGTGAGTATATTTTAGTAATGCTATTCATATTATTTTGTCTCATAACTATTAAGCAGCCTAAGCTAGCTGATTTACTTCCGTAATTCATAAATTACGGAAGTAAATCAGCTAGCTCAGATTATTTGCTAAAAGCACATACATGTACTGCACCGTTTGAAAAAAGCATCACCTGTAGTTGCCCTTCTATAGCCAGATCTAACCAGATCAAATACTTAGGAATTTTGTTTGATGAGAGACTTAGCTGGAAATCTCAAATAGAGGTTTTGTCTGGCCGTGTCAAGAAGCTAATTTATGTGTTCAGAAGGCTGAGATGTGTGGGGGAAAGAGATCTTAGAAAAGTGTACATTGCGCTTGGGCAATCACTCCTGAACTACTGCATTAATACCTGGAGTGGGGCGTGTAAGACTCTCCTTATACAGCTGGAACGGGCCCAGAGATCTCTTCTGAAGGTCATGTTCTTCAAGCATTACCTACACTCCTCTGCTCTACTCCACTCAGATGCACAATTACTTACCGTGAGACAGCTGTACATCCTCTCCGCTGTTCTCAAAAAACATTCACAAACACCATTCGACGGGAAGATGTACAATTCTAAGCGAAGGAAAGACATTGTGTAGTAAAACGATGTAGCACTGTGTACGCGCAAAGACAACACGATTTTCTTGCTCCTTTCCTATATAATAGAATTAACAAAATTTTGAATATACTGATTTTGAAGAACTGTAAAGTCATTTTGTTTAATTACTTACTTAATCTTGATTATAACGAAACCGAGGCACTATTGTTTATTCAAAAATAATTATAACCTAGCATTTTAATTAACTTGTCATTTTAATTAAGATTTAACACAGAAATTTTATTTTAGATAATATAATACTAATATCCCTTTTTTTTTCAACGTACTTGTAAAAATTATTGTAACGCAGTCCAATTTATGACAATGGAAGTAGTTAATTGCCTACGATACAGGTTTTACCTAGTGTAGGCGGTTATCGATTTGTATATTCATTACTGTTATGTTTTGTGCTAAATAAATATATATTTGATTTGATTTGATTTGAATCTATTGGTATTCACCTGGCTACATCCGTCACCAATCAAATTTGTTGATGCTTACAAATTATAGGTATAACAAGTTTTGAGGCTATCGTTAGTTTCTCTTAATTTTTGTAAGGCTATGGGGGGGTGTAAATCATATTTGGGGTTCTGAATCTTCTTTGCGGATTATTATAGAGATTTTACGATTTTACTTCGGCTATTATAGTATATGTCAAAGATTTTAAAAGTTGTTTAAAGTGCTTTCTTTTCAATTTATATTTTTGGGAGTACCCTAAAATATTTTTGTCAAAAAAGACATTGATTTAGATGTTTCAATCATTTGTGAACGTAGTCGCAATTTAAACAAACTGTGGGTAACTCGAGAATGGTGTAACATTTACTTGAATTTGATATATAATAGGACAAAATGTGACCTATGAATTAATTGGGCATATAATAATAGGCCATATTGTGACCTATTTGCAGTTACAGGATTATCCTTAATTTTCGGGATTCGCTTTATATTTATCTTATATTGTTTTAGTATTTGTCGTTATAAGTTATAAGATATCGATTTTGTAGTGGTCACAGTTAATGTTGTCGTGTTTATCTGGAATGTCCAAAGGATATTTATCTTTTCGTTTTGCGGCAAACCTGAGGCTTTGTTGTGGTGTAGGCAAGAGAATGTATTGTAGTTTCACAATTCATAAATACACGTTTGTCTGGATTTAGAAATTGTCAATCCTTCATCCCAACTACTTATAATAAAATAAAAAATATTAAGTACTTACTGAAAGCGCAGATGGAGCTAATAAACGATGATAAAACAATACAGATGACTAAATTCATATTAATAAAGTGCACTGTTGGTTGGAACGAAAACACTAAACAAACCCGTCCACAGATATGACTATATTTTTCTTTCAAAAGTAACACGTTATGATAACTGTTTAATTTTGGTTCGGTATAATATATAGCCGGGGATAAATTTCCTATTAAGAGCGAAGCATCCTTCGCAGATATTATTTCTGTACTGAACGATTGTTAATGGTAACCGTTTATATAGGTAAAAGATAAGACATATTTACTGTTAATAAATACTCGTATGTCTCGAAACGCATTATCTTAATGATTAGTTAGGGTTCAGCTTATTGTTAAGGACATATTTTTAGGGTTCCATACTCAATAGGTAAAAATGGAACTTTTACTAAGACTTCGCTGTCTGTTCGTTCGCCCGTCCGTTAGTCTACCAGACTGTTTATCAAAAATCGCTTTAACTAGACAGTTGAACATTTCACAAAATATGTATTTTTGTTGCCGCTAGTTACAGCATATACAAAACATAGTTATATACAAATTGACAGTTCTGACACTTTACTCTTGGTCCTTTTTTACACTACGGGCTATGACAGTCTGAAGTGTGAATTAGATTTTACAAAAATATCGCATAGCCATTTAGGGAATACCTAGCTAAATAAATAATAATTGACTGTTTATTGCAGTATTTGCGTAGTAAACATATGTGACTGTGTGGTTCAAAGAAAATAAGAAGACATTTATGGAAAAGATTTAATTAATTTCTCGTTGTAGTTACAAAGAGTTCGGGGTCTTGATTAAAATGATTAATACATGATTTAAATAAACAAAGCTTAAAGTAAATGATATGGCCAATATTCACATGTTCATATGTTCACCATATTTAATTAGTTGAGGCTGTTAGGTTATTTTAATGTTTACCTTTTATTAAAGTGAAACTACAAACTACGGCCTAATATGTGTGTGTATCCATTGAATATAAGAGAAGACTTTGGTGTACACTGCGGGCTTGCCCGGCGTGCCGCACTTGGTGACGCCGTAACTGGTGATCCCAAGGACTTCGAAGGTGTTTTCACTGTTCAAGTACATCAGTCCACTACCAGAATCACCCTCGCAAGAGTCCTTGTTCTGCTCACCTCCAGCGCACATAAGATCATCCCACAGACGGCGGGAGATTTTCTTTGAGCAGTCGACCTGCAAGTAATGTGTGATTTTTAAAACATCACGTCAAGGTTAATACATATCTTATGCTGTTGTAAGAAGGGCTATTTTGCAACAAAAGTGGGTAACCTGATGTGTGATCAATGAATTAAATGGGGTATAATCATCCCTCCCTTGCATTAACACTTATGAAAGACAATAGGCATCGGTCCAGATATTATCCAATTTATTACGTTTTATGCATTTAAAAGTGACTGCGCATCGGACCTCTAACGCGACTACATTGCCACTATCTACTACGCTACTAATGGTAGCAATAGTGATGTTTTAGTGACCAATTGTACGTGTGCTTTGAATATGACTTACCAACATGACATGAGGCAATTTCACCTTCAGCTTGATGTCAGACGGGCTGTTGTAAGTGGCGTTGACGTTGCCCCAGCCAGCGGACCACAGTTCGAATTTTTGTGGTGGATTTTTAGTTACATCCTTGGTACCACTCGGCAGGCATATAGGAAGTATGAAATCTGGAAATAGACGAATCATTACTTTGTACGCCAAGTGGTGACAAGTCATAAGAGTTATTAGACTTTAAGTTTCCCCAGTATTTTCGCTAAACAACAGGGTTGTGATTGAGGAATTCCTAAATATACAGGGTTACAGGGAAAGTCGTACAGAATATTGAAGTACGTTATTATTCAGGTCATTTCTGATCGAATCGATAATATGGTATCCGATACCTAACCGTTATGGAGATATTGAATTTTTAAGAATTTTACAAAAATCTTTTTTCTTTTGGCTTTTGTATTAATTTTATTCCGTTTGGAGCTACTAGGGTCCGGTTTTTTATGTTTTAAGTTAGAAGACGTGTCAATTAATAAAAATTATTAACAAAAACTGAACCTATTTCTAATAGCTTCGTAAAACTGCTCGACAACGGTTGAAATGAAAAAAAAACACTTATTGTTATTGTCTTTGTGGACCAGGTTCATTTTTGTTGATGAAAAAAAAAACGATAGAAAAGACAAATGAAAAAAGATTTTTATAAAAATCTCAAAAATTTAATATATTCATAACGTTTAGGTTTCGGCATATTATAGGATCAATTCGATTAAAAATGACCTGAATAATAACGTCCTTTAATATTCTGTATGACTTTTCCTGTAACTCTGTATATATGAAATGTTCAGTACAAAACAGTCATTGCTATGATTATTTATTATTGTTTAAAGATTAGAAATATATTATTCAAAACTTTCGCCGGAACCTGAGTATGTAGCGGGTTTCATCAGTCTTATTAAAGCAATGTCGTATCTTTTAAATTCGTTGTCGGGCGAAAATTTTTCGTGCACAACTATTTCTTCTACTCCTATAGTGAATTCATCCCAAGGGTCATGACAATCTCCGTATTGATCGCAGTCATGTTTAGTTCTCTTGTCGTATTCACCAAGAACGACAGCGTACCTGAAATAGTTTTATAATTTAATGTTTAATTTTACTTTAATTCCTCGCGAAGCGGAGTGCAATTTAATAATAGTAGAGAAGTTTCCTAATAGCATTGCTCATTGTGACTGCACAAATTTTGAACTTTTGTCTACAAGTCTTTTATAATTTTAAAAGGTTACATTTCATTTTTGAATTATCAAAAAACCTTACGGTTTGGCTGAGCTGTAATCCACGCAGTGAGCTGCTGTTAGAACGTATCTATTGCTTATCAGAACTCCACTGCAATTCTTGGTATCTTTGTCATATTTGAGCACTGCAAGCCACGGAAACTGTTCAATAGCAGTTCCATCGCCCCCTGAAATAAGTCAGATTATCAAACAATCATTGTATTGAGGAAAAAACTAAACCTTATTACCCGATGTAACGTAGTGACCAAAGTTACAAATGTGTTTATTGTGAGAAATGATTTCATTTCTCATAACATGGTTTTGGTTAGCAACAACATTGGTACTGGCAGCAAAAGGCTGAAGATTAGTATATGAAGAAAGGCTTCTGACTGGGTTTTAAGACGCAGGAACCCCCGGTTCTTAAACTTTGGTGTGGAAGGAGTATTTTATGGGTACACCACCGACATGAGACTAGGATGAAGATGATAAGTTGATGATGTGCTAACATGTTGTATAAGATTATTGGGAAAAAAATCAGCTATTATCAGACCGATAATATAAGCTTCAATGAAGCTGCTGTACATTTAGAGACTCACCAAGAATGTTATTCACAGCCACATGATCTTTACCGCAGCATTCATGACTAGGGTCCGGTGGGAAAGCAGATGCTTCACAGTTTACGCTTTGTGTCACTGGTAGGTCGCTGTGGCAGATATAAGGCCCTTCTCTCTTGTAACATCTAAAACATACCACACATGTCAAGAGCCGTTGTTTATCACATACTATTATCAGTTTCTATTGTGTTTAAAATTGTGTATTTTTTACCTTCTCTTTACTTAAACATACTACTCTATTATGTTGGTCTAAATGCAGAGTTTAGTCGAAGTTATTGTTTCGTGAAGTCTGAATTTTGTGTATAAAAATATGTTGGACATGCTATAAACATTAAAATATTTACGAAAAAATTTATCTGGTGCAACTGTGACACTTTCCCCCTTAGTTAACAATGAACTATTTTACCTCGAAATCTTTATTTGTCTGTTTGACATTGACGATGTTTGTTGAAAAGTGGCGGGGTCCACTTTGACACACACGCCTGGTCTGCCGTCCCAGGTGTAACATTCAGGTCGTGGCGGCGGTCGACAACACAATTTTCTAGAACCCTAATAAAATAAAAACATATTTTGTAGGACGCATACAACCCTTGTCAGCAAGGGAAACATGACTTTTGTTACGAAAATATATTAATAAAATATTTGGTTGAACCCGCAGGGAGCCGCTAGTATTAAATATGCAAGGACACAATACAAGTCGTGCTTAAAGTTTTTTAGAAAATGACTGATAAAGTTGTGATTGACCATGTCAATAAAAAATATTCTTTAAAGTTTTGTTCGTATTTGAGTACATTTTTGTGCTCATTTGCATTGCCAAGATAAAAAATAGTCCAATAATTTTAATATTATTATGGTTGTTTTAATAAGTAGTCAACGAAATTACCGTCCTCCCGCATCTCTTGTTCCAAATCAATTTCTTTGTTTCATAGGGTTGAGTATTAAACTTTGCTACCACCTCCTGAAGCTCCAGAGGGCATTGTTCTACGTGCAAACATTGTTCGCCCGATTCAGAACAGTCATCTGTAAATTCGAAATCACTCACATATCACCTTTAAATGAACTGGTTATAGTTAATTAACATTTAATAAATCCAATATGACATATATATACTATACTTCAGGTGTCTTTCTAATCAGATTCTGAACTGGATTTATAATATGTGGAAGGGTCAGAGACTGACCGGATGGATATATTGCACCCGCTAAGTAAGCCAGTCCAAGGTGATTTTTTCCTACTTTTTTAAATTAAGGTTTAGGCTTACAGAATATTTAAATTTAACTGTACTGATGTAGGAGTCTTCAAATATAAAATAAATTCGACAGCTACGAGACATAAGTAGACTACAGTAATACACATCTATACTAATATTATAAAGCTGAAGAGTTTGTTTGTTTGTTTGTTTGAACGCGCTAATCTCAGAAACTACTGGCCCGATTTGAAAAATTATTTTTATGTTAGATAGTTCATTTATCGAGGAAGGCTTTAAGCTATATAACATAAAGATACGACTCACAAGACCACAGCAGCAATGAAAAATGTTGCGAAAACGGGAGAAAGATATTCCTTTTGAGAGCTTCCGCTGCGTACGCTGCGGAAACCGCTAAAGTTACACAAAAATCATGTATGACAAGATTGTTCAGAATTAAGAGTTCTATAATAAAGTCCGTGACAGCATAAGTCTATCTTTTATGGTTGACTTACTACAACCTTTTTTATGTTAATAAATTTGTAAAAAAATAATGCATTATTTTTAGAGGTGTATTATACACACAGGTATTTATTCTTATCAAAATAAATACATTCATCATCACGAGCATTTCATTTAGAACAAAGTTGCTCTTTATATCATTTGATTCCAATAAATATCTTAGGAGCTATCACAGTTTTAACATAACTCCGCACCAAAATAATGTTCGCAGCTTAAGTACAACGTGCGCTTGCGCTAATTATATTATAAAGCTGAAGAGTTTGTTGGTTTGAACGCGCTTATCTCAGGAACTGCTGAACCGATTTGAAAAAATATTTCTGTGTTAGATAGCTTATTTATTGAGAAAGGCTTGAGGATATAAAACATCACGCTGCGACGGGAGGGGAGGGAGCAAACTCAAAACGCGCGGACGAAGTCTCGGGGGACCACTAGTATATAATAGAATCACTTTGGAAGTCGATTTTAATTTCAAACAGGGATCTCCTATTTTAAGAAAACACACAGCAAAAAATTATTTGTGAGAAAAAAATATTAGCTTTTAATGCTTCAACACCCGAGCGGTTGCAGGCAACCGCATAACAAAAGAATTTCTATTGTGTCTCGTTCACATATGCTTGAGGGATTAAGGTAGTTATCACAATCTTTTTTAATGTGTGTATGCCAGGATATAATGGAAGTTTTCTCACTAACTATGAAAAAGAGTCGCTGCCAAATGCCTTTTATCCGCTAACTGGAATATTAAGTAATATCATAATCACAATAAGGGAAGCACTTACCGAAAGCGTAAATGTAGCTTATAATCGATGATAAAAAAATACAAATAACAAACTTCATATTTTTTACTGCATTGATGTACTGTTCCTAGTTAAATATAACACACACTGGAGCTGAAAATACCCTATTGATGAAGACACAGCCTTCTCAAAGTATGTTCCTATTAAAACTGAACGAAAATTTGTGGTCACGACCTTTATATTTAGTGAGGTGATTAATGATAAGACGTATTCACATGATGATGCAGTCGAGCTGTATGTACAATAGTTATTTTATGTCATTGGATAGAGAGGATTTATTTGTAAATGCTACTGTAATACGAATGTACCTATGGCGGAAACGCTTGACGCTTGCCTAAGCGGTAGGCTCGTACCGTGCGCGATTGGACAGCGTCGCAAACTATTTGAGGACGATAAAATGACAAATGGCTAGCTGCTATTATGAAAAGTAATTAAACCAAAGTTATTTCTTTTTTTTATTATCAATTAAGTTAATCCAGATTGTCATATTTTTATTATTAATAACATATACGATAAGTAAAATGAAATGACCATTCTTGGTCAAGCCACGGACAGCGATGCAACAAATCCCTACATTATTACTTTACTATCTTTTTATACTCGAAACAAATATTAATAATCCTCAGAGAAGTTCTCAATTATTATTATTTTTTCAATTTTAATAGTTGTCAGCAAAATTGAGGGTTTTTATCATATCAAGTTATAACCTTTTTTTGAGAAGTTTAGTATAATATTCTTCCTCAATTGGTATTAAGGGTAAGGTAAGGTAAAAAAGTACTTACTTACTAGTAAGTTTTTTTTTTTACTGCGATACTAGCAAGCGAGTTAAAACTACAAATACCAGGTCGCCTCTTCGTAGCTTACTAGCTACGCCGTAATATTTCGTGGATACGCGCGAGGAGGTTCCCCATTCATTTTGTATTTTTTTTTAATGTTATGAAGAAATTTTTTTTTGAAATACCATAACTCGTAGAATTTTTCTATTTAGAACATTTTTTTGAAAAGTATGCTATTCAAAAAAAAATTCTTAAAAAAGAAAATTTTTAAAAAAGGAAAACTCATACAGACACAGTCGTCCGTGCTCCGCCGAGGCGACAATATCTCCTGAGGATGCCACGTGTAGTGGCGAAACGCGTCGAGGTTTTTTGCACGTTGGTGTTGGGTACTATTAATTGCATCAGCTGTGCCGCATGCGTATTGAGGGAGGGCGGGTGGTGCATCCTGCATTTGCCTGAACTAATACTAAACGCGGTGACGGTTCGTGTAGTTAGTTGCCTGCGCCGGCGTAGCTTCGCGGAAATTTAAAGCAAAATAATTTTATAAATTTCAACTGAATGTATCAGACCACAACAGAATAAATATGCATTCATATTTTAATCTTGTTTTAGAATATATGGGTGATTATCTGAAATTTGGTTAACTTCTGACTTTATTTTGAAAGTTGTGGTTTTCGTTAAAAATCAGGACAGTTTATATCCTATGATGTGTGTATATCATCTACTTTGCAGCATCTAAAAGGGCCAGTCACTTTGTTTGATATTTTTAGAGATATTAATGATTTTGTAAAATCAGTGTTCTAGGGACTGACGAGACGTGATAGGGACTGACGCAAAAACACGGTCATTATGTCAATTCACATTTTTTATAGCAAATTTAACTGAAAAAACTAATTATCATTTAAGTTTACATATTTAATGAACTAAAATAACAGGATCTATTTATATTTATGCGCATGACAATAATAAATCAACATTTCTTAACAATTCAATTTTTTTCTTTTAGTTTAATACTTACAAATTAATAGTCTTTAAGTTATTATCATTTTTTAAACTATTAGCCTTCTTAAGTTCTAAGTAACCAAATGAACACAAAATTCAGACTTCTTCTAATTATTAAGAAACATTAACGGGCTTTTATCTTAGTAAAATACTGTATTTCTCTTGACGATTAGATTAGAGACTAGCAGATTTTCTTATCTTCGTAAAGAACGTCGGCGATCATTATCATTTATTTGAGTTTCTGTGCCACCTTCATTGTAAACTTTAAAGAATGAAACTGTCAGCTCTCCTTCATCGTCATTCTTTGTTTCAGTCTTCTGTTTCTTTGTTGTGCGCTGGACAGGACAGGTTGTTCTTTAAACTTCCTAAGAGTAAGTTCTTCTTCTTCAGTATAATACTTCTTTTTTACGTTGAACTAAACTCCTCCTTCTAGCTTCAACTTCTTTTTCATTATTTAACAAAGGAACCTCAGCAATAATTCGTCTTCTGATGATTAGTATTACACAGTTGAATCTGAGTAGGTAGATGTATTCTGGTAACTGCTTTACGATTTTTTACAAAAAATAAAAAAAAACATGAGTATTCTGCTAACTGCTTTACGATTCTTATACAAAAAATAAAAAAACATGATATTTAAGGGAGGGCGCTCCCATACATAAAATTAATTCCTAAATTGTTTTTTGTCAAACCTATGCGTGTCTTTGGATCATCATCATCATTATCAGCCAAAGGACGTCCACTGCTGAACATAGGCCTCCCCACGGCTTTCCTCAGCGACCGATCACTAGCGGTCTGCATCCAGTTTGATCCTGCGATCTTTTTAAGGTCGTCTGTCCATCTTGTTGGTGGACGTCCCACGCTGCGTCTCTGGTCGAAGGGTCTCCAATCTAGAACTTTCCTACCCCAACGGCCATGAGTTCTTCGCGCTATGTGCCCTGCCCATTGCCACTTGAGCTTACTGATTCTCAAGGCTATGTCCGTTACCTCAGTTCTACTACGTATCTCCTCATTTCTGATTCGATCCCGTAAAGAAACACCCAGCATTGCCCTCTCCATCGCTCGTTGTGTGATTTTGAGCTTCATTATAAGGCCTATAGTAAGAGACCATGTTTCGGATCCGTATGTCATCACTGGTAACACACACTGGTTGAAGACTTTCGTCTTTGGATAGGTCTTTTAAAATGACATAGAGCTTCCTAAAACTATTTTCTCTAAAAGTCTTACGTTTGAGAGATAGACGCTTCCAAAATGGTATAATGGGCGTCCCCACCCATCTAACTTTTAAACTAAGCGAGTGTAAATTTTGAAAAAAATACATGATGTAGATGTTGACAAAGGCTTTCCAGGAAAATTAGTTTGAAACGAGATCAAAGTAGTAGTTATTGATATAGAGCTCATTTTCAATAACCACAAATACTCTGCGAGTAAAACAGTGTCTTTTTTTACTTGCATCTTTACCTGTTCAGACTTTTTCTTGCAATTTCCTCGTTAAACAATGTGTTTCTCTTTCTAGGCGCCATATTCCACACCAAATACATTGGTATTATGTTTGAAACTAAGCGTTACAAAGTATGTCCATCAGTCCCTAGATGTAGCGTCAGGCCCTAGTCACTATTACGACTAGGGCCTGACGGTCTAGGGACTGACAAAACGAAACAAAATTAAATGAAACTTTTTATTTAAAATCAACATCAAAATCAATAGGCGGTCCAAACAACAAGGCAGACCTAACTCATATTTACAATCAGTAAAAAGATCAATTAGTAATTTACTGTATTTTAAAATACTGACCTAGGGCCTGACACTTTGACTAGCACAACACGTGTTTCCGCAGCAAATTCAGCGACAGCACTAATAACACAATCTTGGCCGCGGCTACGGTCGTGTTTGCAACTAACTTCGAACCGATGCTATCGTATTGAGTGATAACTGAAAAAGCCATATGCTTGGATCGCGCGTATTTTTGAATTTCGTAAATGACTAGGGCCTGATAATATTTATCGCTTACACTTTTTAACTTGAAATAATGTTATATAAAATATTGTTATTTTAAATAAAATCGAAATGACAATGTTTGTCAAGTAATAGAAAATGAATTTAGATAGGGCCTAATAAAAATATTCTTGTGAAATTATTTTTACAGTGAAATGAATACTAAAATCGGGAGACCTTACACGGCTAGGGCCTGATATTTGGAGTAAGAAATGCAAATTTTTAGATATAAATAATTGCATGATAGGTATAAAAAATTGTGACCGAACCAATTGAACTTTATAACAACGTTTAGTAGTTTCAAATCAGGGATATTTTTAATAAATACTTTAAAAATTGATGCTAACACGAAGTTAACCAAATTTCTGATAATCACCCATATAACAAATGTATCCGTAGATAGCGGGGTTTTAGGTAAAACGAAATTTACTATGTATAGAGTCAATGTCCTCCACACTGTGTATAGCTGCATTCCACTAATTTATTGTAACAAAATTACAACATAATAGATTTTTGACGATGGCCCATCTAGAACTGTCAAGATTTGTAAGCGGAATCGACCACCAAGTACCTAGTGCCATCTGTGTGTTTGGTACGTAATAACCAACATCTCACTTTAGTTTATTTATTATTCAAATTAAAAATGAATTACATATAAAGACATTTTAGAGATACTAAAGTAAAACAAAGTTATTAAAAAAAATCTACAAAAATGAAATTCGTTTTAGACATGTTTCCTACAAATGCCACCATAATTACTAATAATGTATTTATAGAAAGTAGGAAAATGATAAAATAGGTTAAAGTCATACAAGAATATTGCTATTTTAAGTGAAAGGAATATTTTTTACTCATAAGAAAATAATATTTATGTTATTTGTGTATAACTGTATACAACGTTTTTAGGGTTCTGTAGCCGTATGGCAAAGAGGAACCCATATAGTTTCGTCAAGTCTGTTTGTATACCCGTCTATCTGCCTGTCTATCTGTCTGTCTGTCTGTGTGTCTTTCTGTCGGACAGACGGACACTGTCCGTCCGTATGTCACATCCACTTTATACCGAAACTATTAGTATTACACAGTTGAAACTTAGTTGGTAGATGTATCCTGCTAACCACTTAACGATTCTCATACAAAAAATGAAAAATATTGTTATTTAAGGGTAGACGTAAAAACTAAAACAAAAAAAAACTCGAACCTATGCGTGAAGGGTGTATATGAATAGGTCTTTTAAAATGACATCAAGATTCTTTAAACTATTTTCTCTAAAAGTCTTAACGTTTTAGAGATAGACGCTTCCAAAGTGGTAAAAAGGACATCCCCCATCTAACTTTTAAACTAAGTGCGTGTAAATTTTGAAAAAAAAAATACGTGATGTAGATCTTGACAAAGAGTTTCAACGGAAATTGGATTGGACGAGATCGAACTAGTAGTATTTAAGATAGAGCACATTTGCAATAACCGCAAACATAACTTTGTTATTCATACAAATACTATGAAAAACAAAGGTATATTTGCTGGTAACAAAATATTGTGGTATTTAAGTATGTTTGGCTAAGTGGAAGTGGATCTCTAATTCAGTTAAAGTTGGCACGGAACCCTAAGTGTGCGAATCCGACTCGCACTTTGCCGTTTTTTTAAGTATAAATTATCCAAATAGTAAATTCACAATATCACATAAATCGTATCCCTAATTTAATTATCGCCCATAATTAAATTGTTTCACTACGCTTACGAATTTGAAAAATAAAAAGTGTGATTGAACCTGTCATGTTGGTCCATCTAATTAAAAACCGGCCAAGTGCGAGTCGGACTCGCGCACTGAGGGTTCCGTGCCAACGTTAACTGAATTAGGGAATCCACTTACTTCCTCTTAGTAAAATACCACAATATTTTGTTGACAGCGAATATAACTTTGTTTTTCATAGTATTTGTTTAAAGAACGAAAGTTATGTTTGCGGTGGTTGAAAAAGTGCTATATCTCAAAAACTTCTGTTCTATCCCGTCCGAACCAATTTTCGTTAAAAGTAATTGTTATGATGTACATAATATATATTTTTCAAAATTTACACTCGCTTAGTTTAGAAGTTAGATGGGGGGACGCCCATTTTTCCACTTTGAAAGCGTCTAGCTATGAAACGTTATACTTAGAAAGAAAACGGTTTTTGGAACCTCTATGTCATTTTAAAAGACCTATCCATGCACACGCATAGGTTTAACAAAAAAAAATCGGTTTTAGTTTCATGTATGGAAGCCCCCCCTTAAATATCATTATTTTTTATTTTTTGTATAAGAATCGTAAAGCGGTTAACAGGATACATCTCCCTACCAAATTTCAAAAGTGTGATGCTTATAGTTACAAAATAAATTGGCTGTGACATACGGACGGACAGACAGTCAGACCATTCGGCTATGGAACCCTAAAAATCAGAGTAAAAGAAAGTTGACAAAACATGTTGATTTTAGCCAGACACTGCCTGGTACAGAAACATTAGATACTTACCAAACGCTGTGCTCTCAGGCACGTTATCTTTCCCGCAGCATCCTAGACTGGGATCGGACGGGAAAGCAGACACTTCGCAGTTCTCGGTTTGTGTTACTGGCAGGTCGCTTTGGCAGATGTATGGACCCTCTCTCTTGTGACATCTTTAACCAATATGTACATATTTGAGAGATCGAACATACAACTCTATTTGCACTTAAAAATAATGGTTTTAAATGAATGTTGCTGCAAATGAAACAATGCAAAATTGCATTGTTTCATTGAGGTTAACCGTGCGGGCTGTGGCCCTACGTACTCGTACGATAGAGCGAGGCGCGCTACAGTCAGTGTAGATTGATGAGGTTTTGCTTGAATCATTACTAAACTAATTGCTATGGATGGATGGACAGTTAACTTTTCTGTATAACAAAATGTGATTGCAACATTTTTTTTTCTGTATTCCAGACTCGACTCTTATCGAATTTGGCTTGTACTTTGTTTTACAACCTGCATAATCTCAAAAATAAATACTTTATGTCATAAAATAATCTAAAATAATAATTGTGTCGATTATGCATTTGTTATCATTGTTGATCTAGTTTATATTTTGTTTTCTAAAAAGTCTTTAATCGAATACAAATGTCTTCTCTAAAACAGTTGCTTAATAGATTTTTATTATAACGGATTCTGGATTTTTATTATAACCAACCGTGCACATATTAGCAGACCCATTTTTACGGTACGGGAGTGTGACGCAGGTTGTCTATCTTCTTTATTTCTTCGATATGAATAGTTTGCCAATAACCAATTAGCTCCACATAGGTATTGTATTGTATTGATAAGTTTTTATTCAACCCGATTTATAGCTTCTTACTCTTATTTTCTGTTACGCGTTAGATAAAAAAAAGCTTAGAAAAGACAAAGTAAAGCTTAAGACGTCAATTTATTCTAAGCTTAGATGTAACTGCTAGGATGCATTTTTGATAGGTTACAATTTAGCTCATAAAGTCTAAAGAATACTATATTGATTATAAATTGTTACATGTTGTAACAAAACAAACGCAAAATTTTAAATAAGATTATTTTTAACTTGGGACTGTATTTAAAATAAAAATACGCAGTATTCAAATTACAACACCTCTACAATAAAGCGGAACCAAAAATCTCGAACTGTTGTCGGTGAATACAAAACTAGATTATTACCTTGAAATTTGTATCTGGCTCATAGTCAATAGTGATGTTTTTTTGAAAGTGGGTGAGTCCACTTTGACACACACGCCTAGTCTGCCGTCCCAGGTGTAACCCGACTACTTAAAACACGCTTTAAAAAGTACGAAACAAGATAATAGTCTTATAGGATAGCCGTGGTCGTATTCCACTATTATTTTATTTTATTATTATAAATAATGAATCTGTTTTGCTACAGTAGGTGGCATGGCATACGACCACGGCTATCCTTTATAGTTAGGGAGGCGAGGTAGCTAAATGGCGTAATTCAACGGCGCCGTCGAGACCTATCAAAATCGAAAGATAAAATAATTTCGAAAAGAAAAGCTCGTATGGTAAAAACCATTTTAGCGGTGGGTTTGGCGTGTACGGTTTTTCAAAAATGTAAAAAAAAACAGTTACTTGGGCATTCTCGAGCGCGTCAGATATTCATACTACGTATGCCCCAAGTGCCTCTGATAACAACGGTATACTAATCTGCCGGTTTGCGTGGTGGGGGTAGGCATATAAAGTAGTCAAAAATGCAAAAAAAAAAAATTTACTCGAGCGCGTCAGATTTTCGGAAGGGGTGTTAAGTAGGCCCCAAGGAAGCTCCCTTTAAAAAAACTGCCGATTTTGGCGTGACCATAAGTTACGATGAATTTTTGAAAATGCAAAAAAAAATAGTTTTTTTGAAATACTCGAGCGCGTCAGATTTTCATAGGGGAGGTTCATCTCGGTATCCTAAAAGCATATTTTCTTAATCTGACAAAAATGTTGGTGGGTTCTCTTAATCTGACCGGAAAGGTTTTTTGGTTACTTTTTTTTCCTTTCTTCTTTCTTTTTAATAATTCTTCACTTCGTTTTGCTGACGGTACGTCCAAAAAACAATTTGAGGATCAACAGGCTATTGAATAATATACATACATGAAACTGTACATCTTAATTATACTTTTGTATACAGATACGCGTAACCTTTTCCAATTCCACGAAAATTGTCGAGAAACTTAAGAAAAAAAATTTTTTTTGAGATAAAAGTAACATAATTTAATCATCGTTATTTCATATAATTTTTTTTAACACCCTCAGTTTTCAAGATATACTCAAAAAACCGGGAGTTTGAGTTTTTATGTAGCTTCAAGTCAAAAAGTTTTAACTTTGGACAAAAATGTAAAGAGACCTTTTTTGTGTAAAATAAATTACCTTTTTTGTTTATTTAAACTTTTTTTGTAAAATGGATCGTTCGCGACTTATATGCCGCAACGCGTTTTTCGGAAGACGAAATGGCTCCTCCACACTCCTGGTCATGCGGAAACCGGCAGATTTTGTATTTTTAGTACGTTTTAGATTATATTCTTCAAAATAAAAATAAAAAATATCGCGCTCGAGAATGCCGGATTAACGTTTTTTTTACAAGTTCGCGACCCTATAACTCGGCGGCGTCAAGGACTTATCGTCAGATTAGTTAAATTTAGTCTTAAAACACTAAAATCAACCCCTTATATCTTAATCTGATCGTTTATCCTTATATACTATATCATAACACACCTTCGGTTTGCCGATGATATAGTCGTTGTGGCAAAGACGCTGGATGATCTAGGCACTATGCTCGAAGACCTCGACCGAGTATCCCAACAAGTGGGTCTTAAAATGAACATGGAGAAGACGAAAATTATGTCGAGTTCCCTTGTTGTACCCACTCCAGTATCCATTGGGAACTCAACTCTCGAAGTTGTCGACGAGTACGTCTACCTGGGACAAGTGATCCAATTGGGTAGGTCCAACTTCGAGAAAGAGGTCAATCGACGAATCCAACTCGGCTGGGCAGCGTTCGGGAAACTGCGCAAGAGCGTCTTCTCGTCTCAATTACCTCAGTGTCTGAAGACGAAAGTCTTCAATCAGTGTGTGTTACCAGTGATGACATACGGATCCGAAACGTGGTCTCTTACTATGGGCCTTATAATGAAGCTCAAAATTACACAACGAGCGATGGAGCGGGCTATGCTCGGTGTTTCTCTACGAGATCGAATCAGAAACGAAGAGATACGTAGAAGAACCAAGGTAACGGACATAGCCTTGAGAATCAGTAAGCTCAAGTGGCAGTGGGCAGGGCACATAGCGCGAAGAACTGATGGCCGTTGGGGCAGGAAAGTTCTAGATTGGAGACCCTTCGACCAAAGACGCAGCGTAGGACGTCCACCAACAAGATGGACAGACGACCTTAAAAAGATCGCAGGATCAAACTGGATGCAGACCGCTAGTGATCGGTCGCTGTGGAAAGCCGTGGGGGAGGCCTATGTTCAGCAGTGGACGTCCTTTGGCTGATTATGATGATGATGATGATGATCCTAGGCGCGCGTCACTACTTATAGAGCTAAATACTTTATTAGGTTGTTCTATTAGGTCCAAGGTATCTCTCATATCTTAAACTGCAACGCTCGAGTATTACCGAAAATTCCCCTATTCGCCTCCCTAACTATTAAGACTATTTTCTTGTTTCCTACTTTTTAGAGCGTGTTTTAAGTAGTCGGGTTTTAGTTTTATAAACTTTCTTTTTATTTAACTTAATTTGGAGTTATGTAAATTTGTGTCAAGTATAATTATTATGCAGAGCAGACCTAGGATAGTGCCTTACACCTAAATAGTTTAAAAGTGAGTTTACAAATTCCTGCAATTATCAGGTGATTGCAAACAAAGCCGTGAGCAATAGCTAATATTGTTTACAAATTTGAAATGTTCTAATAGAGCTCTTTCATTTAATACCCCACCCCACACGACACCGTTTTTTTTAGTTCCTTACTTTAAGTCTCTTAGAGGGTGCTGTAGTCAGTTTAACGTAACTTCATGTAGCCTATAACCAGCGGCCGATTAAGAGGCTTCCAACGACACCTCATTTGTCCAATAATAATAGTTTAGTAGTTATGAGGGAACAGATGAACATCCATACCCGCATACATACAAACTAGAGATGCGCCGAGTGGCACTTTTGCCGAGTAACGAGTACCGAGTATTATTCGGTTATTTTTTTTCCAACCGAGTACTCGGCCGAGTAACTCGGTTTAAAATCAAATTCCTGTTTTGAATGTGTAAACAAGTACAAACATATAATTAGTTTAGAATAAGCTGACAAAAGACAGAGTCCTTTCGCGATGTGGGCAAGGCACCAAACAACGTATCTAGAACTGGCACGTTTTGCACGAGTGTTACTATGTGCACCTGCAAGCACCACGCATAGCGAGTGATCACTTTCGTAGGGTGGTAAAATCTTCGAAGAAAAAATTAATAGACTGTTACCAGAAAGGTCAGAGAGCTTTGTGTATTTGTTGTCTGCATCATAATTTTACTGCATAAAATTTCACATACAGATTTTTTTCGTTAACTAGTTCGCCCAAAAAACCGACCGAGTGCGCCGAGTACCGAGTATTAACCGAGTACTCGGCCCATCTCTAATACAAACATACAGGTCAAAATCATAACCCTCGTTTTTGCTTCACCGTAGTCGGGTAAAGGGAACAGATGAACATCCATACCCACATACCTACATACAGGTCAAAATCATAACCCTCCTTTTTGCTTCGCCGTAGTCGGGTAAAGAAAGGAATGCCAACATTGTTTACAATATTCGACTTGCAAAAAAATGGACTTTACAAGATGTATGCTACAATATAGTTTTTCACTGAAACTGATGGATACGTTACTGATCGGCAAGTGCCGGCACCGCCGTATGCGGATCGGCCTTTAGCGTTATTTGAGTCCTTTTTTTTAAGGCGGTTCAAGAAAATTACTGCTCGGATTGTATTGGTGGGATTCTTAAAATTAGAACAAATGATTTGCATATGAAACGTTTTATTGAATTAAACTGTTACGTACGACATTCGTTTACATCTGGATGTTAACAATGAAATAATATCATACTTTATTTACGGACTACATTAGTAAAGTTTCTTGAATGAGACTTGATGAAACACACGTCCATACGCTGTTGAATTGCTAGATTTATAATATGCAAGCCTTGACGCCTACCATTGCGAAGGGTAAAGTAAAAACTAAGGCCTAATATGGGTATGTATCCAGTTCAAATATGAAAAGACTTTGGTGTACACCGCCGGTGTGCCAGGGGAGCCACACAACGCGGGTCCATGGCTGGTGATCCCAAGAACTTCGAAGGTCCCCTTTCTGTCGTACACGAGACCGCTTCCGGAGTCACCTTTGCAGGAGTCCTTACCCGGCTCTCCTCCAGCGCATATCAGATTATTCCACAAACGGGAGACTCTCTTGAAGCAGTCAACCTGCAATTTGATCCAGTAACGTTAGCAACAGTTAGTGCAATATTATAATTATTAGCAAAAAGTATTGTTTTAAAATGACTATACTGTCATATTCAGTCAATTTGACCGTATGTGATGAACTGTGGTAATAATCATGTTAAAAATCATAATAATGACAAGAACAAAACATGTAATGTTCATACATACGAGGGTCAAACTGAAAGTTCTTAGAACTGGCCACTTATAAACAATATAATAAAAAAAAAAATCTAAAATTTGAAAATAGAACTCTTTGCCAATATTACTGAGTATATATTTCATTCATTTGTCATTTGTTTTACGATTTGGCGGCAAATTGAAAATTGTCTGTGTCACGTCAACATGAATTTAACACGAGAAAATTTTCGTGCAATGATTTTTTATGACTTTCGATGTCATTTAAGTCAACAAGAAAGTTATGATAGACTACGATTGGCCTTTCACGATGAAGCCCCATCTCGTGCGACTGTTTACAACTGGTTTAATGAGTTTAAACGTGGTCGCACTAATCTCACTGATGATGTACGTGAGGGACGGCCTTCTACGGCGACGACTGAAAATAACATCTGTGTTGTGCGGCGTATTATAGAGACTGACAAAAGAGTGACCTATCAGCAGATTCGGACAAGCTTAGGCATCGGTATGAGTCAAGTGCACAAAATCCTCCACGAACATTTAGCGGTCAGGAAGCTTTGCGCCCGGTGGATACCTCATAATTTGACTAAGGCTCAAAAACTCCATCGTGTGGATTGGTGCCGTAAAATGATTGAAAGATTTAACGGAGGTGACTCAAATGCTGTGTTCGACATACTAACAGGTGACGAAAGCTGGATTTACTGTTATGATCCTGAAACCAAAAGACAATCTGCTCAGTGGGTGTTTCCTTTCGAGGAGTTGCCAACTAAAGTGAAGAGAGATCGAAGTGCGGGAAAAAAAATGGTGGCCTCGTTCTTTGGAAGGATAGGTCATTTCGCAACAATTGTGTTAGAGGATCAAAAAACAGTTTCTGCAGAATGGTACACTACAAATTGTTTGCCACTTGTCTTGGAAAAAGTTAGAGAGAAACGACCTCGCAGTAGGATCCTCCTTCACCACGACAACGCCTCGTCGCACACCGCCAAGCGAACGATCGACTATTTGGCGACATCAAACGTTGAATTACTGGGTCACCCGCCGTATAGCCCCGACCTCGCGCCTTGTGATTTTTATTTATTTCCAAAAATTAAAGAAAAACTTAAAGGAAAGCGGTTTATGAATGCTGAAGAAGCGGTGGCTGCGTATCGCGATGCCATTGAAGAGACCCCTAAGGACGAGTGGGCAAAGTGCTTTTCCCAGTGGTTCCATCGCATGCAGCGGTGTATTGACGTCAATGGACAATATTTTGAAAAGATATAATAAAAATAATAACTGGCTAATGTAATCAGTTTTTGATTTTCTAAGAACTTTCAGTTTGACCCTCGTACATACATGACGGTACAGTACCTACTCAGGGCAACTGTGTTAAGATGTAAAAAATGAATAATCGCTTTCTACCAACTAGGTTTATGTTATGGTCTAATGTTCACTATCTTGATGTGTCTATATGCTGCTAGGTGTGGAAAAAATCTAAGATATCGCGGTTCAGTTTCTATACTGCAACAACAGCGCCATCTAGTCCTCGGGAGCCAAATCTGCGTGACTCGATTAGCAGCAGCAGTTAATAATACCACAAGAAAAAATATCATGCGGACTTAACGGTTCCGTTCTCAACATTTGTGATGCGTACGGCTAAGGAGTGGAATGTGCGACCGGCTGAAGTGTTCCCTAAACACTATGATTTGGGCATTTTCAAGAAAAGAGTGAATAGGATGTTACTGGTCAGACATGATCCATCCTCGACCACATCATCACTTACCACCAGGTGTGATCGTGGTCAAATGCTTGACCATTAAATACATGGAAAAAAAACATGTTTTTTTGTATCTTACCGGTGTGACGAATGGCACTTTCACCTTTCGCTTGATGTCAGACGGGCTGGAGGTGCTGTTGACGGTGCCCCAGCCAGCAGCCCACAGCTTGAAGTTCGGTGGCGGCTTCTTGGTGATATCGGCAGTAATATCTGGCAGGCATATGGGCTGTATGAAATCTGAAAACGGATGAATCCTAAATTCAGCGAATAATTTCAGGTCACAAGTGTTTGATTTAGAATCAGATTTATTATCGAAAATTGCTTGTGCGAGGGTCTACATGAAATTATACTAATTTAAACTTTAAGCGGAACCTGAGTATGTAGCGGGCTTTATCAGTCTTATTAAAGCAATATCGTATCTTCCGTAGCCATCGGTTAGAGAGAAATTCTGGTGGACCACGATTTCCTCTACCCCTATAGTGAGTTCATCTTCAGGTTCGTGACAGTCTTCATTAAAATCGCAGTCTTTTGTCGTTCTCTTGTCATATTCACCCAGAACAACAGCATACCTGAAAAGATTTTACGATGAAATGTTTCGTTTTATTTGAGAGCAGAATATTTTTACTTACCTTAACTCTTTCACGGACAGTGACCGCCTATAGGCGGGATAACAATAAAATTTCTATTGTGTCTGGAGTACTGTCCGTAAAAGTGTTAATGATAAAATATGAATATTTTAGGGATGCATTTAAGAAGGTAATAAATAAATGACTAATTCATTTAATTCTCTCCGGCACAAAAGGAATCTTAAATAGTAGTTAACAAAACATCCTTGGTTCCTAAAGTGCAAGAGGCTGGTGCCTGGGATAGGTTATGCAAAACCGGTGATACAGGTTGGCAGGCCCTGCCTATGGATACAGTACAATATGAAAAAAAAAACTTCTATACATATTAGCGATGGCACGAAAGTACAAAATTCATCACTCACTAGCTTAGCTGTCATGTACCTTCTATGTGCTTCCGCATTTATGCGACAACCTGTCACAATACAGCATTTTTTTTTCTTTATAAATATGTAAACGAAATCCTTACGGTTTGTGAGAGCTGCTGTCTCCTATGCAATGCGCTGCCGTGAGAACGTATCTGTGGCTTATCAGAACACCACTGCAATAGGTGTTGTCATGTTCATATTTAAGAACTGCTAGCCACGGGAACTGATCAATAGTTGTACCTTCACCCCCTGAAACAAATTGGATAGGCAATCATATATTTTTTTACCGCAAGTAACTAAGTATAACTTACTCTTGACTGCAACTGAAACGATCTCATATTGAGATGCCTCTAGTTTAGTTAGAGAATGCCCAGCATGAAGTGGATTGTTTTTAGATTGTGAAGTAATCAAGGTAGCAAATAGCTTACCAGTAATTTTGCTCTGAGCCACGCGATCCATCCCACAGCATTCATGACTGGGGTCCGACGGGAAAGCGGAGACTTCGCAGTTCTCACTTTGTGTTACTGGAAGGTCACTTTGGCAGATGTATCGACCCTGTCTCTGTTTACATCTGAAAAAAACGACCCAAGATAGAGAACTTGCACGTATTACACCTTGTAGTCATGAGACAGATATAAATATAGGTCTTCGCATACTGTTTTGTCAGGGCTTGGTTCACCAATAATGTAACTTTGCAGTGCGTTAACGATTTAATGGAGGAGATCAAATGTTAAAAAGAAGAAGGTAACCACAACTTACTGGTTTGCTACATTAAATTACCTAGAAAATATACGTTGCCTCAGTGTCATAGATGATGTTTTACTAATAGTGGCTGGGTCTACTTTGACACACACGCCTGGTCTGCCGTCCCAGGTGTAGCATTCAGGTCGTGGCGGCGGTGGAGCGGGTGGCTTACAGCACAATTTCTGGAGTTCCTGTGAAAAGATAGAAAGTTATACAAGAGAAGAAAGTGACCCAATTCACTCAAGATGTTTCTGGCTCGAACGGAGTGAGAGCGCCAATAGTTCAAGAGTGAAATGGGTGCTTTTATCCTTTTTAAACATACCATTTTTTCATTTCGTTTGTGAAGAAAATATTTGAATTTAGATATTAGATGTGATGATGAGGTATTTAGTTCGGCGGAAGATGAAACCTCAATTTTTTTTTACAATATGACAGTTTATTAATGGTCGTTATACATACTAATAAGTGTGTCCAGGCATGTAGTAATAAAAATTTAAGGTCAATATCAACACTGAATTTCATCGAAGAAAATATCCCATATGGGGGTCAATTCCAAAACCCCATCAAAACGGCAGTGATTTTTGTTTTTATTTTCAGAATAAATACCTAAATCGTAAAATTTACGGTGGTTCGAGTCTCACGTCGAGTAAAGGCTCGTTTTGGATGTTATTTTAAAGAAAAAGGTGTAGTGTAACGAATTCATATAAAAGGCGCTATCAAATGACTCCAGTTCTCAATTGCCAAAACAAGAAAGTATTTAAAAAAAAAAGTTTTTATGCGCATTTGGGTAATTGCAACGCAAAAGGGTTATTTGATTCTAAAATAGTACTAAATCGAGACCATAGACATACTTTTTTTGAGTTTTTAGGGTTCCGTAGCCGAATGGCAAAAAACGGAACACTTATAGTTTCGTCAAGTCTGTCTGTCTGTCTGTCTGTGTGTCTGTCCTTCCGTATGTAAAACCCTTTTTATTCTGTAACTATAAGCATCACGCTGTTGAAATTTGGTAGGAAAATGTCTCCTGTTAACGGCTTTACGATTCTAATACAAAAATAAAAAAAAATGACATTAAGGGAGGGGGGGGGGGGGCTCCCATATATTAAACTCAAACAAAAAAAATATTTTTTTGTCAAACCTACGCGTGTGGGGTAGGGTGTCTATGGATAGGTCTTTTAAAATGACAAAGAGTTTCCTACAACCATTTTCTTTTAGAGTTACCCCACACGCATAGGTTTGAAAAAAAAAAATCGGTTTTAGTTTCGTGTACGGCCTCCCCTTAAATTTTATTATTTTTATTTTTTGTGTAAACATCGTAAAGCGGTTAACAGGATACATCTTCCTACCAAATTTCAACAGTGTGATGTTTTTAGTTACAGAATAAAGTGGCCGTGACATACGGACGGACAGACAGACAGACTGACAGACAGACAGACAGACGACTTGACGAAATGGTAAGGGTTCCATTTTTTGCCATTTGGCTACGGAACCCTAAAAATACACTCCGGGCTTACAAAATGGGTACCGTTGGCATACCCTGTAAGATTTTGTCCATTTTTATTCTTTGTTTCAACCTCTTTACAAAACTATTCTGTAGCCTCTTTACAAAACTATTCTGTATCTCACGATCAAGTCAAAATTAGGAACCGAACACTCTCTAAGTTCATTAAATAAGTAGGAATGTCAAGAAATACCTGTTCTCCGCATCTTGAGTTCCTTAATGATTGCTGTGTTGTGTAGGGAAGCGTATCGGAACGTGAAATCGTATCCTGAAGCTCCACAGGACATTGTTCTTTGTGCAAACATTGTTCACCAGATATAGAGCAGTAGCTCTCTGTAAAAGAAAAAATCATATTTTGTTACACTAGGCGCGCGACACAATTATAGATGTGCCGTTGCCGGCAAAATTCCCGTGCAAAAGGAATATATAAATAAACTGATCTGAAGTTCATCTTTGCATTAGAATATTAATCATAAACATGCACATGTCAATCAAAGAGTAATAAAAAAATAAATGTTTCCTTAAATTGCTTGCAATATTCCTTCCATACTTTCACGGGAACGTTCCGGCAACGTTCCTGTGCGGCACATCTATACATTTTTGTATGGACTGCACCCAATGTTGCATCTTCTTCTTCTAATATATAAAATTCTCGTGTCACAATTTTCGTTGCCATACTCCTCCGAAACGGCTTGACCGATTTTGATGAATTTTTTTGTGCTTATCCGGTATCTATGAGAATCGGCCAACATCTATTTTTCATTCCCCTAAATGTTAGGGGTAGTCCACCCCTAAATTTATTATTTATTTTTAAGACAAAAAATTTAATTTCTATTTTTTTATGATACAACATACAAAATACATACAATCCTCAATTTTCACCCTTCTACGATCAAACCTTTTTTTAAATAGCTATTTCAGTAATTTAAGGGCGAAACAAAATTCGCTGGGAATGCTTAACTTTTAAAATTACGGGACTCGGCGGGACGGGGCTGGGGCGGGACGGGGCTGGGGGCGAAACAAAGTTCGCTGGGTCCGCTAGTATCCTTATAAATGAATGTGAGAATATAACACAACAGAAACCTACTAAGGCTACGTGGCTAGCCATAACGTTCATGTACTGTGCCACAGCTCTCGCTTAACAAATTGCAAGATCTGAAACGTAACCTGAGACTGCATTGCGCAGTCATATTTTTTTCTACATTGATTCCGCGGATATCTTGGATTCTGTAAAATTTGGTCCGATCTGGTTTTGGCATTACTCTTTTCCTCTTTCTCTTTCGTTTTACTCTTCGTTAAATTCTATTATGTTAACTGAGGTATTATCTTACAATTAATAGGTATGATTTTTGAGGCTATCGTAAGTTTCTCTCAATTTTTTAGAGGTTATTCGCTGTGTGCAAAGTAGGGAGGGGGGAGGATTTTTTTTGTGAATCATATTTGGGGTACTGAATCTTCTCTGCGGATTATTCTGCAGATATATAATTGAACTATTTGCTGAAAAAAATATTTATTTGTTGAAAGATTTTAGTTCGGCCATAATAGTATATATCAAAGATTTTGAAAGGTGTTGAAACATGTCTTAAAAAGTTACCATTTGTGTAATTAGCATGATTTTTTATGAGCGAAGTCGCAATTTAAAATAAAGTGTGGGTATCTCGAAAATGGTTACATTTACTTGAATTAATTGGCATATAATAAGCCATAATGTGACCTATTTGCAGTTACAGGATTATCCTTAATTTTCGGGACACGCTGTATATTAATCTTATGTTGTTGTAGTATGTCGTTATAAGTTTTAAGGTATCGATTTTGTAGTTGGTCACAGTTGATGTAATCGTTTCGTTTTGCGGCAAACCTGAGGCATTGTTGTAGTGTTCAAGAGAATGTAGCGTAGTGTGTAAATTCATAAATACACGTTTGTCTGGATTTAGAAGTTGACAATCCTTCATCCAAACTACTTGTAATAAAAAAATATTAAGTACTTACTGAAAGCGCAGATGGAGCCAATAAACGATGATAAAACAATACAGATGACTAAATTCATATTAATAAAGTGCACTGTTGGTTGGAACGAAAACACTAAAGAAACCCGTCCACAGATATGACTATATTTTTCTTTCAAAAGTAAAACGTTATGATAACTGATGAATTTTGGTTCAGTATAGTACATAGCCGGGGATGAATTTACTTTTAAGAGCGAAACATCTTTCGCAGATATTATTTCTGCACTGAACGATTGTTAATGGTAACCGTTTATATAGGTAAAAGATAAGACATATTTACTGTATATAAATACTGTATGTCTCGAACCGCATTATCTTAATGATTAGTTAGGGTTCAGCTATGCAATTTTAGGGGATACCTAACTAAATAAATAATCATTGCTATTTATTGCAGTATTTGCGTAGTAAACATATGTGAGTGTGTGGTTCAAAGAAAATAAGAAGACATTCATGGAAAAGAAATTTATATTTTTCGTTGTGATAACAAAGATTTCAGGGTCTTACATGATTTAAATTAACAAAGCTTAAAGTAAATGATATGCCCAATAATCACATTACAATGTTCCATCATATTTAATTATTTGAGGCTGTTAGGTTATTTTAATGTTTACCTTTTATTAAAGTGAAACTACAAACTACGGCCTAATATGTGTATGTATCCATTGAATTTAAGAGAAGACTTTAGTGTACACTGCTGGCTTGCCCGGCGTGCCGCACTTGGTGACGCCGTGACTGGTGATCCCAAGGACCTCGAAGGTGTTTTCACTGTTCAAGTACATCAGTCTACTACCAGAATCACCCTCGCAAGAGTCCTTGTCCTGCTCACCTCCAGCGCACATATGATCATCCCACAGACGGCGGGAGATTTTCTCTGAGCAGTCGACCTGCAAGCAATGTGTGATTTTTGAAACAAAACTCACTAAGTGAAAGCGAGATGCTGGCAAATAGATGACGTACAGACAAAATCACGTCAAGGTAAATACAGCGGTATCTTATGCCGTTGTAAGAAGGGTTATTTTGCAATAAAAGTGGGTAACCTGATGTGCTGGCGACAGTACATTAGATCAATGAATTAAAGGGGGTATAATCATCCTTTCCTTGCATTAACAGTTATGAAAAACAATACGCATCGGTCCAGTTATCCAATTTATTACGTTTTATGCATTTAAAAGCGAGTGCGCATTGAACCTCTAACGCGACTACAATGCCACTATCAACTACGCTACTAATGGTAGCAATAGTGACGTTTGAGTGGCCAATTGTACGTGTGCTTTGAATGATTACTTACCGCCATAACATGAGGCAATTTCACCTTCAGCTTGATGTCAGACGGGCTGTCGTATGTGGAGTTGACGTTGCCCCAGCCAGCGGACCACAGTTCGAATTTCTGTGGTGGGTTTTTAGTTACATCCTTGGTACCACCCGGCAGGCATATAGGAATTATGAAATCTGGAAATAGACGAATCATTTCTTTGTACGCTACGTGGTCACAAGTTATAAGAGTTATTAGACTATAAGTTTCTCTAATATTTTCGCTAAACAACAGGATTATGATTGAGGGATTCCTAAGTATATTTTGAAATGTGCAGTACAAAACATGATACTATTTCGCTAGCGTCATTGCTATTATTAGTATTGTTTAAAGATTGGAAAGATATTATTTAAAACTTTCGCCAGAACCTGAGTATGTAGCGGGTTTCATCAATCTTATTAAAGCAATGTCATATCTTTTAAATTCGTTGGTTGGCAAAAAATTCTCGTGTTCAACTATTTCCTCTACTCCTATGGTGAGTTCATCACATGGGTCATGATAATCTCCGTATTTATCGCAGTCATGTTTAGATCTCTTGTCGTATTCACCAAGAACGACAGCGTACCTGAAATAGTTTTATAATTTAATGTTTTATTTTACTTTAATTCCTCACGAAGCGGAGTGCAATTTAATAATAGTAGAGAGGTTTCCCAATAGCATTGCTCATTGTGACTGCACAAATTTTGTACATTTATCAACAAGCCATACATAATTTTAAAAGGTTACATTTCATTATTAAGTAATCAAAAACCTTACGGTTTGGCTGAGCTGTAGTCCACGCAGTGAGCTGCTGTTAGAACGATCTATTGCTTATCAGCACTCTACTGCAATTCTTGATGTCTTCGTCATATTTGAGCACAGCAAGCCACGGAAACTGGTCAATAGTTGTTCCATCTACCCCTGAAATAAGTCAGATTATATCAAACCATCATTGTATTAAGGAAACAACTAAGCTTTATTTAGTACTGGCAGCAAAAGGCTGAAGATTAGTATATTAAGAAAGGCTTTTGACTGGGTTTTAAGACGCAGGAACCCCCGGTTCTTAAACTTTGGTGTGGAAGGAGTTTTTTTATGGGTTGAACTCAACCGACAAGTGTCTAGGATGATGATGATAAGTTGGTGATGCGCTAGCATGTTGTATTAGATGATTGGAAAAATTTTCAGCTATTATTGGACCGATAATGTAAGCTTCAATGAAGCTGCTGTACATTTATGGACTCACCAAGAATGTTATTCACAGCCACATGATCTTTACCGCTGCATTCATGACTAGAATCCGATGGGAAAGCAGATGCTTCTCAGTTTACGCTTTGTGTCTCTGGTAGGTCGCTGTGGCAGATATAAGGCCTTACTCTGTTGTAACATCTAGAACATACCACACTTATCAAGAGCCGTTGTTTATCACATACTATTATCAGTTTCTACTGTGTTTAAAGTTGTGTATTTCTTACCTTCTCTTTACTCAAACATACTACTCTATTAAAGTTTACATATTTAGCCTTGTATACTTAATATGTGTTGCTTTTTATTCCTGTATTTAGAATAAAGTAAAGATATCCTTATACTGAAGCATTGTGTCTACTGTGTCAACTATCTAGTTATTTTTGAGGTCTTTTTGTACTCCAAGAAATACTTGTAGTCTAATTAGTAAAAGTATACAAAGCCACGGTTGTAATTTAAGGCTACCTTGGTTTATATATCAAAATAAAATGGTTCATTGGTATAAACCAAACAACTTAACAGTAATATTTGACATCTGAAACTCTTGTAAAATTAGTTATCTCTGCTATTTAACCAAAATCTCCATATAAAAAAGAGAAAAAAGCAACAGAATTGCTGTGGTAAGTAGTTCAAAAATATCTTAAGAAAAATTGTAAAAAACCTACAATATTCATTTCCTTTATAAAACAAGCAGTATTATAATATAAAACAAAATCTGCCACGACAAGGGTATTCAAGTTTATGATGGTTATAAAACAATGTTTTGAAATGAATTTACACTCTACAGAATATCATCTGATTTAGAGGTTAAATTGTGTTTTTGTTTTTCTTATAATGCAAATTAAATTAAAAAAAGAAAAAAACACGACTTGTAAGACATTACGCTCTGTACATCATACATGCAGCAGCAATGAAAAAAAAAACTTGTATAATTTATAGGACTGTGTTCGCTCGATATTCGACTTTTTACTAAGGTGCGACTCGCATCTTGTCCAAAATTGTTTCAATCGCATCTTGTCAAAAATTATTTCAATAACCCTTCACCTAAAATAGATACTATTTCGATCATATAATGCTACTATTTTTCAAATGACTCAAGTCGACTCACGTACTCGTAGCGTAGGTACCTACCTCGTGTTCTGCAGTCTGCGCTTGTGTTGCGGTCCGATCCGATCCCACGCTCGAAGACGTCACTTGCGACAGCGATGGAGGTAGCTGTAGCGGTATTCCACAAATCTTTGTGAGATAGTTCTGTTTGCTGATGATACTTCTTTGATTTTTAAAATGAAAAGACATTAAGAAAATTTTGACGAAGTAAACAATACTCTCTCCAAAGTATTGAATTGGTTCACCACCAATAACTTGTTGCTGAATGCTAGTAAAACTAAATGTGTAAAATTCACTTTGCCTAATGTAAAGCAACTTACACCAAATATTGTACTAAATGGTAATAATCTAGTCTTAATAGATTCCACTGTATTTCTGGGCATTACACTTGACTCAAAATTACAGTGGGGCCCTCATATTGAAGCCCTAGCTAGGAGGCTAAGCTCGGCTGCCTTTGCAGTTAGAAAAATAAGGTATCTGACTCATGTTGAAACGGCGAGGCTTGTGTATTTTAGTTACTTCTACAGTATTATGTCTTACGGTCTTCGCTTGTGGGGTTCTGCTGCAGACATTGATACCATATTTATTTTGCAGAAAAGAGCCATTCGTGCTATTTATAAACTTAGTCCTCGTGACTCCCTGAGAGAGGTCTTTAAGAAAATCAACATATTAACTGTGGCGTCTCAATTCATTTTGGACAATATAATGTACGTCCGTAAAAATTTAGATAATTTCATGAAGAAGAGCGACATTCACTCATATAACACAAGAAATAAACACAAGCTCGTGTTCGTGTCGTTCCTAACTTCAGATTAGTTAAAACTAGTAATTCGTTCATGGGAAATTGTATAAAATTCTTTAATAATATACCACACAATCTTGTCGAATTGCCGGTTGATAAATTTAAGAAACACGTTAAAAACACGCTTATGTCTAAAGGCTATTATAAGGTTCAAGACTATCTAAACGACACGAATGTGTGGTCCGTCCAGCCTGCACCGACTGATGTACTTACCTTTGATGATTTTGATTTTACGGCAGCCAGTGGTGACTGAGTTTGTTCCGGCGTTTCTTCTCAGCACTTGCCTAATTGTCTGTGTTCTGTCTGGAAGCGCTGGTAGGGCCCAAAAAATAAGGAGACATGATTCGGCCCCTTCAGGGCACATTTATTTTTATTTTATTTTTCACTGTACATTTGACGTTCATAAGTGGCATATTGTGTCCTAAATTGAATAAAGAATTTTTGAATTTTGAATTTTTAGCTAGCTGCTTTCTACCTGTGCGGTGCACTCATTGTATACTAAATTTTATTAATTGGTATAATACCTGTTTGTTCGTGAGGAGAAAGTTATAAACAAAATAAAATAAGAAAATTGCAAAAAAACATTCTTAATTTAAGCAGGGCTATACCTGGAACTTTTGGCAACTAATCGAGCTGCGCTCTCACTAATCGAAATAACAATGTGTCAAAATTGTTAAACCATTATAAAGTATATGATTGGCACTTTTGAAAACAACGTTGTCAGACAAGGAATCTACCCTTGTGTTCTATACATTTTTTTAAGTTTGCGTTGTGACAAAACACTATAGTTTCAATAAAGTACCTAGTAGGTGTGATTTAGTAACTGCTTTTGCACTTTTCGTCGTTTCTTTGACGGTAAAAGTAAAATAAAATGAAATGATGACGAATGGTGAAACTGCGCGTCGCACAGTAGGCGAGGGCAGTGGCGTGAAATTAATATTTCAGCTTTCGTAGCCAGGTTTGGCCGTGTTCAAATGAACACACACAAATAAAAAGATATGTGTGGCGATTTTCATGCTTAGGCCAGTGGTAGGATCGGTCCAGAGAAAATATCTTATAGGTTTGGAATGGAAACCGTCCATTAATTGCAGGATTTTTAATGACTCACCGGTTGTATCCCGATCTCTGGTGGTGTCGTCGACCGCCTTCCGTCCCAGATGCATCACGAGACGTGGACGGCTCGGCGGTGTTGTTGGTGGCAGGACTACATCATCTCTGGATGTAAAGGGCTGATGCGACGCCGCCCATGCGGGTTGCACATGTGTGGCTTTTTCTCCGTTGCCCGTCAATTGCAGCGGCCGTGTTCAGTCGAGCTAAGTCTTGAGACGAAGCTAAATGATTTTAGCGTGGAAGAGTCCAAAATACAAACCTTGCAGAACGCACAAACAGTCCAAAATACTGTACGATGCGTATTGACTGAACAATAGAGGCCGAAATGGTTTAAGCGTGGAAAAGTCCGAATTACAGTTCCGAGGTGCTATAAACCTTGTATTTACGCACAGAAATGCGTATTTGTTCAACGATCCGGAAGGATCTTGAGTTCAAAGAATCCAATCTTGATAGTTCACTAAAATCACTGAAATCACAAAAAATAATAATAAATGTATTATACACGGAACGAAAATAGACGTGCTTTAGTGGCGAAGCAAAATAAGTGAATGAAGACTTCGAAAACTATGGCGTTGAGGATGTGACGTAACGGAAGTGTTCATAATTTATTTAATTATTTTTACCGGACACGGAAATTGGTTATATTCTGTTGTTTTTTTTTTCTAGTTCTAAAATTGTGCCATGTGGTGATAAGTGCAAGCGATACTACATGTGTATAATACTAATATCGAGGACGAATACTTAAGTACAATAATATTAATAAGATTGGTAACACTTGAGTTGTACCGGCTAACCGGGCCAAACGCTCTTTCAATAGACAACATTTCAAAATTTTTATATGCATTTTTTTATTTTTTTCCTGAAAGAACTTTATAAATGAAAGCACCCATATTTTTTATTTTCATTTCATCACCATGTTGAATGTAACTCGGCTATGATATTAGAATATTTTGGACTAATCTTTGGATTATCTTATTATTATGATTATATTTTTTTTATTGTAAATTGATTATTTAAAGATTATTGGGACACTTATTAGATTTTTATGTTTGCTGTATAACAAATGTTCATTTTGGCGCCAAAAGGAAGTTGACCTCTGATTGGTTGGTAAGAGGACACCGACTGGTTTTTAGTGGGTATACCCGCCCTTACTGGGTGGGGGAGTCCCACATAACCCCTGGTCTCCCCCGAGATCAGCGGGTACGCGTAAGGCATTTTCCAGTCGAAAAAAAAGGTTAGATTTATTTCAAATATTGTAAATATTAAAATAATAATCTCAAAGGCTTACTAAATTCAGTACGATAAATTACTAAACAATTCATGAATTTGTATATTTAATTAGGAGATTATTCATCCCTACAAATAAATATTATAGTAAATGTTCAGATATGGAAACGGATGTCGTCCCCACTGTTTTCTACCGTTGTTAGGGGTTTTGATTTGTATGAAAGCGAGCTTCATGCCAGAATATGCGCGCTTTTTATACTTTCTCTCACTTTGTGCTCTATCTTTGTGCTATTTTGTTGGAATAAAACTATTGGAAAAGAACCTGGAGATTTATACTATTCAAGCACCCCACACGCGGTCACTAATTGTTTAAAAACTCTTCATTCTAAAAGAGCGTAAGTACATAAGGTTGGATGTTACGAGGTCTTTGCTATATTCGTTTTTTTTTTTTTTTCATTAATAAAACTACCGTCCACAGACTCTTTCATTTAAAAGTATTAATCGAATATACAGTCGTAATACATAACTATACGTTCGTATATAGTGTAATCCTTGCGCCACTTTGAAATGCTTTAATGTTGGTGTAGGACGTGTCTATACTTTTACGTTTTTAATGTAGGTTCGTGAAGTAAAGTTGGCGTGTATGGTAAGAAGTTTGGCTCTACATGAGATCTTATAACTTTTAGACACTGAAAGCCATATGATCTCTACGTTTGGTTTTCTTTTTTTTTTGGTTTGGATTTGTTTTTCGTATAGCGAAAGATGTCAATCCATGCAAATTACTAACCTAATATTTACAAGCTTGATGTACAAAGGAACGAATAAAAAGAGGGCGATTGCCAAAATTATTAATTGTTACATGTTGTAACAAAACAAACGCAAAATTTTAAATAAGATTATTTTTTAACTTGGGACTGTATTTAAAATAAAAATACGCAGTATTCAAATTACAACACCTCTACAATAAAGCGGAACCAAAAATCTCGAACTGTTGTCGGTGAATACAAAACTAGATTATTACCTTGAAAGGACATCATTTTTTTTGGGCCTAAAATACGTGAATATTTAACAGGGTCATATTTAGTTGTGGATTACTTATAAACTTAAATACTTTCATTTAACATTATTTTTAGATTTTTTAATACGCCCGTTTTCTTTTTGAAAACATTTTGTTATTCTTGAAAATGCGTCGAACAGAACGTTGATTTATACCGCTTTTGACATTTGATTTGCTGACACTGACATATGACAGATGACAATATTTACGAAGAAAAGGATGGAACCAAACCAGCGTTTTGTTCGTCGAATTTAAAAAGAAATAAAGAGTAAAAATCTTTGTTTTAGGATAAGTATCAAGCTAATTGTAAAGTGGGCATTTTCTCTTTTTGGATTTTTGATGTATTTTTAAGTATTTTCGTATTCGTTTTCTCAAAAATAAACAAAATAAAATGTTTCTATAACTGTAAACGAAACGAACTTACTGCGGACAGTGTTGCAACTCTCTGCTGTACATGCCAGTAACAAAAGACTTAGATTGAAAATAAAAACAAAACCCATATCGAAAAATTAACAAAAATGTGTGTTTTTTGTTTGTATGAATTTATTCTTTCATTTGGTGTATCATTTGTTTCTGTTAGTTAGAATTGTATTTGAAGCCGAACTCCCATACAAAAAAAAAATGTCCTTTGTATCTGGCTCATAGTCATAAGTGATGTTTTTTTGAAAGTGGGTGAGTCCACTTTGACACACACGCCTGGTCTGCCGTCCCAGGTGTAACCCGACTACTTAAAACACGCTCTAAAAAGTACGAAACAAGATAGTAGTCTTATAGGATAGCCGTGGTCGTATTCCACTATGATTTTATTTTATTATTTTAAATAATGAATCTGTTTTGCTACAGTAGGTGGTATGGCATACGACCACGGCTATCCTTTAAGACTATTTTCTTGTTTCCTACTTTTTAGAGCGTGTTTTAAGTAGTCGGGTTTTAGTTTTATAAACTTTCTTTTTATTTAACTTAATTTGGAGTTATGTAAATTTGTGTCAAGTATAATTATTATGCAGAGCAGACCTAGTATAGTGCCTTACACCTAAATAGTTTAAAAGTGAGTTTACAAATTCCTGCAATTATCAGGTGATTGCAAACAAAGCTGTGAGCAACAGCTAATATTGTTTACAGATTTGAAATGTTCTAATAGAGCTCTTTCATTTAATACCCCACACGACACCTTTTTTTGTAGTTCCTTACTTTAAGTCTCTTAGAGGGTTCTGTAGTCAGTTTAACGTAACTTCATGTAGCCTATAACCAGCGGCCGATTAAGAGGCTCCCAACGACACCTCATTTGTCCAATAATAATAGTTTAGTAGTTATGAGGAAACAGATGAACATACATACCCGCATACATACAAACTAGAGATGCGCCGAGTAGCACTTTTGCCGAGTAACGAGTACCGAGTATTATTCGGTTAATTTTTTTCCAACCGAGTACTCGGCCGAGTAACTCGGTTTAAAATCAAATTCCTGTTTTGAATGTGTAAACAAGTACAAACATATAATTAGTTTAGAATAAGCTGACAAAAGACAAGAGTCCTTTCGCGATGTGGTTAAAGCACCAAACAACGTATAGAGAACTGGTTTTGCACGAGTGTTACTATGTGCACCTGCAAGCACCACGCATAGCGAGTGATCACTTTCGTAGGGTGGTAAAATCTTCGAAGAAAAAATTAATAGACTGTTACCAGAAAGGTCAGAGAGCTATGTGTAACTGCATCATAATTTTACTGCATAAAATTTCACATACAGATTTTTTTCGTTAACTAGTTCGCCTCATTTTGTCTCATTACTACTCGTTTAGTATCATAATTAGGATTGTTAAAGATCTCCCCTGTTGTTGATATAATGTCTACCGCAATATATTGCTTTTATTAAACCGAGTATACTCGGCATTAAAACCGAGTTACTCGGCCGAGTACGAGTATCAAAAAACCGACCGAGTGCGCCGAGTACCGAGTATTAACCGAGTACTCGGCCCATCTCTATTACAAACATACAGGTCAAAATCATAACCCTCCTTTTTGCTTCACCGTAGTCGGGTAAAGGGAACAGATGAACATCCATACCCACATACCTACATACAGGTCAAAATCATAACCCTCCTTTTTGCTTCGCCGTAGTCGGGTAAAGAAAGGAATGCCAACATTGTTTACAATATTCAACTTGCAAAAAAATGGACTTTACAAGATGTATGCTACAATATAGTTTTTCACTGAAACTGATGGATACGTTACTGATCGGCACGTGCCGGCACTGCCGTATGCGGATCGGCCTTTAGCGTTATTTCAGTCCTTTTTTTGAAGGCGGTTCAAGAAAATTACTGCTCGGATTGCATTGGTGGGATTCTTAAAATTAGAACAAATGATTTGCATATGAAACGTTTTATTGAATTAAACTGTTACGTACGACATTCGTTTACGTCTGGATGTTAACAATGAAATAATATCATACTTTATTTACGGACTACATTAGTAAAGTTTCATGAATGAGACTTTTGAGCTTGATGAAACACACGTCCATACGCTGTTGAATTGCTAGATTTATAATATGCAAGCCTTGACGCCTACCATTGCGAAGGGTAAAGTAAAAACTAAGGCCTAATATGGGTATGTATCCAGTTCAAATATGAAAAGACTTTGGTGTACACCCCCGGTGCGCCAGGGGAGCCACACAACACGAGTCCATGGCTGGTGATCCCAAGAACTTCGAAGGTCCCGTTTCTGTCGTACACGAGACCGCTTCCGGAGTCACCTTTGCAGGAGTCCTTGCCCGGCTCTCCTCCAGCGCACATCAGATTACGCCACAAACGGGTGACTCTCTTGAAGCAGTCAACCTGCAATTTGATCCAGTAACGTTAGCAACATTTAGTGCAATATTATATTTATTAGCAAAAGGTAGTGTTTTAAAATGACTATACTGTCATATTCAGTCAATTTGACCGTATGTGATAATCATGTTAAAAATCATGATAATGACAAGAACAAAACATGTAATGTTCATACATACATACATGACGGTACAGTATCTACTCAGGGCAACTGTGTTAAGATGTAAAAAATGAAGTAATCGCTTTCTACCAACTAGGTTTATGTAATGGTCTAATGTTCACCATCTTGTTGTGTCTATATGCTGCTAGGTGTGGAAAAAATCTAAGATATCGCGGTTCAGTTTCTATACTGCAACAACAGCGCCATCTAGTCCTCGGGAGCCAAATCTGCGTGACTCGATTAGCAGCAGCAGTTAATAATACCACAAGAAAAAATATCATGCGGACTCAACGGTTCCGTTCTCAACATTTGTGATGCGTACGGGAACCGGCTGAAGTGTTCCCGAAACACTATGATTTGGGCATTTTCAAGAAAAGAGTGAATAGGATGTTACGGGTCAGACATGATCCATCCTCGACTACATCATCACTTACCACCAGGTGTGATCGTGGTCAAATGCTTGATCATTAAATACATAGAAAAAAAACATGTTTTTTTGTATCTTACCGGTGTGACGAATGGCAATTTCACCTTTTGCTTGATGTCAGACGGGCTGAAGGTGCTGTTGACGTTGCCCCAGCCAGCGGCCCACAGCTTGAAGTTCGGTGGCGGCTTCTTGGTGATATCGGCAGTAATATCTGGCAGGCATATGGGCTGTATAAAATCTGAAAACGGATGAATCCTAAATTCAGCGAATAATTTCAGGTCACAAGTGTTTGATTTAGAATCAGATTTATTATCGAAAATTGCTTGTGCGAGGGTCTACATGAAATTATACTAATTTAAACTTTAAGCGGAACCTGAGTATGTAGCGGGCTTTATCAGTCTTATTAAAGCAATATCGTATCTTCTGTAGCGATCGGTTAGAGAGAAATCCTGGTGGACCACGATTTCCTCTACCCCTATAGTGAGTTCATCTTCAGGTTCGTGACAGTCTTCATTAAAATCGCAGTCTTTTTTCGTTCTCTTGTCATATTCACCCAGAACAACAGCATACCTGAAAAGATTTTACGATGAAATGTTTCGTTTTATTTGAGAGCACAATATTTTTACTTACCTTAACTCTTTCACGGACAGTGACCGCCTATAGGCGTGATAACAATAAAATTTCTATTGTGCCTGGAGTACTGCCCGTAAAAGTGTTAATGATAAAATATGAATATTTTAGGGTTGCATTTAAGAAGGTAATCAATAAATGACTAATTCATTTAATTCTCTCCGGCACAAAAGGAATCTTAAATAGTAGTTAACAAAACATCCTTGGTTCCTAAAGTGCAAGAGGCTGGTGCCTGGGATAGGTTATGCAAAACCGGTGATAAAGGTTGGCAGGCCCTGCCTATAGATACAGTACCATATGAAAAAAAAAACTTCTATATATATTAGCGATGGCACGAAAGTACAAAATTCATCACTCACTAGCTTAGCTGTCATGTACCTTCTATGTGCTTCCGCATTTATGCGACAATCTGTCACAATACAGCATTTTTTTTTCTTTATAAATATGTAAACGAAATCCTTACGGTTTGTTAGAGCTGCTGTCTCCTATGCAATGCGCTGCCGTGAGAACGTATCTGTGGCTTATCAGAACACCACTGCAATTGATGATGTCATATTCATATTTAAGAACTGCTAGCCACGGGAACTGATCAATAGTTGTACCTTCACCCCCTGAAACAAATTGGATAGGCAATCATATATTTTTTTACCGCAAGAAACTAAGTATAACTTACTCTTGACTGCAACTGAAACGATCTCATATTGAGATGCCTCTAGTTTAGTTAGAGAATGCCCAGCATGAAGTGGGTTGTTTTTAGATTGTGAAGTAATCAAGGTAACAAATAGCTTACCAGTAATTTTGCTCTGAGCCACGCGATCCATCCCACAGCATTCATGACTGGGGTCCGACGGGAAAGCGGAGACTTCGCAGTTCTCACTTTGTGTTACTGGCAGGTCACTTTGGCAGATGTACGGACCCTGTCTCTGTTTACATCTGAAAGAAACGACCCAACATAGAGAACTTGCACGTATTACATCTTGTAGTCATGAGACAGATATAAATATAGGTCTTCGCATACTGTTTTGTCAAGACTTGGTTCACTCACCAATAATGTAACTTTGCATTGTAATAAGATTGAATGGAGGAGATCACATGTTAAAAAGAAGTAGGTAACCACAACTTACTGGATTGCTACATTAAATTACCTAGAAAACATACGTTGCCTCTGTGTCATAGATGATGTTTTACTAATAGTGGCTGGGTCTACTTTGACACACACGCCTGGTCTGCCGTCCCAGGTGTAGCATTCAGGTCGTGGCGGCGGTGGAGCGGGTGGCTTACAGCACAATTTCTGGAGTTCCTGTGAAAAGATAGAAAGTTATACAAGAGAAGAAAGTGACCCATTTCACTCAAGATGTTTCTGGCGCTAGAACGGAGTGAGAGCGCCAATAGTTCAAGAGTGAAATTGGTGCTTTTATCCTTTTTAAACATACCATTTATTCATTTCGTTTGTGAAGAAAATATTTGAATTTAGATATTAGTTGTGATGATGAGGTATTTAGTTCGGCGAAAGATGAAACCTCATTTTTTTTTACAATATGTCAGTTTATTAATGGTCGTTATACATACTAATAAGTGTGTCCAGGCATGTAGTAATAAAAATTTAAGGTCAATACGAGGGTCAAACTGAAAGTTCTTAGAACTGGCCACTTATAAACAATATAATAAAAAAAATATTCTAAAATTTCAAAATAGAACTCTTTGCCAATATTACTGAGTATATATTTAATTCATTTGTCATTTGTTTTACGATTTGGCGGCAAATTGAAAATTGTCTGTGTCACGTCAACATGAATTTAACACGAGAAAATTTTCGTGCAATGATTTTTTATGACTTTCGATGTCATTTAAGTCAACAAGAAAGTTATGATAGACTACGATTGGCCTTTCACGATGAAGCCCCATCTCGTGCGACTGTTTACAACTGGTTTAATGAGTTTAAACGTGGTCGCACTAATCTCACTGATGATGTACGTGAGGGACGGCCTTATACGGCGACGACTGAAAATAACATCTGTGTTGTGCGGCGTATGATAGAGACTGACAAAAGAGTGACCTATCAGCAGATTCGGACAAGCTTAGGCATCGGTATGAGTCAAGTGCACAAAATCCTCCACGAACATTTAGCGGTCAGGAAGCTTTGCGCCCGGTGGATACCTCATAATTTGACTAAGGCTCAAAAACTCCATCGTGTGGATTGGTGCCGTAAAATGATTGAAAGATTTAACGGAGGTGACTCAAATGCTGTGTTCGACATACTAACAGGTGACGAAAGCTGGATTTACTGTTATGATCCTGAAACCAAAAGACAATCTGCTCAGTGGGTGTTTCCTTTCGAGGAGTTGCCAACTAAAGTGAAGAGAGATCGAAGTGCGGGAAAAAAAATGGTGGCCTTGTTCTTTGGAAGGATAGGTCATTTCGCAACAATTGTGTTAGAGGATCAAAAAACAGTTTCTGCAGAATGGTACACTACCAATTGTTTGCCACTTGTCTTGGAAAAAGTTCGAGAGAAACGACCTCGCAGTAGGATCCTCCTTCACCACGACAACGCCTCGTCGCACACCGCCAAGCGAACGATCGACTATTTGGCGACATCAAACGTTGAATTACTGGGTCACCCGCCGTATAGCCCCGACCTCGCACCTTGTGATTTTTATTTATTTCCAAAAATTAAAGAAAAACTTAAAGGAAAGCGGTTTATGAATGCTGAAGAAGCGGTGGCTGCGTATCGCGATGCCATTGAAGAGACCCCTAAGGACGAGTGGGCAAAGTGCTTTTCCCAGTGGTTCCATCGCATGCAGCGGTGTATTGACGTCAATGGACAATATTTTGAAAAGATATAATATAACTAATAACTGGCTAATGTAATCAGTTTTTGATTTTCTAAGAACTTTCAGTTTGACCCTCGTATCAACACTGAATTTCATCGAAGAAAATATCCCATATGGGGGTCAATTCCAAAACTCCACCAAAACGGCAGTGATTTTTGTTTTTATTTTCAGAATAAATACCTAAATCGTAAAATTTAAGGTGGTTCGAGTCTCACGTCGTGTAAAGGCTCGTTTTGGATGTTATTTTAAAGAAAAAGGTGTAGTGTAACGAATTCATATAAAAGGCGCTATCAAATGACTCCAGTTCTCAATTGCCAAAAAAAGAAAGTATTTAAAAAAAAAGTTTTTATGCGCATTTGGGTAATTGCAACGCAAAAGGGTTATTTGATTCTAAAATAGTACTAAATCGAGACCATAGACATACTTTTTTTGAGTTTTTAGGGTTCCGTAGCCGAATGGCAAAAAACGGAACACTTATAGTTTCGTCAAGTCTGTCTGTCTGTCTATGGATAGGCCTTTTAAAATGACATAAAGGTTCCTAAAACCATTTTCTTTCAAAGTATAACGTTTCATGGCTAGACGCTTCTAAAGTGGTATAATAAGCGTCCCCCCCATCTAACTTCTAAACTAAGCGAGTGTAAATTTTGAAAAAACTTGTAATGTAGATCTTAAAAAATATTTTCAACGAAAATTGGTTCGGACGGGATCGAACTTAAAGTTTTTGAGATATAGCACATTTTCAACAACCGCAAACATAACTTTGTACTCCATACAAACACTATGAAAAACAAAGTTATATTTGCTGTTAACAAAATATTGTGGTATTTTACTAAGTAGAAGTAAGTGGATTCCCTAATTCAATTAAAGTTGGCACGGAACCCTCAGGGCGCGACTCCGACTCGTACTTGGCCGGTTTTTTTAATAAATAAGTTACACCACAAAATGAAATGAAAAATTTCGGGACTCTAATATATGATCTAGACTTTAAAAAAAAATAGATGTCATATCAACTGAGATTGTAGCTAAATGTCTGGTTATATAAATACATAAAAATACACTCTGAGCTTACAAAATAGATACCATTGGCATACCCTGAAAGATTATGTCCATTTTTATTATTTAAAAAACTATTCTATATCACACAATCAAGGCAAAATTAGAAACTTCAACTGATAAAGAGTAATCAGTTGATGTTTCTATTTTTTCTTTAAATAAGTAGGAATGTCAAGAAATACCGGTTTTCCGCATCTTGAGTTTATTAATAATTGCTTTTCTGTGTTGGAAAGCGTATTGAAACGTGAAATCATATCCTGAAGCTCCACAGGACATTGTTCTTTGTGCAAACATTGTTCACCAGATATAGAGCAGTATCTCTCTGTAAAAGAAAAAAACATATTTTATCACACTAGGCGCGCGACACAATTATAGATGTGCCTTTGCCGGCAAAATTCCCGTGTCAAAGGAATATTTAATTGCTTGCAATGTTCTTTCCATACTTTCACGGGAATGTTCCCTGTGCAAGCTATGTGTATAAATTTTCTTGTTTACTTTATTGTGGCATATCCTTACAAATAAATGGGAGAATATAACACAACAGAAGCCTACTAAGGCTATGTGGCTAACTAGCCATAGCGTTAATTGTGAGATATAACACATAACGACTGAGACAGAGATTGCATTGCGCAGTAATGTTTTTTTCTACATCGAATTAGCTTATCTATTATCTTAGATTCTGTTAAATTTGGTCCGATCTGGTTTTGGCTTTACTCTTTTCCTCTTTCTATCGTTTTTAATCTTAGTTAAGTTTTACTATTTAAACTGATATATTAACATATAACTGTGAGTGTATTTTAGTAATGCTATTGATATTATTTTGTCTCATAGCTATCAAGCAGCCTAATTAATTGGTATTTTCCACATCCGTCACCAATCAAATTTGTTGATGCTTACAAATAATAGGTATAATAAGTTTTGAGGCTATCGTCAGTTTCTCTTAATTTTTTTGAGGCTATTTGCTGTGTGCAAAGTAGGGGGGGATGTTTTTTTTGTAAATCATGTTTGGGGTTCTGAATCTCTTCTGCGGATTATTATAGAGATTTTAGTTCGGCTATTATAGTATATGTCAAAGATTTTAAAAGTTGTTTAAAGTGCTTTCTTTTCAATTTATATTTTTGGGAGTACCCTAAAATATTTTTGTCCAAAAAGACATTGATTTAGATGTTTCAATCATTTGTGTGTTTATAAAACATATCTTTAAAAGTTACCATTTGTGTAATTGGCATGATTTTTAATGAACGAAGTCGCAATTTAAACAAACTGTGGGTAACTCGAGAATGGTGTAACATTTACTTGAATTTGATATATAATAGGACAAAATGTGACCTATGAATTAATTGGGCATATAATAATAGGCCATATTGTGACCTATTTTCGGGACTCGCTTTATATTTATCTTATATTGTTTTTGTATTTGTCGTTATAAGTTTTAAGATATCGATTTTGAAGTGGTCACAGTTAATGTTGTCGTGTTAATCTTTTCGTTTTGCGGCAAATCTGAGGCTTTGGTGTAGTGTAGGCAAGAGAATGTAGTGTAGTTTGTAAATTCATAAAAACACGTTTATCTGGATTTAGAAATTGTCAATCCTTTATCCCAACTACTTATAATAAAAAAAAAAGTACTTACTGAAAGCGCAGATGGAGCTAATAAACGATGATAAAACAATACAGATGACTAAATTCATATTAATAAAGTGCACTGTTGGTTGTTACGAAAACACTAAAGAAACCCGTCCACAGATATGACTATATTTTTCTTTCAAAAGTAAAACGTTATGATAACTGATGAATTTTGGTTCGGTATAGTTTATAGCCGGGGATGAATTTACTTTTAAGAGCGAAACATCTTTCGCAGATATTATTTCTGCACTGAACGATTGTTAATGGTAACCGTTTATATAGGTAAAAGATAAGACATATTTACTGTATATAAATACTGTATGTCTCGAACCGCATTATCTTAATGGTTAGTTAGGGTTCAGCTATGCAATTTTAGGGGATACCTAACTAAATAAATAATCATTGCTATTTATTGCAGTATTTGCGTAGTAAACATATGTGAGTGTGTGGTTCAAAGAAAATAAGAAGACATTCATGGAAAAGAAATTTATATTTTTCGTTGTGATAACAAAGATTTCAGGGTCTTACATGATTTAAATTAACAAAGCTTAAAGTAAATGATATGCCCAATAATCACATTACAATGTTCCACCATATTTAATTAATTGAGGCTGTTAGGTTATTTTAATGTTTACCTTTTATTAAAGTGAAACTACGAACTACGGCCTAATATGTGTATGTATCCATTGAATATAAGAGAAGACTTTAGTGTACACTGCGGGCTTGCCCGGCGTGCCGCACTTGGTGACGCCGTGACTGGTGATCCCAAGGACCTCGAAGGTGTTTTCACTGTTCAAGTACATCGGTCTACTACCAGAATCACCCTCGCAAGAGTCCTTGTCCTGCTCACCTCCAGCGCACATATGATCATCCCACAGACGGCGGGAGATTTTCTCTGAGCAGTCGACCTGCAAGCAATGTGTGATTTTTGAAACAAAACTCACTAAGTGAAAGCGAGATGCTGGCAAATAGATGACGTACAGACAAAATCACGTCAAGGTAAATACAGCGGTATCTTATGCCGTTGTAAGAAGGGTTATTTTGCAATAAAAGTGGGTAACCTGATGTGCTGGCGACAGTACATTAGATCAATGAATTAAAGGGGCTATAATCATCCTTTCCTTGCATTAACAGTTATGAAAAACAATACGCATCGGTCCAGTTATCCAATTTATTACGTTTTATGCATTTAAAAGCGAGTGCGCATTGAACCTCTAACGCGACTACAATGCCACTATCAACTACGCTACTAATGGTAGCAATAGTGACGTTTGAGTGGCCAATTGTACGTGTGCTTTGAATGATTACTTACCGCCATAACATGAGGCAATTTCACCTTCAGCTTGATGTCAGACGGGCTGTCGTATGTGGAGTTGACGTTGCCCCAGCCAGCGGACCACAGTTCGAATTTCTGTGGTGGGTTTTTAGTTATATCCTTGGTACCACCCGGCAGGCATATAGGAATTATGAAATCTGGAAATAGACGAATCATTTCTTTGTACGCTACGTGGTCACAAGTTATAAGAGTTATTAGACTATAAGTTTCTCTAATATTTTCGCTAAACAACAGGATTATGATTGAGGGATTCCTAAGTATATTTTGAAATGTGCAGTACAAAACATGATACTATTTCGCTAGCGTCATTGCTATTATTAGTATTGTTTAAAGATTGGAAAGATATTATTTAAAACTTTCGCCAGAACCTGAGTATGTAGCGGGTTTCATCAATCTTATTAAAGCAATGTCATATCTTTTAAATTCGCTGGTTGGCAAAAAATTCTCGTGTTCAACTATTTCCTCTACTCCTATAGTGAGTTCATCACATGGGTCATGATAATCTCCGTATTTATCGCAGTCATGTTTAGATCTCTTGTCGTATTCACCAAGAACGACAGCGTACCTGAAATAGTTTTATAATTTAATGTTTTATTTTACTTTAATTCCTCACGAAGCGAAGTGCAATCTAATAATAGTAGAGAGGTTTCCCAATAGCATTGCTCATTGTGACTGCACAAATTTTGTACATTTATCAACAAGCCATACATAATTTTAAAAGGTTACATTTCATTATTAAGTAATCAAAAACCTTACGGTTTGGCTGAGCTGTAGTCCACGCAGTGAGCTGCTGTTAGAACGTATCTATTGCTTATCAGCACTCTACTGCAATTCTTGATGTCTTCGTCATATTTGAGCACAGCAAGCCACGGAAACTGGTCAATAGTTGTTCCATCTACCCCTGAAATAAGTCAGATTATATCAAACCATCATTGTATTAAGGAAACAACTAAGCTTTATTTAGTACTGGCAGCAAAAGGCTGAAGATTAGTATATTAAGAAAGGCTTTTGACTGGGTTTTAAGACGCAGGAACCCCCGGTTCTTAAACTTTGGTGTGGAAGGAGTTTTTTATGGGTTGAACTCAACCGACAAGTGTCTAGGATGATGATGATAAGTTGGTGATGCGCTGGCATGTTGTATTAGATGATTGGAAAAAAATTCATATTATAAAAATATAATAATATAAGCTTCAATGAAGCTGCTGTACATTTATGGACTCACGAATATTATTCATAGCCACATGATATTTACCGCAGCATTCATGACCAGAGTCCGATGGGAAAGCAGATCCTTCTTAGTTTACGCTTTGTGTCAGTGGTAGGTCGCTGTGGCAGATATAAGGCCCTGCTCTCTTGTAACATCTAGAACATACCACACTTATCAAGAGCCGTTGTTTATCAGTTTCTATTGCGTTTAAAGTTGTGTATTTTTTACCTTCTCTTTACTCAAACATACTATCCTATTAAAGTTTAAATATTTAGCCTTGTATACTTAATATGTGTTGCTTTTTATTCCTGTATTTAGAATAAAGTAAAGATATCCTTATACTGAAGCATTGTGTCTACTGTGTCTACTATCTAGTTATTTTTGAGGTCTTTTTGTACTCCAAGAAATACTTGTAGTCTAATTAGAAAAAGTATACAAAGCCACGGTTGTAATTTAAGGCTACCTTGGTTAATATATCAAAATAAAATGGTTCATTGGTGTAAACCAAACAACTTAACAGTAATATTTGACATCTGAAACTCTTGTAAAACTAGTTTTTTCAAACAAACACAAAAACGGACTATAGTTAGTTACATACATGTCGTCCTAAGAAACCATTTTAAAATCATACATATCTCTCCAAAATCAATCAAAATGTATTCCAGTGGCGTATCCTGCGAAGGGGCGGTGATTATAACAGCTACGGGGCTGGCTCTGCTATTTAACCAAAATCTCCATATAAAAAGAGAAAAAAGCAACAGAATTGCTGTGGTAAGTAGTTCAAAAATATCTTAAGGAAGAGGTTAAATTATGTTTTTGTTTTTCTTATAATGCATATTAAATTTAAAAAAGAAAAAAACACGACTTGTAAGACATCACGCTCTGTACATCATACATGCAGCAGCAATGAAAAAAAAACTTGTATAATTTATAGAACTGTGTTCGCTCGATATTCGACTTTTTACTAAGGTGCGACTCGCATCTTGTCCAAAATTGTTTCAATCGCATCTTGTCAAAAAATATTTCAATAACCCTTCACCTAAAATAGTATCTGATCATATTATGCTACTATTTTTCAAATGACTCAAGTCGACTCACGTACTCGTAGCGGTACCTACGCTACCTCGTGTTCTGCAGTCTGCGCTTGTGTTGCGGTCCGATGCGATCCCACGCTCGAAGACGTCACTTGCGACAGCGATGGAGGTAGCTGTAGCGGTATTCCACAAATCTTTGTGAGATAGTTCTGTTTGCTGATGATACTTCTTTGATTTTTAAAATGAAAAGACATGAAGAAAATTTTGACGAAGTAAACAAGACTCTCTCCAAAGTATTGAATTGGTTCACCACCAATAACTTGTTGCTGAATGCTATTAAAACTAAATGTGTAAAATTCACTTTGCCTAATGTAAAGCAACTTACACCAAATATTGTACTAAATGGTAATAATCTAGTCTTAATAGACTCCACTGTATTTCTGGGCATTACACTTGACTCAAAATTACAGTGGGGACCTCATATTGAAGCCCTAGCTAGCAGGGCTTGGAACCGGTTCAAGATTTACCGGTATTATAACGGTTAAACCGGTTTTATCGTAAAATTCCGTTCCGGAGCGAAACCAAATAAGAGTGATACTGTGAACCTAAATAAACCGGTTAATTCCTAGACGCTTGCGACGATCGCAACGGGACTTGTTTTTTGACCGAATATTCTTCGAAAGAGGTTATACTAATTATCAGATTCTTCAGAATAATTCCTTTTGCCATTATATTGTTTTTATAATATAACTAGCGGTCCCCCGCGACTTCGTCCGCGCGTTTTGAGTTTGCTCCCTCCCCTCCCGTCGCAGCGTGATGTTTTATATCCTAAAGCCTTTCTCAATAAATAAGCTATCTAACACAGAAATATTTTTTCAAATCGATTGAGCAGTTCCTGAGATAAGCGCGTTCAAACCAACAAACTCTTCAGCTTTATAATATTAGTATAGATTAGCGCAAGCGCACGTTGTACTTAAGCTGCGAACATTATTTTGGTGCGGAGTTATGTTAAAACTGTGATAGCTCCTAAGATATTTATTGGAATCAAATGATATAAAGGGCAACTTTGTTCTAAATGAAATGCTCGTGATGATGAATGTATTTATTTTGATAAGAATAAATACCTGTGTGTATAATACACCTCTAAAAATGATGCATTATTTTTTTACAAATTTATTAACATAAAAAAGGTTGTAGTAAGTCAACCATAAAAGATAGACTTATGCTGTCGCGGACTTTATTATAGAACTTTTAATGCCAAACAATCTTGTCATACATAATTTTTGTGTAACTTTAGCGGTTTCCGCAGCGTACGCAGCGGAAGCTGTCAAAAGGAATATCTTTCTCCCGTTTTCGCAACATTTTTCATTGCTGCTGTGGTCTTGTGAGTGGTATCTTTATGTTATACAGCTTAAAGCCTTCTTCAATAAATGGACTATCTAACATAAAAATAATTTTTCAAATCGGGCCAGTAGTTTCTGAGATTAGCGCGTTCAAACAAACAAACAAACAAACAAACAAACAAACAAACAAACAAACAAACTCTTCAGCTTTATAATATTAGTATAGATGAACATTTACAAAAATATGTCGAACAATCACCACAGTACGTATCTGATAGGATATATAAACAAAATACGTTTTATTGAATAAAAACAAACGTAAATGCGCTCATCGCTCGCAGATCTTAACGAAGTTGAGGTGGTTGTCCTGCCTGAACGAAAAGTTGAACCGGTTAATGAAAAATACCCATATTTTTCCAAACCGGTTTAAGAACCGGTTCAAAGAAACCACTTATATTTTCGTCAAACCGGTTCAGAAAAAATACCGGTTTCCAAGCCCTGCTAGCTAGGAGGCTAAGCTCGGCTGCCTTTGCAGTTAGAAAAATAAGGTATCTGACTGATGTTGAAACGGCGAGGCTTGTGTATTTTAGTTACTTCCACAGTATTATGTCTTACGGTCTTCTCTTGTGGGGTTCTGCTGCAGACATTGATACCATATTTATTTTGCAGAAAAGAGCCATTCGTGCTATTTATAAACTTAGTCCTCGTGACTCCCTGAGAGAGGTCTTTAAGAAAGTCAACATATTAACTGTGGCGTCTCAATACATTTTTGACAATATAATGTACGTCCGTAAAAAATTAGATAATTTCATGAAGAAGAGCGACATTCATTCATATAACACAAGAAATAAACACAAGCTTGTCGTTCCTAACTTCAGATTAGTAAAAATTAGTAATTCGTTCATGGGAAATTGTATAAAATTCTTTAATAATATACCACACAATCTTGTCGAATTGCCGGTTGATAAATTTAAGAAACACGTTAAAAACACGCTTATGTCTAAAGGCTATTATAAGGTTAAAGACTACCTGAACGACACGAATGTGTGGTCCGTCCAGCCTGCACCGACTGATGTACTTACCTTTGATGATTTTGATTTTACGGCAGCTAGTGGTGACTGAGTTTGTTCCGGCGTTTCTTCTCAGCACTTGCCTAATTGTCTGTTCTGTCTCGAAGCGCTGGTAGGGCCTAAAAGATAAGGAGACATGATTCGGCCCCTTCAGGGCACATTTATTTTTATTTTATTTTTCACTGTACATTTGACGTTCATAATTGGCATATTGTGTCCTAAATTGAATAAAGAATATTTGAATTTTGAATTTTTTGAATTTTGCTGGTGTTAAAACCATTACTAGCTGCTTTCTACCTGTGGGGTGCACTCATTGTATACTAACTTTTATTAATTGGTATAATACCTGTTTGTTCGCGAGGAGAAAGTTATAAATAAAATAAAATAAGAAAATTGCAAAAAAACATTCTTAATTTAAGCAGGGCTATACCTGGAACTTTTGGCAACTAATCGAGCTGCGCTCTCACTAATCGAAATAACAATGTATCAAAATTGTTAAACCATTATAAAGTATATAAATGACACTTGTAAAAACAACGTTGTCAGACAAGGAATCTACCCTTGTGTTCTATACATTTTTTTAAGTTTGCGTAGTGACAGAACACTATAGTTTCAATAAAGTACCTAGTAGGTGTGATTTAGTAACTGGTTTGTCACTTTTCGTCGTTACTTTGACGGTAAAAGTAAAATCAAATGAAATGATGACGAATGGTGAAACTGCGCGTCGTACAGTAGGCGAGGGCAGTGGCGTGAAATTAATATTTCAGCTTTCGTAGCCAGGTTTGGCCGTGTTCAGATGAACACACACAAATAAAAAGATATTTGTGGCGATTTTCATGCTGCTAGGATCGGTCCAGAGAAAATATCTTATAGGTTTGGAATGGAAACCGTCCATTATTTGCAGGATTTTTAATGACTCACCGGTTGTATCCCGATCTCTGGTGGTGTCGTCGACCGCCTTCCGTCCCAGATGCATCACGAGACGTGGACGGCTCGGCGGTGTTGTAGGTGGCAGGACTACATCATCTCTGGATGTAAAGGGCTGATGCGACGCCGCCCATGCGGGTTGCACATGTGTGGCTTTTTCTCCGTTGCCCGTCAATTGCAGCGGCCGTGTTCAGTCGAGCTAAGTCTTGAGACGAAGCTAAATGATTTTAGCGTGGAAGAGTCCAAAATACAAACCTTGCAGAACGCACAAACAGTCCAAAATACTGTACGATGCGTATTGACTGAACAATAGAGGCCGAAATGGTTTAAGCGTGGAAAAGTCCGAATTACAGTTCCGAGGTGCTATAAACCTTGTATTTACGCACAGAAATGCGTATTTGTTCAACGATCCGAAAGGATCTTAAGTTCAAAGAATCCAATCTTGATAGTTCACTAAAATCACTGAAATCACAAAAAATAATAATAAATGTATTATACACGGAACGAAAATAGACGTGCTTTAGTGGCGAAGCAAAATAAGTGAATGAAGACTTCGAAAACTATGGCGTTGAGGATGTGACGTAACGGAAGTGTTCATAATTTATTTAATTATTTTTACCGGACACGGAAATTGGTTATATTCTGTTGTTTTTTTTTTCTAGTTCTAAAATTGTGCCATGTGGTGATAAGTGCAAGCGATACTACATGTGTATAATACTAATATCGAGGACGAATACTTAAGTACAATAATATTAATAAGATTGGTAACACTTGAGTTGTACCGGCTAACCGGGCCAAACGCTCTTTCAATAGACAACATTTCAAAATTTTTATATGCATTTTTTTATTTTTTTCCTGAAAGAACTTTATAAATGAAAGCACCCATATTTTTTATTTTCATTTCATCACCATGTTGAATGTAACTCGGCTATGATATAAGAATATTTTGGACTAATCTTTGGATTATCTTATTATTATGATTATATTTTTTTTAATTGTAAGTTGATTATTTAAAGATTATTGGGACACTTATTAGATTTTTATGTTTGCTGTATAACAAATGTTCATTTTGGCGCCAAAAGGAAGTTTACTCTGATTGGTTGGTAAGAGGACACCGACTGGTTTTTAGTGGGTATACCCGCCCTTACTGGGTGGGGGAGTCCCACATAACCCCTGGTCTCCCCCGAGATCAGCGGGTACGCGTAAGGCATTTTCCAGTCGAAAAAAAAGGTTAGATTTATTTCAAATATTGTAAATATTAAAATAATAATCTCAAAGGCTTACTAAATTCAGTACGATAAATTACTAAACAATTCATGAATTTGTATTTTAATTAGCAGATTGTTCATCCCTACAAATAAATATTATAGTAAATGTTCAGATATGGAAACGGATGTCGTCCCCACTGTTTTCTACCGTTGTTAGGGGTTTTGATTTGTATGAAAGCAAGCTTCATGCCAGAATATGCGCGCTTTTTATACTTTCTCTCACTTTGTGCTCCATCTTTGTGCTATTTTGTTGGAATAAAACTATTGGAAAAGAACCTGGAGATTTATACTATTCAAGCACCCCACACGCGGTCACTAATTGTTTAAAAACTCTTCATTCTAAAAGAGCGTAAGTACATAAGGTTGGATGTTACGAGGTCTTTGCTATATTCGTTTTTTTTTTTTCATTAATAAAACTACCGTCCACAGACTCTTTCATTTAAAAGTATTAATCGAATATACAGTCGTAATACATAACTATACGTTCGTATATAGTGTAATCCTTGCGCCACTTTAAAATGCTTTAATGTTGGTGTAGAACGTGTCTATACTTTTACGTTTTTAATGTAGGTTCGTGAAGTAAAGTTGGCGTGTATGGTAAGAAGTTTGGCTCTACATGAGATCTTATAAGTTTTAGACACTGAAAGCCATATGATCTCTACGTTTGGTTTTCTTTTTTTTTTGGTTTGGATTTGTTTTTCGTATAGCGAAAGATGTCAATCCATGCAAATTACTAACCTAATATTTACAGGCTTGATGTACAAAGGAACGAATAAAAAGAGGGCGATTGCAAAATCTATACTAATATTATAAAGCTGAAGTTTTTTTTGTTTGTTCGCGCTATTCTCAGAATCTGCTTGACCGATTTAAAAAAGTATTTTTCCCTAAATAGCCCATTTATCGAGGAAGGCTTTAAACTATATAACATCAAGATACGACTCATAAGTCCAGCGCCGCAATGAAAAATGTTGCGAGAACGGGGGGAAAATATTCCTTTTGAGAACTTCCGCTGCGTACGCTGCGTAAACCGTTTAAGTTACACAAAAATTATGTATGATGAGATTATTCTGTATTAAAAGTTCTACAATAACGTCCACGACAGCATACGTCTATCTTATATGGTTTACTCACTACAACCTTTTTAATGTTAATAAATTTGTTAAAAAATAATGCACTATTTTCGAAGGTGTTTTATACACACGTGTATTGATTTTTATTAAAATAAATACATTCATCATCACGAGCATTTCATTTTGGAGAAAGTTGCCCTTTACATCATTTGATTCCAATCAATTACAGTTTCGAAATAACCCCGCATCAAAATAATACTCGCAGCATAAGTACCTACAACGCGAGCTTGCGTTAACTATGGTTACTGGTCTCTCACTTACATCTGCACTAATATTATAAAGCTGAAAACTTTGTTTGTTTGAACGCGCTAATTTCAGGAACTAATGACCCGATTTGAATAATTATTTTTTGTTGGATAGCTTATTTATTGAGGAAGGCTTTATCGGGCTGCGACGGGAAGGACCGCTAGTGTAATTATATATTACTTACGCATTATTTTTTAATAAATTTATTAACATACTTAAAAAATATTTTGCATTGTCTAGAAGCTGAATTATCTAGCATTGTCTAAAAGCTAAAATTTAAAATTCTGATTATCTTGCTGCGTTAGATGCTGCTGTTTTTTTACAACTTATGTGTTTCCCCGGCTGTCTGACCCCATTTGTATTTTAGCATTAGATAATAATGTGTCTCACTTAAGTAAGCATCTTCTGTTGAGTATAAGAAAGATAAATTCGACGTTTCTTATTCTTAATCTTATTTCTTCAACGTTTTTATTTATTTAGTAATATCGCAATCGGTGTCAGGTCCCTGACCCGTTGGGTTTCTCCTGTTCTCTAAATACACTTTAATCATCGTCATTTCTGTCATGTTTTTAAACAAATTCCCCAGCCTTATCTCAGTTGGAAAGTTTGCTGCTTATTAATATTTTAATAGGCAAAAGCTGATTTCCTCAAGCTTATGTCATGTCAATAACAATGCCGAAAATATCAGTACATTAGGTAATTTGTAAAAACGAATTTGAATAAATATTAAAAACCTGTAAAATTTTACCAAGCTTTTTTTTTAAAAAAAAAACACGTCGTTTAAAATGAAGTTCGTAATCGAAATAACAGTCAAGTAAAATTTTTTCAAATCCTTCGACTAAAATGCGTAAGCGAACTAAAATATTTATCTTCCTATTTATAATTATTACAAAACTAAGTAATTCCGTCGGGGCTAAAACCTTCTAAACACCTACCTACCAAGTTTAATAATATGTAAGGCTAATAGTTTCGGAATAAAATGGCTGTGCCATACGGACGGACTGACGGACAGATTTGACGAAACTATTAGGGTTCCGTTTTTTGACATTGGCTACGGAACCCTAAAAAATTTCCAAATAAGTAAACAAATAAAGATAACATTGTGCGTGTGGTCGACAGCATGTCAGGCTATAATTTTTTTTCAAACTAGCCCCTACTACAAATAAATCAGTAAAGCAATCGTATTCATTTGACAGTTCAAAACGTACGATATGATCTGTCAAACCCTTTGTTCTTTGCCATTTGACAGAGCATACCGTACGTTAGGAACTTTCAAATGAATACGATTGCTTTACACAATTCCACCTCGTGTCTCCTTAACGTGCTGTTGCCCGTACCTATCTACGAAATACTGGCTGCATGCGTGTTTAGTATACAAGCAAAGCTACATAGTTTTTAAGACGAATATACCACGAGAGCGACTGCCGACAAGCTGCACAGCAGTTTGGCAGACAAGAGTTAGGGAAAACTATACAGGGTGTTGTTTCGGTCAGTGACATCTAACTCAGGGATGATAATATGAGTTATGCTTATTCTAAAAAAAATTTTTGCTTTAAATTCTGAGCAAGTTTTATACAAGACAACCTCTTCACAACATTCAAAAAAGAAATACAAAACTAATGGGAAAACTCGCACCCTAGCGCGTAGCTAGCGCTTATCTACGAAATACTACGCCGTAGCTAGTAAGCTACGAAGAGGGTTCCTGGTAGTGGTAGTTTTAACTTGATTGCTGTACCGCATAATATTTTTTTTTGGGTTTTTCCATTTAATATATATATATATATATATATTGGCATCAGTATCGTTTGTACAGCCACCCCTGAGTCGCTCGTCGCTGACCAAAACAACACCCGGTATATCTTCTTTGAATAAATAAATAAACAAATATATACAAATAAGAAAGGAAACGGTCAATCCCCTTTTTCCAAAAAAAATATGCAGCCGACTAAAACTGAATAAATATGGATTGCTTTTTAATTTTGTTTTAAAGATATAGTAAATGTCTCCATACATGGCAGGGCTTTCACGTTTGACGCACTTAAGATGATAGAAGAAAACTATATTTTGTATTTCTTATTTGCAAAATGTTTTGTAGCAAGCTGCATGAGCTCTAAATAAACATGAAACGACTTTGGGGCGGGTCTCGACCGTTTCTTTGTTTATTTATTTATTATTCATTTTCAATCGCATATGTGAGCATGACCACATTTAAAAATAAAGATTATCAGGTATTGACGACATTTCTATTATAGGGTCATACAGAGTTAGTAATTTTCTATGTCGTGATCGCCTCCTGCCTTCCATGCGACAATATTTCTAAAACATTTTTTTCTTTGTTGCAGGGGCGACAAAAGAGATCGGAACAGCTCTGACCAGGGTATGCCTGCGACACCGAGCCATCGAGACCAGAATGAAGACATTCATCAGGTGAGGGTTTCTTCTATTGAAAGGCTGGAGCACTAACATCAGGTGCATGCTCCAGTTTTGTCCAGTCCAGTCAGTAGAATCCACCACACGATTTGACGACACGTTTGGAGCAGAATTAACGCTTCTGACTACTGAACCAGCGGTCGCGGGTTCGATCCCGCGAGGGGCAAATGTTTATGTGATGAGCACAAACATTTGGATCTAAGGCCTATGTATCCAAGTATTTATTCGGAGCCTCCCCCGTCTTAATGGTTGTCTGGTACTTCGTAACATATGGAAGACAGTTAATTTTATTTATTTACAGTATTGTGACCGGTTTAGTGTGTAGTATGTAATAGTTAATCATTTTTTGTTGGTAGTTATTTTAGCCCCAGAATTTGTAAGGTCAGGTGATATGAGCCTACTGTGAATTTATCTGATAACAACCAAAACTGACGCCATAAATAACTATTTTTGGAACAAAATATGGAAGTAGCCGTTTTCCTTGATATTCAGCTTTTGTCCCTATTAAATAAAATAAAAATAAAATAAAAATAAAATAAAATAAAATAATCTTTATTTCAGGCATCTTGGCCCATAAATTGCACAAAGACACAAAAGAAGAAATTGATAAGTTAGAATTAATAAAATAAGATTAAAATTACACATCAAATTAAATCGAATTACATTAGATTAAATAAAAAAATTAAATTTAAAAATTACATCGAATAAAAAAAAATATAAATTAAAGTAAATTATAACATTGATGATTACTTCAAAAGCCGACCGCCGCCACACCCGCAGCTACGGCATGCCTATTGCAGCAGCATTGGATGTAGGGGCAGTCGACTCTATCAGCTATCATCTTCAGAACCGTATTGGGGCTGCCCCGAACTCTGCACACTAACGACCAGCACCGCTTGCGCATGACAGTGTGGAAGCAGTCTGTGCGCGCCACCGCGAACATGGCCGAGGCGCTGCAGTTTCGGGGCAGCCCCAGCACGGCCCTCAGGGCGTTATTGAACTGCACACGAAGGGCATTGTACACTTTCTGCGAGTAGTTAGCCCACAGAGCACAGGTGTATAGTGCAGTACAGTATGCTCGAAATAGAGTGATTTTCACGTCGACAGAACACTTCCTAAACCTGCGAGCCAACATGTTGGCTCTTCGTGACAAGGCCCTTCTCTCCCTTTCGATGTCAGCATGGTCTCTGAGATCAGTGGTAACTATGTGCCCTAAGTATTTAAATTGTGACACTCTATCCAGGGATACACCGTTTAGTGTGACAGGTGGTATAACGTTAGGACATTTCGCACCACCGGTCTCAAACACCATGAACTGACTTTTCGTGACGTTGTATACGAGGCCGTGCTTCTGAGCATAGACTTCACATATCCTCATCAGCTTGTTCAGCCCACAGACTGACGCGCTCAGCAGCACCATATCGTCAGCATAACTCAAGTTATTGACACAAACATCGTCTACATGGCATCCGACATTCATGTTGCTGAGCGCGACAATCAGTGCGTCCATGTATATATTGAACAATGTGGGAGAGGTCAGTCCGCCCTGTCTTACACCACATTCCATTTGATAAGGCTCCGACATTGCCCCCGCCCACCTGACGCTATTAACCTGGTGTGCATACCAAAAACGAAAAATATTTACTAGTTCATTAGGCACATGTAAGCTTTTCAGCTTCTCCCATAGGATGTCATACGCAACCAGATCAAACGCCTTGGACAAGTCGAGAAAACAGGCGTAAACAGGTGTTTTGCGAGCCGTGTAATATCTGACGGTGTGCTTAAGGCACAGTATGGCACTTTCAGTAGATAGCTTTGGTCTAAAACCAAACTGGTTATCGTGCAAGTCTGTATATTTGTTCAGCTGTGCATTAAGAAGACCGTCAAATATTTTGGCTATTATCGTGGCTAGAGAGATAGGTCTGTAATTCCCTTTATCAGCTACGTCACCTGTTTTATTTTTAACTACTGGGACTACAACCGTTCTCATGAGATCAGCTGGCAGATAGGAGTGACTCACACACAACGAGTAGAACATTGCCAGTACACGGGCCGCATGCGTGCCGGCATGCTGCAAGTGCTCCACACTCAAGCCGTCATGACCCGGAGATTTGCCTGTAGTCATGGCCTTAATAACGTTAGCGACATCTTTTGCAATGAATCTGATGTTAACCTTGCCGTGTAAAATCTCAGTATCATGCGAATTCGATAGACCCAAGGGAGATCGCATCGAGAAATGATCCCTAAAGATATTCGCAATGCCTTTATGGTCACTCTCACCATCAATACTCACAGGGAGCCCTGGCCTTACATTAATTCTATTGGTACCCTTCCAAAAGCCACGAAAGTCACCCTTAGAATGTTTTGAGGCCAGCGCGTCCATTTTCAGCTGGTCCTGATGATCCTGACACCATTTAAGGCGAGACTTAAAAACTTTTCTGCTTTCACACATTTGTGTATACATGATACCTGCCCTAGGCTTACCGCATGATACCCATTCCCAAAAATCTGATCTGGCCTTTCTGTGAGCCTCACTGACGTGTTTATTCCACCCGACTACACGAGACCCACCTCGCCTGATACGTGAGCACCCTCGACTCGTCCCAGCCGCCTCACGTAAGGCCGACACAATGTCAGAGTACAGTCCATCCAAGATGTGCCTATGTTCCGGAACATTACAAAAGGAGTCAGCACATTTTCTAAATTCTATAGGAAAATCAATGCATTTAAGACGTTTATGACACTCGATACCATATTTCTCTACCTGGTCACTGTCCCTCTCACCCCATATTATTCCCTTATTCATATCTATTTGTTTTTGTAAACTTTTTGGCGTTAACAGGTCTAAGTTACATTCTATAAGTAAGGGAAAATGGTCGGACCACAAAGTATCATATTTTACATTTACATTCAAGACAGATTGTTTAGCTGCCTGAGTCACTATACAGTGATCAAGCCAGCTGCAAGATCCGTGTGCGTCACTGATGAATGTGAACGTACCAGAGTTCTTACCAAGTAGATCGACATCAATACATGACAGGCAATGATCGTTACAAAAGTTATTTAGCTCGGAGTAGAATAAGGCATTTAAGTCGGCATTAAAATCACCCAAAATGAACACAGATTCTAAGTCACATTCATCAATGATAGCGCTTACCGTACTTAGACAGTCCGTAAATTCAGGCAAGTTATCCCTTGAGTCGGTAGGCATGTACACACTTATCACTATCACAGGGCGATCTGCCGTTACTAACTTAATAGCACATATTCGAGCACAATCGCACTTTATCACGGTAACTTGTTGGAATACACTGTTTTTCCATAATAAAGCAACGCCACCAAACGGTCGCCCGCGCAGTAAGCCGGCGGACGTGTCCACAGCCGATGTACCTGTGTATCCGAACCCGCTGTCGATGGTTCCTAGATAAGGTATGTCTTCCGGTAGTAGCCACGTTTCTTGCAATGCAATCAGGTCACAGCTGCGACACAGTTCCTGAACGCAGCTATATGATCGTTTTATGTTTTTACAATTGAAGCTAGCGAACAGATATGGGTTCTTACTCATTATGATTTCTCTTTATGCCGTCCACAGTGCGAAAACCGTCTGACATTCGCTTCCTAAAATGTACAAATCGCCTAAATACTATGCCTTGCGGCCATAGGTTCTCATCAAGGTAAGACGATAATTTTGATTCGGGAACAAAGAATTTATAAGCTTTGTGACCCTTGTCTTTCTTCATAACAATCTTTTCTAAGCACACAGAGTCATGTGTTCTACTGCTAATGTACTTTACAATATCGTCCTCAGAGGTGTCACGATGAATATTCGTTATAAATATCGGAATACTTCTTTCAGCAGCCTTGAAGTTACATTCCGCATCTTTTGCTAAGCCCGATTTACCAAGGTATCGATACTTAGTTTTATTTTTCTGATAAGATACTTTCTTCCACCCTTCATGGTTATAATTGTTTACACGCGCAGGTTCAATATCGCATCGCTCCGTAGGTGTGTGCGCAGCCTTATCGCAGTCAGTCGTAACGGTATTGGCCGCAGTGAACAGCTGACGCGGTACTACCTGTTCGGTGCGAGCTACAAGCTCTGACGTCACTAGACTCGGGCTATTTCGCTCGCTCTCGCGTATAGTCGGCGTACAGCGCGATTCTACGCAAGCGTTGCCCGCCAACCGCCGTTCGCACTCCGTAATCTCACTATCTACCTCCAAAATTTCTACATGTTCACTCGATTCCTTTTCATTAGAAGACTCGTTATTTACTGAATAATGTGAAAGTCCAACAGGACCACTATCTGGCAACCATGCGCCTCGTCTCGTGTTTACTTTGAAAGCACTAGTTGGTGGCAGTGAGTCGTATTTTATTTGTAAAAACTTTGCGTTTAAATCTTTTAGGTCATCTTGTGTGGCATACGTTGATTTAATCTCAGCAATTTCTGACTGTATTTTAACGATATCCTTTAGAAGCTTCGTGCAATCCAAGTGGTCAAAGGTGATAGGTGGTAATTTTTCCAGTTGTCGTGCTACAAAAACTGGAATTTCGTCTGCCTCCAAAGATTTGAACAGATTTATTATATCCGACAAGTCACGTTCCTCCTTTCCTTTATTTTTGCGAATAATTTTACGTTGTTTCGTAGAGATCGAGTCAAAGAAAAGTGATTTCGACTTTTTGATCTCCTCACTGGTAAAAGACGACTGACAGATTCGCACTAACGTAATTTCGTCCACGACCGACACTTTGTTCTGTATATACGACAGCATCTCATCAATTACAATGTTACAATTATCACATTTCACTAAGTTCGACATTTTCACAGATCAACGCTCTCGGACGTATACACGCAACCGTCGCGGAGGGATGCGCGGGCGCGACTCAATTGCATTGCCTCGTACACGCTCTTTTGCTAGGATCTCAACACTATAATTCTCATTTATCCGACATAATTTTAATGTAAGTCTTAAAAATATTGTGTTACCTTGCAAATTACCTTTAGGCATTTTAATGTAACATCTTAAAATATAATGTGACTATGAACAATATATTATTTGCTTTTAAATGAAACTATTCGGCTACAACATATGCGCAATATAATCTACAACAAACTAAGGTTGTTTATACATGAAGACATCAGTAATGAGTTGTAGTTAGCCTTCACATTAGAGCGTCAGCAGCGCGGCAGCAGCGGATGCCTTTACATTAGCAGCGCGACGGTCGCGCGACTGGGTCGGTCCCACTACACCCATTCCCATTTCAGTGCTAATACGGGGATAGTATTACTACTGTTATGAGTAATGGGTATAGTTGGACGGACCCGCGCGACTTACGCGCCGCTGCGGCGCTGCAGCCGCGCTGCCGTGTGTAGTATGAAATCATCGGCAGCGCGACTGTCGCGCGTTAGTTGCGCTGCTAAAGTCGCCTTAATGTGAAAGCGCTCTTACAGTAATCATGAAGTGTACCAGGTTTTGATTTTACATTACAATTAAATCTTTCCAGCGCACTAATGGACACGCTAATAACACCCCTATCGGAACGCGCTGACGAATGGCGTCGTGGCGCGTGCAACTCCACAGGCGCGCTCAGCCGCGAACACGCGCGGGAATGCAAGCGCGCGCGCGCAGAGCTCCGTCGGCGCGTTCACGATGCGCAGAGGCACGCGCGCAAAGCGAGGCGCGCGCAGCCCGACGCGAAGAGGCGGGCTGATGTCTGCGCACAGGTGAGCTAAAGTATTTGCTAATTTGTGGCGTTCCTCCGATTGGATGTCAGGAGGGCCGCGTCGAAGGAATCATTCAAGCAGGCCTCGCACACATAGCCGATTAGACCGAATCGGACGAATCAAGCATAGATAGCGCTATGAAAGACATCTAAAGGTGGGAGTGAGTATGAAGTTTTTTTTCGGCGATTCGACCGAATCGGCTGAATCGACCGCGTCGAAGAAGTCATGAGATAGCGCTATGAGCTATTTAGACGACCCGTCTGGTGTAGTGGTCGAGAAATCGCCTACTACGCAACGGGTTGCGGTTTCGATCCCCGCACAATACAAACATTTGTGTGCATGAACATGTCTGTTTGTATTGGTCTGGGTGTTTTCTATGTATATCATGTATGTATTTACCAACAAAGAGTATTTAAGTATTACATCCATTGTCTGGCACCCATAACAGAAGCTTTGAGTACTTTGGGACTAGCTGGCGATGTGTCTCATTAACCACGCCGAATCTGATGACTTCATCCGAATTCGTCTTGGATTTCTGGGGTTCTTCTAGATTCAGACGATTTGACCGAATTAGTGTGCGAGGTTTCATTAGATTTCATATAAAGAATTCTAAAATACGTTTCGTTCGGCGCGTTCGGCTCGGGTAAGTGTACGTTCAGCTTCAAAAGTAATGTCCGTCAATTTCTCAAAGAAGATAATTGCAAAATATTATTTATGTATATTTTTATCTATTTTATTTATTTTGTGTAAGATTAAGTATGTTTATAGAATATAAAATATGTTGTTGCAGTAATTAAAGTAAATGTATTTGCTACTATAAACATTAATTAATTGTTACTTTTTTTGTTGATTTTCTCTTTTCGCTGCACCCATTGCCATCTCTCTGCATGACCTAAAGGTTTGACTGGCAGAGAATGCTTTTAGCATTAATTTCACCTTTCGACACTATGATTTATGCAATAAAGTCTTCAAATAAAAAATAACAAAATAAGATGCTTAGCTGAAGAAGGATGACCAGGAAAAGACGCGGAGAAGAAGATAGACGGTAAGCTACGGACTGGTCAGGTCTAAGAGTGCTTTCACGTTTAGGCGACTTTAGAATATTGCTGATAATTTTATACATAAATGGAAGCAATGTCGCGCGGTATCAGCGCTGCTGTTTTTTCATGTATGGCCATTATGCATGTATGTTTTTAAGTCCGACTAACGATAATGAAATAGTAAAAAATATAAACTCCCTCAACAATACAAATTCTACAGGTTATGATGAGCTATACACTGAATTATCAAAGCTTGTGCAGGTGAATTGGCACCTCTTTTGACACATTTTGCTAACTGCTCCTTTGAGCAAGGAAAATTTTCTAGCAATCTAAAATATCTATTGTTAAGCCATTATATAAACATGGAGATAAGCATGATTTAAACAACTATAGACCGATAGCTCTTATTTCTATTTTGTCAAAGATATTTGAAAAAGTCATGCAAGTCAGACTGATATCTTTTTTCACAAAATATTCTATAATTGGTGAGGAACAATTTGGATTTCGCAAGGGAAGATGGACAGCGCTAGCTTGTTACTCTCTAATAAAGAACATTTCGATGTACATGGGTAGGAGAGTTCCAGTTTCTACTGTTTCATTTGACATGAGTAAGGCTTTTGATTATATTAATCACAAAACACTTTTAGCTAAGTTAGAACGTTATGGTGTGCGAGGACCGGCATATGATTGGAATAAAAGCTATCTCAGGGAAAAAACACAATTTGTGCAAATATCAAAGCTGGATAATAAGTCCCATAGTGTATTGTGCAAATCGGGAAATAGGCAAAACAGCTCTGGTGTGCCACAAGGTAGTATATTGGCACCATTACTCTTCATTATACACATAAATGACCCCCCCAATGGTACGCAATATCCAGTCACACTTTTTGCTAATAACATTTCTATTACAATACACAAAAAACCTAAAATCGACTATAAAATTGAAAAAAATAATAAAAATAAAAATGTTACAGATTGGCTTAATGATAATGATAGAAAAATAAATACAAGTAAAACAAAATACATACAATTCTTCAACGAAAATGGAAAAACCCAAAAACTTATCGGTTAAACATGGCGATGATCCCATTGCCCTTACTTTATCAGCCACTTTTCTTGGTATCGTTATCGACTCCGAACTGACTTGGCGGAATCATGTCGACACAGTATGTCAGAGAATCCATAGGTTTGTATACGCTCTTTATCGTCTGACCAAATTGTCAAATATTCAGACAGCTCTGATAGCATACCATGGCTATGTTGGTTCCATTTTGAGGTATGGGCTGATTCTATGGGGAAACTCGACACACCTCAACAGAGTCTTCATTTTACAGAAGAAATGTGTTAGATCTATTTGCGATGTTGGACTGACGAAAACATGTAGGCCTCTTTTTAAAAAAATAAGAATTCTTGCATTGCCATCTTTGTATATTTTTGAAATATTGCTATTTACAAAGAAAAATCATAATCTCTTTTCAAAAACACAAGACAATTGTAGTCGAGGTGGTTCAAGGATGTACCCGTGGAAGTTATTTGTACGTGTAGCAGCAACAACATGTCTTGCCAGAAGCAGTCACAGTATGTGCGTTCGGCTATATAATCTGCTACCAAAGTACATTCAAAATTTGCCATTCAATATTTATAAAAGAATATTTTTAGAGTGCTGGTTGAGAACTGTTTCTATAGCGTAGACGAGTTTACAAGATTTTGCCGTGACTTTAGGTTTCCAAAGCGAATTGTAATTAATAACTGACATCTTTTTATTTATTTATTTTCAATGTGACAAAATGATTTACATAATTAGTACTTTATTATTATAAATCCAGAATCCAGAAATTCCGTAACGAAAATAACCTAAAACACCCCACTCCGACCGGCACAGCGGTGATACTTTTTAGTTTTTTTCATCTATCGATGGATAGCAGAACTTTTAATGACTTTATGAAATATCACGCTTGTTTCTTTAGTTCAGCAACCCGCCTTTAAGTGGCATTGGTTGTAATAAAAGTTAGTAAAATAATAATTGCAGTTAAATAGTAATTGCATAAGTTGATAAAAAATGCTATGCAATAGCTTCACCGCTTTTATTTCCCCTGTATTCTAGACGCGACTCTTGACCACCTCCTTTATATTGGCTTGTACTTTTTTGCTCGTACCTGTATTCTATATTTGCAACTGAAGATATTCATCGCACTTGCAGTACAGCATGCCAATTAAATATTAGAGGTTGTGATATAAGAGAGCCTTCCGCCTGACATCGAACTATTATCAGTGTCTGTGGATACTATCTACCTAAACTGATATATGATAATAAAATATGGATGATAATATATGGTCGATATTTAACAGGCTTTTTATTTTGTTTTCAGGATGTTCAAGAACGAAAGCAGCAGTTGGAGGAAATGGAAGAGAAAGCTGTCAAGGCAGCGCTAATAGAGGAGCGAAGCCGCTTCTGCCACTTCGTCTCGCTTCTCAACCCTGTGGTGGTATGTACTTCTAAGATGCAGGCTGCTAGCTAAAATAAGATGTTACGACTATAAAGAATAAAGGTCAAGTTCAAACGCCACAGTTGCAAACGCCGATCTGCAGTTACTTTCCAGCGCTAAAACCTAAGCGATGAAAGGAAACCATGTGAAACTAAGAAAATAAGATGGTAACTCTAATCGATAGCTATGACGCCACAATGGTTCACAATCTTTTGTAATTCTAGAATCGATTTCGATCCGCATTGCTTTTGCATACGACTAAGGCATGGAATGCAATGTACGCTGATAGATTTTTCAAGCTCCTATAATTTGGATTGTGAGGAGAAGAGTGAGTGAATTTACTAGTCTCACAGACACACTAATGATGTGCCGCTGCCGACAACATATATATGGAGGAGTATTTAAGCGTCATTGCCCAAACATCCGGGAAATTTTGAAATGATTGAGAATATTACAATGTTTATTTATCATCTTTTCATTAAAGTTTTAATCATAAATAAATAAAAAAGTATCAACAAATTATAAAAACTGTAACGTTCCTTTAAATCGGCAAAGTTGCCGGCAACTGAAGCAATGTTACGTCCCATACGTGGGACTTAGAACCAGGAGAAGAACATAGGATACTTTTTATCCCGTTCGACAGGGCCGGGGCTGAGGCGGGACGGGGCCGGGACGAAACAATGCTCGCTGGGACCGCTTAACATTTAAAATTACGGGGCTGGGCGGAACGGGGCTGGGGACGAAACAAAGTTCGCTGGATCCGCTAGTAAATAAATAATTTAAATTATTTACCTTTTTCATTCCAGGAGTGTGAAGTGGCAATGCTAGCGGAGGTTGGTCATCTGCAAGAGGGAAGCGAGCAGTTGGTCCGACACACGGCCGAACCTAGGACTTTGCCGGCCGCCAGCTTACAGGTAACCTTAGTGGTTTAGCAAACAGGATAATAAATACTTTTGGTGAAAATATGGTAAAAAATGTTATGACTTATCAGCTGTTTAAACGACCGCAGTTTTGGTGCGCTTGAGGTGACATCACAAGTCTATGACAACAAATGGCTAACCTGATAAATGTACAGCTAAACTTATGTATGAGTTTGAACTTTACTGTCCCAACGGCCTTTAGTTCTTCACACTATGCCCATTGCCACGTGAGCTTATTCATTCGTCGGACCAAACATGGCTTCAGCAGCTTACGGTGCATAACACTGTAATAATAGGCACCCTAGCCAATTTTGACTACGGTGGCCAGTCACAACAACTAACCGTCTGCGCGGGACATATTATAGTGCACAAGAGTGTGTGCAAACACAGGCGCACTCTCTTTTCCTTTTACTCTCATATCCCAGCTCATGGGACAGCAATCTGCAACGACCGGAGAGAGATCAGGCGCAGGACCAACGGCTTTACGTGCTTTTTTCCTAGGCACGGGGGTGAAACACCGCCAACTTCCAAACTCCGGGCTACCCTAAAAATTTCTGAACAGAAAAACTCAGGTACATATTTTTGGCCCGACCCGGGAATCAAACCCGGGACTTCAGGCGCAGCCGTCGCTTTAAAGTGCGACCCTCTTACCGCTGCGCCACCGAGGCAGTTATAAATGTACCTGTTAAATGCTTAATGGTTTATTTTTGATTCCGCAGGTGATATGCGACATAAAGTCGTGCTACAGCGGTTGGGCAGAAAGCGGTTCCGCACCGCACTCGCCGTCCGCTTCGTCGCGGCTCGGCAGCCGCAAGTCCTCGCTCACGTCCATCTCCTCGCTTAACAGCCAGTGCTCTGAGCAGCATGGTAATTAACATTTTAACATGCGTTAAGTTCAAAATGTGAATTGGTGTTAATATCATTAATTTACAATACAAAAAGAAATGACCCCAGAATGGAGCCTTGTGGGACACCAAATTTGATATTTGACAGGCTAACTTTACTACTTACTGATGTATTGTTAGTAGTAAAGTTAGGCTGTAACGTCAATAGAATAGAATAGAATATGTTTGTATAGTGACAAAATACTATAAAAACAAAAATGAAATTATTGCATTGTACGTTTCCAGGTATGTCGAGCGCTAATGCGAACTGCTCGACGCCGATATCTAACGTCACGATGGCGGGAACATTGAACGCGGCGCAAGACGAAAGGCTTTGTCTTTCACAGGTAACTTACTCGTCATTCCTAACCTAGGATGTTAATTAAAAATTCTCAAAAGACCTGATAAATGTGAGCCCAAAATGATTTACAGAATTACACTTGAACGATATAATTGTACATAGAAATCACTGTTCATCGTTCATCGATACTAAAGTGCACCTAAAAAAATTAAGTTAAAAAACAGATTTATTGTCCAAATATTATCTACGCTTACCCCCTTACTAATCATAACGTAAACAGTCTAATAAACCTGTTTTAACTATTATACTGTTTTGTCTCGTTCTTTCTTGGCGCTGTCATTGTTTGACAGAAAGTGACAACAAGTTAGAAAAGGTTTATTAGACTGTTATAGAGTTATTATGAATAAGGGGGTTAATTTTTATGTCTACTTTATATGGATACTATCCTTAACTCTTTATTTATTTTTAAGCTATTGCATAGCTTCTCGCGGGCCTTGAGCGTGGAGACCGAATCCAGAAATTCCGTAACGTAAATAACCTAACACCCGCCACTCCGACCGGCACAGCGGTGATACTTTTTAGTTTTTCCATCTATCGATGAATAGCAGAACTTTGAATGACTTTTTGAAATATCACGCTTGTCTCATTAATTCAGCAACCCGCCTTAGGTGGCATTTATTGTAATAGTAGTTATTAAAATAATAATTGCAGTGAAATAGTAATTGCATAAGTTGATAAAACATACTATGCAATAGCTTTACCGCGGCAGTCTCCGAGTGCCACACGTCTTTTTTACTTTACTGTTAATTTCATTTGAATTTAATTTTGTCGGTAGCTTTATCGTAGTTGTAGCTTTTTGATTATTATTTTTTCTTTTTATATTTTTTTTGTTATTTTCGTTTATTTTAACGCTTTATTTTAGTCGGGCGGTCGTCTTGCGGGCGCCAGCAGCGCTGATTCCGGCTTTCGGTCTCAGGATGCGCTCCAACGTCGCAATTTGTACCATCATGATGTAATTTGAGTTTTTGTTTTTTTTTATTTTTTGTTTATTTTTAATAATAATAATAAAAAAATACTTTATTGCACACCATAAACATAATAACACAGGATAGTATCTTATATATTCGCTATAAGTACAATTTAGGCGGTCTTATTGCTTGTAACAATTTCTTCCAGACAACCTTCAGGTAAGGAAAAGCATGAAGAATGAAAGAAGAGGCATGGCGATGAAATTATTTAAAACAAATTTGAAATGGACAGGGTTTTAGTTAAATTATTGCTTTTTTATACAGGGTGACTTTGTTATCAGTACTGATAACAAAGTCACCCTGTATAAATAATGTGTTCTGTTTACTTTATGATCAGCTATTTTTTGGTGATTAGATAGCATCTGTAGTATTGATATGGACGTAATAACTCGAGCGTTTATTTGCCAAGAATACAGAATAAATAAGACATTTAAAATTAAGAAGTACATGTGTTCAGACTGCTCGCAGACGTTCAGAAATTCAATTGAACAGTTATTACAAACAGATGATATACCTAATATTGATGTTAATTAATTTGTATAAATAAAAATGACGTTATTTTTTTATGCCGTCGCCAATAAGAATATTCATTATTATAATTATGAAAGCATTTATCCAAAAGCCAGGTTTTACCCAGGATCGCGCTTATCCTGGATTCAATCATCATTCTGTCTCGGTTCAGGTTATTTGACGTTGACAGAGACAGAACGAAGATTTAATTCAGGATAACGTAATCCTGGGTTAAATCATCATGCGCAAGTCCACGATAGTCAATTGCCTCTTAAATATTGGCCCTCGTTGTGTTTTTTTTATTTTTTATAAATAAAAAAATATTGGACACCAATCACATACACATTGCTCTGATCCCAAAGTAAGAAGCTAATGCACTTGTGTTATGGAAATCAGACACAACGGTGGTACCACAACACCCTGACCCAAGCACAATATAGAAAATTTTGATTTCTACATTCACACGACCGGGAATCGAACCCGGGTTCTCGGAGTGGCGACGCCTTGAAACCATCGTGTTTAGCCACTACCTCACGGAGGTCGTATAAAGACAGTTTGACAGAATATGGATTAGTAGGTTTTATGGATGGAGCGGAAGAGGCCGAGTATGCAAAAGATAGAGTTACAAACAGGGCACGGATAAAATTACGTTTTCATCATTTAAATATCGTTCTTATTTTTCCGCGCCAGTTCCCCTGGCTTCACTCGCGTAAATTTTGGATCTTTATAATGTCACATTTAATTATAGCCTATGTGCCATTCCTATGTATGAGCTGTTATAATGTAAAGTTTTATTAAAACCCATAGAAGTTTGTACGTGAAGGAGTAACAAAATACGTCTATAATACAACATTAGTATTATAATCATATGAAATGGTGATAGAACCATCACCGTAAGAAGTTTTTTTTTTCTTCTATGTTATGCTATTATTTATTTCTAGCACTGCCGATAACCGCAACTATTCCAATTCCAACACCTATGGGTTATCTGGAAGAGATCACTTTTAGAGATAAGCCCACCTTTGTTCACATTATGACTTCATGTATTTTTATTATAACTTAGAAGTGCAATAAATAATATATATGTGCTTATATTTTTCTCGGCAATTTTTCAGGGTTCTGACAACCAAAGTATCAGCAGCGAGTGTATTGGACACGAGTTAGAGGAGCGCGACCGCGACGTGCATAATGCTGGTTAGTACTTTGTTAATTAAACATTTTCAAATATGTTTATTATCTGCCTGTAAACAACCTTCTGCTGGGCAAAGGCCTCACCTCAAGTGTTTGGTGGTATGAGCCATACTCCAACACGCCAGTTCTTGAAAATTTGAATACTATCAAAAATCGCGTAACATACTGATTCGGGGAGCATCCTGTATAAAGGACCCTTTGTAATTGCAAGGTAATTACTGCTTTGGTAATTGTAAGGCTCGGTAACATAATTTTACTCCAGTGCTAGCGGGGACCCAAACGTTGGTATATTTTTTTTAATATTCGCGAAAATTATCCATAAAATAGTGTTTTATTACATGAGTTATATTCGCGTAAACTTTAAAAATAAGTATGATATTGCATTTTTAACACTCTTATATTAGATCAACCTGTATGTAACTAACTATGTAATGGAATCTAAGTTAACAAAGGATCTTGACCAAAACTCTATAGAAACTCATCCCACTTTGCGTCTGCATACGTCTTTAAAAAATATTCGTATAAAATATATAAATATTTGAAAGAAAACAGTTAAAAAATATTTTTGAAAAATAATTAGGGCCTTACGAGAAATTCAATGGCAGATTATACATTTTGAGGTTATGTTTTGTGATTGCAGAGTTATTGCACCTCACCTACATTTTTTATTTATTCTTAAACTATTAGCATTACATGGATAAAACTTGATAGGTAGGTGTATCCTGCCAACCGCTTTACGATTCCGCAAAACACTATAAAAAATATTCTGCTCAAACCTATGCATGTGGGGTGTCTATAGATAGTTCTCTTAAAAAGACATGGCAGTTTCTAAAACAATTTTATCTGAAAGTCACTTTCAAGTGGTAAAATGGGGGTCCCCCCCCCCCCCTAAAAATTGAACTAAGCTAGTGGAAATTTTGAAAACACGCTGTAGATCTTTACAAATACTTCGAACGAGATCGAACAAGTAGTTTTTGAGATATAGCACATTTAGGACAACCGCGAACATAACTTTGTTCTTTTTACGAACACTATGGAAAACAAATTTACATTTGCTGACAACAAAATATTGTAGTGGTATTTTATGTAAGTGAAGTGAATACCTAATTCAGTGAAAGTTGGCACGAAACCCTCAGTGCCCAAATCCGACTCGCACCTTGCCGGTTTTTATTTATATTAAGAATCCTCTATTGAGTAATGTTTGTATTTTTTCAGCATCAGCAACGTGGCCAGATCTGAAAGACACAGCGCAATTCGAACGCGCAGCGTCTGCTATAATGGGCGGTAGGCCACACACTATATCTGCAGGTATTTTTGTTTGCTATTGCACTGTTTATGTTTGAAAGTTTATTTTTCAAAAGTATGATCTGTCCTAGACAGCATCAAGACGAACCATTAGGTGAGATTGTAGCCAAATGCAATGAGCAGTTTTCTCCTATCTCTTAATAGATTTCACTAGATGGCGTTAGGATAGCTTTAGGAACTTTTTTTCACGTTGGCGGAAAACCATAGACAAAGAGCAAAAAGTGCGTAAGTGAATGTTATAAAATGCGTTAAAGACCTTAAGATTAATTAAGGATACTTATTTCTTGTCATTTTATTGTCCTTTATTTACTAATGGTTCACATTAGTATTGTTTTACTATTTAATATTTATGTTAGCGAAAGCAATTACCCTCTGCTCCAATAATTTGTAAAAATAAAATTTAAAAAGTTAGTTCCTAAAGTGGCGCTAGCGCCATCTCTCGATGATATTAACAGCTAATGACAAGAAAACTAATCATATTAGAATGATTGTAGAAAAAACAAATTATACCCTATAAAGGGCTTGTTTTATCTGTTGAGTTGACTTTTGAAACCGATTTTAATGATATTTCAAATTCATTAAGCAATAACTCAAAGGACACAATAGCTTGTTTCAATAAAGTTACACCTATATACATTTTATATGAGAAATTAATAAATAACCCAACCTGAAGAAACATGCTCATAAGTGTCAGTATAGTAATATGCATTTCATTTTATCTGCTTCTGCGGTGTTGTAATAATAAGGCTTCTAACGAATTATACCAATGAAACCTACTCAAATTGCACCTGAGTGTTTGATGTCGCATATAGATAATAATGTAATAAGTTTTAATCTTTACATTATTATCTATAAACAACAATATCAACATTAGTAAATATCAACCGATATGCACCTTTATTTTTGATAAGCCCTGTATTGGTCGTATTATAGAAATTGGTGGCATGTCAAGAATGAAGCGTAGCACTTTAAAATCCATTGTCTCATTTATGTGTGTCTTGAACTTCGAGTAACCATTTGAGTCAGTATTTGTGTTGTTACTGTATTAAAATATTATAATTTGCTGAACTGATTCAATTGATTTTATAATTGTAATGTTTAATTGATAAAAACACTGGATATATTTCGCGCACATTTATTTATCATCAATGAGTAGTATTCGTGTAAACTTCAGAACCATATATGTGATCTTTTTGACAGCCTTAATCGTACTTTTTATTTTTTTTATGTTGCAAGTTTAGTGCATTAGTGTTTTAACAATTCAACTGTGGGCGACTAATTGAATAGGTAATGCAATTTTTCCAGAATGTGATTCTACTTATTTGGATAAATAATATATGCAAAACGTTGAATACAGCTATAAATAAATAAAAATTAAGTCCTTTCACTTGTAATAGCAAAAATAATGATGATATTTGTAGGAAACATGATTTTGAAACATATTTTTAGTAAGCAGATTTTTGTCCTAACAATGCTTTATTTTACTCTAATAAACTTCTGCATAGCACAAGTTTAAAGTATATCCATTTTTTTTATATCATTTAATTAAAAGCAACAATTGAATAAAAAAATAATTTGTCGATCATTTTAACAACAATATTTTTAAATTACAAAAAAGTGGCATCCCTCCAAATGTAATTTTGGTCTATCTAATCAAAAATCAGAGTATAGTAACGCCCCGTGTATTGCTGCAGCGTACTCCCGGCAGCAGCCGCGCGCGACGCTGAGCGCGCGCACGTTCGCGCAATCGGAGCTCGACGTGCAGAAGGATAGCATATATGCTCGCCCGCCGCTGCCCACTGTGAGTATTATCCCAGATATTCCGGAACAAAATATGTCTTAGTAACATAAGGTACTATGTGCAAAACTGTAACAAAACTTGTTTATTTTAAATAAGTTATTACATAGTTTTAGGATATTTTCATAAGATCATATTTTAATAAATAGGTTGGTTAATGTATTAAGAACTTAGAACAGGTTTTTTTTTTGCCTAACTTTATATGGAAACACACGTAAAACTGATAAATAGTCAGCTCCTTGATAAAACTACATGTCATTTCTAAAAACACAGCTGTGTCTTTTAAGGAACAGTAGGAACATCCGGGTTATGTATTTATTAAAAGTCCCCTAGCCCATTTCGACTACGGTAGCCAGTCGCAACGACTAACCGACTGCGCGGGACATATTATAGTGCACAAGTGTGTGCGCGAACACAGGTGCACTCTCTTTTCCTCTCACTCTCGGCGCCCTTAGGGACAGCAATCTGACACTACCGGAGAGAGTTCAGGCGCAGGACCAACAGTTTTACCTGCGCACCGAGGCACGGGGCCGAAACACCGCCACCTTTCAAACTCCGAGCTACACTAAGAATGAAAAACTCAGGTATATACAGGGTGACGTTTTTATCAGTACCGAAATCATATTCATCAGTGGAATCTTTACACAAAATTTCGGTACTGATAACAAAGTCAAGCTGTATTTTTGGCCCCACCCGAGGATCGAACCTGGGGGGACCTCTGGCGCATCCTATGAAGCTATGTATCGCTATGAAGTTCGACCTTCTTATCGCTGCGCCCTATTTATTAAACTAGCATGTACAACGTGTAACGTTAAATCCGCCAAAATCCGGTGGATACCTACCGAATCCTTTCTCGACAGAATAAGGCGACAGCGCCAGGCGCTGTGTCTTCCGCAGACCAAGGAATGATCAGAAGTGTCAGTAAAAATCCTTATTTCTCTTACTTTCAAAATTAGGTCAATTGAATTTAAAACCATTTGGGGTGTCTGAGGTTTTGCGCATTTTGCTCCAAAAACTCAGATAAGGTCTTCCTCTGATTACCACTCTCAATCACTCACTTTCCTCCCATAACAGTCATAATATCAACTTCCGCGTTCCATCTCTTAATTCTTACGTTTTCTTCCACGTCCATATCCTACATAACATGTCTGCCAAAGTCCTCGTCCTAATGTTATATTTGTACATTAACATTTTAACATTTTGCTACGTACTGAGCACATCAGTGTAGTGGTCAGTTCACTAATCACCATCCAAGACGTCCCGGGATAAAATTCGCGGTCTTCCGGAATTCGTTGATGGGCTTTTATAGCATGACAATTATCAAAAATTGATCGGATTCAGAAAGTTTCTTGTGTCTCGGAATGCACATCAAGCTGTTAGGCCAGTACCTGATCTTTTAATGGTCATATCAATGAAGATAACCGTCAAAATAAAAATGCCCTAAAAAGTCTTAAATAAACTCTTATGAGTTTCAAGGGTCAAACTTTTAAAGGACAGGAATCTATTTTAGGAACAATTTCTTTTTGGAGTTGACTATCACACGCAGCAACACTTCAACATTAAGATTCTAGTACAAAAACACTATACGTGCCTTTAAAATTTGAGGGTTTACCTCGATTGTACCAAGATCACATCATCGGATCCCGACTTGGCAACAATAAGACTAACTAGTAGGTATAACCTCTAGGTAAGCGAAAAAATTTATCAAATCGGTTTACAAATGACTGTGATATGAGGTAACACAGCCACAAGAAAAACATACAGTCAAATTGAATACCTCTTCCTTTTTTGAAGGCGGTTAAAAATACTGCACATGTGTTGCGCACATACCTATAAATATCTTCAAGTCAAGTAGCTGTCACTTGAGTTATTTTTTGTTTGAAATAAATTTGATCTGAGCTATTGGACTTTTGATTTGCGATTGTTCAATGTTTAGTCTTAAGAGTTCCGAAAATAGTCCTCAGATTGCACTGATCTGAGTTGATTCGCGGTACCGTTTCGTTTAAGTGATTCCTTATATGTTCTTTCGAACAAAAAAAAAAGGCATTGCTTTCTGAACCTTAGTTCCTTTTGGGTGTTCCTTCGTGTGGCCTTTTTGGCTTGGATGAATTAACCACTGGATATGAAACGCAAGAGCGAATGTATGAAAACATCATTAGCCAATTTCTGCGGGGCGGGGGGAGCTCGTCGTGTCTATTTTTGACATTTAGTGCATGAAAATGTCGATATTTTTTTATCGATATGTGTGGAACGAATCTTTTGTAAAAAGACACAATTTTCATGACCAAAACAATAAATTACATAATGGACATGTTTAAAGCACAAACCATCGAATAAACAACTGAAACATAGAAAGTTTATATGAACGGTCTGGCAAGAACCACTAACTAAAACTTCCTAAGACATTGCGAAACCGCCAGTAAGTACAGTCGACAGCACATCAGGTTACCCACTTTTGTTGCAAACTATCCCTTATTACAACTGCATAAGATCCCGCGGTGTTTACCTTGACGTGCTGTTGTCCGTACATACAGCCCAGCCCCATTTAAATCCTCCTATGGGATAATTAAGCAGTAGATTTTTGCGTTGGCATTAAATCACACTGGTGTTAAATGGATACCACATATTCGGTGATGTTGTGTGTGGATCCATTTTGTCTCCCTTCGACCCACTTTATATTCCTTAATGGATCCACAGGAAATCTGAAATTTTATTTTAAGGGTGTATTGTCATAAATTTTAAAGCAAACTGTTGTATTTTTAAGATTATCTTAATCTACTCTCTAGAGAAACATTTTTAAGATATATAATTTTATTTTAAAAGAATTCATATTAATAATAGTAAGTTTATCGATATGATTTATCGACAATTGTCAAGCACAATTAAAACTAAACTGACAAGGGAACGAATGATGAACGTACGGCAATCCTTCCGTATTAAGTATACGTTATCTTGTTGATTTTGTAGTAACTGACCACTACTTTTTCAATGGCAATGTAACTTTTCTCTTGGAAAACACTTTTTACTTTTTTCAAGAAAAATTAACAGCTTTATTGGAATAAAAAGTTACTCACGGATGAAAAGAAATATTTTTTGTGTTGCCGCTATAATTTTTACACAAAAATATGGCACATTTACCCATTTTTTTCGACAATGTTTCTCACTGAGCTCTATCACCATACTGACAAGACGTCACCTGTAAGTGAGGCCAAAAAGCCCGCTTCGTGGCTAAGGGGGCACAAGCGAAATGGTCTGTCATTGCGTCCAGTGGTTTATTCGTCCAAGCTTTTTGGGTCTTGTTCAAGACCTGATTGGGCTTAAACAGGGTTGACAATGGAGCGAGCTTACGCATAAGAAGCCTGTTCACTTTGACTTTGAAGGATATCAAAGGCAAGAATTAGCTACATCAGAGGGAAAGCTATTATTACCTTAATAATTTTGACAGATAGTAGAAGACTAAGAGTAGATTGACCAAACGAGAATAAAGGTTAACCTTAGAATAAATTGCTATTTATCCGCGAGTAAATCAATGTTCAATTCTACCATCTACTGATCTAGAATATCGCGTTTATACGGAAGTAACTCCCGTGTAGCGTGAATTAAGTGCTATTATAATCAAAGTTTATCGTAATGTTCGTCTGCTTTCAACATGATTTATGTCAGAATGTTTTATAAAATTCACAACTTCTGACAACTCGATACTTTCCCACGGTTTTATACGAAATTGTTTAGCTGACAGGTATTTTACTTAAACACCATATAGTTGGTGTAGCATAGATTTGCCGGATAATAAAACAGTTCACTCATTCGTTCAGTTATGCATGTTTAGTAATTCTTTTTACAATTATACGCTATAAAACGACTTTAAGTTAATGGTTTAGAATGTTTTTAACACTCACAGTGTCATATTTTATATTCTGTAAAGAATAACTACTTGGCCCCCTGTTGCATAAACAGACGGGTAGATGGCGCTAAGCGTCACGCATAATGACGTATCCGTAAGAGACCACAAATTTCGCAAGGTCGGACTGACAGCACGGAGGCTTGATTGGAAGAGCGTTTGGCCCGGTTAGCCAGAAAGTGCTGGTTCAAGTCCCGCCCGTGCGCAAGTTTTTGGTTTCTTATTTTCATCTTTATGAATACGACTTTAAGTTATTCGTATATACAATCGCGGAACAAAATTATTCTTCGTATAGTTTACGCATGTAAGCCAATAATGTATGCATGTACAATGTTTGGTCGAATCCAATCTGAATTTTATCGTCTATTTCAGCGCTGCTCATCGCTGGAGCGACCCGCTGTGCCGGCGAAGACAAATTCCAACACAGCGCAGCAAGAGTTCAAGCCGAATAAACCGTCCTCGCTGCCGCCGCATCTCACTAAAGGTACATAATATCACAGGGTTAATAGAATATAGGATCGTATGCTACAAAAATAATAGCATTAAAGGTTAATGTTTGATAAGTTTATTGTAAAAATAAAGACAAACCATTTACTAATAATACTACATATAAAGGGTTTAATAAAATCAATTGCATTCCTTCTCGGTGGTGATTCTGTTGCTAAAATACAACATCTTTTTGTATGGGACCAATATCGAAATCCCAAGTTTTTTTTAACTTCTCCATACAAAATGAAAGTGAATTTTTTTTGGTATTACGATGTTGGTCCCATACAAAAAGTTGTTGTATTTGAGGGTCATAATTGGCCCCTAGAAGAAATGCAGTTAATTTTGTTATACCCTATATAATGCTAATTTATTCTGTTTTCATAACAGAATAACTAAGAATTTAATTTTGGAAGCGGAACCAAGCCAGATAATATGATTCCAAGAAACAATTTCATTGATTTTTAGAATAAATTTCAATGATTTTTTGGAATAAACTTTTTATTATTTCATAGAGACACCTCTTGCTATGTCCAAGATAATTCATAGTATGGTTGTAATGAATAATCAGTTCGTTGTCTTCCTAAACAAAACACAGCGGCAATTGCTTACAGCGTAGATTTGTATTAACATTTAAATATAGGATTTAGTTATAATTGTTCTATACATACACCTTTATCGCTTGGTTTGAAACTTGACAGTCCGTGGCTATGCCTACCGTTTCGACATTTGTAACTGGATGTATTGTGTTCTAGTCCAGACCAGAGGCCTTACTCTGGACACAAAGCCCGATCCAATGAATATACCCATCCCTGTCACTCATACCAGACCGTGTACGCGTGTGACAGGGATGGCTATATTCATTGGATCGGGTTTTGTGTCCAGAGTAAGGGGGCTGATCTCGAAAAAGCACATTAAAATTTATTAAATTACAAGATTTTAATGTCAAGATATAATACTTTAAACTTAGTTTGCAAAGTTAATTGCAAATAATTAAAAGAAAATCATAAATTAAGCATATTCGTTTTGAACAAACTTAAATTGTTTATTTATTTATCTACTCTCATATCGTTAAATTCAAAATACAAAACTCAAAACGAGTTTATATAGACGTACTTTATAAATAGTATATCGAAATGAAAATAAAAAAAATAATTATGACACTATTTCTCTAACAAAATAATGTTATAATAAATTTTTTTTTCATTACGATACAGATTACAGATCATAGATACATCTATTTAATTTTTTATCTGTGGCTGCGCGCGCTTTGGCGCATGCGCGGTGATAACGGGAATTTTGGCGTCATAGTACGTTTGTGTTTCGATAGATAATTATTAGTGTTTATTAAAATGTCTGATAGTGAAAGTGCAGAAAATTTGACGCCGCCCGACATTTTAAAGACTGCGACAGCAGTCTGTCTTAATCTACTACCAGTAAAGTCAAGAAAATTATACGATAAATGTTATCAAGACTTTTTAGCATGGAAATCTTTATCTTTTATTTGATATGTTCGTGTTCAATGAGAGTAGATAAAGTAGTGTATGAAACTGCACATAACTAGGTATTATGTACCAGTTTCATAAACTACTATTATTTGTATTACAAAACCTACAGCTCTTAATGATAATAACATAAAATACAGACTTGTAAGACTTACAGCCAATAACGTATTATTTTTTATATTAATGATAAATTATTGCAAGTTTGATAACTCAAAGTCTGTGAAAGTGTTCAAAAAAGCTTCAATTGTCTATGTTTATTACATAACTAAAAGATTTATTTTCGATCATTTATGTTATTAGATTGTTTTGACGACGCGTTTGGTGTATTCGTTCGGTTTCCTGACTATCACGCCGGCCGTCGCGGGTTCAAATCCCGCAAGGGGCAAATGTTTGTGTGATGAGCACAAGCATTTGAACCTAAGTCATGGATGTTGATATATATTTAAGTATTTATAGGAGACGCCCCCGTCATAATCGTTGTCTGGTATTCGTAACACAAGGAAGAAAATTCCTTACTTCGAAACCACGACAATTGGTGTGTTAAATGGCGTATACTTATTTATAGCATTGGTAGCAATGAATCCAAAAATAAGGTCATATACAGTCCGTTTTTATATTGTAAACAATCTTGACAATCCTTTAAGGGGCCGTCCATTAATCACGTGAGGCTCAAAAGGGGGGGAGGGGGTACGAAAAACATCACGAAACATCACGAGGGGGAAGGGGGGGTCTCGTTAGACATCACGTGTATTAATTTTATTTATTTTTTGTCAAATAGCGCTATTTCGGAACCGAAATTTTGAACGGCGCGAAAATTTGAACGATTTGTTGTCACAAACCTCCTTGCCAATAACAACTGCCAGTGAAGAAGAAGCTTTACCAGTTGTATCCTTAAATGAAAGTCTTGCAACTCCGTGGGACAAAGACAACATTAATTAATTATTCATTAATTTTATTGCAAATACATATAAATGTTTTTCGAATCACCATTTTTTAAATATATTTTTTTCAGTCAAAAATAGCCTTTACATAGACTTCCAAAAAAATACACGTGATCCAGGGGGGGAGGGGGGGGTGGTCCCAAACCTCACCAAATATCACCAGGAGGGAGGGGGGAGTCAAAAAATGAGAAAAAAGACCTCACGTGATTAATGGACCCTAAGACGAAATTAGTAATTTTAAAATAAAATAAACACAAAATTCAAAACTTACATAGGTAATTCAGAGTTGAATACTTAGCTCTTTTAAAATCAAATCGTTAATGAATTTTTCATCACACTAGCTCAAAACGATGTTTTTATTCCACCGACTTTTGGCTCATAATCCTTGATATTAAACACGCGTGCTTTTTCATTATATTATTGCACTAGTGCCTTTAGTTTATTAACCCGACCAATTTTCATTTCTACCCTAGAATCAAGTCGTAAGTAAGAAGAAGCGATATAATTTAGGCGAGTTATAACTTTTATTTTAGAAACATACAGTATTTATGCGAAAAATCAGTATTTAAATATTTATTTCAATAAATGGTTACTCAGATATAAAACTCAGTAAACAATAACTCAGAATCATTTATTTTTTCTGTAATTTGTGTTTTAAATACGAATTATTATATTTTTAATCTTGGCTGTTGGCCGATCTAGTTCGCGCCTTAGCCTTGCGCGCGCATCGGTATCGCGGCAAGAAAAAAAAACAACGCGCCATTTTTCGTAAATAATTGGACTCTTGTCTTTGAAAAACGTCGTATGAGACACGTGTGCCAGTGACCATAATATACGCGGCTTTATTATGGCGCACGAGCGAGTGCGCCATAAGAAAGCCTTGTGTTTAAGAATATCGCCTTGTGTATAATATCGCCTTGTGTATAATGGTCAACTTAGCACACTTGTATCATAATGTATTATTATTCACAGATACTATTTTAAAAGTTATGAAAAGATTGTTAACATAATTGGATTAAAGGTCGTTTTTTTTGCTAGTCGAATAATGTTAACAATTTTTTATAACTTTTAAATAATATCAGTGAATAATAGTACATTATAATATAAGTGTGCTAAGTTGACCATTATATACAAGGCGATATTGTGTGCGCACGAGCGAAAGCGAGTGCGCCATAAGAAGCCGCGTATATAATAGGTCACGGCACACGTGTTTCATACGACGTTTTTCAACACACTTGCCATTAATCAAAACTTCATCACACCACAGCCGACAATTATTTACGAAAAATGCACTTACTAATCTGTGGAAAAATGGCGCGTTGCTTTTTTTCTTGCCGCGAAACAGATGCGCGCGCAAGGCTAAGGCGCGAACTAGATCGGCCAACAGCCAAGATTAAAAATGTAACAATTTGTGTTTAAAACACCAACTACAGAATAGTACATTATGATACAAGTGTGCTAAGTTGACCATTATATACAAGGTGATATTGTGTGCGCACGAGCGAAAGCGAGTGCGCCACAAGAAAGCCGCGTATATAATGGTCACAGGCACACGTGTTTCATACGACGTTTTTCAACACACTTGCGAGGAAAAAACAAGACTCTTCATTTACTAAGTTTTAATTATTAAAACAGTAATAATACATTTCACTCGATTTTGACGGCAAAGACTTTCGCACGCGTTTTTCGCCTTGTTACGTATGTCCGGCGGAGTTAATAATTGGTTTTCTTCATTTTTATTCACTTGAAGTAGACATATTCATTAATATTAAACTTCATAATTAATCCAAACTTCGTCACAGCCGACAATTATTATTTACGAAAAATGGCGCGTTGTTTTTTTTTTTTCTTGCCGCGATACCGATGCGCGCGCAAGGCTTAGGCGCGAACTAGATCGGCCAAAAGCCAAGATTAAAAATGTAATAATACGTGTTTTAAAACACAAATCACAGAAAATGTTAAATGAATTTGAGCTATTTTTAGTAATAGTCTAAGATCCGGCCATAGAATGACCCTCACCCATCGTATTACGGAATGAAAATGATTTTTTTATAAAATTAAATATGTTAAAAAATTTATTTACAGGAGGTTGTCTGTAAAATTTGGTGCAAAGTGTAATTAATTAATAATTAAAAAATGATTTTTTTTTAAACATTACACTCATTCCCTTACGCAAAAAACTGTATACTAATCGAAAGTATGTAGCTCATAGAATATGCAAACGCTGGGTTGACTTTTTTTTTCCGGTGCAATTATCAGGTAGGCAGGTATATACAGGTAAATCGATACTAGTAATTTGCAACGATCCAGTTACGCGATAAACCTTATATCAAAATAAAGATAATTTTATAATGAATATAATGACATAAGGTTGGCTGCAAAAAGTTGGTGCTAAATCCCGGTTGTCGATTTTTGAAAAACGAAATATTCGTGCGGTTGAATACGTGCGAAAGAGAGGTCCGAGGAACGTATCCAGTGCGATAGAAAAGGACGCAGCATTGCAGCTGTGTGTCGCTCAATCGTCGAAAGAAAGAGAGTACGCATGCTCTTTGTTTGTGAAATTGAGGAAGATAGCGATAGACTACAGTAAGTATTGAGCATTATTTCGGAGCATCCGCCAATGCATTTTTGCACAAAATGAAAAAAATATATATGTAGTACATATATGTAAATATTTATACATATATATATATGTGTATATATATATATATATATATATATATAAATCGTCATTATATTTAAGTGTATGAATATTTTTGTAAAGAAATAATTTATGACATACTTATCTTGAAAATTTCGTGTTTTTTACATCAGGAGACTTAATCAAATAAAACAAAGCAAAAAATCAAAAGTTTTTTCCAAAAAAAAATTTAAATAAAACATAAATTAGAAACATGAAATACAAAGCTATAATTTTGTACAAAAATTTAATTTTATTATAAATACAATATTTTGATTAAAAGATTTTTTAATTAATTTACATTATTCAAGGTCTGATTCATCGGAAATAAAACTTGTATCTTCAAGTTCACAACATTCGTCACTATTTTCGTCTTCTGTTATTTCAGCAATATCTTGTACTGTTAAAGGCGTTTGGTCCCCAATGAATCCTGTTGGTTGTAGATAACCATCAAGATACCAACCACAATTTTCAGGTTGTAATTTAACAGATTGAGGATCCGTCGCATGAAGCCACATAGAATTGACAAAAATTGTTCTTAAAATTTTTTGTTGCAGTGATATCCAGCACGGTGGTATAGTATTTGAGTCAAAACTTTTGATTTTTTTTAAAAATGTTTCGCTATCTTCTTTCGAAGAATAATTTTTGAGAAAAATTCGATATCTCGCTTCATTCACCCTGTTGCAGTTTTTTATACCGTATATACTAGCAGTGAACTCTTGAACTGTGTCCATTTTTTCGTTAATGAAAAGATCAGCTTCGTCTGTTAATGACGAAAAAACTGTCTGATACTTTTCGTTTTTGGAAAATAATTTAAAAGGTTTCACTTTTCCTTTATTAAAGAATGCTGCCGTATAATCGCATCCTGTAAATGCATGAAAAGCTGGAAGACTTTGGCATAACTTGGATCCCAACTTCAACGCTAATTCAGTGCAATTAACGCATTCCAGATGTTGTTTTTTTTTTTTTTGTCGCTGAATTGGCTAGCCAAATTTCTGAATGTTGAATTTTGTGCATATTTCCCAACAAAATAACCAAAACATCCGTATCAGAGGCCTTTATTAAAATTTTTGAACCTGGTGGCGCTTTATATGCGTGAAAAATTATCCTTGTATCCGCTTCTTCATGATGGCATACATAATCAACTTCTTCATTTTTTTTATAGCATTTTGCTGAACTTCGTAAGAGAAACACTGATGGTCAACGGTTAAGAATTTTTTTTTTATTTTTAATGATCGTTATCAAATTTTGGTTTTCCCAATACTCAGCCAAAAAATGTACCAAGGCTGTTTTGAAAGAATAGTTTTTGAGGCTGTTCAAAAAATCTTTGGGTCTGGTTTGTTGAGGTCCGGATATTTTATACGGAGTGTCGAATTCTTTGCGACTGTGACGTTCGGAATCTTTAATCGACGGTGATAAATAACGATCGAAAACTAAATGTATTTCTGTTGCTGCTGTTGAACAAAGTTTTATGAGTATTGACTCTGCAACTTTTTCAAATGTTTGTGGCATAGAAGATCCGACTAAATGCAGAAAGTAAAAACCGTCGATTATTTCAACGCTGATATTTGTCGGCTCGACCACTTCTGTTTCCGATTTTAAAGCTTTCGCTAACGTTGACTTATCAGTTTTGAACATTTGACCAGAACATGAGAAAAGAGCAGGCGGCATCGGTGCTAGTGGAAAAGTTAAGCAAAATTCCAAATTAATTTTCTTGTTAATACTAATTGCCAACAGTCGTCCAAATATATCTCGTTCCATTTTCAATAACACCCTTTTGTTTTGATCTTTACTCATTACAACTTTACTTGTGCACTCCGAAGCGAAATTCAAGATTTTATTCCGTTTGATAGCTTTTTCAAATCTTCCGGGAACCGTAGAACATTCTGTGATGAAATTTAGCTTTTTTTGATTGCCAGTTGCCTTGACGTTTAGCAAAAAATCACCAACTTCTTTAGATGCTGCTTTACCCGTGGAAATGTTGAATACATGATTTTTATCTATCGTTTCATCAAACGGATTCATTGTATTTTTTATTGCCTCAATAATACTGTCCAGGCTTTTTTTGTCTTTTTTGATCGTGCTTTTTTGCAATGAGTGCGAAGTATCATCTTTCTTTTTTAACCCGAGATTTTCTTTTACAGTCGATAATATTTTTGTCCTCATGCTATGACTGAGCACCCATCTTTGACGCGCAGATATTGAGTCCACTGCAAGATTATCAGTCAACTGATTGCTAGCATCAGCGTTGATAGTCTGCTCTAGCGTCAAGTCTACAGGTGATCGAGCAAAATTTGCTTTGGTGCGTCTGATTCCAAAGGCGCCGCGACGAAATTCTTCTACCAAAACTGAATTTTCAGTATACAAGGTGATCAAATGACTCAAGTATAACACAGCCCATCTAGCATAATTAGGCTGGTTAAACGCAAAAAATAAATCACACATGTTGTATATCGAGTCCACATATAATTCAAAGTTGCTAGTGCGCATGCTTCTTGAAAATCGAAGATATAAATTAATTAATTCACAATACTGATAGTAAAATTGAGCGGTTTTTCCTTTTGCGCCACTTAAAGTGACTCTGCAGAACTGTTTATATCCATTTGAAATACGTTGCAATAAATCTGGCAGTTCCACTCTTTTGTTGACGTCACATGCAGCCTGATCTGATGCATTCTGTATTTGAGCTTGTAGCAATTCATCCAACGATTCGGGAGATACATTTGTTGTGGATAAATACTGTTCAAAATGAAGAATTTGCATTGCTGCAGCAGTTAGTGGATGTAAGCGCTTGCATCGATTGAAATGCTTGCTGTCCAAGTAGCTGTTCATCGAGCCACCGGCTTATACTTCTGCTTGAACTAGAATTTCCACTAAGCCACTAGAATCAATATACTTCCCAATCGTTTTGAAGAATGCCATTTCCATGTGGAATGCTCCTAAATTTATAAAGATGCTGTCAAATTTTGGCAATTTCTGTAGAACCTTTGCATATATCCAGTGTATTAGTAAATGAATCTACCGGCAGCAGTTGCAAACTAGCGGTTGGTTTAGAATAGTATGGTCGAATTTCTCGCACAATTTCATGAAAACGCCTTCTTTTACGTGCAGGTGCTTCACTATTTACGTCGCCACCAACTTCACGTGTTTCAGCTGTTTTATCGTCGGAATCATCTGCAGAAGTACTAGGAAACTGATAAATAATACCAACCGTGTCATGCATAGTATCTTTTCCAGAAGTGGTGTCAACGAAGCGGTCAAAGTTGTCAAACGCTACGTGAGTGCAGTGTCCATTCGATGTGTTGATGCCGGTTGGTATTACATTATTATCTTGGACCGACGTATACGTCATTTCTGTCTCGAGTTCTTCGGCCAAATTGTACCCAATAGTATGGCCATATCTATAGAGCATCGTGATTACTTGCCGAGAATTTGTTAAAGACTTCATTGCCAGTCCAAGCATTAAACTTTTTGCTGGTTTACACCTACCTTTAGTGACTGCATAAATTATGTCACTACATATTGATGTTATTTTGACATTAAGTTGTTCACAATTTTCCTCGGAAACGTTCGGACCTACGATGAGATTTTGCATGAAATAAAATAGTATTTCAGGAATTTCACATTCTCCGCGAATAATGTCATCAGCAGTTAAATGACTGGGGAGTCGATGAGGATTAATATTCTTGATGCACTTTCTCAAATGATATGCTACATCTTCAAATTTTTGATCATTTCTTGTCTCCAACAATTTTAAGTTTGTAGCCATTACTGAAACATCTATGTCTGCTTGATAAACTATTTTTTGGCAACGAGGACCAGTAGACGCTTCTATTACAATACGGTCACCAAATTTTTTTAAATTTTTTTTTTGTAAAGTTTCCGGTCGGTAATCTTGAATTTCATCGACATTTAATTCACGATCTCCGTACTCCAACAACAAAGCTTGATATCGTGAGAATAACTGCGCAAAGTACACAACGTGATTATTATTTATAATTTCGTTTGTAATTAAATCACATAACGATTCAAAAGCCAATTTATGCAAGTTTCTGTATTTATGCCAACTTGAATTGGTCTTCGGTAGCCCACTTCTCTTTGGATTGATACGTTGCGTAACAGGACTGATGATAAGCAACAGTTTGATTTGTAAGTTTTAAGAGGATGTCTGCATCATTAAGATTGTCGGCCATATCTTTTATTTTTTGTACTGCTTCTTCAGTTTTAGCAAATCTGAGATGTAGTACCTGCTTCCCACATTTTTTGCGTTCATAATTGCAAAACAGACAAGTGATTTTGCTACATGACGATGGTGCTGAGGTTGATGGCTCCTAAAACAAAAAATATTTATTAAATAAGATAATGGCCGAAGAAGAAAATTCATGTTAAAAAAAACACTTCAAATAAAAATCTGAATATTTAATACCTCTTCTACATTTGTAGAAATCTCTGCCATAGCATCAGCATGACTTTCTTCACCCTCTGTACCTGTTGCACAGGAATCGACATTAGATGCAATACTTTTTGAGGCTTCACTAGCGGTGGAAGTATTAACACGCACCTGAAAAAGTAGGTTTTTTTGATGAAATAAAATTATTTGACAGATAATTTTCATAAAATGTTTTATTGATAAAGCTATAAGAAGAAATCATCATGAATGAATGATCTTACGAAAAATTATTCAACTGAAATTACATTTTTAGGTTACTTTTTTAAACTATTTTTTTTAAAAAACAGTAAGAAGCTTACATGTGATGGAATTTAATAATACAAAAAATGCTAATTTCTTAAGAATTATTCTATCTCGTAACAACTAATTTAAATTATAATTAAATTCCACACGCTTTGCAGTAGCATTATTTCGTTATAAAAATTAAATATTTAAAATGTGTTTACTATATAAATTTAAAAGATTTTTTTATTATGTACTTACTGCATTTTCTGTAGCAAAATTATTAAATTCTTCATTATATTTATTGTTTAATGCAGTCACTTTTTTATAACACGTGGTATGATAACCAAGAAATGACGCGTTGGTTAGTTCAACGTCGTTGTATTTGAAGTTTTTTAATTTTCGAAAAGCCAATTTTAATGAACAATTTTTAAAAGTTTCATCGTTAAAATCCATTACAGAGTCACTTAAATCACACAGAAAACACTTTTTAGCCATGTTTGGAACAATATATTATCAAAAAATAATATCGATACGTAGCAGCAACAGTTGCTCCGAAATAATGCTCAACACTTACTGTAGTCTATCGCTATCTTCCTCAATTTCACAAACAAAGAGCATGCGCACTCTCTTTCTTTCGACGATTGAGCGACACACAGCTGCAATGCTGCGTCCTTTTCTATCGCACTGGATACGTTCCTCGGACCTCTCTTTCGCACGTATTCAACCGCACGAATATTTCGTTTTTCAATAATCGACAACCGGGATTTAGCACCAACTTTTTGCAGCCAACCTTATGTCATTATATTCATAATAAAATTATCTTTATTTTGATATAAGGTTTATCGCGTAACTGGATCGTTGCAAATTACTGGTATCGATTTACCTGTATATACCTGCCTACCTGATAATTGCACCGGAAAAAAAAAGTCAACCCAGCGTTTGCATATTCTATGAGCTACATACTTTCGATTAGTATACAGTTTTTTGCGTAAGGGAATGAGTGTAATGTTTAAAAAAAAAATCATTTTTTAATTATTAATTAATTACACTTTGCACCAAATTTTTCAGACAACCTCCTGTAAATAAATTTTTTAACATATTTAATTTTATAAAAAATCATTTTCATCCCGTAATACGATGGGTGAGGGTCATTCTATGGCCGGATCTCCTACTATAATAAATCTGGATTTACCATTTATTGAAATAAATATGTAGATACTGTTATTTTTCGCATAAATACTGTTTGGGAGTGGGTGGGAATAAAAGTATTGTATAACCCGACTAAATTATATCGCTTCTTCTTTTTACTTACGACTTGGTACTAGGGTACAAATGTAAATTGGTCGGGTTAATAAACAAAAGGCACTAGTGCAATAATATAATGAAAAAGCACGCGTGTTTAATATCTATGATTATGTGCCAAAAATCGGTGGAATAAAAACGTCATTTTGAGCAAGTGTGTTGAAAAATTTTAAATGAATTCGAGTTATTTTTAGTAATAAAGCTGTATTTACCATTTCTTGAAATAAATATATGCATACTGTAATTTTTCGAATATATATACATTTTGTTCCAAAATAAAAGTTATAACCCGACTAAATTATATCGCTTCATCTTCGTACTTACTACTTGGTACTAGGGAACAAATGTAAATTGGTCGGGTTAATAAACAAAAGGCACTAGTGCAATAATGTACAGAAAAAGCACGCGTGTTTAATATCTATGATTATGTGCCAAAAATCGGTGGAATAAAAACGTCATTTTAAGCAAGTGTGTTGAAAAAATCATTTACTGTTTGATTTCAAAAGATCTCATTGTAAAACGATGATTTAATTATGTAGTCGGTGATTTTTGTCTTTATTTTATTTTAAAAAGAACTATTTTGGTAAAAAGGTATGCCATGATTGTTAACATTATTCGACTAGCAAAAAGGAACAGACTTTAGTAAAGAAGAACGGACTTTTTAAGGCCCGGTTTCCACCAAAGCAGACAGGAGGAGACGGGAGATGTGCTGCAAAGCTGTCAGGTTATTGGAAGTTAGGATAAGAGATGTGAAAATAACGAAATCTGATTGGTTTATTCAAATAAATAAAATAAATATTGGACACCAATCACATACATTGCTCTTATCCCAAAGTAAGTAGCCAATGCACTTGTGTTATGGAAATCAGACACAACGGTGGTACTACAACACCCAGACCCGAGACAATATAGAAAAGATCGTTTTCTACATTGACCCGACCGGGAATCGAACCCGGAACCTCACGAGATGGCGACGCTTGAAACCAGCGTGCTAGCCACTCGACCACGGAGATCGTCTCCATCCAAATACATCTCCTCCCGTCTCCTCTCTGCTTTGATGTAAACCGGGACTTAATCTGGTTTTATTCGCAGAGATGCCAGCGGCGTTGTACGTGAACATGTCGGAACTGGCAACACTGGCCGCGTCGCGCGCGCAGCAACACAACGCTGAACATCCGCACCAAGAGAAGGTATGTCATACATCTATCTAATATATGTATAAAATTCTCGTGTCACAATTTTCGTTCCCGTACTCCTCCGAAACGGCTTTACCGATTCTCATGAAATTTTGTGAGCATATTGAATAGGTCTGAGAAACTGCCAACATCTATTTTTCATACCCCTTAGTTCCTCTGAGACCGCTTAAAATTTTAAAATATGAGACTGGGCGGGACAGGGCCGGGGCGAGATGAGAATCGGGGCGAAACAAATTTCGCTGGGTCCGCTAGTCGTATATATAAAATTCTCGTGTCACAATGTTCGTTCCCGTACTCCTCCGAAACGGCTTTACCGATTCTTACCAAATTTTATATGCGTATACAGTAGGTCTGAGAATCGGCTACTATCTATTTTTCATACCCCTAAGTGTTCACCCTTTTTTTCACCCTTATATTTTTTTTGTTTATCTACCTATACTTAAAATACTTATCGTTGTTTTTATATTCTCTTAAAAGACTTTACTGTAATTATACTAGTTTAGATACAATACATAAAAATGCACTACTGTTATATTATAAAGGATGTTTTGAATTTAGGAGGTGGAGACCTGGTGTCTTGTATTACAGATTGTCTCTATCCATAGCAAACACCAGTCTTCACACCATTCTTATAATCTAACTGTACAAATTATGTAAAACTTTTTATGAAGAAATATTTTTTATTTATTATTATTATTATTAACAATAAAAAATAATATGTACATATGTGTAATTAATACGCACGTAACGATTTCGTGCTACATTTCTTTTGCGTACCGCTAGGGAGTGGAATTAGCTGCCGGCAGAAGTGTGTCCTGGCAACCTCAATTTTGACGTCTCTTCAAGAGGAGAGGGAATAGGCTGTTACTAGGCAGACATGGTCTATCTTAGGCTGCATTGTCACTTAACATCAGGAGTAATCGTGGTCAAATGTCTGGCTATCTTTAAAAAAAACATATCTTTAGTCGTCTGTCCATCTTTTTGGTGGACGTCCTACGCTGCGCTTTGGGTCGGAGGGTCTCCAATCTAGAACTTTTCTGCCCGTTCTAAGTGCCCATTGTTACTTGAGCTTATTGATTCGCAGGCTATGTACGTCGCCTTAGTTCTTCTACATCATCATCATCATCATTATCAGCCAAAGGACGTCCACTGCTGAACATAGGCCTCCCCCACGGCTTTCCACAGCGACCGATCACTAGCGGTCTGCATCCAGTTTGATCCTGCGATCTTTATATAAGGTCGTCTGTCCATCTCGTCGGTGGACGTCCTACGCTGCATCTTTGGTCGAAAGGTCTCCAATCTAGAACTTTCCTGCCCCAACAGCCGTCAGGTCTTCGCGCTATGTGCCCTGCCCATTGCCACTTGAGCGTTATGATTCTCAAGGCTATGTCCCTCACCTCAGTTTTTCTACGTATCTCCTCATTTCTGCGCCCTAAACATCGCTCGTTGCGTTATATGAGCTTATTTATGAGCCATATATAGAGGCCATGTTTTTGATCCGTAAGTCATTTTTGGTAACATACACTATGAATGACTTTCATCTTTAGGCACTCAGGTAATTGGTTACTTAACAACATTTGGAAAAGTATTATTATATGAGCGCAAGATTATTTTGTATCATCAAATAATACATATGTAATAAAACAAGTTTTTTTTTTGAGCAATTTTGAATACGCCAGTAATCGTTTACGTGCGTATTCAAAATTCAAAATGGATCCCAAAAAAAACTGACGACTGACTGACTGTCACGTGACCAACGTCACCTTATATGGGAAACTAACATCGACCTAAAAAAGAGGCAATCCATTTAATGTGCTTGTATGTGATGTCTTTAGAATGTGATAATATTTAAGTATGTTGATCTAGGCTTCTAAACGCGTGTGCGGAGTTTCGTAAGTGTTTGTATGTTTGTCCACGGATTTCTCGAAAACCAGAAGCCAGACTTGTTTTTTTTTTATTCAATCAAGGATATGTATTTTAACTGAGGGTACAGTATAAGTTTAATAAAAATCCGTCCTTCCACCAATAAGTTTAATCAATAACAAAAAAAAACATATAAAAAATAAATAAAAAATAAACCGACTGAAGAAACAAACAAAAAAGCTCAGAATAAAGCAATTGCCCCCTGTTTAGAAGAATTCTTATTCAATAAGATATTTCTAATTAATACCAATACATTTTCATTATTTAAATTCAAAAGCAATGTATTCAAACGGCGTATCAATGGTCACCCTGGGCGACGCGGTCATCGTCAGACCGTCAGAAGTTAGATAGGAAAGCGTTTTATACTTGAAACAACGATATTTCGGATATGCGAATTTGATTTGTCTTTGGTTCTGAATACCACACTGTCCTGTTCACAAATTAGCAAGAGTATGTCCTAAGTCGGACGCATTTTGGTTATTAAAGTTTAAAATAAAAATATTATAAAATTATTTTGCAAAATATAACATTTCCCCTTTTATTGATAAAATAGTTGTTTGCCAGTATTTTAAGACTGTAAAGTTTCATTTCCAACACATTTCATCCTAATTTGTTACGACAGTCAAAAAGCTAATTGAGAAAAGATCTGTCCAATCTTCATACGATTTAAAGTTCCATGTTTGAATTATTCGTTGGGCTTATTTGTTGATGGTAAAATAGGCCCTTAGCCTCACTTTCGCTTGTCAGGATTAGCCTACCCTTAGTAGGATAGGCTAAGGGTAGGCTAATCCTGACAAGATCTGGATTGTTTTGATTTGATTGATTGATTCTGTCTCCCATTTTACTTAAAGTTGACAGAGATTGTGTTATGATGATTAAAATCATAACCAAGCTAATACTGACATGCGCAAGTCTGTTTTAATAAGCTGAAATGAAATGAACGCAAAATTATCGAGTTTAAAGTTCACTTTATTAAACTATGAAACAAGCTTACCGCGTGGTTGTGCCTTTCATGATGAAAAGTTAAGACATCATACTTTAGCATGAGAACATCTTAATAATAATCTGTCTAGCTGTAAAGTTCATAAAAATCATATACATACATACATGCTCTTAAAACACTGTGAAAAAAAAATACCTGACCAAAATTTATATTAGTTAAGGTTCGAATAATAACCAACTAAAATTGTGTATTAAATTTTAGTCGGACATTAAGATATTAAGTGCATCATTGCCTTTAACATTTTCGAAGGAGCAAAACATCAAAAACGCAACAAGTTATAAAAACTTTATTTTCCAGCAAACACCTTTATACAAAAAAAAGCCAAGTATAAATCATATAAACACAAGTCTTAATCTAACGGTTCAAGCTAAGTGGAAGATCCTCATATTGGTAGTCTGGTCCAAATGGAACATTGGCTCCTGCCGCCGGTGTCGGGGTGATCTGGAGATAAACGTTGAACATGTAGATTGATTGGTATTTTTATGTAGTAAGGAAAACGAGAGACAGTGTGCTCGTAGCGCAGTGGTAGCAGCGCTTTGGTAGTGATACCGAAGTGAAGCAACCTACGGCGCGCGAGTGTTTGGATGGGTGACCATTCCGACCATATAAGTGACGTACATCACGAGCATCTCCGTGCTTCGGAAGGCACGTTAAACCGTTGTTCCCGGCTAATATCGGTTGATATTAGTCGTTGAGCTTAGTCAGAGGCCTTATGGAAGGCTTGATAACATCTGACAGCAGGGTTAGTCGATTGCCTTGCAAACACCCCTCCACCAACCCGCACTAAGCTCGCTTGGTGTAATATGTCTAAAACTACCTTATAGTTGAGGTAAGGCCTTTGCCCAGCATTGGGACGTTACGTTACGAAAAGGCGAGATATAAAGAGATATGTGAAGCAGATAGCGAATGAGAGAGAAAGAGTATATTGCTGATAAGGATAGGGTGCAGTTAGCAAGTGGAAGATATTTGAGGATGGTGAATAGATATCTAACATTTGCATAAAAACTGTGTCGTGCAGAGCACAAGAGAGACCAACAATGGGGTCTAAGTGGGGGAGTAAAGATATTATATCGAAAGAGTGACAAAATAAATTTCATCGGAATGAATTAACATACATCATCTTACAGTTTCGTGTATATGTCACTGTAATATTGTGAAAATAACGTGATTAGGTACAATTTAACGTATTCAAATCCCTTAGAATGTAATCTGTCGATTTATCGTGAACAGTACTGAACTTCGTACATTGTAATATAACGTAAACTGAAATCACAAATCCCTAGGCAAAGTGGTGGATTAGGGTAGGTGAAGGATAAAAAATTAATTTGTGTTAGTTTGAGACGTAAGTTCGAAAAAGCATAAATGCTAAACCTTTTTGGGCTTGTTCACAATAAATCGACAATTCACAAACTGATTTAAAACCGTCAGATCGCAATCACGCGGTTCTTATAATATAACGGTGACATATATTTTAATTGTAATTTACTGACTAACAAGGATAATCAACGGGCCTAAGATGCGCGCTTATTTATCATTAATCGCGGCAATCAATAAATTTCAAACGTCATTTTAATCATATTTAAAAAGATTTTTCCTAACTTTAATATATTCACTTGTTTTTAAAAGCAAAAAGTGTAAAATTTTGGGAAAATGTGTTGTTTAAGAAATAAAATTATTTTATCGAAGCGGGCATATCAGGCCTCTAGGTTCAGCGAACAATCGCCGGAAAATCTAACAAAAGACATGATACTTAAAAAAAGCAAACATACGAACATCTTCTCCCAATGGAACTTGGCGGCCAAAGTCTCTGAAATCTGTCCCTCCTTGAGCTGTTTCTTGACCGCCCTCTCCACAATCCGTAAAGCAGAGTACATGTTTTGTACCGACGAAGGCTGGCGATTGCGAGATGTAGTCTGTAATACAAAAAAAAATGTCATTGCAAAAGTATCTACAATAAAAATTACGACTTTAAAACTATCACTTTGACCATCAAGCACCAACTATCAGAGCACCGACTCCAAAAATTTTAGTGCATTTTGGTTTTGAAGACGAATTTTACTTTTTTTAAAGTTAATTTATTTTCTTAATTTTTTGTGATTGCAAGAGTGGGGGGGGGACCTTATAACTCTGTTCTATTATTATAATTACTGAACTCCTTAACTATCAGACGAAACAACACGTCAGCATGAAGATACTAAGAAAAACCATGGCATCCATCAAAAAAAGTTTGCTCAAATGTATTAACGGAAGAATGAATTAATGTGTCCAAAAGTAAGTGCTACGTTATTTTCTGTTTTCATATTTACTTGGATTGTATTCATTAATTTAATAATAATACATTAATAAATATTTGCTTTTTGTTAGGTTTATGTTTGCATTTATTAACTAATTGGTTGCAAACAGAAGTATGGAGCTTATTATTTCTATCCAAAAGACTCAATGGGAAAAAAACTTTTATCTTTAGTTTTTTGCATTCATGAACTTGACAAATCGACTTCGCATCGGATATGAATAATGCAATAGAAAAACAATGTACTAAAGCAAGTTTTGATTTATGTAAACCCTTACGCTCTTCATAAAGATGAAATAAGAAACCAAAAATTTGCGCACGGGCGGGACTTGAACCAGCAACCTTTTGGCAGACCGGGCCAAACGCTTTTACCAATTGAGCTACCGTGCTGTCAGTCCGACCCTGCGAAATTTGTGGTTTCTTATGAAAACGTCAATTGCGTGACGCTTAGCGCCATCTAGCCGTCTGTTTATGAAACAGATGGCCCAAGCAGTTATTCTTTACAGAATAAATTCAACTTGGAAATTGATGACGCTTCGCTATCTAATGCTTTAGAATGTTTTTAACACTCACAGTGTCATATTTTATATTCATAAAGATGAAATAAGAAACCAAAAATTTGCGCACGGGCGGGACTTGAACCAGCATCCTTTTGGCAGACCGGGCCAAACACTCTTACCAATTGAGCTACCGTACTGTCAGTCCGACCCTGCGAAATTTGTGGTTTCTTATGAAAACGTCAATTGCGTGACGCATAGCGCCATCTAGCCGTCTGTTTATGAAACAGATGGCCGGTCTGCCAAAAGGTTGCTGGTTCAAGTCCCGCCCGTGCGCAAATTTTTGGTTTCTTATTTCATATTTATGAATATAAAATATGACACTGTGAGTGTTAAAAACATTCTAAAACCTTACGCTCTTGTTCAAAATAACTCAAACAGTGTAATAAACCTAATTTGGCTATTACACTGTTTTGTCACATACCGTCAAATGCCGGTATGACGGTATATTTTTTATGAATAAGGGGGTTAGTATAATAGCCTACCCCCTTTATATATAATAACATAAACAGTCTAATAAACCTGTTTTAACTAGTACACTATTTTATCGTTCTTTCTTGGCGCTGTCATCGTTTGACAGAAAGTGACAAAACACTGTTATAGCTAAAATAGGTTAATTAGACTGTTTTAGTTATTATGAAAAAGGCTATATTTATTTATTACTAGCGGACCCAGCAAACGTTGCTTCGCTCCTAGCACCGTCCCGCCCCGGCCCCGTCTCGCTCAGCCTCGTAATTTTAAAAGTTAAGAAATCACTATAATTGATCAGTTATCGAGCGGGATGAAAAATGATCAAATTACTAAAATGACTATAAAAAAATTTAGGGTTGTATGTATTTATAATGCCACATTATAAAAAAATAAAAACAAAAAAAATCGTCCAAAAAATAAAAAAATAAGGGTGAACAACCCTTATCACTTAGGGGTATTAAAAATATATAGTAGCTGATTATCAGACCTACTGAATACGCATATAAAATTTGGTAAGAATCGGTAAAGCCGTTTCGGAGGAGTACGGGAACGAACATTGTGACACGAGAATTTTATATTTAAGATATGGTTCTTACCATAATCTCAATAGCATCAAACAGTTTGCTCAGTTCCTTCTTCTCCCTATCATTGAGTGAGACGTTCTCGTAGTCGAAAATCTCAGTCGATTTCAATTTCGCTTTGATCTTGTCCAGAGTTACCGGTGCGTCTTGGTCCGGTATTTCGCCTGATTTGTAAGCTGCCTTGACGTCTTCTTCATACGGACTGGAAAAATAAATAATAATAAAAAAAAAATATTTCATGCAACAGAGAATTAAATACAGGCCCATAAAATAAATACCATACATACAGGGTTTAACAAAATCAACTGCATTCCTCCTCGGTGGTGATTCTGTTGCTAAATGTATGGGACCAATATCGAAATCCCGAGTTTTTTTTTTAATTCTCCATACAAATTAGAATCAGCTGAGCGGCATTCTAGTATGGGAAAGTTTTTTTTTTTGGGATTACGATGTTGGTCCCATACAAAAAGTTGTTGTATTTGTGGGACAGAATTGGCCCCTAGAAGGAATGCAGTTTATTTTGTTATACCCTTTGCCTATACAATATATCAACAAAAAAACAAATACGACACTCTTCGGCATGTCGAATAGTCTTTTGAGGACACTTGGTATGTAGATACCATGTGCCATGTTCCATGTACAAGACTGTCTTAAAATTAAAATCAATGTTTAACTAAGGGCCGATCATACCAACGTCAGATAAGACGTATACGACTGAATGAGTGTAAAACGACCGATTTAAAAATGACTTAATTGATTCCTGACAAATACGCGCCGATATTTTAAATTAGGCGTATATTATGTATTTTATTCGACGAATATTCCTTATCTGACGTTGCAAAAGAAATATTTATGAAATTAATTTCGATAAACTTACCATTGAAAACTAATGTGAATGTTCAGTGCAACGCTGTAACAGAAACCATCCAATTATATTGTATTTTTTAGATTAGGTAATAAATGATCTAAAATGACGAAGCATCATCATCATCAATCAAAATCATATTTCGAGAGATTTATTATCTAATATATAAAATTCTCGTGTCACAGTTTTCGTTGCCATACTCCTCCGAAACGGCGTGACCGATTTTGATGAATTTTTTTGTGCTTATCCGGTATCTAAGAGAATCGGCCAACATCTATTTTTCATCCCCCTAAATGTTAGGGGTAGTGCACCCCTAAATTTATTTATTTATTTTTTAGACAAAATTGTTAATTTCTATTTTTTATGATCCAACATACAAAAATACATACAATCCTCAATTTTCACCCTTCTACGATCAACCATTATTTTTTAAAAGCCATTTTAGTAATTTAAGGGTGAAACAAAATTCGCTGGGAATGCTTAACTTTTAAAATTACGGGAGTCGGCGGGACGGGGCTCGGGCGGGACGGGGCTGGGGGTGAAACAAAGTTCCCTAGGTCCGCTAGTTTACATTATAAAATTACGGGGCAAGGCGGGACAGGGCCGTGGCGTTACGGGTTTGGGGGCGAATCAATGTTTACTGGGTCCGCTAGTAATTAATAAAACCTACATTACGTTACATGCAAGAGCTGAGCGCAAGAGTATCTTTGACTTGATTGCTAGGTACGGACAACAGCACGTCAAGGTAAACACTGCGGTATCTTATTCAGATGTAATAAGGGTTAGTTTGCAACAAAAGTGGGTAACTTGATGTGCTGGCCATTGTACAATGATGTTTGTATTTCCTCTAGTCGATACAAATACTCGGTTACGCTATGTTCACAGATATGTGGGAAAGTAATTTTGACTCTTGGTTATGTTTGTAAACATACAACTTGCACACCGTATGGCTGCAAACCGGTTTATTATACCATTAAGTATAAATATAAACAGAACTTTGTACACATAGATTTATGATCAAAATTGTGATTAGATATTACATTTTAAAAGTCCTGTATTTGATTTTAAAGGCTCGACTTAACTACCTTAACAAAGCTGTAACTCAACTAGTGATTTAGAATTCGACTGTTGTTTGGCTATCGTAATATTGTATATATTTAAGACTAGCAGTTTTCCGCGGCTTACCAATTACATTTCACAAATATCATTGTAAATATAGCCTATATATATTATTCCAATGTATAAGCTATATTATTGTAAAGTTTTATCAAAATCCATTGAGTAGTTTAAGCGTGAAGGAGTGACAAACATACATCCATCCTCAGAAACTTTCGCCTTTTTTTATATTAGTAGGATGGGTCAAGCGATCCGTATGTCGCTCAAAAACATCGTATTAAATTATATATAAACTCAATCATTTCTAATCATACTTAACATGGATAAAAATTTTAACATCGTTTTCAAGGATTCATATTTCAAAAATAAGTTTCTAGTGTTAGTAAGTATTTTCCGCTCTTAATGACCGATTTACAATATTTACAATACCAATGCTGACAATAACGTCAAAGAGCAGTAGGCCTGTAATTGAATTACTTTGATTTCCAAGTGTCTACGTATCGATTTATTTTCTGTAGAGAATCGAATTCGATATAAAGTCCTCATTATGTTATGCGTCATGCAAATTGAATTATACGGTAGCATAGTTCGCGTCAACATAAATAGTTCAATGCTATGAATCATATTTACACCTTGCCTTGGTCACAGATTACATTTTAAAATAATTCAAAAAAGACTTCAATTTCATATTAATTTTCTCTGACACTTCAACCATGAAAATTATATTTAAATTGCATTGAGATATAATGTTTTAACAGACTTAACACTGTTTAAAGTTAACTTCGCAAAACCAAACATACTTAGCGCTAACTTAAAAAAAAACTCAAGCAGTAACGAGACCATTCTCATACTCAGTTGTACTTAAATTTTCTCACGATTTCTAATTCTTTGCATCAATTGACATTACAGTTTTTTTAATTTATTTTCGAGTTGTTTCTTGCGTCGTATTTAAAATAACAGAGGTACTTATCAATGTATTTTGGCGGTAACAGGTTCACAACGGCCGCTGAACCCAATATATACCAAAATGTTATAAAACTACTTAAAGAATGAATTACTTACAAAAAATTCAAGATCAAAATCCTACAAGCCATTTTGATAAGCACACTTCTCGGAGATCGAGTTTCAACTGCTGTTGTGAAGCCGATTGTAAAAGTCGACACGGTTATATTACACGCCATTCAGTTGCGATACGCTTACTACACGTAAAATGTCTTGATACTTGATTGAAATGAAAGGAAATTTATAAATGAATAAGAATATTTCGAAGACAAACATTATTGTGCGTAAAACATGGTTCATTATAAGATCTTATTAAACAGCAAACAATAATAACAATGTTAGCAGTTACATGTGCTCTTACGGTTTTTAGCCAATCTATTCCGGTGTATTTACATCACACTTAAATCAATTACTTGTACAAATGACACAATTTTAACTTAATATAAACTCTTAATTTAATTTAAAATTTACAAAATCATTAACGCTGAAGAAAAAAATCTCGAGTAACCAGTGTTTGAAACTGAGAAGTTCTTTCATAGTCCAATATAATGTTATGTTACGATCATACTACAGTGATAATATGGCAATAATTTGACCATATTGAAGCAATATCTAAGTGTAGCCACAGTTTACGGCATAATTATTACGTTACGGCAAAGTTTATTGTCATGTCGCGGTAATGTCTAGTGTGACCAGACCACTTCACGCGATGATTAGGCCGGTTATTTAAATAAGTGTGACCGTGGCAGTAAGTACGAGAAGGAATTAAGAGTGCGAGTAAATTCAATTGTAATGAAAAAGCCATTGTAAAAATAAATACACTGTCGCTGTTTCGTAACGTTGAAATGAAAAGTACCAGAAAAAATACTAATAATAATGAGCTTCTGCATTTCCTTTTTTGTGGTGTGGTTCTTTTGAAGAGCAATTTATTTAAAAAAAAAATATTCCTCTTTGTGGTGTGTATATACTTTGATCAAAACTCCATTGACCCCAGCAGTTACACAATATCCTTCACATTCCTCTCAAAATATGCCAAACAAAGCCAGATTATAGTGATAGTTCAAAGTATCAAAGCTGCTTAGTCGCGGTTTAGTACCAACATTTACGAGAGCGGCCCATTGTTCAGCGTATGATAACTTTCGTTTATTATCCACAACATATTCCATATAATATCTTAAATGCTCACACCCATTGTGTCACGAATTTAATAATTTCGATAACTGTAATGGTTTGATTGCAAAAAAATCAGTTTCCTTGTTTGTGTTTTGTCTTTGTTTGTTTCGTCTATGTTTATTATGTTCTCATGATTAAGATCCCGTAAGTAATGTTAGGTATTGGGAAGCTTTTCGCTTAAAAATCTTGAGACAGTCATATATTTTATTAATCGCCCTTCAAATACAAGGCATGAAATTGACCGATCTTAATACCAAATTGTTATCTGATTCTGATTGTTCACCCTACCAACTACCGATTGGTAAATACTCATTTCTATTCCTAAAGAAAAACAGTTTGAAATTATTAACTAGCGTAACGCTTTTTACTACTGATTTGACGCCGCATAGATAGTGAATTGCGTTTAGAAAAGTATCAGTATATAAAATGCCTATAAAACTCATTGAGTCTTTTGAAATCTATCAATGCCGCATCGTTTCTGACATTTACGTAACAATGTACTGGTCTCATCATCATCATCATCAGCCAAAGAAACGTCCACTAAGGCCTATGTTCTGACAAATTAAAGAAAAACTGTATTATTTATTTTATCAACTCAAACCTCCAGTTTAACCTTTGAGGCACTGGAAATATTATAGTTGCCACCAAAATTTGAACTTGAACGCCTTGGGTCGAAATGAAACAACCAATTCACTGTCTGTAATAGAGTTTAACAAGAATTTAATGCTTTGCAGTTTATAATGGAGTGCAACGCTAACATAAATTCTTAAATCGACACATATTAAATTAATATTTTTTATTTATCTGTTATATCTGCTCATAAAGAAACATCTTTTTCCCCAGGTCTGCTCAGAAAGCAGTGCCAGCGAGTCGTCTTTAGAATCTTCGAGCGGATACGGCAGTCAGGGAGCATTCGCGGCCGAAGATCACGCTTTGCAGCAAGCACAGCATGCTGATGGTAAGCGGTCGTTAGCAGAGAGTGAGATTGATTCCTGAGACCAAGGGCCGTACCTCACCGAGACGCCGTGGCGACATATCCTAGCAGATAATATTAAATGTAAAGTAGCCGGAACTACGCCAAATGACGTTATGTTCCAATATTATCTGCTTTGTTACCTAGCCGTCGACGTCGTCATGGCATCTCGGTGTAGTTTGGCCCTAAAGCTTATTTAAGTTTATTGTCTTTTTTTTGTTAAAATGTGAAAAGAGACCGATGGCAATAATTAAGATCATAAAATTAAGTGATGCAATTATTTGTGTGTTTTCGGCTCATTTTATTAAGCATGAGGACCGTTCGATACTAAATTATCTATGAATTCCGTACTAATTTTTAAATCGTTATTTAAACCATTTCGTTATTCGGGTTACAAAGGGACTGAATAAATCAAAAATTTGTACAGACCCAGGGACACATCGCAAGAATATTCCTTTTCATGATTTATTTCACTCTAATTATTGTTTTTTTTTTAAATAAATTTAGTAGTTTGCATTCGATTACTTTCATAGGAAGCATGTGTGTTGTTGTTTAGTAGACGTTGTATTTTTACATTACATATCCATGATTGATTTGTATATTTGTTGTCCCTTTATAGTGCTTAGTACTCCTATGTTATAAAAGTTTACGTGTGGGAAACACGTTAAGAGTCTGTTCTATGAATTGGATTTAGTAATGAATTTTACCTTATTAAAGGTCAAGACGCTTAATGAATCATAGTAGTATGAGTAACACTCTTGTCTCAAAACCTACATAGGAGTAAAAAGCATTCTCAAGTTCGCTTTAATGAGCTGGCATGTTTTGAAAGGAAAAAAAAAACTTGTTTTTTATTCGTTGCCTAACTTCCACATGTGATAGCCGATTTCGACTACGGTGACTAGTCACAAAAACTAACCGACTGCGCGGGACTTATTATAGTGCACAAGTGTGTGCGCAAGCACAGGTGCACTCTTTATTTCTTTCACTCTTATAGTCCGATGGGACAGCAACCTGACCTGACCGGAGATAGATCAGGCGCAGGACCAACGGCTTTACGTGCTTTCCGAGACACGGGGGTAAAACACCGCCAACTTACAAACTCCGGCCTACCCTGAGAATTTCTAAACAGAAAAACCCGGGACCTCTGGCGCAGCCGTTGCTTTAAAGTGCGACCCTCTAACCGCTGCGCCCCTGAGGCAGTTGAATTCCACTTTTATTTCTATTATGTAGTATTTTTTTAATTCTACATGCCAGCTCGTTTCACGCATACAGTTTTAAATTTTTGTTGTTTTTTCTTTTCAAATTTCGCTTTGCATGCCTTTTTTATTTGCTCACGAACAGTCGAGTCCGAGATCGTGACTCTGCGCCGTGACAGCGAGGCGTCGGTCGCAGCGGCGCGAGAGAGCTTCTCTATCTCACTGGGAAGTCTGGAAGAGGCGGTGAGATCGCTAGATGAAGCTAGCGAATGCCCAGCGTTCGCTACGATAGGCAAGAAGCCCGCCGTGCCTAAGAGGCGGCCCGTGTCAATGACCGGTGAGTTCTGAATCGCGGTGTTTAAGGTTTTTTTATAACGGTGACATAAAGCTCTTGAGGAGAAGGGACATTTATAGCGAGGCAAACTGTCTTAGAGCCAGCCCGTTTCAATCACCGATGAGTTCTGAATCGCGGTGTTAAAGTATTTTTCTAAGGGTGATATAAAACTGGTGAGGTGAAGGGACATTTATGGAGAGGCAAACTGTCTAAGAGGCGGCCCGTGTCAATGACCGGTAAGTTCTGAATCGCGGTGTTAAAGTATTTTTCTACGGTGATATAGGTTTTAGGTTTAATTATTTATTTCTCTAAAAGAATACAATTCACTTACTGGAGAAATACAAAACACTTAAAAAATAGCATCGGGAATCACAGTCAGTGCATTCACATGTACGCGGTATTTTAGTTACAAAAATGAACAGATTAAAGCGACATTTACAAGAACATTCATTTTGCCTGAATTTTACAAGCCATTCATTTATAATCAATAATTTTGCGGGTGGATTTGATAAAAGTTCCGTCATCCTAGCTGGTTCTCTGGTCGCCTTGGCGCTTGCTTAGAAACGTATCCATTACGTATTTTTAAGTAAAATTATTGCAGTTCCTAACAGAAAGGCGTACATATAAAGCTCATGAGGTGAAAATACATTTATCGCAAGGGAAACTTGACTAATCAATCACTCCTCATAGCCTTAAGAACTGTAAGGGTACGTTACCGAGACGCGACAGCGACGTCGCTAGTTACGCATTCTAGCAGATAATTTTGAAATATACAGAAGCCAAAACGTCGCCTAGTGAGTTAGGTACCATAGACTTTAAAATGGCGTCCCGATGAGGTACGGCCCTATGAGTTGAGCAAGTTGTTCAGTCGTTGAGGGAAGAAAACATCTCGTGTCTGTATCTCTCGCGGTATCAAAGTAGTCACCCCGGTAAGTTGCTATGACGAAAACTTATTCTGCACTGACGGAGTCTTCAACAGTATAAAAGTCTGGTGAGACACGTATATAATTGTTTCTTTAGTCTGTAGAAACCACTTTTTCCGCTTGACACTGGAATAAGATATTGTGAATGAAATGAGAAAGTTGAAAATCAATATATTATTGTATCTAAAAGATAAGTTTAAGCATGCTGTGTGTAACTGACGATTTTATGTGTGGTATCATAGTAAATGTGTATGTTAAGTAGTAGTTTTGCCTCTAGTCTAACACTCAGGAACTTGGTGACATTACCATATTTGAACAAATACTATGGGTAATTCCTTACTACAATGTTGATATTATGTATGCACCTACCAATGACATTGAATAAGAGATAAACCTGTAAACTGAACTTGAACTTCCTTGTAGTATTACGTTTTCAATTTACTTAATATGTCATAGTGAAGCGGAAATGATATTGTGACGTCATCTTGTCTCATTAGAGAGAATACCTTAACTGGCGCAGACCAACGGCTTTACGTGCTTTTTCGAAGCATGGGGGTGAAACACCTCTATTTTCCAAACTCCGGGTTACCCTTAGAATTCCTGAACAGAAAATCCCAAGTATATACTTTTGGCCCGACCTGGGGATCCAACCCGGGACCTCTGGCGCAGCCGTCGCTTTAAAGTGCGCCTCTTTTACCACTGCACCACCTAGGCAGTTAATAAATCAATTATGACCCATATGGGGCCAGAACATGTCTCCGACAGACAGACAATCTAACAAGTGCTGAGATGAAACGCCGGAACAAACTCAGTCACCATTACTAATAAACAGGTACCTCATAGCTGTGGTCTTGTCCAGCAGTGGGACGTTACAGGCTTACTTTTCTTTCTTTTTTCTGTTGATTACTAAGTTTAAGGAGGTGCTCGTAGCGCAGTGGTAGCAGCGCTTTGGTAGTGATACCGAAGTGAAGCAACCTACAGCGCGGGTCGTATTTGGATGGGTGACCATTCCGATATATAAGTGACGTATATCACGAGCATCTCCGTGCGTCAGAAGGCATGTTAAGCCGTTGGTCCTGGCTAATATCGATTGATAGTAGTCGTTAAGCCCAGTCAGAGGCCTTTTGGGCGGCTTGATAACATCTGACAGCAAGGTTAGTCGCTTGCCTTGCAAACACCCCTCCACCAACCCGCACTGAGCCCGCGTGGTGGAGTACAGCTCGAACTACCTCATAGTTGAGGTAAGGCCTTTGCCCAGCAGTGGGAAGTTACAGGCTTACATTACTTTTACTAAGTTGACACGTCTATTTCAGCTACAGTGTGGTCCCGCCGCGGCTCGTCGAGCTCGCTGGGCAAGCCGCCGCCTCCCGTGCGACGCTCGTCATCGATTTCCAGGCCGCAGAGGCCGCCTTTCGCACAGGTATTTTTTTTTCTCTTTTTGGTTTTAGTTAGGGCTCAATCCCTGACTAAAACACACACAATAATTTTAGCTACAATTATTACTGGCAGTTAGCTAGCATCTCATTCGATAGACCTGATAAGCTTTGTACGAGCAAGTACATGGTATTTTAGTTGTATTTATTTTATTTATTTAAACTTTATTGCACTGTAAAAATGTACAATTGGCGGACTTAATGCCTAATTGCATTCTCTACCAGTCAACCACCTGGTAATGCAGAGAGTTTAATTAGTGGCGGAATATTAATAATAAGTGAGAGGAGTAGTACAAAAAAGAAGTAAAATGCACTAACATAAACATATATACTAATATTACACAAATATATAATAGGATACATAAGCAAAAGACTAATAAACATACATAGAATACATATACTTAATAAATACAAAAATATGAATGATAATAATGACATCCAAAAAACACAAATAAAAGAAAAAGGGTTTTTAATTCTGAAGAGAGCCAAGGTTAAGATAGTGGGTGCAGAGAGACTTTTTAAAATGTAATCTGAAATCTGCTGACTGAGGGTTACCAGCGCGGCCGGGTGGCCTCACGTTACTTACATTGCATTTTGTATTAAATTATAATTTAGTGTAATAAACGCTCTCTACGAAATCGGACACAGTTTCCTTACCACATCCCGTATCGTAGTCTACTGTGTCTATCGTAGTACTACAATCAACATTATCCTATATCTTTCAAATGTAGGGGTACATCAATACAGCCCTTACAAGCTTAGTTTATTGTCCGTGATGTATCCCTGCTTTGTTGCACTGGTCGGATATCGACACAAAGGTTGGATTCGACCAAACATTGGCTTATGTGCGCGAAGTTTTTTTTTCTCGATTCGATTCGAATAACTCAAAGTCGTTTTTCGAAGTAAAATTGTAAGAGGTATAACTAAATTTGCATAACTGAACGGATGTTTGAACTGTTTTAATATATGGCAAATCGATGCTATACCAAAGCTGTGTGGTGTGAATGTAAAAATCCTGTCAACTAAACAATGACGTATTATACCGTGGGAAATAGCGAGTTGTCAGAAGTTTATAAAAATCCTGAAGACATCCCACGCCGTCTACAGGACCTTCTGAAGAATGAAGAATGTTATTTACCACTCTTGAATTTCATATGTACTACAGTAGAAGAAATTTGAATTATATGGCAGCATCGGCAATAAAAACACTGAAGACTTTCATTTCCCATTTCAACTACAGAAAATAAATTACTGAAGTCCAAGCTGTATGGTTTAAACTTTTGCCTTTTCCAATCCAAATTAAAATACTTATCGTGGTTTCTGTATTCTCCTAAAAGACTTTACTGTACTTATACTAGTTTAGATACAATACATAAAAATGTACTACTGTTATTATAACGGATCTTTTGAATTTAGGAGGTGGAGACCTGGTGTCTTGTATTACATATTGTCTCAATCCATTGCAAGCACCACTCTTCACAAAAGTTTATATCTGTAACACTATTCATATAACCTAGCTAAATAAATAAATAAATATATATCCTGGACATTCCCACACATCGCCATCTAGTCCCAAAGTAAGCTACTCAAAGCTTGTGTTATGGGTGCCAGACAACGGATATAATACTTAAATACTTTTTGTTTGTAAATACATACATGATATACATAGAAAACACCCAGACCAATACAAACAGACATGTTCGTGCACACAAATGTTTTATATTGTGCGGGGATCGACCCGCAACCCGCTGCGTAGTAGGCGATTTCTCGACCACTTCATCAGACGGGTCGTAAAACTGTACAAATTATGTCAAACTTTTTTGTGAAGAAATAAATTTTATTTATTATTAAATCCAAAAGTAAAGAAGAGAACCAAAACCAAGCTTATTTGACCGTTATGTTTCAGAGCAACAACCAATCGGCCCAAGTGCCAACAGATGCGGACAACCTACCGCCACCGCCGGCGTTTCTACTACAGCCGGACAACGAATCCAATGCTGGTAAGATTTTAGTTAACAATGCATTAGCGCAATACACATGTCCACTCTGTGACTTTGATTAGACTAGACTATGATTCAAATTATTTTAAAGTCAACCACCGACTTCAAAAGAGGAGGAGGTTATCAATTCGACTGTATGTTTTTTTTTGTATCTATGTTACCTCATAGCTCAGTCGTTTGTCGACCAAGCCGAAATTTTTTCGCCTACCTAGAGGGTATACCTTCTAGTTCCCATTGTTGCTAATTTGGGTTCTGATGATGGGATCTTGGTGTAATCGAGGGAAACCCTCAAATTTTAAGGGCACGAATAGTGTTTTTTCACTAGGATCTTAATGTTGACGTGTTGTTACGTCTGATAGTCAACATTTTGTGGGGCTGAGCTGATGGTAGAACTCCTTAACACTTAGGAGTTCAGCAATTATAATGAAAGAACTTTTAAGCGGTAGTTTGTAGCTTCCTACAATGGATTATTTTTCTTTTCAGTTACGAGTTTATTCAAGACTTTTTAGTGCATTTTGGTTTTGAAGTCGGTTTTTACTTTTTTTAAAGTTAATATTAATAGGTACAAATTTCAACAGAGCAAATTAAATATCCTATTCAGTTTCATATTTTGTTACAATCGCATACGGGAATATCAATATAATCCAAGCCTAAACATACAAGTCTACGTGGTAAAAATATCTACCACCACAACGTTGAAATATTACGAAAATGAATCCAGCTCGTGCGCAAATTTTTGATTCCAATTTCATCTTTATAGATTACGATAAAATTACTGCTCATAACATTGCGAGTGACAAATATTCATAAAACTATCTACCCCATATTAGAGGTAATAAAAATTAATAAAATAGCACATAGCTTATTATAGTTTTTTTTTTCTTTGGACTGATCCCAAAGTAAGTAGCTAATGCACTTGTGACAGACACAACGGTGGTACCACAACACCCAGACCCGAGATAATATAGAAAATTATGATTTCTACATTGACCCGATTGGGAATCTAACTTGAGACCTCGAAGCGGCAACGTCTTGAAACCCAGCGTGCTTAGCCACTACACCACAGAGGTCGTCAACACAAAACTGTAATGGCTTCTTTATTAATACGTTAGCTAGGTTTTCACTTCCAGTAATACACAAGATTTTTTTACTACGTTGTATTACTAACCACTCTTTTAAACCTTTCAGCTCACTCCGGCATTAACGTAGCCGAGACAGTGAAGCAGCTAACCGAACTGAAGCACATGCCAGCGTCCCCCGGCTTGGTGCGACGGGCCTTGCAGACCCCGTCCACTCCCCCCCTGTCCACCTTCCAACAGGCCAAGTCCAACTTCTCGTCCAACACAAGTTTGAACAGCACAGGGAATCTGAACCCTATTTACGGACAGACAGGACACAGAATTATGGCGTATGTCGAGAATTCGGTGTACGTGAGGAAGAATAGCCTGAATAGTTCGAATTCGGATCTGTTTAGGGAGGCTAATGCGGGTGAGTGCTTCGCTTTATAATTATTATATTTATTTATTACGTGATATAAATTAATTATTCTATTTATTTATTAGATTATTTTTTTATTTATTACTTAACTGACCAGCATTTTTGTTGAATGAAATATTATGACTGATGTTAACGACAGCCACAAGACCAAAAGAAGTTTCATATGATTTCATTAAGCTTTAATATTGTCGTTTATTTTCTACTAGACTTAAAGAAAGAGAAAAATGTATAAGTAAGAACGAATACGAAAATTGTTAAGAAAAATTAAATAGGATAGCAATATATGTAAGAAAGAAATGAACATAGTAGTGCCGTGTGCAAACTTCGTGCTCAATAATTAGAGATAATAATGGATCGCTTTAGTCGCTAATTGAACGCAGAAAATCATACAAGAATAGAGCCGAATTTGTATGCAGTACGTTCATTCCTTCCTACGGTTTAATAGTGAATACAGCTACTAGTGAAAAGTGAAGTACCAGTAATTACCAGTGAATTGTGAAAATAGTAAAAGTATTAATAAATTAATGTGTGTCAGTATAAGTGCAGTGTTTTACTGGGGAACAGTCAGTGCCTAGTGTTAAATTTAAATTACAGTCCACTCGCTCTCTGGGCTTGACGACTGTACTCTCTCCATAGTGTAACACCAAGATCGTTGGTCCTATCGGAGACGGATCGAAAGTACGCACCAGTGGACTCTGTGCTGTGAAATTAGTGTTTATGACTTAGTGCAATATGGACACACTTATTTTGGACTATAAATTGTAAGTACTTTTATTATTTCTACAAGTGATTACTGTGTTATTTCGTGTTAAGTGCATCTAATCTGAACTTTGATTCCTGAACTGTGGATGAACTCTGTCTGTGTTAATTGTGATTTACAAATAGACATTTGACTCTGCTAATTGACTCTGATAAGTGTTTAAATGGTGTATACGCGAAGCCAAGTCATGGCCGAACGTTCCGAACGTGTGTTACCGGAACCGCCCCGGTCGCCGTCCCCGTCGACGAGGAGCCGCTTGGAAGCGGAACAGCATACGGCCGCCCAGCCTAACGAACGTGGCGCCGCTGTGTTGGGTACGCACTCAGCGTTCGACGTGAACATGGGACATGTCGAGACCGCCGCAACGAGCAGGACGCAGCACGCCAGAGCACGCTCCACCAGATCCACTGCTAGCGCTGTAGCACGGCTACGGTTCGAGGCAGAGGAGCGGCTCGCAGCCATCAGACGCAAGGAGCTTGAGCTTGAGGCCGAGATGGTAAAAAAGAAGCTCACGGCAGACCTAGCAGAGTTGGATGACGACAGTGACCAGGAACAGATGCAAGAAATAGAAAAAGTAAACGAGTGGCTGGACAAGTCTGCGCCAAACGTGGATGCCGAACGGGGGGAGCGCCTGGAGGCTCCACCGGAACCCAGCAACGAAGAGACGCCTGTGACCCGAAGGGCAAGATTTTGGACGCCGGGACCGGTCCAACCCAGACCACGCGCAGAAAGGAAGAGATCGTCAACCCCGAAGGGACGAGGTATTGAACAGCTGGCAGACACGCTGTCACAGATGATGGCGTCGCGACCACCACCGCGGCAAGTTACGGATCTACCGCTGTTCTCCGGATCACCACTGGAGTGGATACACTTCGCTACTGCAATGGAGGAATCAACAAGGCTGTATAAGTTCACTCCATACGAAAACTTGGCCCGACTACGCAACGCTCTCAGAGGTGAAGCAAAGGAAGTGGTAACGCCACTACTTAGCAGCGCAACGCACCCAGATCGAGTAATGAAGACGTTACAGCAATGCTTTGGACGCCCAGAGATGATCATAGATATGGCATACGAAGAACTTAAGAAGCTGCCCAAGATGGGAAGTACTGCAAGTGAATTAAATTCCTTCGCCATCAAAGTCCAGAACATCGTGGCAACTCTTGGCAACGTGGATCCAGCATATCTGTATAACCCATTGCTAGTGCGTGAAGTATTAGAGAAGCTGAGCCCACACATCAAATCAAGGTGGTGTGACTTCGCCGAGGAGCAGCCGAGAAATACGACTCAAATCGTAAGGCTTTCCGAATTTTTAATGCAGCAAGCTGACCGTGCATTAAAACACAGTTACAGTGGTGCTAGAAAAGACGTCCCGATCAAGAACACGAAGATCGAACAAAAGAGAAAAGTATTCACTGTAACGGAGACGAGCGGCAGGCCAGAAGACAATCAGAAGCCCGAAGCCAGCGTCTGCATAGTGTGCAACAGTGAACACAAGCTACCTGCGTGCCCGAAGTACAAGGAGCTGTCGGTGTCGGAGCGGTGGGAGGCAGTGAAGAACGCAAAACTCTGTTTCCGGTGCATCAACAGCAGGCACAGAAGAATGAACTGTAAACAGAAGCTCTGCGGCGTAAAGGGCTGCAAACGTCCTCACCACGCCACCCTACATGCTGAAGTCCCGGCCAAAGAGGAAGTCGAACAGGTGACTACGAACCAAGCAGAGGTCGCAATGGCCACAGCTACACCTGGAGGGAGTGACGTGAAGCTGAAGATATGTCCGATCATCATCAGCGGCCAGCGGGGGGCGCAGCGAACATACGCGCTCTTTGATGAAGGGGCCACGATCTCTCTAATCGACGAAGACCTCGCGAACGAAGTTGGAGCTAGCGGACCCAGTACTTGTCTAAAACTAAGAAGCATAGACAAAGAAGTCACGAGCATGAACAGCAGAACCGTCCGCGTCAAGATCATGGGAGATGACGTCAGCGGACACAGCTCTGTCATCACATTCCGAACGATGGCAGGTCTGGACCTATCGACGCAGTCGTTGCCAAAGGAGGCACTACAACTGGAACACCTGCGAGGACTGGATATCTCAAGCCTAGCCTACCAGAACGCCAAGCCACGAGTCCTCATAGGAACTGACAACTGGCCGTTGATCATCACGAGGGAGCTGCGAGCGGGCAAGCCGTATCAGCCGGCAGCCTCCAAGACCTTACTAGGATGGGTGATCCACGGAAGAGTACCTAGAAGCTGTCAAGATACAGAGAAGATCTTGCACATCAAACTAGATGAGAAGATCGAAGATCTGGTCGAACATCACTTTCGCGTCGACTCGCTAGGGATATCTATGAAGAATGAATTCACGAAAGAAGATGACCTACGAGCCATGAAGATCTTCGAAGAAACCGCGGTAAACAAAAACGGAAGATTCGAAGTAAGTCTACCGTGGAAGAGCGAAGGCATGAAGCTACCAAACAGCTACAACGCTGCCTTGAAGAGGCTGAAGACACTTGAGTCCAGCTTAGAACGTCGTCCCGAAGAGAAGAAGCAGTACCACGAGCAAGTGGAGAACCTGCTAAAGAAGGGATACGCCGAGCAGTGTAGTGGCGAAGAAGAAGACAGTTCAGTAGCGTGGTACTTACCACACTTCGCAGTGAAGAACCCGAACAAGCCAGGAAAGATCAGGCTTGTCTTCGACGCAGCAGCCAAGGCGAACGGAGTCTGTCTGAATGATTGCCTGCTGGAGGGGCCGGACCTTCTGCAGTCTTTGCAGACCATACTGTTCCGGTTCCGAGAAGGCGCCTACGCGATAACAGCAGACATAGAAGAAATGTTTCTGCGTGTGAAGATAAAAAAGGAAGATCAACCTGCGCAGATGTTCCTATGGAGGGAACAATCAACAGACAAACCAGTGAAGATGAAGATGACTTCAATGATATTTGGCGCATCAAGCTCTCCGTTCCTGGCACACAGCGTCCGGAACAAGAACACACTTCAGCACGCGAAGACACACCCTAAAGCCGTTCTACCGATCATGGAAGCCCACTACATGGATGACTACGTGGATAGCTTCAACGACCTGGAGAGCGCCAAACGAATCATCGTGCAAGTCGACGAGGTACACAAGAAAGCCGATTTCCATCTTCGAGGTTGGAGCAGCAACAACGAGGAGCTGCTAGAGGTCACACCAAAGGACAGACGAGCAAAAGCGGGAACAACACCACTAGGAGGACAAGAGAAGACCTTGGGACTTCTATGGAACCCGAAGACCGACAAGCTGAGCTTCAACACTTCGCTGATTCGAGTCTCAGAAGCCGTGAAGTCAAGAGAACGAGCCCCCACGAAACGAGAAGCCCTGTCAACGGTAATGAGCATTTACGACCCGCTGGGACTTCTGAGCTGCTACACCATTGCAGCGAAGATCACTCTTCAGAAATTATGGCGCCTCAAGACTGGATGGGACGAACCGATTCCTGAAGACATCGCCAACGAATTCGACGGTTGGATCGCAAACTTAAAAAACATCAAGAAGCTGCAGCTTCCCCGAAGCTACAACGGGGGGAGAGAAGTGCAACGTCGAGAATTGCACATCTTCTGTGACGCAAGCGAAGAAGCATACGCAACGGCTGCATACTGGAGGCTCACCTACAGCAACAAGGAAGTGGAAGTTGTGCTGGTGGCAGCACGCGCGAAGGTCACCCCGCTCAAAGCACAAACCATTCCCCGGCTAGAGCTACAAGCAGCATTAATTGGAACGAGGTTAGCGAAGGCCATCAAACAAGAACACAGACTTCGCATCGATGACACGGTCTACTGGAGTGACTCGCAAACAGTCTTACATTGGCTGAGGAACGGGAGTCGACGCTACACGCCCTTTGTAGCACACCGGCTCGGCGAGATCACAGAAGAAACGAAGCCAGCAGACTGGCGGTGGGTGCCGACTCACCAGAACATAGCTGACGTAGCAACGCGAACAGGCTACGTGCCAACGTCCGAAAATGATCCATGGTTTGGAATGTCGTCATTTTTGGAGAAGCCTAAACGTGACTGGCCACGCCAAGAAGATAGCAGCGATGACATTACCACGGAACTACTACATGTCATCACTGAAGAACGGAAAAAAGAAGATGCAGCACTGCCTGACATCAGCCGATTCTCCTCATACGATCGGTTGATTGGAGCCACGGCAAGAATATTACAGTTCGTAGATCTTTGCCGCAAACAGAAGACTACGCTCAGCCATGAACACATCAAGAAGGCAACGAATCTCTGGCTGCGACGAACACAGCAAGACTCGTTTCCTCACGAAATAGACTGCACGAAGAGAGGCATCATCGTGCCCCGATCAAGCCCTCTTCATCGCTTTGACCTACTATGGGAAGATGGACTCCTAAAGCTCAATGGGCGCGCGAACAAGGCAGCGGTACCTGATACAGCAAAGCGACCCATACTGCTGGATGGGCGCCATCCATTCACAAGACTACTCATCGGGCGAGAACACCGAAGAGCTGGCCATGCGAACACCGAGAGAATAGTCAACGACGTTCGACAAAAGTTCTGGGTGACACGATTGCGGCCTACAGTGAAGAAAGTAGCCGCCGACTGCCAGATGTGTCAACTAAGAAAGACGAAGCCAAGAAACCCACCAATCGGAGATCTACCGATTGAACGCCTGCAGTCATACCACAGACCGTTCAGCTTTTGCGGAGTAGACTACTTCGGCCCCATCACAGTGACGATAGGCAGACGACGAGAAAAAAGATGGTGTGCTCTTTTCACCTGCCTGACAACAAGAGCCATCCATTTAGAGTCAGTCGCTTCCTTAAGTACTGACTCTGCCATCATGGCTCTCAGAAGAATGGCTGCCAGAAGAGGATGGCCCAAGACGCTGTACAGCGATAATGGAACAAACTTCAGAGGCGCAGACATAGAACTAAAGAAAGCTTATGCCGAATGGCTACCAGAACTATCAAGACTGGCGATGAACTACGACACCGAGTGGAAATTCATAGCCCCAGGAGCTCCGAACCAGGGAGGCGCATGGGAAAGGCTAGTGCGTTCGGTCAAGAACGCGCTTACCGCGACGTTAAAGGAGAAAGCGCCGAAAGAAGAGACCCTGACCACTCTGCTGACCGAAGCTGAATACTCAATTAACTCAAGACCATTGACCCATGTCTCCGTGGATCCAGAAGACCCAGAAGCGCTGACGCCCAACCACTTTCTTCTGGGATCATCAACCGGACTACCACACACCGGAGCCTGCGAAGAAGCGGACCGGCGGACTTGGAGAGCAGCAATGGCACTTGCGGACAGCTTCTGGCAGCGGTGGATGCGCGAGTACCTACCCACACTGGTGCCACGCCTTGACCGTCACGAACGCCAGGTTGCCGTCAGAACAGGCGATCTGGTCATCATCGCTGATCCACAACTACCACGGAACATGTGGCCCAGAGGCACTGTCACCAGGACCTTTCCAGGACCTGACGGTGTCACGCGCATTGTAGATGTGCTAACCAAAGGTGGGACCTTCAAAAGACCCACCTCTAAAATCATCGTGATATCTACATCCGCACCTTCCCCGGACCAGAGGGAAGGGACGCGCTGCACCAACGAGAGGCTGTCTACCGGAGGAGGCTACGGTACACCTTCGCCGGGGGGAGAATGTTAACGACAGCCACAAGACCAAAAGAAGTTTCATATGATTTCATTAAGCTTTAATATTGTCGTTTATTTTCTACTAGACTTAAAGAAAGAGAAAAATGTATAAGTAAGAACGAATACGAAAATTGTTAAGAAAAATTAAATAGGATAGCAATATATGTAAGAAAGAAATGAACATAGTAGTGCCGTGTGCAAACTTCGTGCTCAATAATTAGAGATAATAATGGATCGCTTTAGTCGCTAATTGAACGCAGAAAATCATACAAGAATAGAGCCGAATTTGTATGCAGTACGTTCATTCCTTCCTACGGTTTAATAGTGAATACAGCTACTAGTGAAAAGTGAAGTACCAGTAATTACCAGTGAATTGTGAAAATAGTAAAAGTATTAATAAATTAATGTGTGTCAGTATAAGTGCAGTGTTTTACTGGGGAACAGTCAGTGCCTAGTGTTAAATTTAAATTACAGTCCACTCGCTCTCTGGGCTTGACGACTGTACTCTCTCCATAGTGTAACACCAACAACTGATATCATGCAAGTAAAAGGTGATGATTATGGATCAGTAATCAGATTTCTTGTATCAGCTCTAGTTTTTGAGATATAAGGCTAGCGCATACTGTTAAAAGACCTCACTTGTATTAGCTATTCAATATAAGGCACGAAGAATTGATCATAAAGACTGAATTGATTTCAAAGTACTTTATTTAAAAAACGGCGTTTTAAGGGCTCTGAGTAAAAATATTACCATATCTTAATGTTTACCACCAATGTTTATAACATTATAATAACAATACAAGTTTGTGTCAAAGAACGCATACGTACAATGGCCCGATCGTGAGGCTAAGTGCGGAAAAAACCCCAGCCAAACTAACTTCTGTCAAAGAATTAACAGTAAAATTGTGGATGAGTAACACGATTATCATTCTAGCACTTTAGTAGAAAAGCAGCCTCTTCCGCCATCTTTTCAACCTGTTGATGAAAATCCTACAGAGATTCTGAGGGTTGAATACGTCGTTTGTTTTAAATAAATATGAATATGCGCTTGACAACACTCCAATTGTCTTGGTTTCGAAGTATGGTAAAATAACCTATTACCGTGAAATATAATAATTTGATTCATCGAAGGAATTTTCTTCTTTTAAGGGGCGTTTCACATAAATACTTTAATAAATAGTATAACACACATTTGCCTCTTGCGGGATTCGAATTGGCGATCGGAGTAAGGAGCGCTAACCACTGTATCAAACGCGTCGTCGTCAATATTCTATCTGAATATTCTGCTATATGTAGCTTTTAATGTACAGACAACAGCACGTCAAGGTAAACACTATGGTATCTTATGCACTTGTAATAAGGGCTAGTTTGCAAAAAAAGTGGGTAACCTGATGTGCTGTCAACTGTACGTTGATAAACTGTATCTATTTTTGCAGGCTCGCCGCACGGATCGAGCCCTTCGACCCCTAGCTACGGGGAAAATAATTCGTTCTCCAGTTTCGGACCCAGAGTGTCCAATGATTCGCACTACGGACAGACTGGTAAGTCAAACAATGGTTTAAAAAATCTTTTTCATCTCTTCTGTTCGGAAAATTGAACTTTCATGTGAAGATACATGGGTGGAAAATATCTTTTCCATCCCTAGGGTGGAAAGTAATTTAGTTTTAATTGCTACGATCAGACATGGAGTTAAAGATAATTGAGTCACATAATATTATTAAAATAAACAAGCTTTCCATATTATTAAGTTTAGCTAAACATAAATAGCATGTTTATTATGGTCACTGATTTTAAAAAATTACAATTGCTCTATATTTTAACAATTTAAAATCTACTAATATAATATTTGGTTGACCGCCATACATAGTGACAGTTATTTATTTTTTTCATTTTGAATTGTGACACATTGTTTGTCTTTGACGATTTTTTTTTGTTTGGTCGATTATCGCACAGATTATAAAGCAGGCGGAGGCAACTTGCCGCGATTTTGTTGTTCATTCATCTTCTTTCTAAGCAAATAGGCAAAATTTAACCTGGAATTTGACATAACCTGTGTTTGTTTTGATGACAAGGTTATAGTTTTATTCTTTTACTATTATTATTGTCTGTGAGAAAAAATCAATCGATATTTTAAACAAGGATTTAAATTATTTGATATCGTCCGCGTTTTATGTACTCTTGTTTTCTTCCGTGCTATTACTGTCCTCAAATAGTGTGTTTTATGTATATTGACTGAAAATTAAGTGACATGTTGTGCAAAATCTTGAGGTTTTATCTCTGGCGAACTACGAGTTGAAATGGAAAATTGTATTTTTATCTCGGGTAGAAGCACCCATTTCACTCTGGAACTATTGGCAGTCTCACTCCGTTCGAGCGCCAAAAAAATCTCGAGTGCAATGGATCGCTTTCTCCCTTTGTATAACAATCTTTTTTTTTGTATGATATCAATGTCCATCGATTGCTGTTACACAGCAGAAATCAGTCTCAGTCAGCCATGTTATTTTGGTTCCAATGTATTTATTAAAAGATAATGTAACCGAAATGTTCCCAACAGGCTTCAAAATGCAGCAAGAGAAGAAATACCAGACGGGCAGTATATACGCGACGCCGCAGCTGCCCGCCGCGAGCCAGTCGCCGCTCGCGCTGCGCAAGAACATCGCCGCGCGCGCGCACTCCGCCGAGCGGCACCACGCCGAGCGTGAGCACTCTAGCTACATTCCGCACACACACGCACACACACGCACACACACACACACACACACGCACACACACACGCATGTATATATATACGCGACACACACATTTTGCTAGTCCAATAATGTAGACAAGTAAACTGTATTGATACGTAACGGACGAACGCGTAAGAGCGGGGAAGCGGGAGACACAGTAAATCCATAACAAATCCATTCTTACGACAACCGCGTAATAGCTATGAAGTTTATACATTAAATAATTAATAAGCGAGTGCGCCATAAGAAAGCCGCGTATATAATAGGTCACGGCACACGTGTTTCATACGACGTTTTTCAACACACTTGCCATTAATCAAAACTTCATCACACCACAGCCAACAATTATTTACGAAAAATGCACTTACTAATCTGTGGAAAAATGGCGCGTTACTTTTTTTCTTGCCGCGAAACAGATGCGCGCGCACGACTAAGGCGCGAACTAGAACGGCCAACAGCCAAGATTAAAAATGTAACAATTCGTGTTTAAAACACAAATTACAGAAAATTTTAAATGAATTTGAGTTATTTTTAGTAATAAAGCTGTATTTACCATTTATTGAAATAAATATATACATACTGTAATTTTTCGAATATATATACATTTTGTTCCTAAAATAAAAGTTATAACCCGACTAAATTATATCGCTTCATCTTCGTACTTACTCCTTGGTACTAGGGTACAAATGTAAATTGGTTGGGTTAATAAACAAAAGGCACTAGTGCAATAATGTACAGGAAAAAGCACGCGTGTTTAATATCTATGATTATGTGCTAAAAATCGGTGGAATAAAAACGTCATTTTGAGCAAGTGTGTTGAAAAATATATATCTAAACTGACAGCCATCGATTATTTACTTGTGTGTGCGCTATACAAGTGTACTCTTCATGTACCCGCAAAGGGATGGAGACAGCCTTGGTAATACCAGTAGAAAGTTATCGGTGCTGCCACAATAAAAAAAACACTATTCACCACTGCCAAATAGCCACTGAAGCAAAGTATTGTATGTAAAATAAAAAACCTTTTTAAATTTTTATTATGCTATGTCTAATTCTTTATATTGTTGCAGAAGGCGGTCTAATAGCGAGTCTGAGCGCGAAACTAGCGCCACAACTGTCACCGAGGACAACTAGGCGAGCCATTTCTACTATAACCACAGCTGATTCGCCTCCAAAGAATAAAGGTATTTATTTCTGGTTTATAAAAAAAAAAGATTATTTTGAGATAAGTTTCCTGTCTTAAACTTTCGTGCACCGAATCCTAACGTGGACTATGAGAAAATATATTAAGTCACCAATCCGCTGCCGTATTTTTGCCTTAGGGGCTGAGGAAGAGATTGTACCTCCAAACCTAGCAAGACTCAGCAATGATACCTAGATTATTTACTCTCATCTATAAACAACATACGTTTTGAAACGAGAAATCTTAGCCTCAATTTACTTTAAGCTTGCTAGTTTCAACCATATACCAAACACGATAAGTTTCAATTTGATTTCTAAGCTCATAAAGACACCGGTTTTACATTTATTCGTCTCATCTATACTTATTACTTATCTATACTAATATTATAAAGCTGAAGAGTTTGTTTGTTTGTTTGTTTGAACGCGCTAATCTCAGAAACTACTGGCCCGATTTGAAAAATTATTTTTATGTTAGATAGTCCATTTATCGAGGAAGGCTTTAAGCTATATAACATAAAGATACGACTCACAAGACCACAGCAGCAATGAAAAATGTTGCGAAAACGGGAGAAAGATATTCCTTTTGAGAGCTTCCGCTGCGTACGCTGCAAAAACCGCTTAAGTTACACAAAAATCATGTATGACAGGATTGTTCAGCATTAAGAGTTCTATAATAAAGTCCGCGACAGCATATGTCTATCTTTTATGGTTGACTTACTACAACCTTTTTTATTTTAATAAATTTGTAAAAAAATAATGCATTATTTTTAGAGGTGTATTATACACACAGGTATTTATTCTTATTAAAATAAATACATTTATCATCACGAGCATTTCATTTAGAACAAAGTTGCCCTTTATATTATTTAAATTCAATAAATATCTTAGGAGCTATCACAGTTTTAACATAACTCCGCACCAAAATAATGTTCGCAGCTTAAGTACGACGTGCGCTTGCGCTAATAATATTATAAAGGTGAAGAGTTTGTTTGTTTGAACGCGCTTATCTCAGGAACTGCTGGACCGATTTGAAAAAATATTTCGGTTTTGGATAGCTTACTTATCGAGAAAGGCTTTAGGGTATAAAACATCACGTTGCGACGGGAGGGGAGGGAGCAAACTGAAAACGCGTGGACGAAGTCGCGGGGGACCGCTAGTAGAAAATATAATATATCTTATTTTATCTCATTTTAAATGCATATAAATAAATATTGGACACCAATCACATAAATTGCTCTGATCCTAAAGTAAGTAGCTAATACACTTGTGTTATGGAAATCAGCCACAACGGTGGTACTACAACACCCAGACCCGAGACACCCGAGACAGAATAGAAACTTTTGATTTCAACATTGACCCGACCGTGAAGCGAACCCGGGACCTCGGATCGGCGACGCTTTGAAACCCGGCGTGCTTAGCCACTACACCACGGAGGTCGTCAAGTGAAATTAGTATTTCATATGAGAATAAAGATCTTTAAACCTAAACCCCTTATTATTATTTTTTCAGGTATAATGCCTACAGCCGTTCAGCCAGCGTTCCTAGACAAGTTGTCGGCTACGATACAGCAGCAAAGGAGGCAGCTAGACTCGACGCGCGCGAACACTGTCCGGGACATGATCAATGCGCATGCGCAGGTTAGTTTTATAACGTATAGGTTATTATATATTGTGTCCCTGGAATGGCAATCGCGATAATACGTGAAAGTAGACTTAAATTAAAAACTTTTTATGAAGTGTCCTTTGAATTTGAATACATTTTTTGGGTTCTGTAGCCGAATGGCAAAAAACGGAACCCTTATAGTTTCGACAAGTATGTCTATCTGTCTGTCTGTACGTACGTATGTCACAGCCTCTTTATTCTGAAGCGATATGCATTACACAGATGTAATTTGGTACAAATACAAATAAAATAAAAAAAAATATTTCAGGGGGCTCCCATTCATGGAACTAAAACAAAAAAAGTTTTTTGCTTAAACCTATGCATATGGTATCTATGGATAAGTTTTTTAAATGAGATTAAGGTAGCTAAAACCATTTTATTTAAAAGTCAAACATTTGTAAGATAGACGCTTCCAGAGTGGTAAATTGGGCGCCCCCCCCCCCCTCACTCTTAAACTAAGCTATTGAAAATGTTGAAAAATATACAAGATATAGATCTTCACAAATACTTTCAATGAAAATTGATCGAACAAATTGTAGTTTTGAGATATAGCATATTTTCAACAACCGCAAATATAACTCTGTCCTTCATACAAATACTATGAAAAACAAAGTTACTTATACTGTCCACAAAATATTGTGGTATTTTGGCCAAGCGGAAGTAAGTGGACCCCTAATTTAGGTAAAATTGGCACGGAACCCTCACTGCGCGAGTCCGACTCGCACTGAACCATTTTTTTATTTAATTTTTTCATTGTATGATAAGGTAGTCCCGCATTCTTTTAAGAATGCACGTCATCCAGGGAAAAACTGTATCAAAAACCCTTATCAGTAACTTCGACCTACATTTGTGTTTATTGTCTTTTATTCACATTTGTTAAAGGTTTCATCTGTAAGTAAATTTGTATTAATTCTTTGTGAGAAAAAAATAATATCTTAAACCTTAACCATGGTATCAGACTAAGAGCTGACATTTATATGGTATGGTATTAACTTATGACGATTGTGATTCCTAGAAGATTGTTCATGTGTCAACCTTTTTTTTTGTTATTTTGGTAGATTATACATAATTTAATATTTATTTATTGTACGTATGACTAACATGATGTAATGAAGGTGGTGTTGTCAATGTTAACAAATATGATTAAATATCCCTATGAATATGTAATCGGATTATTTATAATAGTGATTTAAAATGTATGACGTAATCTTTATTTTAATATCATGCTAACATGCCGTTGTATCTATAAAAATGTTATTTATCTATGTAAAGAAATCACAAAAAAGTAGACTAACAATGGTGTATTCGTGCAGAGATGGCAGATTGAGTCATCAAGGGCAATGACAGTTAGGACTCTGATCAACTCCGCAGCTCAGGTATAAGGAATATCCAACTATCACTGATAAATATCCAACTATCACTGACAAATATCCAAATATCACCGACAAATATTGCTTCGCTCAACGCTTTCTGAGCACAACTTTTGAGCAAGCCTGTTTAAATTAAAGGTATACTTTAGCATTTTCAGGTATTCAGGGCTTAAAATGTGAAATATTTTATCGTTTCTGCTATTCAAATATGAGGCTGTAAGAGCTATAGTAAATATATGGATATTGGATCTGATTTTGACAGTCATTTAGGTTTCTGATAAGAATGCATTTCTATATTTCAATATTTTTAATATAATAATATTATATCCCTCTTTATTATATTTATCAGAATCAGCTCCAATCTTACGCTTAGTATCGCTTATTTGGTAATGAGGTTTAGTCTAATTTTCTTTGCTTGTCTAGTGTAAACAATATTTAACTTGATCATTCCTTTTTAACGAAGTTGCGTAGACTATCGGTGTGTAAGTAAGCTTGAGATAATGCACCAACACGTGAATGTGTTATTTTGAGCAAAATTATAAGTCAAATTTTTAACGCGGTTTTCCAAAAAAAATTTAGGTTATGCTTTCATAAATTAATAACAAATGAGTTTGAAAATATAACGTCTTTACAACAAAAAGGTGAGTATTTCTCGGCCATGACGCAGTTAGCTGGACACTCAGTACTACAATTTACCTAAAAAGGACATTAATGAGAAGAACGTGTTGTTAGTAAAATAGAACAAATAAATTATTCTTTTCTAACATTAGACCTGCCTTAAGCTAAGTTTGGCGTCTTAGTTCCAGTACAGACACAAGTGTCGTGGCTCTTGCCACATCTCACTATAGGTTCAAACAAACGAGAACGGAACAAATTATTATTTTTTCTAAAAGAAATAAAGTACGGGCCAAGTCGTTGGGGAACTTTAAAGTAAGATAAACACGAAACTTGCAATATTTTAAATTAAATATTACAATAACTTTATTAACTTATATTATTAAAAAATATTGTTTACACTATTTGACAAATAAAGAAACACGGACTCTAGTTTGAAGATCAAATTTAAATATTACTTTTAGCACGTGTCACTAACACAGGTTGTGGTTTTTCCGTATGACTCGTATAAATAACGCTTTCGTAATAATTAGGTGAAAGGATAATAC